>JAVSIQ010000823.1:0-723198 GCA_038502775.1 Hippodamia convergens | reverse complement strand
AGGAGAAATGTTAGATTATAATTGCTATTTATTTCATTCAATGAAAAGAAAAAGTCGGGCATAAAAACGATATTACATGAGACAAGAGTTGTGAGCCCACCACGCTCTCGTGAAATTTACTTTTGCACTTCGTGAGTACCGATCAAGCACAAACATCCCTGGGATATTTTGCGATATTCTCAGCATGAGGATGTTTTTTGAGAAGATTTGATACCTCCAGAAAGGTTTCCTATTGGAAATCTTTATTTGTTCTTATCTGCGCCGTCTGCGGCAGTTTTTTGTTTGCCTACTGAGAGGTATTGGCGATGTGAAAATAATGTTAAACTTTGGATATCTTCTATGGACCTCATATAAGTATATATCAGGTTTGAAGAAAAGAGTTTTTCATCAAGATGTTTTCTCTTAGGCAAGATGGCAATCTATAAGGCCGAAATTGTTCTATTTCTTGCTTCCTCACGGATAACTGATAACATCTGATTCATTTTTTTCAGTCTGTGTGTTCTTTTTGAGGTTTTGCTGGCAATCGATCAATACTTTGTTAAATTTTTCATGCCTTGAAAATTTTTTCGGTTAAATCGTGAAGCGCGAATAATCTTTTTCGTGTGACATTCCAGAAAAGTTCTTTTTTACTTCATCCTAGAGAAGTCTTTCTGTGACATTCCAAGGACAACCTAATACTAGCCGCATGCGGCGAACATTGGGATGTTCTGTAGAAGTTGAATTCATGTGCACCGAACATCGCAGTGGATGTCCAATGTTTCAAAATCTCTTACTATCAACATCTCGGAGATGTTTTCGTGCTCTCTGAGTAATGTGCTATTTACGAATCTTGTTACGTAATATACTATTTGATGTTCATATATACATGGCAATGTGATTTTTGAACTAAATAAAACATGTTAGATTTTCAGATTGAGGATGCGATAATTTTAAGACACGAGCTGTAGATGAAGAAAAATATTTTGGATGATTTCATGTCCTTACAATTCCGCAAAACTAGGAAATCTTTCTCTTTCCTCTGTGATGGGCACCACGTTAATTGAAATAACCATCTATTGAAACTCAGGAACTTGTCTGAGAGCTGGCTACATGAAAGTGATCGAATCAAACATGTAAAAAAATTGGCAGACATTTCGCTGGGGACTAACTCGCCGGTAGACCACGCTAAGGGAGGCAGAGGTTAATAAAAAACTCATGAGGTACGGTAATTGCAATTATTGTAGTTCAAACTTTCAGAAAGTCATTCACAGGCTAAGGAAGTGATAGGCGAAATTGAGAAGTCCGCAGAGCATCAACATTTTCGATCACATTCGCAATCAGAACACGATTAGGTTGTGTCTTCTTCATCTTATTCTTTTCTATAAGAATGCAGGACTTTTAGATATTGAATAAAAAAAGTTCATTCAACTTCTGTGGAAAAATATATTACTTTTTTTTCTTGTATCAATAATAGGTATGTTGTATTCTACCGTTGATTGAATTATTCTTTGGAAGATAGCCAACCAATGTGTTTTCAGTCCTCCTTCCCCTCGCATCCCTCGTCTATCAATTCACTGCCGTAATGTGGCGCCCTCGCAAAATATCGAATACGAATGTATTTTAAAACACAGATTTCTGGATTTCTCAAGTCTCGGTAAATTTCAAACAGAAACCCGATTTGGATGAGTCATAATACCAGATGTGGAATTTTTATGATGCCTTAGTATTTGAGCTTACTCCAAAAAAAAACGATTTCAGTACCTTCACTTCGTCTTTTGATGATGATGTTAGACAGCTGGCTTGATCGAGTGTGATTTTTAATGCTCCTGAGTTTTTGGCATAATCCGGCGAAAATATTCTTTTTGGGATTCGGAAACTTATATGTGCATAATCCTCGTGAGATTGCGGATTTGTAGTGAATAATCTTTGTTTGAACATTTATTTTCAAGTGAATTATTTCCGTGAATAAACTGAAAATTGTTGAATTCAAGCGGTTGGAACATATTTAAAGTCGCACCATTTGGTGGTGCAGTGTTAACATTGAAGATCAGTGAATTCTAAAGGTAATCATGGAATGTTGGATATGTAGCAGTATACCCGCCGAAAGAAACCCCATGATTGAATGTAACGCTTGTTCATAAAAGGTGTGCAGATCTTGTGCGGGTCTATGGCCAGTGAAATTAAAGTACTTGGTCTCAAAAGAGAGAATAAGAAAATTGAAATTCCACTACACCAAATGCGAGAACAATGAACGATCATGTTTGTTGCAAGATTTAGTGTCAGCCAAGGAAAAAATTAATTGAAAGTAAGGATAAATTAATAAAACTATCGGAGAAGAATGTAGAAAAAGTTGAATGTCCTCAAAGAGAGCGCTCATATAAAGAAGTATTGCTCGTTAAACCAGTGAATGATCAAAAGAGTAAAGTAACCAAGACTGAAATTGCTGAGAAAATTGATCCGGGAAAGTTAAAAATTGGAATCGACGGAATTAAAAATATAAGAAACGGAGGAATTGTCATAAATTGTAAAGATAACAAGTCAAAGGACATAATTTCGAATAAACTGAACAAGGAATTAGGGGATAAATATAAGGTGGAGGAAGCTGTTTTGAAAAACCCGAAGTTCATCATCGAAGGAATTGAAAGCAAATATGTAGAATATGAAGATACTGAATTTTTGGAATGCCTAGTATTTCAGAACAACCTGAAACTGCTCGATGTCGATGTTTCAAATAAAATCAAGATAATAAGAAAGTATGAGATCAAATCGAAAACGAAGTAACGAAGTACAGCAATATTGTAATAGAGGTGGAACCTATTTTGTACAGACCATTTAAAACAATGGAAAAACTAAATATTGGCTGGAGAAAATGCTATATAGACGAATGTCATAATATTTTACGCTGTTACAAATGTGGAGGATATAATCACTTTCAGAATGTTTGCAAAAATGAAAAAGCCTGCTTTAAATGTGCTGGACATAGTGACACTAAAGACTGTGATAGTGAAGAAAGAAAATGCATCAACTGTAACAAGAAAGTAGAAAATCTGAAAATAAATCTGAATACAAACCACACTGCATTTGACCTGACTTGTCCATGTTATATGAGAATTGTGGAAAGTGTATCCAAGAAAACAAATTTTGGAGACAAGTAGCAATCAGCTTCAAATAGGGTAGTTTATTTCAATTGCCAGGGATTTTCTGAACAACAAAGTTAAAATTGTCGAGTAAGTTCGGCAGTGGCGACCGGACATTATTTGCCTGAGTGAGACGCACATTACCGCTGACATACAACAGAACGAAATTGATATCGAAGGATATATAGTTTTGAACTGCACGTCAAACAATAAAAGAACTGGAGGTGTTTTGATTTTTTTGAGGTATGGTTTACATTATACTGTCAGATATAACTTTAGTAGGGACTCTTTTTTATGGCTTATTGCTCTTGAATTGAGATTTAATAGTGTGAAATTGTTACTTGCCGCTTTGTATCATCCTCCTAATGCACAGATTCCATCATTTCTGGATTTTCTAGATGACTTTTTCGAGGAACTTTCTACATTTCATTTCGGGGTGATATTGTATGCGTCGGAGATTTTAATTTAGTTTTTAAAAAAACCTTCTTTCTACACCACTAAATGTAAGTGTATCATTGAACAGAGTGGATTGAAACAAATGATAAGATCGATTACACAAGAATAACAAAGGATAGTGCTACTTTGATTGATTACATTGTGACAAATAACGAAAATATTGATCATACTGTTCACTTAACACCTAAAATTTCGGATCATTGTATCATATCATTATATTTGGGCAAATTTGAGAGTACTCCCATTAAATCAAAATTTTGGATACGTTCATATAAAGGATATAATCCTAGTAAATTTCAGGATGAACTCCTGAAATACTACTGGAATAATAGTAGCATAGATGTAAATATATTAGCCGGTTTATTTGTTGCGTCGATGGATGGAGCTTTAAATACTGTCTGTCCGAAAGTTGAGGTTGTTAAAAATTTCAAATCGGTAGTACAGTGGTTGAATAATGACATAAGATTATTGATGAAACAAAGAGATGATGAGTATAAGATAGCTGTTTTCACGAGAAGTGGTTTAGATTGGGAAGAATATAAGAGATTAAGAAATAAAGTAATATCTGCATTAAAAATCGCGGATAAAAACTACTATTATATATATAATTAAAAACAGTACGAAACAAAATATTTGGAAAAAATTGAAACCAATGTTGAATAAAAAGGGAATGAATAAAACTGTCAATATAGTTTTCAATGGTGAAGTATTAACGGATGCATGCAAAATATCAGATAACTTCAACAGTTTTTTCATAAAAAGCGTTGAGAATATTGTGTCCGAAATCTCTAAACGGGTTATAACTTGTTGCACTTATCAGACATTATAGTAAGCTCAAGTTTCTCTCATTTTTCCACGATAACTATGAATGAATTGAGGAGGTATGTGAGAATGCTCAAAAAGACTTGCGATCCGGGGGGTGTTACAACTGAAATCTCCAAAGATGCATTCGACGTTATAGGAAATCGTTTGCTAGATTTGATAAATAGATCCTTGGCATCTGGTAACTTTCCCGAGGTTTGGAAGATCTCTACAATTATACCAATTGAGAAAGTACCAAACACTAAACTTTGTGAGGAGTTTAGAGGAATCCATGCCCTTCCACTTTGTGAGAAAATTTTGGAGATGGCTGTTAGAGATCAACTCAGTAAATATTTAGATAATAACAACAGTGGCTACTGCCCCTCAACTTGATGAAGTGCGTTGTGCTTCACTTGGGTAAAAAATAATGCACGACGCAGTTATTCGTTGGCGAACCAAATCATTAATTCCGAAAGAAGTCACCTTGATTTGGGTGTCACCATTAATGAAGATCTTTCCTGGTCGGAGCATATCACCAATATCACTATGAAAGCAAATCAACTAGTGTATATGCTAGAAAAGTCTTTCCGAGGATGTGACTCGTCAACATGTTCCACACTCCTGAAGACCTACGTACGACCAATTCTCGAATATGCTGGAACTGTGTGGAGTGTTAATTTAGTGCGCGACGAGGATCTTCTCGAAAAAGTCCAACGTCGGGCGACACGCATCCCCTATGGCGTTACACGACCCTCTTATAGTGAAAGACTTTCCTCTATGGGCCTTTCCAGTTTTTCTGAAAGGCGTAAACGCGGTGATATGATAATCACGTATAGAGCCTTAAATGGCCTCTTCGGAGTAGATTTGACGCCCCTCTTTTCGCTGAATAACGACCCGCGTCTTCGTGGACACAAGTTCAAACTGTGCAAGGAAAACTTCAGAACTACGACCAGGCAACACTTTCTTTCCAACCGCATTTTCGATGAGTGGAATCGCCTTCCTGCGCGCGTAGTGGACTCACCATCTGTTAATTGTTTCAAGAACCGTTTCGACGAACTGTTTCAGTGACATAACTTTCACTTCTTCTTCTCAGTGTTACATTTTTTTTTCTTTTGGTATATATTTTTTTTTTACTAAATTGTTATATGAGTTTATAGGTATCTTAACTCTTACTATGAATTAATAATAATAATAATAATAACAACATTCTGATAGATAATCAATCAGGTTTTCGACGAAATCATTCATGTGAAACTGCACTAGTTTACATATTTATGTGACAGATGGTTGAGAGAATTCGACAAGAATAAGGTTGTTTTGGCTGTTTTCCTAGATTTTCGAAGAGCGTTTGAAACGATTGATCGCGAACTTTTATTGAAGAAGATGGAAAGGATTGGAATTTCGGGCATTGCATTGGATTGGTTCAGTTCATATCTAAGTAATAGGAAACAAAAGGTAAATTTTAACGGTGTTAACTCGGCATATTTAGATAGTAAATTCGGTGTTCCACAGGGGACTACACTGGGACCACTTTTGTTCCTCATTTATATAAATGATATCATACATAGTCTAAGATATTGTGAATTGTCCGCATTTGCCGATGATACAATGTTATTCATTGCCGGTGATAATGGGGGATTGATGATGATGATGATGATGATGATGACAAAATGGATGAATGAGGATCTAAAAGCGTTGTTTGGTTGGCTGGGGGATAATCAGTTAGCTTTAAACTTAAATAAGTCTAATGTCATGATGTTCGGTAACAAGCAAAGACTGAGGAGAATAGATGGTAATCCTATTGTATCAGTAAACAATATTATATTAAAAAAAGTGAATTCTATCAAGTATTTAGGCGTAATAATGGATGAAAACTTAAATTTTCAATTGCACTCTGACTATATCATGAGAAAGATGGCTAAGAAAATACATTTTTTGAGGAGAATCAGTTTCAAGATTGATATGAATACTAGGAATATGTTATTTCATTCGATTATATTACCACATTTGGATTACTGTTCGTCACTTATGTTTAATTTGACCTTGAATAAGCTCAATAGATTACAAAAAATTGTAAATAGAGGAATGAGAGTTGTTTTGGCCTGTGGTGGGAGAACACCCATCAGATTAATGTCAGAGGCCCTGAATTTGATGAGTGTACGGCAGAGAATTGTTTATACAACGTTAAACCTGATTTATAAAATTAAGCATGGCATTCTTCCAAATTATCTGTCGAAAAATATGCATTTCGTTTCTGAAATTCATCACCATTACACCAGATCTAGAGATAACTTTTTTGTTGATACTTTTCGTACCAGTTTGGCAACAGGTTCCACATTAGTAAAAGGTTTGGTTGAGTTTAATTCTCTGCCTCAAAAAATTAGATGTTCTAATAGTCATGGGTCTTTCAAAAAATTGTTGACAACATATATAAAGGAGCGTCTATAATCTAATTCTAGTAATTTTTTTTTTCTTAAATTGATTATTATTCATATGTTGTAAATAGTATTATTACTAAATAAAGAGCTATTATTATTATTATTATTTTATATATTTTCTTTATACTCAAGATTCTGTTGAAATATGAGATTCGTTTTTAGGAGAACATTTTGCTTGAATATTTGTTGATGAAATTAAAGGATATCCCTCAAATTTTCCAACATGATACTTAAATTTCAAACAGGAATAGTTATAAGACGGCGGTATTATAAAATTTTGAGTGCACCGTAAAGATTCGTTGAGATTTTTAGATGAAAGGATTCGATTCGTTCGAATTTCGTTCGATTCGTGAATATTCTCGAGTTGTGTGAAACAAAAAAAAAAAATTAAGAAAACAATAGATTTCCCAGATATCTCTAGACTCCTCACTTGGAACAGATTATTTGCTCTAAGAATAAACATTCTCTGGGGTAATAAATACTGATTTATTATATTTCCATGTGCATCTCATTATCTTAATGCATTCATCTCATTTCTCAACTATTTACTTCTCATAACATTTGCTACTTATTGTTCTCGAGTTTCAAATTAATGAAAATCCTCAAACGCAAAGGTGAACCACGGAATGTCTTATCTCTCAATTAAACCAAGTGAACTTCTCTGAAGTATTTGAACGATCAAGTAGCTCAAACATTGAACCTGATTGACAGTCTCAATCCCTGCTAACCTTGAGCGGTCTCCTCACATATTGATAAAACCAGTGAACTGGTATGATCTCCTCATTATACCTAAAAAATTCTGAATTCCATTCATCTGAAACCCTTAGCAGGTAAGATTTCAAATCTTTTCTTTACTCGAATCAATGGGTTAGTGATTCTATTCATACAAATTAAACTCATATTGTAATCCTCATAATTGTCAGTTGTAGCTTCTATTTTTCTGATGAACACTAACACTGCGCACTCAAAGCAGTTTGTCACTGTTAATGTTGTCTCAATTGATTAATTAGATTTCTCCTCACAGACCAACTTTATATATCATAAATATTGACTTCTCAATCATGATATTCTCATATTTGTAATAATGTCGATGAAGAACAGACTTAAACTTCTAAGTTTTCAATACACGTATCTCCTCTAAGGCCTGATCTCACTTTCATTACAACTCAGCCTACTCTAATGATCTTTATTCAACCTCCTGTTTTTCTGATGAAATAAAGAGGCTCTTGCAATCACTTTCAATTGGTTCTATCACTGTGAACGCTGTGTTTTAATCTTGAATTAATGGAACTATCTCAAAGTCTAAGTCTGACTTCAACTGACCTCTCATTTTGATCTTCTCTAGATTACCCCTGTTTAAAGTTGAATAATTCACTCTGAGATTTATAGAGGACTTTGATATTTGTATTTTTTACTGTATTAACTTCATGCTGGTGACTTAATCATTTCATGATTGTGAATGATGTCCATAAATGTTCTTACAATACCATCTCTAACTCAATTACCTGGATACAGTCCTAAACAGTATTTTACAAAATCTGATCCACCCCGATTTTGAACAGTTTTTCTGCCCCCTCTCTTGAAATGGGATGAACTAGACTAGAGAATTTTCCAAAGTAGTTATGTGATGTGAATGTTAGCTCATTTGATGTGTGATTTTTTTCATTGAGTTTAGTATTTTTTGGCGTGGTCCCTGGCGAGTTAGCCCCTAGCAAAAGTCTGCCAATTATCTTACACTTTCTCGAATACTAGAACAATTTTTCCCGTAAAAGGAATTCCTGTAACTTATGAATATTTTCGCTAACAAAATTCACTTTTTTATTCACATGCTCGCTCTCCATGCCCTAGTTTAATAATAGGTTTGAGCGCATGCTCAATCGGATATGAACATTCAAGAAAAAACCGATGCAAATTTCTGACTGGTAGTCTGCTGTTCAAGCAAGCGGCTATGCCAGTTCTGGTTCATGTACTGGTTGCGAACAATCAAAACATGCGCGAACGAAAAAGATAAACCCATCTCTATCTCAAGATAATGATCGAACATCTTTGAAAAAATTGTGGGATGCGGGTTTCAGGCATTATTGGTCTATTTGTGTGATAGGGGAGTAATTAACATAAAAATAAAAGCTCACCTGGTTAGTTAAGAATCTAGAGTTTTGGGGGTTTCAACAACTGTCAAATGATTGAGCCGGTCAGAGGAAAAGTAGTACAAGTCAAAAATTTCGAATTTTTGAGTTATAACGACATTTGGGTACATTTGGTTGCATATCATTCTTCTAATAAGTGGTAAAGGTACAATTATCGTTTTGACCGAGTAGATTACAACCGTTTTCATACCTGTTAATGCGATTTTTAATCAATTGCAACGTGAAACCGTAATTTCCCAATATTTCACTCAATTGGAGTTATACCACTCTTCCTCTGGGCCACTCAATTAGCCATGTACTTGATGCGGCCAGTTCTCCGTCTCTACTCCGTCCTATCCAATGACGATATTCAATCTTATCAGTCCAGAACACAATTAACACAAGTAAATCAAAATCGCCATATGTTTCAAATGTTTCGGAAAGTATTCTAAAAATTATAGTTAAATATAAGAATATAAAGGTAAAGGGAAACAAAACTCCAATAGAGAAGGGAATGCTAAATAGACTGATATCGTACAGGGAACATTTTTTTCATAATATACAGAGTATCCCACGAAGAACTTTACATACTGCTAGCCTTGTTTTTCGGTTGGACTTCTGAAGCATCCTTAGCAGGGTAACTTTCTCTCCACAGATTGTCCATAAACAAATTCAACTACTGAAGAATGGTTCTTCACCGGGTGCGGACTCATTGAGCTCTACTATAATCAAGGTTTGTTCTTTGGTTCTCCCAGTTCTATTATTGAAGATTATTGGGAAATAGTTGCCAACAATCTGAAAGACAGCACGTGTGACACCAATACATAGAAAAGGAGACGAGCAGGATGCCGGAAATTATCAGCCGATCAGCCTCACTTCTGTGGTCTGTATGATAATGGAATTCATAATAAAGGAAACTCTGTCCGAGTTCTGCATGTGCAATCAAATAATACCAACAAATCAGCATGGTTTTGTTAGGGGCCGTTTTACCATGACTAATATGCTGTCCTGCGTCAATGACTGGTCTGCCTCGCTGGATAGGAGAGAACTAGTAGACATTGTTTATCTGGATTTTGCAAAAGTTTTCGATCGGGCATCCATACGCTTGCTTTTGTTCAATAGTATTCGAGGTGATTTATTGTTGTGGGGCAAATCCCTAATGTTAGATAAAATTTTCTATTTGAGAATTGGGAGTCTTATCCCCGGTGCTTGTGCTGTTCTTAGTGGAGTTTCTCAGGGGTCTGTGCTGGGACCCCTACTGTTTGTTTTTTACTAGTGACCTTCTGAATAATGAACTGTCAAACATCTTATGAAGATTATTCTAATCTATGTACCAACCCGATTCACCATCATCAGCAACTCTCCGCTGACCTTCAGACCATTCACTAGTTCTGTACGATTTGAAAGCAGCCGCTTAACATTGAAAAATGCGTGGTCCTGCATATGGGAAGTGCAAAACCTCGAATACCATACTACATCGGAGAAACGGAGCTCGGAATTGTTTCTCAGCAGCGATTTGGGTTTACTAGTGACTGAGAATCTAAGTTGGTAGGAGCATATTGCTCATATAGTAATTGGACAATACAAAAATCTATTTCTTGTGAAAAACATTTGAAAGGCTCAGCTTCAGAACATCCACACAACTATACAAAACGTATGTCCCACCGATTCTTGAGTATTGAAGTCCGGTTTGGTACCCGATTCTGGGCGTGACAGAACTCTCCAAGAAAAAGTGCCAACGTAGGGCAACCAGAATGACATTCGGTATAGTTAGGCGTTCCTACGAACGCGGCTTTCTTATTAATTGTAGAGCAACGTCGACTAAGTTGGAACTCAACCCATTAGTGCTTACTGTTGCCATATGGCGACGCTTTCGGGTTTTTTTTTCAAATGGTTTCCAGATGCGCAGATTTGTAGCTAGAAAGTTGGGGGTTGGTTTATTTGATACACAAATGAACTCACTCGCTCCGCCTCCAGAAGTTGTGAAACTTTTACTTCTTCGTGAATCGTGAAAAACATGAAACCTAAGTTTGTGTAAGTGGAATATTTTCTATCTGCGCCCTTGTTTTGTCATTATTGTTTTTTATGTGAATCTTGAAACTTCAATTCATGATCCTGATAGGCTGAATATAATCCCAGAAAAATATTATTAGGAAAAATATCTAGTTGATTTCGTGGGTTGCCATATGGCGCTTATATTGAGTGTTAATGCTGACCGGTTTGGAATTCGTAGTAAGTAATGGTATTGTCCGATTGTTTCATGGTTGCAAGACGTAGCTATGCAAAATAGCTGGATTCTGTACAATAAAACAGGAAGACCAAAAAATTCACAACTCGAATTCAATCGAGAATTGGTCAACAGCTATTTGAAAAAGTATGGGGTAACACCGAAAGGACAAGGAAGGCGGTTATCCTCTTGTTCTTCTTCCAGAGATAATCGAATTTCCAATTCCGTAAGATTCGATGAACACAGAAGACAAAAAGAGTGCGCTGGACGTGGATGTAAGTCGATCATCAGAACAATGTGTTCAAAATGCGATGTTGGACTTTGCATAGATTGTTTCATACCGCATGATATTTTCATTATGACATTGTGAATATTCGATAAATGATACAAATGTTTTGAAACTATTGAAATGTCGAGAAATTTCATGTGTTTTTTCAGGAAAAAAGTATTTTGTCTAAAAATGAAAATAATCCAAAGAGTGATCACAAGCGCCTAGGGCTACCATAAGTCAACCTCCCATTTTAAAAAAAACTAGTGGGCGTATAAAATTTTTATATTATTTTTCCGTATCTACAGAGCGTTGCGGAACAGCTTTAAACAAAAGAATTTCAAAAATCGAAAAAAAAATAATCCGGCGCTAATGGTTTAATAATGAACAACCGAATTCTAAGATTCAACTATTGTGGTTTGAGATCATTTTTTGTGGCGAGTGAGGATGATAGAGTGCAGGGACATCAGTGTAAACTGGGGATCGGACGATTTGCCACGTGTACTCGTCAGAATTTCCTCTCGAATCGCGTATTTTCAGTGTTTCAATGTTTTCGAAAACAGATTTGAAATTTTTTTTTCGTTTGAGGGGTTTCTCATTGCTTGACTTTCTTGAGATGAATGTACTTCTTTTCTCTTCCACATTGTGGGAGCATATATGAAGTATAATCTCCATTTTTGTTTCAATCATGTATGAAACGGACTTACATATGGGTCATATGATCCCAGCTCAAATTTATGTATAATAATAATACTTTCATTAGCATCACGAAATGGCCACTATCTTTTCTTGCCATCATACAGGGCATTTTATTCATTCTGACCCAAATTTCAATCGACTATAGTTCTGGTACTGTATAGAAGAATTGAGTGATTTTTTTCAGAATTTGCAACACTTTTTTGTATATTCTGAAAAATGTATACTGCGAATCATATATATTGTGGCACACTCAAAAAAATCCATTTCCTACTGATGTGAAAATGACTACACGCCACTAGAATCCTATCATACAAATTTTTCTTACACCTCTGAACGTGTTATAAAATTGAAGGAGAAGTGAATGCATGGAATTTGATAACAAATTAATAATGGTACATACATGGTTCAAACTTCCAGCTCGAAGGCTTTACACCTGGAGATCGCCACAAGACGGGACATATAATGATATTAGAAACCAGATCGACTTCATACTCGTGAACAAAAGATACCGAAATAGCTATAGGTCAGTAAAAGTCTGTACTATATATAGCTAATATGCACTCAGATCATTATCCTCTCTGCGGTGTGTTCAGGGTGAAGATGAAGAGGCTGGAGAGTAAGAGTAACGCACGCAAGCATGATCTGCGGAAACTGAGAAAACCAATAGTAAACCAACAAGTAGAAACCTACATAAATAACGAAGTCCGATCGCTGTCAGATTCGAGTCAAGAATAAACTCAGCACTACAATGAAGAACATCAAAGACGACGTGTTGCAACCTGAAACAGTGAGAAAGGAACCCTGGATAACCAACGAAATTATTCAGTTAAAGGAACAGCGAAAAAGGAGCAGAGACTATGTTACCATATTACCATTTTTTATTTTTCAAAATTAACAGGTAACTCACAAACAAATACAAATATATACACACAAATATACCAACTCAATACAAATAAATTGAATAAATCATTAAAATTATGAGATGATAAGCATTTGTGGCACATAAATTCATTCATAGAATAGAAAGCATTTATCCTAAGTATAAATTTCATTTTTTTCTTGAATGCTAGGTGGCAACGTGATTTAATGTTCTCTGAGAGTTAATTGAACAGCGGAATCACCAATCTATCCCCGAAACGCGTCTGATGGGAGTGTGTTTGAAAATAATCTCTTTTCTTATGAACATATAGAAGGCACCCAAGATTATAACAGCATGGAACGGTAAGTACTCCATAATTTAAAAAAAAAATGTCTACAGCTGGTCATAGGGTCCACTCCAGCCACCAACCGTATGGCTTTCTTTTGTTTCAGGAAGATCCTATGTGCCTCCGAAGATGCGCCCCATAGGATAATGCCATACGTCATTCTCCCATGAAAATATACGAATGATACACAACGAGTGCTTCTTTTTCAGAGAGTAAGTATTTTATTTGTCTTATCGCGAACAACGCAGTGTAGAGCGTTCTACATAAAACATCTATATGTTGTCCCCATGACAAATTTCCGATACTGTCTTTATTATTGCCTTTGGTTGTTATAATCAGCTCTTGTGTTTTGTCGGTGTCACTTTCAGGTTATTATTTTCAAACCATTCAACGGCGCCATCTATCGAAATCCTGGATTTGTCCTGGAGAAGCACCCCGCACTTCGCTCTATTCAGAAATGTAGCGTATACATCAGATACCATCAAAAGAAAGGTCCGTCAAGCTAAAGAAAGACACATTAAAGAAAACAGTAATTGAATAGAAACACTGCAAGGCAAGGCACGATATTTTTATCGTACACCGAAAGGTTGAAGAGTCAACTGGGATCTCTTAACAAAAAGATGTGACCACCCTAACCAACATCGATGGAAAACCCTTAATTAATATTGCTGACTTGAAAAACACGTGGAGAACATACATAGGACAAATCTTTCATGACACATGACCCGAGCCTCCCAAGATAGAGTATGATACTGGTCCGAATATCCTCATTGCCGAGGTCAGAACGGCTATACAATTCATGAAGAAAGAAAAATCCCTGGGACCGGATAATGGTTTTCGTTTATGGATTCTTTAGTGTGGCGGTGAGAGAATATCGAAGACGATTTCCTAACCGTAGAACTCCGAGTCATCCAACGTTTGGATTTCCTACTCAGAAAGGCAAGTAGACATCCATATTGAATAGGAGATTTTGAATACTGTGGAGGCGGATCCTGAAATGAGTACAAGACTAATTAGTGCACAACTAGGAATTCCTCTAACAAATGTTCATAGGGTGTTGCGGAGAAATCAACTGTATCCTCAACATATTCAGCTTGTCCAGCGATTATATTCCGGAGATGAGACTATTCTCAGACGAAGTGTAATTTACTCGAGATGGTAGGTATTTATAATTCTCGCAATTTGCATGAATGAGCATTCTATTAGGGAGCGCCACTAACAGAAAAAAATTTCTGTCAACCCATGGATTGCAGTGACTTGAAACCAACTAATTGGTCCCCATTTCTTCAGAAGTCCCCTTAATGGAGAATCATATTTAGATTTTTTGCAGAATATTTCATCTAATCTATTACACAGTGTTCATATTCGAAGTATCCATTTCCACCATGACGGAGCACTACCACATTTCTCTCTTCAGGCGAGAAATCACTTGAATATCGATATCAGAGTCGTTGGATAGAAAGCGGTGGTCATACTAAATGACCCTCACGATCTCCAGACCTCAACCGCACAGATTATTCCATTTGGGGACATTTGAAACAAATGGTTTTTTTTGTAGAAATTGAATCAAAGGGATGATACATTCAATAAATGAAATCTGCAATGATGGTGGTACCATTCATTCTTGGTGCACCATTCATTTTTAATTTGCTCGATCATTATAAAATGTTTTTTTTTGATATCTCATGACGAAATTTCTTGGATTAGAGCTTCCCACGTTGGGATAACAATGAATCATTCTCATAATGTTTCAGTTATTCAGATTTGTTTGATCATTGTAACACGTCCAGAGGTGTGACAAAAATTTGACTGATTGAATTCTATTCTTGGGCTTATCCGTTGATAATGATGTAAAAAATAAAAATTTAGAGAGTGACCAATAGGGTGGTCATTCTCACATCAGCAGTCCGAATGAATTTTTTCTGAGTACGCCCCTGGAAATGTGATATGCTGTATACATGTTCCAATAAATACAAAAAAGTGTTACGAGGTCTGAAGAAATCACTCAATTCTCATATACAGTACCAGAACTATAGTCGATTGAAATTTGGGTCAGAATTAATAAAACGTCCTGTATATTGGCAAGAAAAGATAGGAATATAAGAGACATATTCAAGTCACTGGCGTCGATACGGGGGGAGTAATGGGGGTAATTACCCCCCCCAGGAAAATATTTACCTTCGAAAAATAAGTCGTACAATCATTACATAGGGACATATCATGACAATATACAACATCCTAATTTTTTTTACCTCCCCCAGAAAAAATCTCTAGCGACGCCCTTGATTCAAGTGACCATTTCGTGATGCTGATGGTAGACCGTATATGTTATTATTATTTATTATTTATTTTTTCACTGCGCGTGCAGGATCGTGACAACAGTACGTTGCCGGGGACTAGGTTCCAAGGCTAGTATACTTGCTACGAGATAGAAATTATTCGACGCACAAGAGCTGAAGTCCCCAATATCACCGGTTTCTGCATCCAGTTCAGCACACCTTTGTCTAAATTAAATTCTTCTATTTGTGTTTGACAGTTTTTCGGTGTACTAAACCGTTTGCTGGAATTATTATTGTTATTATTATTATACTATGATATTCTGAATATGTACTTAATCCAATAGATGCTGACAAGTCTACAAATGCTGAAAAAATCATCAAATTCTGTTTCACGGCAGCACAAGTACGGTCTATTGAAAATTAGTTCAGGATGACTAAAACCTCCTGTATATTGGCAAGAGAAAAAAGGAGACATTTTTGAGTGACCATTTCGTGATACTGATGGTAGAACCTATATATGGTAGGAGTAAGTATAGTTCCTCTTTGGACCCCCTGTATACTTGAAAATGCATTTTGTATTTTCAATAATAGTTTTTCATCAAGAAAAACACCGTTTAGTTTTGGCAATAATTTTTGAAATATTTCATCGATGCGGAAAATCGCCATTTTTATTCGAATGAAAAAATTTTACCCGAGGAATATGTCAGTGGATTCGCTGTATGTTAAATGGATTTCCTTCGATCCAATCGACGGAGCTCGGTGTGAATACACCAGACTTACATCTACTGAAAGCTCGCATAGACCGAGTGAAAATTCCATAAGTCAGAGCAGTGGTGCTTGAAACGAAATTTCAGGAGAAAGTTGAATGGATTTCTTATTGAAACTTTCCTATTTCATGCAATGGCGTGTTCACTTAAAACCCGATGTGGCACGAACTCAACAACTTCGGATAATCCTCTAATCCTCCAAGGTATGAAAAGTTGATTCACTTCCGCAGAAACGACTAGTCGAAGTGAAACGACGTCTTTTCACTGAGAATGTTGCAGATCTCTTTCCTTAAAAGGCGTTCAATTTTTACCAATTCCATGTAATTTATCTCGATTTACGGCATGAAATAAACTCTCTCCTCTACGATTTCAGAAACTATTATTCCATGCCTCTGTGAAATCTGATTCATAACAGAGTAGAAATTAATCTCTAGCGATGAATTGTATGGGGTCAGGCGGATCTTGACCTTTGTTTGATTCAATTTTATTTCAATATCAAACGTTCAGTAGAAAAAAATCCGAAGCTTTTCCCTTAACTTTCAACACAGATGTCAATCTTCCGATTGCAAATGCAGATATATTCTATTTTTTATATCTTTGACAGCATAAGGAATGTCCACTGAGTTTTGGTTGTGTAGCATACTTATTCCCGCAGCTCGGGCGCCAACCTGAAAGATATAGATATCAATATCGGCCCCTCGAGGGCATTTGTGCAAGAGTTCATACAGGACTTTAGTGGAAACGACGTATCTGTATATATGAAAATGAATTGCTATGCGTTAAGTATGCTAAAACTTGAAAACATCTGAACGAATTTGGCTAATTTTGGTTTTGACTTATTCATGTAATTCCAGGGAAGTTGAAAAGATATAAAAATGCAAGGTGCCCAATATGGTTTTTTCTTACAAATAGAGGTGATCGATTATCATGGATTTTCGATTATCATCGATTTTTGAAAATGAAACAAGATGTTTTAAAATTGATTTTGCATTATGTATAAAATCGATATATCTATTCCTCGATTTCAATAATTTTTTCGACTGAGGACGACGCAAAGTGTGCACAAAACACCAATGTTATCAATTAATAATAATTTTCATTTTCGGCTTCGATGATCATTTGTGAAAGTGATATTTCAAGTTACGTCCTCGCTTTGCATTTGACCTTTTCTGTTTGGAAATAATATTTGACTAATAACAATAACAATCATTTTAATAGCCGATTTGGGCAGACGAAGTCGCGCGGGCCAGCTATTATTCTATAAAAATATTGGTTCAGGTTGGAATACAAATATTCAATGTTTTACTTGCTCAATTTTTTTTTCAAAATTTGACGGAAAAATCTTCAGAAAAATGCCCAAGATGTGAATATCATGAACGAAACAATTTTTTAGTTTCAAATATTAATAAGTGTTACAGTGTGTATATTAAAAGAACACCCGTGTATGATTCTCCGTTCTTCGCGTTGCAAGAACTCGATTGTTTTTTCTATATATGTAGATAAAGAACATGTGAGAGCAATTTCAGTTGGTATATTCATTCATTGTACAATTTGAATTGGGAGTAATAAAGTGCCGTCGAAATATATAGTATTTTTTCATATTTGATTCAAGAAAAAAGGGAGTTAACCTTCGGTCAGGCGCAACCCTAATCCTAACGGTTACGGGCGCAACTCATCTGTGAGATTAAGTAGGGAAATTCATGTTTTATTGAGAAAAATTTGCTAGAAAATGGGGAGGACGTTGAAAAATAGTTTTATCATTTAAATACACATAATATATAAAGAAAATTCCAAAATATAAATAAAAATTGACGGTAGAAATTAAAGAAAGATAAATTCTGCAGATTTCAATGTAACAAGGATATTTGAATAAAAACAGAATGTAATTGTGATTATAAATGAAACAAAAACAAGTGTTCATTACTCCTGACAACCACTGCCAGGTAAACTAGAACAATGGAACTTTTATATTGTACGATATCAGTCGGTTTAGCATTCCTTTCTCTAGTGAAGTTTTGTTGCCCTTTCTTCCATGATCGAGGTCATTGTTGATATGTAACAGATATGAATTTGACGCTACGTACGACTTAAAATCAGGAAATCCTAAATATCTCAAGAATTATTCATTTTAGAGAAATTGGCATGTCGGAACATTATTATCATTTTTCTTCGCAGAACAACGCAAAGATAAAAAAATGGGTTTCTAATTTGAAAAACGAAAGTTAAAGGCCAATCTTGATTCCCATTTTTGATCCAACATTTGGAACACCTGTGAAGTGTTTTTCAAAATTCTAGAAATGTGCAATATTTTCACCGTCTTCTACTTCAGAAATGTAGAGAAACGGTTTGTGCTTAAGAATAGAAATAACCAACATAATTCGGTATTATCTCCCTTTTTTCTTCAGTTTTTTTCGATGTTTTGGAAAGTATTTCGACGCAGTTGGAAACAAAAGGAGAGACAATTTTTTTTTCATTCCCTATATAATTGAAAGTGGTCAGGCTTCAAGAATATTTTAGCTCTGTAGATAATGCCGAACAATATCATAATCCTAAATTTCAGATTTCAAATACCAATTCTCTAGAAATGTCTAATAGGCCGTTGAACTTGGTACACCCTGTATATCATATATCGGCATACGGTAGACTTTGAAGAAGTAGGTAGGTAGAGCCTATTCACAAAATTCAATCAAAATCGAACCATGATGATAGACTTCGGAATTAATGTTCTATTCTTGCCCTCAGTGACCAGACTAACTGGAAATTCTCAATTGCTAAAACAGGAAACTTTTATAGGCGACCGACAGACCCTCATGTTTTCCGCGACGTTCCCCGAAGAGATCCAACACCTGGCGGGAAAATTCCTGCACAACTACGTTTTCATCGCGGTGGGCATAGTCGGCAGCGCTTCTACGGACGTTGAACAAAGTTCGAGAAACGGGGCAAACTGCTCGATCTGCTCAAAGAGGACACCTCCGTGCGAACTTTGGTATTTGTTGAGACCAAGAGAAACGCTGACTTCCTGGCAGCCTTCCTCAGCGAGAACGACATCAAGACCACGAGCATACACGGCGACAGGTTGCAGAGGGAGAGGGAGACCGCGTTATGGGACTTCAAGAAGGGGATATGTCAGGTTTTGGTCGCCACCGGGGTGGCTGCTAAAGGTTTGGACATAGAGGGCGTCCAGCACGTTATAAACTTTGACTTGCCAAACAGTGCGGACGAGTATGTCCATAGGATCGGCAGGACCGGAAGAGTGGGTGAGTACGAATTGAAACTTCTTCATCATGACAATAAGGGCTTTCCAGTAATCGGTTGGGGAGTGCCACCCACAGCAGTGAAACGTCAAATTCAAATAGGCCTATTTATTTATTTACTTCAAAATACGTTTGGGGTGGATTTTTGTTTCATTCTGATTTAGTTATCAATAGTTTTGCTTTCACAATCTACGATATCGAAAATTAACAGGTATAAACAGTTATATTTGTCAAATGTATACTTCTATACCATTGTCGTATTACACACAGACTCATTGTCACTTGACATTTTTAAAGAAATCCGAGGCAACATACATAAGAGCAGGCGGGACTTCTACAAATCCCATGAAACGAACAGAGAGAGACTAAGTTAAGGCTCTGTCAGAATCATATGCTCCAAACAAAATACAAGTGTGGGGGACAGTTCCTTAAATTATTCCATTTCATTCGCATGTCTACAGTCTCTCTATAGAAAGAAGTCCATTGAATAATAGGTCTTTGTTCTATACATTGACTCATTAAACATGGACTCATTGTCACGTAACTTATTAGAAGAAATCCGAGGCAGTTTTCATAAGAGAAAGAAAGACTCCCATGAAACGAACAGAGAGGGTTCAACTTAGGGCACTGTCAGAACCACGTGGTGGAAAAAAACAATGTTGTTATTCAAACACCATTATATTGTGATAGTTTTGTTAATAATACTGAATGAAACTAGTGTATTTTTTTGCAAACTCTATTTCAGCAGATATCCCAGAACAGGGATGGGCAAACTTTTTTCTCAGAGGGCCAACTAGAAAAATTTTTCATAGACTACAGTACCACAGGCCAAAAAGATATTTCTAATATAAATAAATTAAATTCATTCAACACAAACGAAAAAGAGTAAAACGTTCCTCACACTAGAATAATTTGAAAAAACTTGAACTATACGATATATATCATTAAAAAAAATAATGTAAAACATGGTAAGTTTTTGCATATGGTTCATAAGGAATTATTTATTCATCACTGGAGAGAAAACCGATGGCCGATTAGTTGAAATAAAGAGGTTTCCGATACAAATTCGAATCAAAATTCCTTATCTATGTAGGAACAACCTGTAACTTTTTCTCTTGCATATAAGGGTAGTAAAATCTAAAACACGGTTTAAGATACAGTTCCTGAAAATTTCATCTTTCTGGCGTGAAGGGAAAAGAAGTAGCTGAAAATTCAAGTCGAAAAACAGTTTTTTGTGAATAACTCCGAAAATATCCATTTTAGGGCAAGGGTGTGATGCATACACTCACATAATTTTTTAACGTTGATTCAATATCTGTCATGAAAAAATGGGGTTCTGATTTAAAAAAATTAATTTTTTACGATTTTGTCATCCCTAACTTTGAAAGCGATTTTTTCACCCCCTGTATCATGAATCGCGATTTCGATTTTTAAAGTGGATACATCAATCTTACATCTGGAAAAATCCCAAAAATGAAAATTTTTCATCCAAAAACCTCGAAGTTATTCTTGTTGCAGCGAAGCTCTATTTTCGATTTTTTTTCAGAATTTTCCCGCTCAGAGAGAATGAAACATATGAAAAATGTTACATCGGAATAACTTAAAATTTTCTGAGGAATCTATTTCTGCAACAAAAAATGGGGTTCTAATTTGAAAAACGGAAGTTGACGTCATTTCCGGAAAAACCGGAGGTGCTCATGCCTTGAAAATATTTTAGATTTCATCAGCATCGTGAAATACTCATAAGTGCTGAATTTCATGAAAATACGTTCAGTAGTTTCCCGCATAAATGTGGGTGAGTTTCCTCGTGAAAGACCCTGTATAATCCAAACAGGATTTTGAATCAGGTCTAGTCTGTTCAGTAATCTTGAATTCTATATTGAAGATTTCCAAAAGAGACACTTCTATTTTTTGCATTAGAATCTGATGAAAAATATCCATTGTGGTCCCCAGTTATAATAAACTTATATTTTTCCCTTGTTGTGAACGAGATATTCTTGATAATGGAATATTTGTTGGTACATTATTTGGGCTATTTAAATTATCTCTACTGTTGGAATTTACCGACGTTTCGGCAAGCATTCGCCTGCCGTCATCAGGCAGACGAATGCTTGCCGAAACGTCGGTAAATTCCAACAGTATAGATAATGGAAAAAGCCCAAATAATGTACCAACATATATTTTTCCCTATTATAAAATTCACTAGCTTTTTTGAGATTTACAATAAATGAATCTATGTCATAAAGTGGATAAAAATTTGATCTATAGATTAAAACGAATGAAATTTTACCATGTTTCAGTATGATATTTAGCACAGTTTTAACCTTATTTCTTCATTTTAGAAATTACTTATAAAACCCCCATGTGAAATTCAAGAATTTTGCTGTCGTCGAATTTTTTCAGATAGGGCATGTAATATTATCGTGTATCACTAATGTGAGGATACCGATATATATATATATATATAATGGCTCCAGTACACATTGGGCCATGCTGGCCCACTGCCGGTCATCGCCAATTTGTAAAGGTGCCAGTACACATTGGTCCATGCTTCTTCGTATGATATTATAGTATCATACGATACTATCATCACTGAAATCTCGTAAACCTATTTGGTCGAATAACTTTCTGAATTCGAACTTCAGCTACCACGAAATCAGGAAATTCGAATGGGATGTATGTTCTTTATCTAATAAAGATCTAATATCTGATCCATCGAATAAAGTTCCTGGTTTTAACCTTCCCAGGAGAATATGGTTCCTTCTTAATCGAATAAGAACAGGTCATGGTCGTACCAACAGCATGCTTTTCAAGTGGAATTCGGTTGATAGTCCTAATTGTGAATGTGGTGAATCAGAGAAAACAGTTGAACACCTAATTAATAATTGTTCGATTTATAAATTCCAAGATGGCATTAGAGCCATACACAATATATCAAACTCATTTTTGCAATGGGTTGAAAATTTCAGATCAGTTTGATGAAGTATAAATTGAATTCTCTTGCTGTTCTGGCTTTTTTATTTTCAGGTTGGAGTTTGTGTTTGGAAATCCTTCCTCCGAAGAGCCGTCCCGCTGATCGTGATGTCCTTCTATATAGAATATTCAGATACAACAATTTTATTTTATTTTTTTAACGGGGAGACAGCTTTTTTCGGCTGAGGTTTTTTCCCCTGGCTCTATAGTAGTAGTATTATAGAGTATCATACGATACTATAGAGCCAGGGGAAAAAACCTCAGCTGAAAAAACCTGACTCCCCGTAAAAAAATAAGCTTAAATTGTTGTATCTGAATAATTTATATTGAAGGACATCACGATTATCGGAATGGCTCTTCGGAGGAAGGATTTCCAAACAAAAACTCCAACCTGAAAATAGAAAAAGACAGAACAGCAAATAAATAAATAATAAAACCATATTCAACGGTCCCTATGGTAACGCCTACCCACTTATTAATCAGAAGGTTAATTGGATAAAGAAAAAAGTTAATTTTTTTTTTCTCATGAAATATTGAGATCAACGGTTTCATATGATAGATTTATCGAATGTATAGATGAGAGAACTTTCAATTATGATCCACATTCAAAAAAATCAGGAATCTATATTTTGAATCTTGATATTGGCTGGATATTCAAATTACCTCTGAAATGTGCTTGTAGAATGTAACATAATTTCCAATTACGAGTCAAGCGAGTAATAATTACTGCTTAACTAGTAAGCAATATTGAAAATGGAATTCACTGAATTTTAGTTCACAACTGGAAATCTTAAAATGAGGGGCTCTTTCCATTATTCGGGAAAAAAAGTGCTAGAGCTTGATCAGTTTTTTCCTTCCAGTTCTTTCCAGTTATAGTTTTCGAGATACCCTCAGAACAACGAATTTTGCCCATCCAGTACAAATGTACAAATTTTGTCTTTATGAAATATAATTTGTTGATAACTCAAAATCTAGATATGATAAGACGGTTCTGTTTTTAAATGTGAATTTGTCGAGAAAGGTGTGTCATCCATTTTCTTCTAGCTACTCGAGATCCCCTCAGTAGCCAACGACTTTTGCCCGCTCTCTACTGTCCACATTAGTACTATAGAATTATGACTGGCAACTAGGTCTTTGAAAATCAATTATGCTTTTTTGTCTTTCATTTCTCGGTCCTAAATAGCCTCGGATTAGTATAAATTGAAACTTGAGAGTTTCTTCATTATTTCTAGAGATATTCCAATAAATTCACTCAACGATTAAAATAATAATAAACAAACGTGAATTCCGCAAGCAAGGTACACCTACCCCGCTAGCGGTGGTTTACGAACTGAGAATTGGGCCAGCATCCCAGTGTGCGAACACCACAGGCCAGGCTACGCCACGATTCATTTGATGTGTATCGCAAAAACCGACAACCTAGCCATTGCGAGCCACTAGGCATGTTCCACTGGCCAACATACGCCATGTACCCCTGTACACACTGGCGATGGCTGGTAGACAGCATGACCATTGCGCGCCACTACTCACAAATCACTGGCCATCATACGTTATACGCCAGCATGAGCCATCCTACGCCGAGTACCCCTGTACACATTGGTGATGGCCGGCAGTGGGCCAGCATGGCCCAATGTGTACTGGACTCTTAACACCATAGCTAGCACCGGTATCGAGATCGAGGGTAAATATTCTATTTTCAATATTTAATTCGATCACATCTGAGTCTGTTCTGCAATTAATGTTTAGAAAACACATATTGCTGGTCTTTCATTCTCCATATCCCACATGGTTCTACCGTCCTTCTGAATGGCATCTTGAGCAAAGGGCTCTAGGTTTCAATTCTTACTATCCATAACTGATGTCAATACATCAACACAATACCAGATAACATAAAAATCGTATCATGCCAGTATTTGTGTTTGTTGTAGTAAATCTTAGGGCCAATCAATGTTTGAATCGTCAAATTCATTTCGAAACGAAAATGGCTGGATGTGGGTAAGTTTTCCGGACTTTTGAAATTATGTTTTTCTTTATCTGGCGCTATATAAATACGTAGGAAACTATTGGCTGCATCAATATTGAGGTCATAGTTTATGCCTACTGAGCAGATGATGGAAAAGTTAACTGTTCTTTTGAAGGGACGGTAGTAATATGCGCTACCAACAGGGTTACCGATAGCAATTCATTTTGTTCTTCAGAAGACCATTGAAGTTTCATGAAATATTAGATGAAATAGAAAATTTATAGGCCCAACCTAATCCTCTAGTATTATTGTCATTTTTCCACCAGAAATTGCGAACTATGATGTTACAGATTGTGATTCTGGAGATGAAGAATTTGTAACCATGAAAAACTTACCCGGTAGCAGACCGACCCGACCAAATCAAAAAGCACAATTTGTATATTTATGGAAGGTGTAGAAAGGGGAGATCAAAACATAAGTTTATAGAGTATGAATGACAAAAACAAAAAAATTTATCCACTGTTCACTCAGTATATAGATATGGCCGTCCGTAATGCTTGGCAACTCCATTCAAGAAGGCAATATGGAAAAACTCTCGTGTAGAAGATATTGCTGGAAATATTTTTGAATCCAACACTTAAGATTGTAAGAGTGTCCCATCTAAGCGTATTTCAAATCAGTGTTCATTTTCACCATATGATGTTGTGAACCACTGAATAGTTCACCACTTAGGTGTAGATTTCGGAAGAAAAAAGTATCGTTTCGCTGTGAAATATGTGATGTTCCATTGCGTGCTTGAAAAATTGATATTTGCGATAAGAAAACATTGTATATTCAAAAATGAACTGTATTATGAAGAATTGAATTTGAGTTTCATATAGCGGTTTTTACTACCTTCCCTTTAAAAGGCCCCTCAATATTTCCTAAATCTAATCAGTATAGTCTTCTGTAATTTTTCAAAAATTTCATTGAAACTTATCAACAGGGAAATGGCTCTATAATTGTTGGTTAATAAAGGATCACCTTTTCTCAATGAAGGTGTGACCATGAGTTTCTTGAAAGCCTTCGGACAATGACATGTTTGAAATATTCCATTTATCAAGGCAGTTATCAGAAGGTTACTTCTCTTGATATTTTTTCAAGATCTTCAGCTCTGGTACAACCTTCAAACTCCGGGGATTTTCCACATTTGAGTGAGTCAATTATAACCGAAATTTCTTTATCTTGGACTCCGTAGAAAAGAGTTCTCATCGACGGCTTAGTGAGGTCCCGCCTGTGAGGCTTGATTTTCTTTTCGGCGTATTTTTTTCCTATATTGGCGAAAAAGATGGCTTTGAAACACATCAGAAAACAGAAAAACATATGCTAACGTTAAACTACCATACATATAAATGCAAATTTGGCCTCGGACAGAAGATCATTGAGGAGTTAAAAATTTATGAACATATGAAAAACAGTTCCATAAACCCTCTAGAAGCTGAAGCGACCAACACACAGGCAACATTAAGACAAACTTCTGTGTTTTTTTCTCACTTTGCATACATTTCATAACACTCATCTATACGAAGATGACATTTTGTATATATCCAAACATGCGTCCTAGGGCCGCATTATCAATGCTCATTTAAGTAGTTAACTGTTGGTCACAGATCATTTTAGGTAAAGAAAACCCACTTTTAACCAGAATTTAGTGCTTAACTAAGCATCGATAATGCGGCCCCTAATGGTTCAAATTCCTGCTTCTGAAAACAAGAGTGGTTAGTAGACCTTCTTCACTTCCGGTCATTGGACTCATGGGTTTCAAGGACAATGGAAAAAAATTTCTAGGTTCAGTTATATTCTCGAAAAAGTTTTTCCATATTCTGAGTATGAGGAATTTGATCCATATATCAAAGGTGTTCTTGCGAATAATTAACAGCAATCACTACTTCGGGAATGATATTTCAAATTCCAGCTCTCTTGGAATCCCTATTGAAGAACTTGTAGAGTAGGTATTTATAAAGACATTAATAAATCTGATTCACCTCATGTCCCGATTGCATGTCTCCGGGACATGAGAAAAAGGACCGATATATTCCGACCTCTACTAGACTTTTCGAATTGAAAACTGATATCGCATTCCTAATCTATCTGGACATGTCACAGAATACAAAAAACTTCTGGATTTATTGGATCGACGAACGCGAAAAGGAAATTTGAAAAGTGGGGAACAAATGATGTTTCTAATTCCAGGAATGACACACGTAAACTTTATTCATTGTGGCTTCGCGTGTGACGGAAACTTAAAAGAGAAATTTACAAGGGCGAAGTGAACATCGAATCTTCCCAGAGTCACCTCGAATAGAGAATTATGATGAACTCATGTTGTTGAATTTCTACTTTCCTCTAAATCATCTAGATTTTTTTCAAATATGCGAGTTTTTCATATAAAAGTTCATACATGTGAACACTGATGTGGATGGAAAGCATTAATCATAAAGTAGTAAAGTGACATCATTTTTTTTTTATTCGTAATATACTCGTACCTAAGCAACCCCTTCAGAAGGCAGGTTCAGAAGAATCGCTTCAACTCCAATAAAATCGAAATAAAGTTTTATACTATTGATAGACTGTTATACAGATATCATTCTCAAGATTACTTGTGTCGGTTCTGAGGGATCAATCTAGTTGACCTGCAGCACGTAACACAACACCTACAAGTACAACAAATCTACAAGTTACGAGTGATCTGGGTCCAATATCCCGAAGGAGATTTTGGAATTGGTCTCGGTTCAGACGAAACCATTCGTTGAATTCGTAATCCGTGAGAAAGGCGAATGAATTCCAAATATTACTATTTTTATTCTTACTGTTTATTTGTTTCCTCGGAAAATGAAATTATTTACAATGATACATAATAAATGTTCTACATCAACATGAAGTTATATTCTTCAGGCACCCCTCTCTGGTCACAATCAGAGTCACATATTCCTGAACTATTTTCCTACGGGTTCACAGTACTAGAATTATCATGATGCATTCACCTAGACTTGGACGTCGGTAAAAAATTATTGAAAATTCCGTAACACAATTATACAAGTAGACCAAGAAAATAAGCTTCAGAAAATGATTGGAAATGATTGGTGGAGTTCTAGAGTAAGATTCCAGGGCCCTCAGACGTTACTTATTTTTGAAGTAACGAATTTTACAGTATAGACAGTATATGTATTTAATAGTGTGTGAATACTCGTAAGCTTGGCTGGGCGGCCCGTTCACAGGCAGCAGGTAATAAAGATAGACAAAAACATACCGAACTTCTCTTGAATTCCAAGATCTGATTTTCGCGCAGAATATTATGAGAAATAAATATTTCATATTGCCAGACCGATTACGTGGGCCGTAATTCCTCCCAGACGCTTTAAGTTTCAATGACAAAATCACAGTTAGAAACATTCTTGCGAAATGGCCAGATTCAGCACTTTTGTTAAATTCGAAGCACTGATTTTTATATATGTCACGCAGAATATTATAGAAAATTAATATTTCATATTGCCAGACTGTTTCCGTGGGCCTCAATTCCCCCCAGATTCTTTGAATCTCATTGACTAAAATGAACTTTTCTGATCTTCGAAATCTTCAATTTTGGATATAATCCTTGGAGAATTATTTGAATACCTTTTGTGGAAAGCCAGACCCATCCCAAGGGCCAAATATTTGGCCAGACACAATCACAATCTAGAAACTTAAAATTTTTTTGCCTATAAAATGAATAGGAGTTTTTACGGCCCACGAGGCAGGTTCTACCAACTTGAGGAAATTTGAACAGAACCCATAGTTAAGAAACCTCTATCGATGAAATTATTGTGAAACGCCAGGTTCGAGTTAACCATCGAGTGAAGCTGACAATGAAGATTAAGACTGAGATACAAATGAGAAAGATTATATTTTTTGTTTTGTATTATAATTATAATAGTAAATTGTCATTTCCATAATTTGATGTTGAAAACAAACACTTTGTAGGCAAAAAAAATAATATTTTCTAGAGACCTAATAAATTTTAACTGTGTCTGGCAGAATGTTTGGCCCTTGGGATTGGTATGGCTTTCTACGAAAGGGATTTAAATAATCCACTAATAATTATATTCAAAAAAGAAGACTTTTTTTTCAATGAAATTAAGAGCGTTTGGGAGGAATAACGGCTTACAAAAATGGTCTGGCGATATGAAATTTTCATTTTTCATTATATTTTGCGTGACATATATGAAAATCAGTGCTTCGAATTCAACAAAAGTGCTAAATCTGGCCATTTTGCAACAATATTTCTAACTGTGATTTTTTTTTATAATATTCTGCGTGACATATATGAAAATAAGTTCTTTGAATTTGAAAAATGTTCGGTATGTTTTTGTCTATCTTTTCTACCTGCTTCCTATGAACGGGCCTCCTAGCCAATCTAGAGAGTACCTAAGCACACACTATCAAACACAACAGATTATCTACAGATGAGTCTTTGACTTGTACATAAAGTAGATTCCTGAGGATGAAAGTAAAACATTTTTTCCTCTATCATTTTTTCCAATTCGTGTTGGTTCAAAAAATACAGGCTGTAAAAATTTCATAAAAAAATGTTATTTTCGAATATATCTCATGAATGATTTCATCGAATGAAATGAGTTTTGGAATAACGTTTTTCAGAAGCGTCATGGATCTGTCCCTTATACAAAATTCCACAAACCCCCGCCAGTTTCACTATTATGACCATCACATGCCAAGAATACACCTAGAATTCAAAGCGTCTAATTGTGAACAGTAAATTTAATAAGATTGGAAGAATATATATATTTCTATATATATATATATATATATATATATATATATATTATATATATATAATTTTTTAACCCCCTGTATCATGAATCGCGATTTCGATTTTTAAAGTGGATACATCAATCTCACATCTTGAAAAATCCGAGAAATGAAAATTTTCCATCCAAAACCTCGAAGTTATTTTTTTTCAGCGGAGCTCTCTTTTCGATTTTTTTGTCGAATTTTTCCGTTCAGAGAGAATTTTCCAACCAAAACTGAAAAATGTTACATCGGAATAACTTGAAATTTTCTAAGGAATCTATTTCTGCAATAAAAAAATGGTGTTCGAATTTGAGAAACGGAAGTTGACGTCATTTCTGGAAAAACCGGAGGTGCTCAAGCCTTGAAAATATTTTAGATTTCATCAGCATCGTGAAATACTTTTAAGTGTTGAATTTCATGAAAATGCGTTCAGTAGTTTCCCGTATAAATATGATATATATATATATATATATATATATATATATATATATATATTGATATATATATATATATATATATATATATACATATATATAACCATATAAACATAACAGACCAGATATTCTTTTATTTGATAAGATCGAGAAAACAGTGGTAATTATGGACGTCACAATCCCGGCCGACGACAACCTCAGCAAAGCCTACATCGATAAGATGACGAAATACCATGATTTGGCCTTCGAACTGAAGAATCTGTATTATTTGAGAACAACAGCAATATTGCCATTGATAATCTCAACAAATGGACTGGTCGAGAAACATCTGGTTGAGAACACTCTACGACTGGGATTAAACAAGAAGATGATCAGCGCTGCCCAGAAGGAAGTAGTGCTCGCAAACACCAGACTAGTGAGGAAGTTCCTGACACCCTTCTGATATGCCTTGGCAACCCGCAGCCCGACACAGATGAGTCCAGCCCTACAAGGTGACAAGAGAAAAAAAAAGAGAAAAAATATATGCGTTGATCTGAAGAGCAAACTTCAAACTGACGTTATTTCGGTGTTGCTGGCCCATGCGATTCGACAATATTTCTCTCATGGAACTCGTGAGTCAAAATCAATGAGAATACTACAATTTGAATTTGATCGACAATTTTCATCGACAAATGTCGAAATCGACATTTGAGAATAGACCTCCAGATAGTAATTTCAACATAAATATAGACAACCATTTAACAAATATACAATAATAGACCCACTCCTCTTTTCGTTTGACCATAAAATTTACTTCCAGCAGTATAACAACTTGCTCTGTATGTTTTGGGGACGTGGTATATACGAGATTTTGTACTGACCGGTATAATCTCCTAACCACCATTAGATACCTGGTTTTACCCTATTTAGCCTCATACTGTAAGTAATGGGAATGCAATGAGAAACGGAATATACCAAATATGGGTGATGAAAATTCAGCTAATGAAAGTAAAAAAACTATTATAAGTGTTGTGAGAAGAGAGAATGTAATACTCTCTTTTGCATGAAATGTGGGGCTACCTATCACAGGTCTTGTGCTCAAGTTGAAAAATTCATTTTTTTAAGTGATACACAAATTGTGTGCTGTGAAGAAGTATCTGCGAACAATGAACCGGCATCTGCAGGTGAAGTTGATATTGCGGATTTGAAGGTTGGCTACCTCATTCAATTATTAAAATCAGCTAATGAGAAAATTGAATTACTTGAATCGTACAATTCATTTTAAATGAAACGTGTTGATGATATGGAAGAAAAAAAACTGAATCAAATGTGAAAAAAGATGTCAATATAAAATCCAAAACAAACATACGGAATGAAAACGTCATATCTGATAGAAATGATATAAAATACAGCGATATTTTGAAAACAGGTGAGCCCAGTGTGCATGTTGTAACTGAGAATCCCGTTCAATCTTCTATCATCGATATCGATAAGAAGTCAAGATTGCCAATTTCAGGGCATACCAAAAATAATCCGGGACATGAACAAATGAGTGAAGAGATTAGAAATGACGTCGTTGATACAAACAGTGGAAACTTCGTTGAAGCCGACAAATCTAGATGGAATATTGTTTCTAATAAGAAATCCAAAAGGAAAGCTCAACCAGCATTGGTTATTGGGGAATGTTCGGAGATACCTACAGTTGACGGGATTGAGAAACTCAAGGCCTTTCATGTTTCGAGGCATCGACCTAAGACGAAGGCAACAGATATCCAGACGTTTTTAAATAGAAATTTCACGAATGTTAAGTGTGAGCCCTTGAAGTCAAGATACCCGGAATCTTAGGCTTCTTTTAAAGTTCTGATTCGAAATAGTGACCTGGATAAAATAAGGCATGTTACCAATTGACCCAAAAATTCCAGTGTCGATTATTTTTTTCGCAACCCGAGGGGAAACAAACAGGACAATGTGAAGTCTTCGAATCCTTTAAAATTGTCTATGTGAATGTTCAGTCTCTGACTAATAAAATAGATAATTAACAACTACTTTTTGCTGATGAATATCCATTGTTCGCAAGTGTAGTGGAACATTGCTGTACTAGCGATAAATCAAAATCCATGTGAGAACGAGGATATATCCTGGCGGCCTCCATTTGTCGTCGCAGATATCTACGTGTCCGTGCTGCTATCTACACTAAACTTGGTATGAATGGAATCGATATGGACATTTCTGAGTATTCCATAGAAAAAATTTTCGAAGTTTGTGGAGTGAAAGTTATTCTTCATGGTATTAAATACGGAGTGATAAGTGCTTACAGAGTTCCTGCCAGTGATTACTCGCTTTTCATTGATAGACTTGGTTTTGTCTTACAACATTGTAACAGATTAGCGGATATATCATTTTCATGTGGGGACTTGAATATCAGTCATTTGTTATTTGTTACCTAACAACCCACAGAAGCAAATTCTGGATGATTTATTGGGTTGCTTCAATTTTAAGGTAACCTCTACTGAGCCGACCAGAATGGTTACTTCTATCAACAACTTTACAACCATCTCTAAGCGCGGTTTCACACGGTCCGGGTGTATGTCCGTCCGAGTTTTCGCCCGTCAACCGGACAAGTAGAAATACGCAGTTTAGCATAGGTTCTTTCACACTTTCCGGACACGGGTGAATCACCGTCCGGGCATACAAAACGCCCGGATGTTCCTGCTAGAACTCACGGAGCCCGGACGGGCAATCGCCCGGACCATGCCCTAGCGGACTACAGTGTGCCATGAGTGCGTTCACACGATCCGGATGTTTAGTCGTCTGATTGTTCTAGACTGGAAGAAATATATTCCGAAATACTGATAACTCTAGTACAATAGAAACCCGAAATCTCGGATAAAGGAGCGGAGGATTACAACAATCGTAAATAAAAAAACTGAAGCGTAGAGAAATATTTGTGCCAAGTTGAGGGAAAATTTCGTATAAATTTGAGTGCAAAGGGTGAACCCAAATTTGCCTATTTAGTTGTTTTTTTCGCCGATGTTTCTATAGAGCAATCAAAATATGTTTGCGTCTACTGTCCATAGGAATCAGAGGCAAACTGAAGTACCTACTCGTACCTAGCACCTAGAAATCCGGATTTTCGCAGTTCCCGTGTGAAGAGAGCTTCCGGGTGCCGCCCGGACGGGCGATTACCCGGACGGACAAACACCCTGACCGTGTGAAACCGCGCTTAAGTTGATTTAATTTTAACAAGTGTCTACTCTGATTGTTATGAATGTAATGTTTTTGAGGGTCACATGGGTGATCACCGAGTTTTCACGCTTGATTACTACACTAGTAGAACTTCAAACTTCAAACTTAATTATAGATTAAGATAAAGAACCTTTTATATTCTAGGATGGAATCATCTGTGGCTCTCAATAATTTGTGTGGGTGTATAAGTTCTGTTAACGTTAGTAATCTGTATACAGGGTGTTTCCTTAACATGCGGCAAAAATTCAGGGGGCTGTTCCTTGGACTATTCTAAGAATATTTTGTCCTTTGATGATTTTTGAAAAACCTCTTTGTTTCGAAGATACAGGGCAAACAAAATTTTAGATAATAACATTTTATTATGAAAAATTACATGAAAATTTAACTTAACCTACAAAAACTGTTGAAAATGACCACCTCCAGCCAGCATACAAGCATCCAATCTTTTCCTCATTGACTGCAGAACCCTTTCAAAAACACCAGGATCATTTCTTATTAAGTTACACCCAGCAATGATCCGATTTCGCAAGTCTTCCACATTTTCTACTGGAGTGGTATAAACTAGTGATTTTAGATGGCCCCATAGGAAATAATCTAAGGGGCTTAAGTCCGGGGAACGAGCAGGCCATAAATGAGGTCCACCTCTTCCAATCCAGCGATCTCCGTATGTAAATGTTAAAAACTCACGAGCAACCAAACTAAAATGCGCTGGTGCACCATCGTGCATAAACCACATTGCATGTCTTATTGCCAATGGTACATTCTCCAAAAACAGAGGTAACGTTTGTTCTAAAAAGTTGCGATACACGTTCCCGGTAAGTCTTTCTGGTAAAAATATCGGCCCTATTAGCCAGTCACCCACAATACCAACCCAAACATTCAATGAGAACAGGTGTTGAAAACGATCTTCAATTATCTCATGTGGATTCTCGTTGGCCCATACATGGTTGTTATGAAAATTTCTTATTGCATTTCTTGAGAAATTCGTTTCATCGGTAAAAAGAATCAGCGTCAGTAATTGAGGAATTTGAACTAATGTGGTTAAAAGCCATTGACAAAATGCAATACGTGGGTGAAAATCAATAGGAATAAGTGCCTGAACGCGTTGCATATGGTATGGATATAACAAATTGTCTTTAAGAATTTTCCAAACAGTCTTATTACTCACATTCAAAGTATTGGCAATTTTTCGAGTAGAAGTTCTAGGGTCTTCTTCGATCATGTCCAGCACATTCTCTTCCAGTTCCACCGTTCTTACTGTGTTTGGCTTTCCTGGTCCCCCAATTTGTTTCAATGTGCCTGTTTCATGCAGACGTTGATGAATATTTTGAAACAATTTTCTGTCAGGAATATTACGCCCAGGAAATCGTTCAATGTACAACCTCCTAGCTTTTAATGAATTTCCATCAGCAAGTCCATAAATGAAATGCATGTCAGACATCTCGGCATTTGTATAGCGATTCATAATAGTGAAAGATAAAATGTTAATTGTGAATACATCACAAAACGAATTCAAATGAAAACCGTGTTTAATCTGTATTCCTTTACCATCTGAACTTATCAATTTTAAGTCAAAAAACTGGCCGTTTTTTTATAGTTGTCAAACACATTTAAAAATAAATTGTACCTACTTAGTAAACACAGTGCGGTACGCATTTTTATTTATACTATTATCAATTTTAAAAATATGAAAAATGTTGTTCGCCCTGTATCTTCGAAACAAAGAGGTTTTTCCAAAAACATCAAAAGACAAAATATTCTTAGAATAGTCCAAGTAACAGCTCCCTGAATTTTTGCCGCATGTTCAGGAAACACCCTGTATATGCACAGATGTTGACAACTGCTTCAGTTCATTCATGAGTTTGTTAGAATATTGCTTGAAAAGATCTTGTCCAGTACGTCGTATGAAGCTTTCCAATTATTTTTGAAAAAGTTGGGTAAATAATGATATGAAAAAAACTAGTAGTGATTTGAAAAATTCAAATTTGCTCCATAAAAATTTGAGAACATTCGGTCCTTATGAAATCTATAAAACTGCAAGAAATGACTTCAAAGAAACAAAATATAATTTTCATCAAAGTTTGCTCAATTCATCTATTAATAAAAATAAGACCGTGTGCAATATTGTTGATGAGGAAACTGGTAGAAAAAGTGACTGCAATACTGATATTAGCCTATTTTATGAAAGTACATGATATAGTGAACCTGCAGATGGTGCAAATTTATTTGTTGATCATTTCGCTTCTGTTGCTGAAATTAAAATCAGAAACTACTTTGGCAACTCACTACCATCAATATGTACAACTTCTCATCTATCAGCTGCTACATTTTTCTTTCGTCCAGTTCTCCGTGAAGAAATTGTTAGTATTGTGACGGCGTTTTTCTCCTGGTGTCGACTTACACCTACCACTACCTTTCCAAGCTTACTCGGGCGCCAATTGCGATGGGTTTTATAAGATCGCAATTGCTTACGTCGCTCACAGGTTCGATTCAATCTGGGGTGGTAGCGATTGATATGATATTGTTTCTTCCACTGAAGAGGAGCGACTTTGAGCTGAATAAACAAAACGCACTTCGACGAGACACAATATATTACTGAATACAAATATTTCAAAGCCACACGCAATGCTATAACTTATTGACGGTGCTACAATGAAACGAATGAGGTAAAAATATACACAAAAAAGTTACGAGGGAAATTCAACTGAAACGACGAACGGAATAAACTGAAGTGAGGTGAGCGGGCGGCGTATGTAAAGCGGTTAAAATGCGTGGTTTGAAAGCAGTTTAGTAAGAGAGCGACAGCCAGTAACCCAATTATCTTGATAACCAGTGAAAAGCATACAATGTAGCGTATGAAAGGCGGTACACGCTGTCTACCCGTCAACAAGTTATCCTGTCATGCGCGCGCACGCGATCTAATGTCCCCTCCCCCTTACTCGAAGAGTCCTGTCCAATATTCCCCCCCACACAGTCGCAAAGAAAACCAGGACTGCGCACGTCGGGGCGACTGACAAAATGGAGTTCGAACGAACGTTGCGAAATTCGCTGGCCAGATGACAGCTACAGGGAGGAGATATGGGACAATTCACCCCTTTCCTCAAGGTTGAAGAATCTGTTCAGTGTTCCCGCGAAGGAGAGCCACACACAGTGAGACCGGGCGTTTTCGCGCTCCGACTGCCTTTACCTCAAACTCGAAATGAGTGGTGGTAATTTGCCTGGAGGAGCAATGAAAGTACGTGGAGATTTCTGTTTGTTGAGGAATTCTGGTGAGAAGAGGTTCAGCTACGCTCCGCTAGATGGCAAACCTTTGTATAGCACTGAGGTTTATCTTTTCGCATTGCTTAAACTCTGGCCTCTAGGAAGCACGTTCATCGTTGCTGGCTGAGAGGCACTGATGAGTCTTAAGAAGGACGAAACCGGTCTGTCTCTGCCAAGCCTTGATGGCGGCATTTTCTCATCTTGGATAAATCTGCAAACGAGGTCTCCACTAGTCCATTTCCCATTTATTATTATTATTATTACTGATATTAATTTTATCACATACAGTGATTTCACGTGAAAAAAATTTACTAACTTCATTGAGAAAAATTGTTGATCTGTTTGGCTCAAAAGTGTTCATATTCAGAAAATCTACGCTCAATTTGAATGAGAATAATTACTGGAACCATCCGATTTACACCTATCCAATGGCTACCAGTTCTATCAAATATAGTTACTCCCCATATTCGAAGACAGTTTGCAACTTGGAATTCTTTAAATAAGTTCAATTCATTTCCAGATTCTTTTCCGATACTTTCCTATGTAAAATAGAATTAGTAGACTCAAATCCCGTAAACCTATTTGGTCGAATAATTTTCTGAATTCGAAGTTCAGATACGAGGAAATCTGGAAATCCGACTGTTTTGTATGTTCTTTATCTAATAAAGATATAATATCTGATCCATGGAATAAAATTTCTGGTTTTATCCTTACCAAGAGAATATGGTCCCTTCTCAATCGGATAAGAACAGATCATGGTCGTACCAATAGCATGCTTTCCTAGTGGAATTCAGTTGATAGTCCTAATTGCGAATATGGTGAATCGAAGGAAATTTCTAATTAATAATTGTTCGAATTTTAAATTTCAGGATGGCATATGTATCACATTGTTAAAACTAATCGTTTCAGTCTTCTTAAAAGGATCTCTTCTTTACGATATGGCTTTACCTCCAGGCAGAGCCTCAATCTACTTCGTGTAACAACTTTTATTTCTCCAATAATTACAGAAGTGACGATTCTCAAAAAACTACAATCTGTCAACTTGACTTTTACAATATCTCAAAAAACAAAGTAGTCCAATTCCAACACACTCCCACCTTGTGTCATTAAAACAAAAATAATTAATGACACGATCAAATTTAATATTACGTTAGGGATCTTTACAGGTCTTCTTATTCTCTCTGAGAATACTCATCAAAACTTCTACTCCAACATGACAAATCTTGATATGCTCTTTAAAATCCTTTGCATCATATCTATCAAATATTTTCGTTTGCAATGTGTTCAGTCCTTCAACCTTCATTCTTTCGGAGTTTATTTCCTCTTCGTCAATGCCAAAATTCTGCCTAGACCATTGGGACATTGAATCGCATAACCACCTAGGAAGATCCTCCCACCATCTTCCATCTACTTCTTGAGTATAACAATCTCGTGATGGAAGATCCGTTGGATTCATTTCAACAGAAATATAATGACTGTGTATAGGTTTGGTAAAGCGTTGCATTTCTTCACTCTTCCAAATCAAGGTTTCGCAATTCCCTTTCCCAGTTGAGGAGCCGGAGTCGAAATCGGTTGATGAAGGAAGATGACCTTCAATCAAAGACATGCACACCTCATATCCCTCATCGTCTCCCCGTTTGACTGCCGTTGAAAAATCCTCAATAAGCTCTTCTTGCTCCAGACGTGATTCAGTTCCTTCAGAAACTTGAATACCATTAAACTGTCTTGATTCAGGTTTGGAAACTCTGATTTCTTGGAGCCTCTTCTTTGACATATAAAACTGTCAAAACTGAATTTCATTTTATGATATTGATATCTCATCGTATCCATCAATTCCACTTCTGCATTCATAGTTGCTTCATCAACATCTGAATCCAACATTAGATCAATCATGAGTTGATTCAGTTCGGATAATTGAAGCATTTTATCTTCCAAAACTTTGATGTTACCATGTATTTCTGAGATATCACATTTTTCTTTGGAGAATTCCTCCGTCAACTTTTCATACATCCTTATAAAAGCTGTTCTGTGTAGAATTAAGGCTTTCTTGGTTTTTTCCATACTTGTAATAGAAGGGTCCTGTCACGGTCGCCAAATGTTGAAACTGATATTCTTCGGTCTTCTTAAAGTATGAGTGTACCTTTCAGGCAGTGCCGCAATCTACTTAAAAAACCATCAACTTTTATTTCCAAAATTACAGAAGTGACGATTCTTAAAAACTACAATCTGTCAACTTCATTTTTCCAATATCTCAAAAAACAAAGTAGTCCAATTCCAACACACATTGATTTTTGCAATAGGTTGAAAATTTCAGATCAATTTGATGAAATATTAGATACATTCTCTTGCTGTTCTGTCTTTTTTTATTTTCTGGTTTGAGTTTTTGTTTGGAAAACCTTCCTCAAGAGATTCGTCCAGATAATCGTGTGCCCTTCAATAGGACACACTGGGAGGTTTTTTGGGCTGAAGTTTTTTTCCTCTGGTTCTAGAGTATCGTAAGATACTAGTGAGGAGACCAGAAGGAGGTATATAGGACAAAACTAAAGCACAAAATATAAAAAAAAAATTGATAACATTGAAATAGGTGGGTTTGTATATTGTTATTTACATGAATCACTTTATTTAAGCAGTACCTTATTATTATTCAAAAATTGTCTCATTGTAGTACCTCATGATGAATCGCATTTTAAGTTTTTTTTCCCCAGTGCGAGAATAAAAAGAGCAGGAGGTTCGCCGACTTGTGAACATGCAACATACAACTGTCCGAATTCAAATTACAAATTACACCGAATATGAAGGTATATGAATATACGAAGTAATTGAAACTTACCGTGATCATTATATTCTCATTCAACCAAAAATTTGGAGTATCTTATAAACAGTTTGTTAGTTTAAAAACGAATTTTTTCATAACAATTTATGAATTCAACATGAACTGAGATCATAAATATTATCTCTGGATGTTATTAATATTTATGGTTTTATCTAAAGATGATATCATCCTGATTATACTTTCAAGGTTTGGAGAGGTATTGGACTATTAGAATACACTATTCGTGAGCCTTAACCCGTTATTCTTCATTGTTTTCAGCTGATATGTAGTCCCACACAAAAAATGTAAGCAGAGAATATATTTTGCGAATATTAATTTCAATAAAATATAAATTAAATAGAACCTTCATGAAAAACGAACCCTGGAAAAAAAAAAAATAAAAGTTATTGAAAATGAAAATAAATTATCATAAATTTGAATTTGAGAATTAAATTTTTGTTTAATTTGAAATAAATCAGATACAATTCGCAATTCCAACATGATTTCTCCTTCTATGAATAAACAATATTCTCTTTGTAGTACAACCTGCTTGTATATTTGGTCGGTAAGAGATTAAAGTGCCCAAACAAAGGAGCAACCTGAAAAAACAACAGATTTTGTTATATGGAATAACACCCAGCCCAGATAAAAATACTAATTGCTAAAAGCAATTAGTGTAGGGTCACTGTATTTTTATTACTGCAGTTCGGCAAAACTAACAGTCGTTGGTCGAGGTCGTCGTTCGTTCGAATAACAATACAATAAGCGTTGAAAGTTGAAATAACCGAATGACGTTATTTGGTTATTTCATCGCTTTAACGGTGAGCTGTTATTGAAACGACAACTGTTTTTGGAACGACAACTGTTTTTTGAACGACAACTGTTATTCATACAGGGTGTGCGGGGAATAACTGTACATACTCTTACTAGAGATAGAGTTGGACAAGGTGATCACTGATTGACTTTAAGAAATTAATTTCTGGATTTCCCTAGAAAGCTAAAGGATGATTCTCCAAATTCATGGAAATACTTAGACCATCATAAAATCCAAACTTATTGACGGATGTTATTGAAACTTGGGAGGTTATTGGCTCATGCTGAGGTCGAGTCAGAAAGATATCAATTATTTCATTATTCCAGGGCCGGACTCATTAGTCTTCATTTTAAGTGTTCGGGGTGAAACAAACACTTAGTATTTCGAATTACAAATAATTGATTCGCAGTTTAGAAAGAGGCTGAATTTTGCTTAAATTTGGGATATCGCTTACAGTTGTCACATCAACAATTACTTTTTTATGAATTTATGAGTTTGGATAAAGTTCGAAAAATTGAATTTTTCACCATGGAGAGAACTGAAAATCTCATGTTTAAATATAAAATGCGAAAGTACTGGTAGAAAATTTTCAAAAGAGTTCAGAGCTTTGATAAGCACATTCCATAACGAAATAATAACAAATGAAAGAAACTGAAATACAGTAAAAAATACCTAAGTAATAAAAATGAAAATAGGAACGAGTGAATTGCTGAGTCAACGTTATTTCAGAAGTGGTTCGAAATGAAAACCATTAGCTTGTATACATTTATCTTGCTGAATGTTCAAATTGGATACAGTCTTGCGAATCATATCGCCATTTTTTCTTGAATATCGCAAAAGTTGATAATTCTGTTGATCAGCTGTTCTCTTGACTGGACTTCTTCAGAATACACCATATTCTTCAATTTTCCCCATAAAAAATAATCTAGCGGGTTGAAATCTGGAGATACTCCTCGATTCATTAATTCAGCTAGAGAGTTTTACATTGAAAGAAGTGTCACTTTGGTGTGTCTCTTTGTTGTCGAACAATCGGTATATATACGAATAATTTTGAAATATGCTCATGTATACCCTATACACTTCAGCAATTTTTTTTTTCGAAATATACTCACATTTACTCCATCGCAATGAGATCCTCGACTGGGGTGGCCACCCAGTATATCAACAAATTATTATAGTCTTCGTCACCTTCAGTAACTTTTATAAGAAAATTTATCATTTATTTTTGACCTCCACAAGATGAATAAGCTTGTTCAGGTAAATAAATTCAATTTTTCGAACCTTATCCAAATTCAAAAATTCATAAAAAAATTATTGTTGATGTGACAATTTTAAGCGATACCACAAATTGAAGCATAATTCAGCTTCTTTCTAAAATGCAATTCAATTATTCGTAATTCGAAATACAAAGTGTTTGTTTCCCCCTGAACACTTTGAATGAAGATTAATGAGCCCGGCCCTGGAATAATGAAATAATTGATATCTTTCTGATACGACCCCAGCATGTGCCAATAACCTCTTAAGTTTCAACAATATCCGTCAATAAGTTTGAATTTTATGATGGTCTGAGTATTTCCATGAAGTTGGAAAATCAACCTGTAGCTTTCTAGGGAAATCCGGAAATTAAATGTTTATAGTCAATCAGTAATTACCTAGTCCACCTCTATCTCTGGTGAGAGTATGTACAGTTATTTCCCGGACACCCTGTATAACCTAATGATATTAATGTTATCATGCTAAGCTAACGTTATCGTCGAATGCGGATGCGGTTCTTGGTACATTGAGGTTGTTAAGCTGATAGGGTTAATTATCATAAGTTTTCGAAAATGAAATGAATAGCAGATAATTTTCAATATTTATTGATAGTTTTCTATTTCAACATGGATGAAGAATATACCCTCAAGCAATAGTGATATTGTTTCCTCAATATTTATCCCAATGACAAAATGTAGAAATTCAAAGTTGCAAACCCTGTGAACCGTGTTATTCATCAAATCCTTCCAGCTTGACATTCGTCGACTCCGTATCTGAATAACAATTAAATTCGACCGTCAACTGTTATCAATATAACAGTCGATGAATGCGGACTGTTATTCATATATATCGGTTTAACCCATAGAGATAGTATAGAAGGAGACGCTGTTGCATTCAACGATTTCCACATGAAACGGGTCCACTGGGCGGGGAGAAGTGTCGTACCAATGTAGTGGGACATTCGTATTGAGGTGATACAGTGGCTCAAAATGAGCCGCTCTTATATTTCTGGGTCGTGTCCGGGACACATGAACCGCCTCTTACAGGAGTTACCCAACACTACTTCGCATGATCAAATTCAACTGATCAACATCTTTGTTCTTTTGCCGCAAGAATAGCTCGTTCATGCAATAAATTTTTGTGGTTGGCAATTATATTGGGAAATTCTTTGCTCATGAGGTCATCGTGGGTTGACACAAAAGTGCAGATATTTGGAGAATATGAAATCAAACCTGTCGATTGATCTACAGGAACACGGCTATTACCTTTATCCAGTAATTGTTCAGAGGAACTTCTGGCAGATGGATCATTCAGCAATGCAACTCGCATGTTTGTAGTTAACTTTAATTGTTGCACATAGCGCCACAAAGTTGATAATTTAAGGCAAGCATTTTATCGGCAGCCGTTGATTTTGGTATGACCTGTAATGTTTGTCGAAAGTCACCAGACAATAGATTCAATGCACCCCAAAACATCTTGAATCATTGCACAAGTATTTCATTTTCAAATCGAATGCTTTTAATGCTCGAGATAATTATTTTACATGTAGTTAAAACTTTTGCAATTGCTGCTTGCTTTGCAATATTGCATGTTGGGAACTCGAATGTCTGTAGGTTTAATGGTAGTTGAACGCAAAATGAGCTGTCCTGCATTCTTCTAGCAATGTGACTGCTGACCCAGAAGAGACAACTGCTACTGCAATTTCTGATTTTGTACTAATCGCAGCTAAAATTACTGAAATTAATAGTTTTACCTGTTCCAATGGCCGCATCAAGGAAAAATAAGCAACCTTGTGATCGTCACTCGGCATATGTTCCAGAGCAGTTTTAAACAATTGAATCAATGCATGATGTTCATGAAGAAGTTGCTGAAGATCTTGAAGAATTATTATTCTCACACCTGCATTGATTGATTGACGTTGATTAATTAAGTTGATCATCCATATAGACTATATGAAGTAAATCTCCCAAAGGTTTTAATGATCGAATTCGATGGTAAATCTGGCCTTTGATCTAAATAGCAGAAAGAGAAGACAAAATAAGTGATTTGAAATCATAAATGTTAATATTATATTCTTACCTTCGATGTTGGATTGAATCAGCGTTCAAGAATTATATCTGCTTCGAATGACGTCATATGGAAACAACGATTGTATTTTTGTGTGTTTGATAGAAGATGTCTCGATTTGGATGTTTCTCCACTGAATAGAGAATGCAAATTGTTCAGGTAGAGGAGGAAATACTATCAATTTCACCTTGCCATTTTGACAGCAAAACCCCGGACTTTCCACAGCAAACCTTAATGCATTTCAATAGCAGCATACCACTTTCATTGGGCCAATAACAACGGGATGGTGAGAGCTGTAGTTCGAAGCTGTCTCATATCCTTGATCCTCTACAGAGGATTGACTCGAAATATTCCGAAGTCTAGTAGTATTACGCCTTCGTTGAGATGTTTTAGATCTTCTGTTATGTGGTATTGTAAATAACAATAACACAAATCGTGACAAATCAAAATAACGATTGAATAGTTCCAATAACGAAAACTGACTCTTTGACAGACACGCTAAGATGTTTTCTTCTTTTTCTTTGGTGACAATTCACAATGGACGTAAGCGAAAAACTCCTTTTGAAGTACATACACAGAATTCTGTTTATAATTGTAAAGTATTTTAAGTTTAATACTTCAAAATTATAAACAAAATTATGTGTACGAACTTAGACAAGAGACCTTAGTAGAGAATAGAGATCTGTTTGAAACATCTATTGGCGTTATTCGCAAGGAGGGAAATTATTTTTTACGTTTTTTCCATTTCATCAAAATCTTCATAGTTTTGTTGTATTTTATGTTAACCCCACCGTAGAAGAATCCAACAAAAAAACTTCCAAAACAAACAGTTCATCCAATCTTGAGTCATGAATGGTGTAACCTTGAAAAAGCCCAAGCTCCCAGTACAAAAATGGCAACGATTCATTACGTCATACATATTCCAACGATATAGAATCAAAGCACTGAGCAGTGCCCCCAGTAAATATCAAAATACGGCCTTGGACTATGGATTTCAGTGATGAAAAATAAGGGATGGGGTTGTGTCTGACTGATTCAACATTCAACGTATCGTATAACAATTTTTAGACCTACGTTTTCTTTTGCAACCATCATCATTCGATACGAGAAGTTCGCTGTTCGTTCAATCCTTTATTTTTGCTCTGTGGTTTTCTGAAATTTGTTTCAGAATATACTATTCTTAAACATTCAAACTCTTTACTCTCATGCTAATTAAAAAAAAAAGAATGATTTTTACTAATACCTTGATTTCTTTCATAACTGCCATGATTTGAATTGTCGGTTTTCAACACGCATCTCTGTTTTTGATGAGTTCTTGAACGAAGATTCGAATCGAAACATTGCTCCAAAATTCTCAAAAAACGAAGTGTGTGGCGAGAACCGTCGTCTGTTAAAATATCTGTCGGCGCTTGATTTGGAACGACGATTCATCGGTTCTCGTTCAAAAGCGACAATGTGTGGGACAAACAGTACCGCTGTCAGAGTCGTCGATACGAATACTGGCGATTCGAACGGATGGAAATGAGCAAATTCTGTGGCCACCATAATGACTCAAAAGGTCACTCAAAAGTCGACGACGTATGTTGACACGTCAAATAATAACAATAGTCAACATGACATAATTGAAGTCGCATACACTGAGTTGCAGGAACGTCCATTAAAATTTAATGCCGCCTCAATTCTCCCGGAATATCCATAGACGATAGCCATGGATACTCCGTTTAATGGAGAATTGAGGCGGCATTAAATTTAATGGACGTTCATGCAACTCAGGGTTAGTCTGCCTAATAGTAATGATATACAAGGTGATTTTTTTAAGTGTTTCATTAGGAGTTTTCGGAGAAGGAGTTGTAATACATATATTGTGGTTTCAGACCATATGATCTTGAGTTGTAAAATATTTTCAAGCAAAATCTACTCCCAGTTCTACCGGAAACGAATGTGAACTTCGTTATTTCAAATGTAGCACCCTGTATATTCAGACGTATTTTAATTTTTCGTTCAATTTTAAACTAATTCCAAGTATAATATGCGCAACCTCACAAGCGATTGTTGAGTTATAGCATAATTGTCAAATTATTTGTCAGAAAAATTGTCACGAATTAGTTTTTATATCTTCAAAATTTCTCATCGTAATTTTTTTTTTCGCAACAGTGAAATAAAATAAAGTGCTCGGATGCTGTTGCTGCTATAACATATGAGGAAATTTCATATATGATGTCTGAAATAAATTTTTAAAGTGAGCCTTAATAAAACGATGAAATCTCCTTTTTTTCAAATGGCAACCATACAATTTTGTTCTTCTTATCGATTGCTCTTCAAAAACTAGTTAGATTATGTCTCACATTTCATGCCTTTAGATACAGTAGTTTTGCCGTTATTGAATAAAATTCGAAATTCAGGAATAAAGTTAGGTTTCTTTTTCCAATAATGAATTTGTTCATATAATTTTCAAGTAGACTTTGTCAAAAGTAAATAATACATCAATTCATTTATAATGCATTGCTTAGAATTATCCATCATAATACTAGTTGTTTGATTAATCGGGGACTATGCAGAATCGGAATTAGGTTAACAGTGGTGTATAAAATATGTTCTTCATTCTAGGCGAATGTACCGAAATATCAGATTGAATAGTCCATCAGATCAGTCCTCTCGTTCTCCAGACCTGACGCTTTTTCATTTTTATCTATGGGGTACTATAAAATGGGAGGTTTATGAATATAGCATTCATTCAAGGAATAAAATTGAAGTTAGGGTGCGGGTTGCACTGCGGAAATTATCACCTGAACACCTCTCAGTGGGTGGAGTTCGTAGAAGAATTAATAAATTTGAAAATTTATTTGAATGGTATTTATTTAATTTTCGTTTGTTGTTAAGAGAATTGATGTGAAAGTTTTGAACTGAAATTTTGTTTGTCAATTTGATCATTATGAAAAAAGGTAAGAATGACAGTTGCTACCATAGCCTACTGAAAACACGAGCATACCAATGAATTAGACTGAGCGAAATCTGTCTCTGGTCGTGAAATTGAATTTAATTCAATAACGGCAAAACTACTGATTTTGAAGGCTGAAATGTTCGGCATTCTCAACTAATTTTTGACGAGCAATCTATTATAAGAACAAAATTATATGGTTCCCATTTGACAAAAAGGAGATTTTATATTTTAATTAAGGCTCACTTTGAAGCTTTGTTTCAGACACCCTGTATGAAATTTCCTCATGAGTTATAGCAGCAAGAGCATCAGCGTACTTTATTTTAATTCACTATTGCGAAAAAAAAATTTACAATGAGAGATTTTGAAGATATGAACACTAATTTTTGACAATCTTTCTGATGAATAATTTGAGCTATAACTTAACAATCGCTTCTGAGGTTGCGTATATTATACATCAAATAAGTGTAGAACTGAACGAAAAATTAAAATATGTCTAAATATACAGGGTGTTACATTTGAAATAACAAAGTTCACATTCGTTTTTGGTAGAACCGGAAGTAGATTCTGCCTGAAAATATTTCACAACTCAAGATCATGTAGTTCAAAACAACAATGCAAAATCTGGAATTTGTATTAAAATTTCTTTCCTGATAACTTCTAATGAAACACTTAAAAAAATCACCCTGTATATCACATCATTTTTTTTAATACGCTTTTCTAGGAATTCCAGGAAAGCAATGACGAAGGAACTAGTTTAATTCAGGTTACTATAAAAACAATTAATCCTTACGGAGTAACCCATATCGAAGAATGTCGATTCTGGGAAAGTCAAGTCGATCTTTGTTCTCAATTATTATGACCTGTTGTACATTGTTGCGATTGGAGAACCACGAACACGGTTCATAGAAATGTGGATGGGGACGGCGGGAGTGTGCAGAGACGGTTATTCAGTAAACTTTGAAGATATCGATTTTCTGGGAGACAGGGGAACGAAATCTTTGTTCGCATTGGCTCGGTCACCTGAACGTTTATTGCCAAAATGATTTATCACTTCTATTAAAGACGTATCAGAGGACTTTTCGCCGTCTTTGCGGCTTTTAACAATGTCCAGCATCAATACCTGGCTGAAAATCCCCGAAAGGGTTCGAAACTTGGAAGTAACATAGATCGGTTTTTGTTTCGTGATGAAGGGGCTGCTTTTGAAAGGGGAAAATTATGCATTCTTGATACCCCGTTCCTTCCTTATTCTATTAAAAATCTGTTCACCAACAAATGACAAACATGATATCGGAGACAATCATATGGATAGCTGGTACGCGCGTGATTGAATTGCTTTACTGCAATTAGAAATATATCAGTGGGTCAAATTTTTGTGTTTGGTGTTCGGTCGTGATTCGTACTAGCAATGGTAAAACTAACCCAAAACGCTTCCTCAGCCTTCATGGATACTGTTAACGGAGAATCTTTTGAGTTAACCAACAAGACTATAAACTGTGCCATCGGTACTCTCACCGTTTATACGAGCTACGTAGGGAGGTAAAAAGTTCAGATCCATTTTTCCCTTTCAATATTATTACCCTTGATTTTGAGGGATTATATGAATTAACCCCAGTTTATTGAACACAATACATTTAAATAATTGCAGTGCAGTGACATAACTAACTACATTGACATACTACATGATGACATAGATGTCATCGGTGACATAAAGACAATCATCAAATAAAATATACCAACATCCTCCCTATTTGGTGATTTCCTTCAGTCTCTGTTGACTTATGCACCGATGAAATTTCTCGCGGTCCAGGGGCTTTGTCAGAAAGTCGGCATCCTTATCCTCAGTGGGTATGTACTTGAAAATCAATTGATTAAATCGGACTTTCTCACGCAGAAAGTGGTATCGGATATCTATGTGTTTAGTTCGGGCTTGATGAGCACCATTCAGAGCTAGATTCAGAGCTCTTTGGTTGTCCATAAAAATTGTTATCAGACCATTGGCATCTGGGATGTTATGATTTCTAAAACTAATTGATAATTTTAAGGTTTAGTATGTATATTATAATTTTTTGTAAAGGTGTTGTACCGTTCATTGAATAAATAAATAAATAAATCTGATGGGTGCATTTCTTGTGCAAGTCCCCTCCCTGAGCCATGATGCCTCTTGAGTGGCACCTGATGCAGATATGTATTCTGCCTCTGTGGTGGATAATGCAACAGTTGGTTGCTTCTTCGTTGCCTAAGATATTGGTTTACATTTCCTGAAGATGTATCCTGTAGTGGACTTCCTGTCTTCAAGATCATTTGCTCAGTTAGCATCACAGTAGCCCAGAATTGGGGAAGGTTTTTTCCCATCATATTTCAATTTGACAGATGTGGTTCCCTTGATGTAGCGCATTATTATCTTGACAGCAGTCCAATATTCAGGGGCTGGGTTCGAATTGAAGCGTCTCACATTGCTTACGGCATAGGCAATATCAGGACGTGAAACTTGAGAGGCAAACAGCAGGCTTTCAACAGCTTCTTGACGAGGCCAATTTTCTGCAAAGTCTTCATTTCCTGGTGGCGATTTCTTCAGTTTTTCTTCTGGTGTTGACGGAGTTGCAACTGGACAGTAGGTGGTGATATTAAATTTTTCCAAAATTTGGTTCAGTGATTCCTGAGAAATCCACAATTTTTTATCCTTCCTGTTTCTGGTGATTTGGAGGCCAAGTACATTTCTTGATTCACCTAGATCAACCATTTTCAATTTATCCGACAGTTGACTCCTCAGATGGCATTTATCTTTGTTTTTATCAGAGAATATCAGAATGTCATTCACCCATATGGCCACTATCTTGGTTATCTTGTAGTAAACACAAGAGACACAATAGATTGCTTCAATCCAATGCTTTCCAGAATTTCCATTTCATTCAGTTTGTTAGTTCCGAATTCTACTAGCCTGTATCAGACCATAATTGCTTTCCAGCAATTCGCAAACTTTATTGCCAGAATTGTAACCTTCAGGTTGAAGCATGTGCATTTCGTTTTTTAAATCGCCTTGCAGAAATGCACCGACTGCATCCATTTGATTTATGTCAAAATCAAGCTCAGCTGCTAGAGCTAAAGGATATCTGATAGAGCTGTAGCGGACGACAAGTGAAAAGTTTTCATTATAATTAACACCTTTTTTCTGATCACAACCTGTGACAACGAGGCGTGCTTTCTATTTCACTTTTTTTCCTAGAATATCTCTATTGGTTCAAAAATCCTATTCACAGTTCAATGCCTTCTTTCCAGGAGGTAAGTCAGTCAAAATCCAAGTGTGATACTCCTGGTCCATGGCTTTCTCCCAGTGAGTCCAGTCTGCACGTTCCATTGCTTCATGAACATTGGTTGGGTCGCCAGGTTCTCCATTGATACAGCTGTAGGTTTCAAACTCTTTCAGATATTTTGGGAGATTTCGATTCCGTTGCAGTCGATATGAATCATCTGGAGCTGAATTTTCAATCTCGGTTGACGCATCATCTTTTTCAATAGTTTTAGCTTGATGCTCTCTGGAGTAGACGGGATATTAATAGGTGGCGGTACAGGATCATCATGAACTGGGTCTTCAATTTCTGCCAGATCATTGCACTGATGAAAAGGTCCTTCTTGGGACTCACGACGTTTCTTCAACAATTAGTATCTCTTTTCATTCTCTGCGAATGTGACATCTCTGGAAACTAAAATAATCTTTTTACACGGATCATGAAGTCTGTATGCCTTAGATTCAAGGCTATACCCCACAAAGATACAATGAATGGCTCGACGGTCAAGCTTTTTGCGCTTTTCGGCAGGAACATGGACGAATGCTTCACATCCAAAAATTTTTAAATGCGCAACAGCAGGCTTGGTTCCACTTCACGCCTCTTCAGGTGTTTTTTCCTTAGATTTCACCAGAGAACGATTCATTATGTAGACAGCTGCATATACAGCTTCTGCCTAAAAAATGTTTTGGGAGCCCATTATGGTTCGTCCCAAATGCTCTGCACGTCCGTTTTACTGGGGGGTGTGCAGACAACTTTTTTGGTGGGCGATTCCGTTTCTTTCACAAAAATTATGAAATCTGTGGTTGCAAAAATTTTTCCGTTATCAGTGCGGATGACTTTGAGTCTCATTCCGGTTTGCGTTTCAGCAAATTGTTTGAAGAAATTGAAAGTTTCGACTACATCACTTTTCGATTTTAGAAAATAAACGAAACATTTTCGGCTAAAATCGTCCAAAAAAGTAAAAATATAGCAGGATCCAGCCATAGAATCGATCTCCACAAGACAAATCAAATCGGAATGTACTAATTCTAAAATTGTTTGGAATAGATGTACTGAATTCAAATGTTAAACACACACACTTCACAGACATTGGATTGTCTAGATGGCTAAAGTTCAATCCCATGAACGAGCCCATTTTTCAATTCGAATAGACCATTGAAATTCAAGTGTGCCATTCTACTGTGCCAAAGATTTTGATCACATTGAGTTGAAAATACGGAGCCATTTTTACGAGATACATCTAGCCTGAACAGATTGTTCATATGACTGGCTGTAGCAACAAGTGTTCCATTCTCATCGATGATTTTTGCACCATCATTTGTAAATGCCACTGTATTGCCTTTACGCAACAGTAAATTTACCTTCAAATCTGGAACGTAATAAACGTTTTGAACTTCAATATCAGACTATCGACCATCCACTGCAATCGGAAGGTTAACGGAGGGCAAAGTCGTCGTAATCATCTTGCCATCGTAAGCATTAGAAATGATAATCGGCGACGATTTCTGAACATTGTTCATCACTTTACAATTTGCCAAATGTTCTGATGCCCCAGATCGAAATGTCCGGCAATAGCTTTGGTTTGATGGAGTCCGCGGTAACTTTGATGCCAGAGCTCTCTATTCCCATAATCATAGGTTCATATTTAACAGGTAAACTAGCAAGGAGAATAGTTCCAATCCATTCATCACTCACGACGAGTCCGATTCCGTTCAATTTATGCGCAGTTGTGACGATGGTGTTCACGTTATTTTCGACTGAACCACGTCCTACACGTCGCGTCAATCCGGAATCTTCAAACGCTGCCCTGAGGTTGTTCCATGCTTCCTTAGCTGTTTAAGCGAACTGGATGTGGACGTAGTTGAACAGTTCAATCGACAATGTGATTTTCGACTTGCACTTCAGGACCTTCTTGGGATCCTTTTCGGTTTTCAGTACACAATCCCACAACTCGAGATTTTCCAAAAAAGCCATTAGCCATGAGTAAACATTTTCCTGGCCTCTCAACCGTTTCACCGGCAGATTCTGAAATGACATGGCGGACGGGTTTGGTTGACTTCGTGAACACAATCACTGATTTTCACATGAAAACTAGCGTACACTACGGAGACGATAGGTGTAGCCCATAACCTGATGGATTAAATGAATTGAAGCGAGTTTATTGAACACAATACATTTAAATAATTGCAGTGCAGTGATATAACTCACTACATTGACGCTTGAAGATAAAAACATAAGGTTTGTTCGCTTGGAAGTTCTCTCTATAACCTGGGTTCCGAGAGAACCGGGTTCTAGAATTCAGAGAACTGTCACAAATTGTTCCGTCACGCGAACGGTAGGGAACAAGTGATTTCACTTATGTCAAAATGTTTCCATCATTCTGAAACTGAAACATCCAAGATACAAGAAACATGCACGAAAGATAACATCGAAGATATAAATGTAAATGGTATATCATTTCATTTGATCAAGAACACGGGTTTATGGGTACAATTAATAATCTTGTTAATTTTTCCTCGAAGGAAGAAAGAAGTGTTTTTACTGAGATATGATGAAATGGAAGATATCAGGGCAGAAAAACAAATACCTATTGGTATTTTCTTTTTGATTCTCCTGAGGATGATTATTTAATAGACCCAGTTGCATCTACCAATATATCAGATGAAAATGATTTTTCAACCGTTATGTTTTGGCAGGAAAGATCTGAGCAAGAAATGAGATTTGCATCAGTCGCACCACATCACGAATTTGACTCAAGTTGAAACAAATTTTTGTTTTTTTTTTGAACAAGAATTATATATTATTAATAAGAATTCATTTAGAATTTTATTTTATTCAGCAAATACATAATAAAAAAACTTTCTTATTTATTTCATCATATTACAATACAACCAATCCACAACAGAGAAAAATGAAATTAATATACGTACTCTCATCAATAACTAGCATTATTTTATTGATCTATCATTGTGAAAGATCGTTCATCGTGTTGCAAATAACATAAATTCGATCACCATATGTGTCAATTAAGTTCCACTTTTGAGGTTAATTCCTTATTGTACCATCTACGGATCAGGAACTGTCGGAATAGGTGGGAATCGTTCGGAACTCGAAAATTTTGACGACGCGAACGACAGGGGACTTGTCACTCCGTCCGAAACGAACGGGTGGGAGCAAAATTTACAGTAAATTACAGTTCGGAACTGCCAAGCGAACAAACCTAATGACTGATCTAATGATTACATAGATGTGTCACAGACGGTGACACAAAGTCAATCATCAAATGAAATATTTCAACAGATATCACTACATTCATTATATCTAAAAATTCATTTTCCTGAATTATCATGAAAATACTTTTCATTTTTCGCCCCTAAATGAACAAAAAATGCTCCTTTATCTTATTTTCGGCGGAAATCTTTTTTCCCCTCAAGTCCGTTTTTTAAATTGGGGAACAAATAAAAATCACTAGGGGCAAGTGGACCGTATAGTGGAAAGAGTATTGAAGCTTTGCTTGCGCAATTCAGCCATTGTAACTCTCGTGAACTGGCGAGTTGTCATATTTCCACGACATTTTCTCTTGATGGCCCCCTTTAATTTTTCCAATATCGCTGCATATTATTCTCTGATCATCGTCTTTCCTTTTTCTTCGTAATCAATGAATAACATCCGTTCACAATCCCAAAAAACAATGGCCATTCTTTTTCCAATTTTTTTGGCGGTGGGGTCCTCATTTTATGCCATGGAATCGACTCCCGTTTGGACTCAGGCTCGAAGTGATGAGCCCAAATTACATATCCAGAAACCATCCGCTCCAAAATCTGTGAAGGTTCGTCTCCACACAACTCCGAAATTGTTTAGAAGCTACTGTTTCTGAAGGGGTCTGAGCATTCTCGGTACCCATCTTGCGTTGATTCTTGTCATACCCAGATGGTCATTTCGGATTCGCAAAATGATGTTGTCTGATACTCCAACTAATGTAGATAACTATTTTTTGTAAACAGCGGTTTTCCACCACAAACTTTTCCACTTTTTTGACGACTTCTGATGAGGTAACCTCAACTGGTCGTCCTGAGCAGGGGTCGTCTTGAATCGACACCTGACCTTATCTGAAAAGACTATAATACCACTTGTAAATCACTTACTAGAGCACTGTTCCTAAAAGATGGTTTTCATTTCATCTAATATGTTTCAAGCCTTCTTTCCTTGGTTCATAAGGAACTTAATCGCAGAACAGTGTTAAATTTTGTCTACAGTTTAAAATTTCTTCGGAATGTACTTGTTTCGGAGAAAACAGTACGACGTTCTTGTGTCATTTTGTAAGGTTGTCATAAAAAATGGCGGAAAAGTGTTTTTTATGTGGCTCGAGCAATTCTTTGAAAAGAAACTTTTGAAAATTATTCGTTAAAGCTGGATTTTCATGAAAAAAAAATAATTCAATTCAGTTATCGATTTTGTTTGTTACCATACCAGATATTACAAAAAATAACTGTTCTAGAAAATAAATATATCTAATGCAGAATTTAAAAATTTTATCACAGAGTATTTAATAATAAGTACGTACATAATATGTTATTTTTTCAGTTATTGGACAAAATAATTACCGATGGTGTCACTGCATTCGCCGATCAGCTATTTACCGAAACGAGTATTGTTTCGTGTTTACATTAGATTTCTATTTGTATTTATGGGATTTTTTAGTTCAAACGTTTATTGGCTATCAATAATCGAAGTTGTTTCCTTGATTGTGGATCCTGTGGATTATATTGTGAGTGCAAGTATGGGTAATATTGTGCTTTTTGTTATATTTTATGTAAAATATTGTGGTAAGCACTATTCAATTTTGAATGCTTTTCAGCTCATCTGGCAAGATGTTTACCAAAGGTTCCTCTAATTATAGGAAATTTTCCAATATTCCCATGCTCACAGATGCTGGGTAGAGGGTGAGCAAGTGTTACAATGTAATCATTTGATTCTATGTGGGAAAAATTTTTTTCAAAATATTGGAATTCTACAAGGACAACCCATCATATTGAGGAAGTGATGTCTTATAAAAATGATGGTGTGAAGGTTGACAAGATTATATAGAGATACTAAGCGAGATTGTCTGGAGTTTGCAAGCATATCTCAGCCCTGCTAGTCTACAAGGTTGTACGTACTACAAAATATTTTGACAATTATACTGATTGTGAAGGTAAAATTGTAATGTAAATGAACACCAACATTAACAATATATTCATTTAATAGAAGCTACTAATTTTTTTCTCTTTAGGAAAGGAAAAACTTTATGAATAGAAAATGGGTGATAAATTTTGAATAAAAATGGACATTCTTCAGAGAACCGTATGTATGCAGAACATGACGTGTTTCTCGATTAATCATGGTGAAGAATTCATTACGCCAGCTTTTAATGTATTATTCATTCATTGCATCTCACTTGTGTCTTAGGCTGCAGTTATAATAAAATAAAATAATTCAACTCATCTATCGGTTGATTGCACCTTTTCCGTTGCTAAATGAACCTCAGTATTATCAAGCTATTTTTAATATTAAATTGATACATATATGTATGATATATTGTTTAAAATTGCCAATTCTCGGAATTAATTTGAAACATAAGTTCAATTTTGCAACCATCGAGAGAATCACTTAAACTCACAGTGTCCCTAGTTTCATTGCACATTATCAAATGGATTGAATTCAGCACTTTCAACTAGGCTTCTTGAATGGTTGAAACTTCTATTTATTCAAAAATATCAAGTAGACTCAAAGTAATTCATTTTGATAAGAATGAAAATTATTGTACAAGAACGATATGAACAAAAATTTAAAATGACTTGACTTGAACTGCTTTTTTGGAAGGTTTTGTGAAGGTACAGCTTTCTTTTCCAGTAACAGAAATTTTTTCATAGTGAGAGTTTCTGAAATAATTCAAAACATATGAAGCATTGTTCTCAATTGACATCAGTTTCCACTCTTGCTTGTTTTCATTTCAATCTTCTGGTCGGAAATGCTGTAAGCATTATTATTATTATTATCATCATGAATAGGGGTCGTTGTGGCTTCGTTCAGCCTTCCGGGATCTTCGACCGCAAGGAACTTTTGTTCTTTACTCAACTCGTTCATTTAAATCCCAAGGAGGCCATCAATGGTGTTGATGAACCCAACGACATCCTTAGGGGCCTTGGCTGTTATTTCATGTGGAACCGACTTCCCCATGTGAATGGTTCTTAGTTCTTGCATACCATGTGTTCAGCCGTTTCTTTCTCTGATCGACATAGCCTGCAGGTTTCATCTGCTGACTTTCCCATGCGATACATATTTATATCGACAGTGTCCCGTCAGCAGACCCACCATTACTCGAAGCTCAGCTCGTGGCAGCTTTATGAGCTTCCTGGTGTAGGTCGACGAGAATTCCACAAATCTCTTGGCGCAAGTCTAGGAGTATTTCTCCAAAGCGTTATTTTGTTTGCCGCTTCCATTGTTGGACCGCTTTCTGGTGTGTGCTGTAAGCATACTCTTATATGCTTAGATATAGGTTTTTCCATTATATAAACATGCTCCCAGGATTCACGTCTATTAATTTCCTCTACGATTTCTAGTTTATTGGTAAAGTAAACATTTTGATTTTCACCACGAAAATGGGCTCCAGAATTCCTAGATTTTTTAGAATTACATCCATAAACACGACAATTAGTGTTTTTCACGGTTTTTTTCTTAGGCATATCTTTTTTATCGCAATAAAAATGTAAAATTAAACAAATAATACCATTTTTCACGTACTAACTGTCAAAACGATATTTGTTTCGGGATTAGTTCCAGCTAACGCCGGCAGTGTCGCATAGAACTGTGTTTTGCTCTATATACTGATTGAATTCGAAATAGCATAGCAAATAATTTGAGAATTAAATACCGCCGGTTTTCTTTTTCAATTTTTAGCTTGCTGTTATTATTATTTGTTTTTAATTTTCCTGAAGAAAATAACTGAAAGGGGTCAGGCTCCAAGAATATTTCAGATCGGTAGATAATGTCAAACAATAATATTTCCAATTTTCAGATTTCAAATAGGTCCAGTACTCCAGAAACGCCTAATAGCAATGGAAACTAACAGAAAATCTGCTAAATTTGGTAAAGAAAGTTGTTTCAAAGCACTGACTGAAATATCGAACCTTTCCAAAAAGCTATTCAGGTTATGTGCGGATTCAACAGTCATTGATTTGAAATCAAGAATCGACCTCAAATATGTCATGGCGAGTAATCTTTCGTCCTGATATCTGTCAACTAAAATATTCCAAATTGTTTAATAATTTGCGGCGGTAGGTGTTATACCAGAACACAACGTTAACGCTCGGCCGCTTAATTTGCTTATGAGATAATGGATTTTACAGGCATCACTCAACGAAGAATTATCATGGACGCAAGTTTTAAAATTTTGATAAAAGACAGGCCAGGTTTTAGGATCCCCTGTAAACTCAACTAAATCCATCTTAGGTAGCCTGGGCTGTGATTGCTCTAAGTCTCCATTAGACACCCCACTCGAAGATGTCACACTATCAAGGTTTTTTGCGGCGGCCGTGATATGGCAGTATAAATTTTCAGCTAACTCTACTACTTGATAACTAGGTGAAAAATTCAGTATTATTGCCAGCGAGAGTAAATTTATGTCCTCTACCACGTCATTGAGTTGAGATCTTCTACTTTCCAAAGAACTCAGACCGATTTTGAAATGTTCAACAACTTTGGATTATTCAAATCCTTTATATAGTCATATAATTTCTGGAATCTCAAAAATATAGTTTGCTTCTTAGATTCCAAAACTTTCAATTTAGGTTCTTGTTTTTCCGACATATTGTGAAAAAACTAATAACAATATTTCCTATCAACAGATGTTTTATAAAACTAGAATTTATATTATTGCCAAAGAAAATGTCGGCTATTCGACTCTAGCTACTACTCTGAATGAATTTCTTGATTTGAATAAAAAATGAACTGAGAGTATATTCGGGCACAAATGAAAGAATCCGGCTCGAAAAGGATCAAAATGTTTGAGCTTTGGCTCATTTAATGGTTAAATGAGTTTAACCAAAATGCTCCTTTGCTATACAGAAAATCTACATTATTTAGCAGACTGTATGAATGAATGAATATATTATTAGGCCCAAATATACACTCACCAATTCTTAGCAAAAGGTCTCGTGAAACAGCTTTTGTGAATTCTTCAGTTTGCTTACGCTCCTTCTTTTGTGGACAACGGAAAGACTTTGAAGGATAGGTAATGGAAAATCGGATGGTTATATTAAGAATTCACTGCGACCTGACTGATGGAGAACAGATGATATCTCCTAGTCTTAACACAATATGTCAAAAAACCAATAACAATAATTCCTATCAACAAATGTTTTATGAAACTAGAATTTATGTTATTGCCAAAGAAAATGTCTGCTATTCGACTGTAGCTACTACTCTGAATGAATTTCTTGACTTGAATAAAAAATGAACTGAGAGTATATTCGGGCACAAATAAAGGAATCCGGCCCGAAGGACCAAAATGTTGGAGCTTTGGCTCATTTAATGGTAAAATGAGTTCGACCAAAATGCTCCTTTGCTATACAGAAAATCTATATTATTTAGCAGACTGTATGAATGAATGAATATATTATTAGGCCCAAATATACACTCACCAAGTCTTAGGAAAAGGTCTCGTAAAACAGCTTTTGTGAATTCTTCAGTTTGCTTACGCTCCTTCATTTGTGGACAACAGGAAGACTTTGAAGAATAGGTAATGGAAAATCGGATGGTTATATTAAGAATTCACAGCGACCTGACTGATGGAGAAGAGATGATATCTCCTAGTCTTCTTCAATAATTCAATGATGCGATGTGACACCACACTTAAGAAACTAATACTGAATTACAATTAATTTCATTAATGATACACACATGTGTATCATGTGTATCACTTCTTCATAGAAGTCATATGTTTTTACTTCGTGTGTTTTACTGCGTCGCCCACGATATAAACCAAAATGTTCATAGGCGGCGCAAACACTATCAGAAAAAAGGTGAGAGCGGAAAAAAAATATCTGAGTTCAGTCTGCAGAAATAAATTCCCGAGAGAAAAAGAAAATGCACTTTCCAAGCAGGTTTTTTCATATTTTAATGAGCCAATAGGAAGTCACATTAAATTATTCAGCACGGTGGCGTATCAGACAGCCATGGCATATTATAAGGTTTCCGAATATTCCATTCGAAATTCGAATTATCACCCTGTTTCAAATAATATTTTAATAAACCGTCAAGCTTTTCGGTACTCTCTTTAAACATAGCCAAATGATCAATTTATTGGGTTTGAGATATTCAAGAATTATTTCAGGAATTCAATGTAGCAAAAACGTCTATTAGACTGTTGACCCTACTTCAGCTTGAATATCTACAAGTTGATAGACATATTCGATCGAGAAAATTAAAAAAAAAAATTAGTATTTTTGTTGAATAATTTTTCAAGTTTTTTTATCACATTGATTTCTTTCTGGTTATTTTTATATCAGATTCTATATTGTGTATTCTTTAATATTTTCCTTCGAAAAACGTCAAGAGAATCCTCATAAATAACAAATAGATTAGGAGGGGGACAACGACTGAAATCTTGCGGGGGGAAGGGGCCTTTTGCGCTACGCCACTGGATGAAATTGTCAAATATAACTGTGCTGAATTGAGATATTTATTCTCCCACAATTAAATTGTGAGAGATGGGGTGGAATGAACAGATTTGCGGCAGAAAAACAGGAAATAATTACCTAAAGTGAGGAACTAACTCATTATTATCATCATATTATACGCATACGAATTCCTGACCAATTCATGGCGCATTCATATCTACTTTCTACCTATGTCGTATTTATGAAAATTGTCTGGGAATATCGCAGAAGATTCCAGTTGGAGAAGCACGTGGAATACGAAGCCAGAGTAGCTAGTTAAATACTCTAGGGAAAGGCATCTGCCAATTAAGAAATCCAATTTGTTAAGAAACTTGGGATTAAATTAGCTCAAGTGAAAAGGTTAAATGTGATTTAACCCTTAGTCCACAAACTTATGTTTTTATGCTAAGTGAAGCCGTATCACGATTCACAGGTAATCTGGAACTTCTGGCCTCATTCTCGTGCCGTAATGATTGCGATTGTTTTTTTATTTGTATTCGTGTTCGAATCTATTCAAAAAAATTTTATCGAATGATTTAAATATTTGAAGCTGAAATTTTTGTGAATGCTTCATATCGGGAAATTGAATGGATTTTGTGGATTTAATTATTTTGAACTGAGTTTTCTTGAATGAACATATAGAAAACATGAAATGAAATATTGTCATTATTGGCAATATGTACCTATTATAAAATGTTCATGAATCTTCAGATTTGTTTGATCATTTTAACACGGTGAGAGGTTTGACAATAGTATATTCCAAAGCAGGTTCCTATTCCAACACGACTTCGAACTTCGGAAACGAGTACAAGATGATATTTTCTCCAATTCAGCCAAGTTTAAATAATAATAATATTTTTTTTTCACTGATTTTCTTACAAAATATGAAAAAATGTCAACATATAAAAGGTTATTTCAACAAACATGTGATAAATATACATAAGAAGCATAAAAAATTGCAGTACAGGAAAATTTAATTTGTCAAGTTACTTGTCAATCGAATAAATCGCCGCGCCCAACAAATACTTCTTCAAATCCAACCTGAAACCCGATATGTTATCAAGTCCATGCAGGTTATTCGGCAAACCATTATACAATCGTAGGCAAGTCAGAAAAGGCCCGCGCTGAATATGCTATAACCTGGTGAACGGAACGTACAGATACGAACTCTGACGGGTAACATAGTGATTTATTTCGCCACAATTGGTGAGAGATAACAGGTTTTTCCTAACATACAGTATGCTCTGAAATATGGACAAGGAGGGCAATGTCAATAAGTTGTTTCGAAAAAATTCACGACATGATACACGGGATGATAGACCATACTTGTATCTGACAACCCCGAGGACAACCCTCTTTTGGAGCAAAAACATCTCGTGCATACGCGTACTATTACCCAGCAGAGGAAACCATAATTGAACGATGATTGAACAAGCGAAAAATAGAGCACTCTAAAAATATGGTTGTTGACATACTGACGAAGCTGGAGCGTCATAAAGCACTTCGAGATAAGTGAACCGCAAAGATTTGCAATGTGCTCACTCCAAGATAGTGCAGAATCCACTGTCACCCCCAAAAACTTCGTAGACGCGGACAATGGGACGCAACCAATTCCAGCGCGCACCAAGGGACTAGAATCCGGCTCCACTCCAGGGACATGGAACATAAGCATTTCAGTTTCTCAAGTATTAAGTACCAAGCTGTTATCACGGCACCAATCAGACATGGCAACAAAGCAGTTACTTGCCAAGACAGCCAAATCACTATCGCTGTCTCCATGTACAACGACCGCTGTATCGTCGGCAAACAGAAGTGCAGCAGACGAAAACTGACCAAGATGAAAGATCGGGTCATTCACAAATATGGGTGATTCTCCAGAAACTGAGTCCCAACAGGTTACACATCAATAAATCTTTAAAATATTGGAATTTTTATGTTGTGTATCAATCTGATGTTAGAGATTTCATTCTCCTTCCAGGTTGATATGACTTTACTCAAAATTCTTTCATAAATTTTTATTTTTTTCAAATAAGTATCTCAAAATTGTCATTCCTGTGGTATGTAATTGAATGGTTCAAGAACTTGAGAACGGTCATAATTCACATTCCTGAAGAAACGAAAACCAGATGAGATACATTAACTGGAATATTGTACCATGTATTATAGTGTGCCACATTAGTCCGAAAGAAAAAGTCAAAATTTTTCTTTCATTTGAAAAAAAAAATCTGTCACAGGCGAAAATGATCATTCCCGTGGCAGATCATGAATTTCATCAAATGATTCGAATTTAACGCGTTAACCCCTACCCAGTAGTTTGAAAAGAGCCTGAAAGTCATTTCCGATTTTTTATAACGTCAGTTGTGTTTATATGATTAAACAGAAGAGTTCTGCTAGTTAGCGAAAGTGTTGAGATCGGTGTGTAACATCCTAGCAGTCATTCCCGTGGAGGAAAATTTTTCAGGTAAAAATTAAAATTTTGTAAAAATTCATTGTATTATCATTTCATTGTAGCAAACATTCATAAAATATTCTGTTTTCTCATAAATGAAATATGTTTTTCTGGAAATACGAGAGTAAAATATCAAGAAAAAGAAAATTCTCTGCCTTCACGAAGGCACATCGAGAACATTTTTGAAACATAGATGAATTCAAAATAGTAATCATCGAAATGAATACCATTTTGAAAATGGTATTCACCACCTTAGTACTTTGTAATATTTTACTCATTACTTCACAACCAATTGCTATAAATTCTGAAGTTTTTTAAGAAGATTTTGTCCTGAGATGTGCGGGATACTGATGAGGCCCAACAAGGCCGAAACCGGTATATCTCTCATCTCAGTGACAAAATCTAATATCATTTCTCCAACCTCATGATAAAAGATCTCTGAGCCTGGGAATTGAAAATCGTATTCATTTCGATGATTACTATTTGGAATTCAACTATGTTTCAAAAAAGGAAAATATCACTTTTGTCATTCCCGTGCGAAATCCATGACACGGGAATGATTGCACTACCATGGGAATGAGTATAATGTCTGGATAATGATGAACATGTGTTTTCAAAAGAAATATTGTTCGTGGTCGAAGCGAACTAAGGAACAACTGAGGATAAAGGGAAAAAAAGAAAGATAGCGTTGTTTAAAAAGTAGTTAAAAGGCAAGAAAAAAATATGAAGCAGAACGAAGGAGAAATGAAGAAAACCATTCATGAAATGACTCCAAGGCAACAAGGGTTGCAAAGAAAGAAATGGAGAATTAATACAAAAATTTATAGAAGAGCAAGAAAACTTCAAATAGAGAAAATTTAGCTGAAAATACTCCTACAGAGAGTTCTGATGATTAATTTTGAGATTGTAGGGAAATTCAACGCCAAAGAATGTCGAACAGAAGAAGAGTAGGTGTTCAAAATCGGGGATGTTCTGATTTTGGAAAATAAAGTTTAGGACTGTATCCAGATAATTGAGTTAGAGATGGTATTGTAAAAACATTTATTGACATCATTCACAATCATAAAATGAATAAGTCACCCGCATGAAGTTAATACAGTAAAAAATACAATATTAAAGTCATCTTTAAAACTCAGAGTGAATTATCCAACTAAAAACAGAGGTAATCTAGAGAAGTTCAAAATGAGAGGTCAGATGGAGTCAGACTTGGACTTTGAGAGAGTTCCATTAATTCAAAATTAAACACAGAGTTTACAGTGATGATGCAAATGAAATTTATTGCGAGAGCCTCTTTATCTCATCAGAAAAACAAAAGGTTCAATAGTGAATTGTTAGAGTAGTCTGAGTTGTAATAAAGTGAGATTAGGCCTTAGAGGAGTACATGTATTGAAAACTTAATAGTCTAAGTCTGGTCTTCATTGAGAGCATTACAATATGAGAATATCAAAGTTGAGAAATCAATAATTATGATCTATAACGTAGTTCTGTAACGAGAAGGCTAATTAATCAATTGAGACAAAATTTACAGTGACAAACTACTTTTAGCAAGCAGGGTTAGTGTTCATCAGAAAAATAAGAGTTACAATTGATAATTATGAGAATGACAATATGAGAGTACTTGTATGAGTGCAAATCACCAACCCTTTGATTTGTTTGAAGCTGAAGGCCTGAGTTGCCACTTGTTAAATGTTTCCGATGAATGAACTTGAGAATTTCTTAGTTATAATGAGGAAATCATACAAATTTAATCATGTGGGCAATATTTGAGGAGACTGCTCAAGGTAAAGCAGGGATTGAGACTGTCAATCAGGTTCAATGTGTGAATTACTTGATCGTTCAAATATTTCAGAGGAGTTGAGTTGATTTTATTGAGAGAAAAGACTGATTCCATGATTCACCCTTATGCTTGAGATCGTTCATTCATCTGAAACTCGAGAAAAATAATTAGCAAGTTTAATGAGAAGCGCATGATTGAGAAATGAGATGACTACCTTGAGATAATGAGGTGCACATGAGAATATAATGAATCAAAACGCATTACCACAAATAATGTTCATTTCTGGAGCAATCAATTATTATTTCCCTCAAAATGTAAAAGATGAACTAGGCTGAAGGACCCCTGGTCAATGGCCTTTTGCTTGTCAATAAATGACAGTTATTATTATTATTATTATTTCCACTGTGGAAAGTCTAGAGAAATCTGAAAAATCATGAGAACAGCAAAATATATCAAAATATGTATCTTAGAGGAGTCAATTCCATTAGTTAAATGCAATAGAGATTTTCTGAGAGTAAAGTGAGAGAGGATTACCAGTATTTTTATAGATTTTCATTATCTAAAACGTGGACACATTTTCAAACTTATAAAAAGCAGGAAAATAGCAATATGCATTAATGAGAGATGACTTTGAGAAATGCTCACTTACCTAATTGATTGCTTCCAAAAATGAACGAGATGTACAATTAATTTGCGAGGTGACTTTTTGAGAATTCTAATTTCACAAGAGAGGTCTGATCTTCAGAGAGTGTCGATACAGAAAAGGAGGATTGATTGATTGTTACAATTAATAACGAGCATGAGTTGATCTGTCAAATAATTAACATAGAATTAGGTTAAGTTCATAGAGATGAGAAGTCGTCTTGACGTTTCGGTGCGTTCGGACCATAGGCGTAGTTGAGGATGACGTTTGAGGGGCTCAATTTTGAACAGTAGGAAAACACAGAGAAAAAAGAAAAACAAATAAATATAAGCAGAAGTGCTGTAGAATGAAGAAAATTTCCCGCAAAACTGAATTGCCTGAAGGTTCGCCTGCCCCAAACAAATTCTTTATTGAAATGAGATTGGATCTCCATCGAACCCAATTATGGACAATTTTTGGGGAGATTATTGAGCGTCAGTTGAAAGAAAGAAAGTAGTCAGATCGATTTTTTTTTTCTGGATGTTGTTGAATAAAATTAATTATGCTAATTATGTATTTCGTGATGACGGCAACTTTGATCATTATTATATTTAGATATACAGGGTATTTATTCTCAGAGGAGCCACCTCGTATATTTCTTATCTCAGCGATTGGAACAAGTTCCTGAAACACGTCGATTCTGTCTTTTCATGCTAACAATAAAAAAATTATATCTGCGTTTTTGAATCAAATTTTTCTCCATTGATTTCCAGAAATAATTTTGACTGAAAACCGTCTTCAACATGGTTCAGCATAATTGAAGTTGTTTGATGACACACATTCACAATTCGTTGGCGTAGTTCGTTCAAATTTTCAGGCTGGGTCACAAAAGTTTGAGTTAGTAAATTGATTGTTAGCTGAAATGAATCCTCAAAACAACGTTATTATACACCGATTTGAAGAGACCTTTCAAATGAAGTATCACTTGACCCCTCTCCCCTTTTCAATTTTGAGGGGTTGAAAGGCCCCCTCTCAGGGGGTTGCTCGTTCTAGCTTCCAATATTCCAATATTCATCAAAAGATGTCCTGCTGAACAAAATCATTCGATGTGATTTTTCCAATCACTATGGGATTAGAAAATGACGAGGTGGCTCGTCCGAGAACAATCAACCTGTATATTATGGTCCCTAGAATACCTACTCTGTTTTTTTTATATATATATATATATATATACTATATTGAAATTTTATGAAAATTTCGAATCACTTAGTATTCAGAATACTCATAGCATCATTTAGATCATTCCCGTGTACTACCTCGACCAAATATTTTTCTGAAAATGGCTAAAATGCGGGAATTTCAGGTGTTATTCAATTTTTGTTGAACAGTTAGGTTTTGATTATGACAAAAATCCATATTTGAATAACATTTGTAAACTTTTTTGTTGAAATCAAAAGTACCTCTGAAAAGACACAGTTTCCGGAGAATCACCCATATAATAAACAGCACTGGACCTAGCGTACTGCCCTGCGGGACATCAGACTCCAGTTGTGCACTTCCTGATACAATGGGAACCCGACCAGGCAAATCACTAGTTTTATCATTCCCTGGAATTTCAGAACTGATGACGTTCCATGTTGTACGTGATTTATTTGAAGAATTGAAAATAAGATCATCGTAATATGATTTCTTCAATAACTTGATTTTATCAACGTGTTTTTTTCATTTTATTGTAAACAACTTTCATTTCCCTATCTCCTCGTTTCATTCTAGAAATGTCCCACAACCAATGGCCTTTATTTATTACCTCGTTCGTAATCCAGGGGATTCCACTCAATTTTTCAACTGATTTTGTCCCAATGGAAAATGCAATATTAAAATAATAATCGAAAGTATTTAAGAAAATGGCAAATGTTTCATCCACATTGAGGGTCTCATAATACATTTTCTGAAAAGCAGAGTTTTGTGAAATACTCTCGAAATTCAAATAAAAGTTTAGATTTGTGACTTTTATATTTCATCTTGGTAGTTGGCGTGACTTACGAAATTTGACAGATTCCGGAATTTGAATTGATTTGATTCGAAACTTGATTCGATCGGAGGTCAGTACCGACAAACCCAAAACGAAAAATATAACTGAAAACAATGAGTTAATTACAGCACCACTTTCAGAACTGTAATGAATTCATGACGATACAGAAATAGTTCTATGGCCTCAAAATTTCCATTTATTTTTCAGATGCTCGTATCTTCTTAACAAAAACGAATCAGATATATGTTCATTGAAAAAAATGTTCAGAATAAGCGCACCTAAAAAAATGTCAAACTTTCTCATAGTGCTCATAGAACACCCTGTACAGTACCAATAATATAGTCGAATGAAAATTTGGTCAAAATTAAAATATCCTCCTGTATATCGGCATAGAAATATAGGATATATTTATACAGAGTGAGTCGGGAGGAACGGACCAAACTTCAGATGTGTCTTCTGCAGGTCGAAATAATTTAAAAAACTCAAATGTTGTTATCCGATTCTCATTTGTTTTCAAACAATAGAGTAATTAGAATATTTCAAATAAATAATTTTTTTCAGGTTATCGCTTTTTATCACAAATGCTGTAGTTGCTGACTTATTTTTTTGCGAAATGAGTTAATAGCATCACTGGAGGACGTCCCTTTAAACATCCGAATGCGAATGTATTATCAGCACGATGGAGCTCCCGCGCATTTCGCTCGTCAGGTCAAACAATATTTAGATCAAAAGTTTCCCGGACAATGGATTGGTCGCGGTGGTCCTATTAGTTGACCCCCAAGATCTCCAGACCCCACACCAATGGACTACTGTTTGTGGATCTGGTTCAAGAACGAGGTAAACAAAGTAAAAGTCAACACAACGGCATTGCTAATTGAAGAAAGACACGAATCAATCAGAAAAGCAACGAGAGCCCATTCGCAGACGAAGTCGAATGGGTTTGGAGGTTAATGGCGGGATTTTTGAGCATTTATCAAAATAATGCTATGAATGAAACCATGTAGAAAATGTTGTTTCTTTATAATGACGCCATAGTTTGAAAACAAATGAAAATCTGATAACAACATATGAGTTTTTTGAAATGATTTCTACCTACAGAATAGACACCTGAAGTTTGGTCCCTTCCACCCGACTCACCCTGTATATTGGTAGCCCTACATATGGTAGCAGTATAAAAAGTTCTTCGTGGAACACCTTCTCCATTGGACGTGGCAAAACGAGTAAAGTAAAAAAAGCCTGACCTAGGGAGTCGTATATGAAAATCCATTCGATGTATCATGTGTCAAAACATATTCGTATGAAATTTCATTGCAATGGTGCCAGTTTTGGCTAAGTTGTGAAAAATGTTTATCTTGACTACTAATGGTATAACTTGAAAACACCCCAATTATTTCTCAGTTTTCTATCTGTCCCATAGACGAGATCACAATTTTTTTGAAACAAACTGTAAAACTCAATGTTGATGATAATTATAACTCACGCTGATCAGTACTGATTCATTATAAACGTAAAAGTACAAACGGTAATGAGTGCGGTCTTCAATAATTCAGAAACTCGGTTATATTCAAATACATCCATTGTTCGAAACCATAGCCTATATCAAAAACAAATGAGTATCGGGTGTGACAAAATAATCAAAATCATACACAGTAGAAAAACATCTGGTGTGATCGCTACTTTGAAAATAACTTCTTAACTTGAGAACGATAGATTAATTCTTTTCAGGAAAACAAATGAATGCAGGAACACTTTGTGAATGATTACAGCAGAACTATTTCATTTCGAATTCATATAAGAATGTTGTTTTTACTCATCCATGGGTTCAAGGTCTTCCTTTGTTCTAAAAAATATCCTGTTACTAAAGACAGGAGTGATATCAAGTTTACAAAATAAATTAAACTGTCATCCAGATACAGTAACAAACAAAAACCTAAAATAAAAGTGTCGAAGGAAAAATGTTACAACTACGAATTCACAAACAACCTATTTTTTGAAGCTCTCTGTCTAATTCCTTTCATTAAGTTCAGCTGTTATACCTAATAGGAGAAAATAACAATTCATCATTGATATAATCATTCACCATATTAGGAATTTTCAGGAAAATAATATCTGTAATTCATCATTAACAGATAATCAGTTCAAATTTCCCGAAGTTCGAAAGTTGAAAGTCATCCTTCTTTTTCATAGACCTATTTTATGCATAAAAATGAAACTGAGAGTTTTCAAAGCCTTTGAAGGTTATAAGCGATGGGATTGCTCTAGAAAGAAATGACTGAGCAAGAAATTTCTACAATTTTGCAAACACCTCTCTACGCCGTAAGCTAATCTGAAGATCTTATCACAACGCAATTTTCTCAAGAAGTATACGTAGGTAACAGTTCCTCCAGTTTAGGTTTTTGACGGCACTACATGAATTTCAATCGCTCTTCGAGAAATTTGAAATGGGATTCCATCAAAACTCAAGATTATAAACTTATTCCATTATATCGACAAGCCTAGGAGAAAAGAGATTTACTGGGATGGAGAGAACGAAATTGAAATATGGGCTTTCCCGTCCTTTCCTGTCCTCTACCCTTCTTGATGTCGTTAACTTCACTGATTGTTTTCCCGAATAATCCGAGGAAACGGCATATTATTCAGATACATATAACATCTATTTTATATAGGTAGGTAGGGACATACATGCAAATTAAAGTTTCTTCATCTCAGCGCCAGATATTAAACCTATTCAGGTGCCCTATGAATATTTGTGCCCTTCAATTATGAAGTGAAACTTAAAAAAAATTACCCACGAAAAAAAAAATAAACTGTATTTTGATTTATTTTGTGTTATGGACTTCTTAAATGTAGCAACTGATTACAATATCATCCTGTTAGATGTGGAAAGAATTTGATATGTGGAGTTTCTTCAAATTCAGGCTATTTCGATTGCTCCTACTTACCACTATTTGAACGTTTTGAAGACGAAGACTGTTTTACTCTATCGATTAGTGAAAGTATTTTGTTTTACACAACATTCCAATGAAAACTTCTCACCCTATATAATTCTTAAGGCTTGAATTTTATGAAAAAAGGTAAAACGCGCTAAAAACCATACATGACAGATTATTAACGTCAGCGAATTGTTCGAGAATGTGGACAGACCATCTAGGAACTGTTAAGTGAACTCATTCGTAGCTCGAAAGTATCATTATATTGAAACCCAAATTAATCTTTTAAAAAATCAGTATAACTCTGCTGATTCGATTCGAATAAATGGGTTAGGTACTAGAAGTTAACTGTTGATCGGAGTTATCCGTAACTGTGAACTGTTAGACTTTTCACTATCTAGTATACAAAATTTTGCAATACTCTTGTAGAGGCATCAATACATAGATAGAATAATGTATAGGGTGTTTCATTGAAAAATTTCAGAGGATGATCATTGGTGGGATGACTTCAAATACTAACGTCTATATATCACCAAGAAGCCCTCTTTCTTTATGAGATTGTTTATGTGTGTTTTTTTTCATGAAAGTGACGCCTTTCAGAAGTATGTAGGATGAATAGGTTTCATCGATATGTTTATTTTCGGTTTTCTCTCCCAGTCTCTGAATCAAAGAACAATTAGGAATTTAGTAATCCAGAAATTCTTGATGTTGAGTCTTCATTGGAAAGGAGAGAAATCCTTGAGATGATACGGATACAACAACATCAAATCACTTTCAACGATAGAACTGACATAAAAAATCTTAATATTCTTATTTGATTATGCAAGATGGAATTTCCAACTATGAACATCAACCTACTCATTCAAGAATTGGCACTGAAAAAATACTTAAAATTCTCCTTCAATCTTATGATTAATAAGTTATTTTATGTGTTTTGACATAAATCAAATTTGATGTATTTGAAGTTCTTTAAAATTTCAATATAATAATGTAAATGTGTGCCCTAAATTTTGTTCCAATGTTCGTTTCACGATTACAATCTAACTTTGGACCAAGATAAAAAAAACTTTTTGATATTTTACCTTTTTGTGATTGTCAGCTCATCCCCCTTGTATTCATTTCCTTGTAGCTCCTGAAGATGGAATAAAGTATTCCGAAAGCTCGAGTAAAAGTACCAAAAAAGAGTTTTCTTTATTCGCCACCTAGGTACTTAGTGTTGCTATCCCACGAAACATTATATTATTATAACTTTTCAACACCGAATTATCTCACAATTTACAAATAGGGTTTTTTTTTTGAGACATTTCTACAAGATATGGCCAAAACATCTTTCAAAAAATGAAAAGGTGGGCTAACTCTCGTCGACAAGTTGCGATGATGACAGACAGAAGAATATTTTAACTTAAGTAAATGCAAACAATTCTATTTAACACCGAAACATATCGAAGGACAGGTAAATAAATTGTTCCATGAGATGAGGAATATTGACCTGAAGACCCTCAATTCCATTGAACGCATAACATGGTGGGCACACACAATTTTGACTTTTGAAATAAAATCAGTTATAAAAAATATTTCAAGGTTGGAGTCAGGTATTTCTGAATTAGCAGATAATATCGCTTTAGTTATATCAACAAATGTTTGGTGTGAGTTTGTTAGACAACAAAATATTGTTTATAATAGAGTTTTTCATTACAACAAGAATATTTCAAACAACAAATGAGAAAAATTTAAAAAGAAACAATTTAAAGTTTTTTCGACTCAACCGAATTGAATAAAGAATATCTCTGGTGTTGAACTTCCACCAGATATTGAAAAATGTTTGGCTTCGGGACCAAAATTCAGGCTAGCACCAACAAAAAATGACTTTTCAATAGCCAATCTTCTTCCAGATATTGAATCAATCTTCAAATTACAAAATGAAATAGATTATGAACGATTGCTGTTGTCCTCCTATGCCATAACAAACTTTATCAATAAAAGCTATTTGGATCCGAAACAGAAGTATATTAGGAATTTGTTCGTCAAAACACGAAAATTTTTAAAACATAACCCTGAGTTGTTGGTCCTACTCTCTGACAAAGGCAATGTAACTGTAGTAATGAACAAAAGTGAATATTTACAAAAATCAATTGACTTATTGACTGCTAATGATGAACAACATGAAAGTGAATGTTATACAATTCTTATGAGAGATCTGACAAGTTCTATTGAACAGAGGATGTAAGCCAATCTCCATGATATCGTTTTTGTAAATCAAACTTAGCTGAACAATAATATTTTTGATCATGAATTGTCGTATCAAGGCAAGTACAACATATTCCGAAGAGACAGAGCATCCAGTTCGCCAACGAAAAAGGATGGTGGCGGCGTTCTGATCGCAACCAGTAGCAGGCTAATGGTGTAGCGTCTTCCTCGTTTTGAGAGTAATTTGAGAGGATTTGTGGCTATGAGTGAACATAAATAATACGAATCCTTTGTGAGTAGGTTGGAGGACAACCAGTCGAGGATTGGTGATAGTCTTCTTGTGCTTTGTGGGGATTTTAATTGCTGTACTGTAAGCTTTCACATTCAAAAGCCAGATTTACTGGGAATTATACCGGTTGGAGTCCCGGACCTGAGACCAAGACGCCAGAATGTTCTCTATGTTCCTCTCAAGAGAACAAATTTTTCTGAAAATTCACCAATTACTAGAATGCTAGCCACCGGTAATGCGGTTTCTCGCTAGTATAATATTGGTCTTTTTGCTGCATCACACTGTAAATTGAAAAGACAACTCGAGGAAAATTTCTTGCAAACGGATTAATTCAAGTTTTGTTGGTCAAATTCTTTTCAAATTTATTTTAATTTATTTCGAAAAATTGGCACAAAAATGTATAATCACTTACCAGCAGAGGTGAAATCGTTGCCACCAAAATTTTTCAAGAACAAAATGAAAAAATACCTGAGCGACAATGTGTTCTATATGTAGTATGTATCAATAGGAACATCCTGTATATTTATCATACTTGAGATAACAAGGTCTCAACTGTTCCAGTAACCTTACATCATCCTTAAAACGTGATGAAGACCTATACACATTGTTTATACCCATAGTTATGAATACCTGCTGTTGTTTAATAACAGTAAACGATGTAAATATATAAAATATCCTCCTAACAAAACAAAGCAGAGTTGAACTGAACTCATTGATTGAATGATTCATTCATTGTGTATCTGTGTCTAAGAAATAAACACCCTCGATGAGACTCCAGTGTATAATTTACCATCCCTCTGCTGTATGACGATTGACCGAACCAACCCTAGCGGGGTACATCACATGGCGATCCTGCCAGTCCAATGCAGTTAGAGGTAAATATGGTTTCCATCATCAGTATGAAATTTGGCACCAACAACAATTAAGACGAGATGGAATCAGGACAATCAAGATATTGGGAATACTGGAAGGTGAAAAAAGGCATAAAGAAGAAGGTGAAGCTGGAGATCAGGAGAAGCCACCAATATCTGTTTTAAGTGCGACCGTAAGAATTTTCTTTTTTGTTTCCCTATTATGATTGTTCATGGAAAGTGAGGTACTATTTGCGGAACTAAGTGCTGTGTCCCAAAAATTTCTCGATAATATAAAAAAAGAGCCGCGAGAACGTAGGGAACGGACCGATAGAATTAATAAGTTAGAATATAAATTCACAAAACTAAATGTCAAGCCGGAACCAAGTTTTCTCGAAGCATTGAGTAGTCTTCAATCATAGAAAGTTCATTGTCAGAATCAAGGATATTGCTTCAAGCAAGACTTAAATTAATTGAAGATAAGAGTCAATTGGAAAAATTAACAATGGCTGAAAAATTTGATTTAAGGACAGCATCCTCATTATTGCCATCTATGACAAACGCAGGAGAATCGGTTCTGCAATTGATTGATGCCATAGAATTATATAAAAATATACTGGATGATCAAGGTGAAAAATCTTCAATTAACTATATTTTCAAAATTAAATTAACTATGAACGCGAAATTGAGATTGAAGCGATAGTATTAGAAAGTTGAAGAGTTGTATTGGATATGAAAAAAAAACCCTAATGACTAAGAAGTCACCAGAAGCATTAGCTGTTTTAGCCAATGTCAATGGGAACATGTCCTATCGAAATAATTTCAATCGTGAAGGCAATTATAAACATTCGAAGAAAGGTTATGACCGCCGTGATGATTCGAACAAACGAAACTTAAATTCAGCAAAAGCGAATCAAGTGCAAGGTCGCGGTCGACATTCATCAATCAGGCCAACAACAATAACAACATTTGATTTTAGAAGAATATGACTTCACGGTTCATTATGTAAAAAATTCAGAAAACGTTACAGCAGATGCCTTATCGCGTATTAAAATAGATTCAGAAGAACTCAAAGAAATGGCAAACGGGATAGTTGAAAACATAAGCGTCATTACGAGATCCCGAACTAAAAATGAAGTAGGTTCTAAACAACTTGAGACGAATGCCTCCGATGGCAAAAGGATTGATCACCCTGTTGTTGTCGAAGTTTTAAAACGTCCAACCAAAAGTGTTGAGTTAAAGCCACTTCCAGAAACAGAATTTCGTAATTTGAAAAATCAACATTCAGAGGAATACAATGATTATTTAATAAGGTAAATGTCCCAATTATCGACAGTGTCCCAATTATCGACATTTCTGAAGTATTATCTGTTTAATAAGAAGAAAACGATCTCATTACAATTTGTATGCAACATACTTCTGATACATACTTCAAAGATCATATTGAAATAAAAAAATAATTTTCCCTAACCCCTCCAGCCCAAAAAAACTGCTGCTCAACAGTCGCGTATGAGTCGTTTTCTAGTGAACACCGTTCTACTGTCTCATAAGTTAAGCGCATACTCTTTAATTCGCTTCAATTTTCAAGTACAATATTTCACTAAACTGTAAAATATTGTTTACGAACATAGTTATATAGGATTATTCTGCTTCCGTATTATCAAATTTTAACTATTAATCCTATATTTTTATAAAAAAACAGGGTGTCGATAATAGGTACATCTGAAAGCTACTGTGTTCCAAATATCGACATGAGTGTCGATAAATGAGTCTCGTTTGAATTTTTTTGACTTAGTTGTAGTTAACAAAGTAAAGTGATTTCCTAAAAAAAATTTTGTGGGGTTGTTCATGAAACTCATCCTTCTTCCTGTACCAATTATCGACATATTGTTTTCCGTCAAATTATAAAATGGGAGTACAATGAATCATGGTGTCGATACAACGTGCAACTTGGTGTCGATATTTGGTGCAATACAAGTCGATGTCTAGGACAGAAAAGATCAACTTGAAATACACTTTGAAAAAAAAAAATAGTCATCATTATTTCACTTCTGTTAACATAATTCGCTTCGAAATGATTAAATATTTCACCTAATATCAATCGACATTCAATTTATATTCAAGCCAACACCCATTTCAATAATATTTTAACGGATGTCGATAATAGGAACATTCATATGTCGATAATTGGTTATTTTGCGTTTTCAGTGAGCTTTCCACTCACAATAACAGAACAGGCAAAAAAAAACACCTGTTAAAGAAATTCCAGAAAAAAATATACCCACTCATTTCAGAAACGCACTTCTCTCGCCTTGCACAGATGAACACTCAGTCACTGCAGAGAAGGAACAGAGAATTGAAGGAGAGAGAAAATTATTGAAATCACCCGAAAAGAAAAAAAGTAAAACAAAGGAAAATATAAAGATTTAAAATCAAGATCCGTCGGAAAAATGTAAATACGCTTAAGGTGATTATGTTTTCGTAGAATATGATGCTGAATATTTTCCAGATGGTAACTGTAGATGGCCCAACGTTGATGATATTTTGCATTACGAAGAAGAAATATGCATATTGAATAAATGTGGCATATATGACATACCTGAAATGCAAGAATTTAAAAAAATTGAATTCATATCAAAGTTTTTGAACTTTTAATATTTTTTCCAGAATAATATTGTATTTTTTCACTTTTGATGTTATTTCGAACTGTTGCTTCATTTTTCATCATGAATAAAAGATTATTTCATTCATATTATTTCTGTCACGTTACTCAGAATGATATTATACCCACCCATTTTTAAATTTCCGTTCTGTCGATAATTGGTACCACCACATGTCGATGATTGGGTTTTCTCATTTTCTAGTTGTCGATCATTGGGACATCTGACTTGCCTGTATTTTATTCAATTTTAATTATTTTACAGTATACGAATTAGTTTTTTGTGTTTGTTTAGTCAAATATAACATATATAGATTGGGAAATTCAGGAAATTCAACAAATTCTACTTATATTTCAACTCGGAAATCATACTTTCTTCGCAAGATCTCACTATAGTGTCGATAATTGGGACATTTACCTTATATAATATGAATTCACAAATTATTTTCATTAACCAGGAAATCCGATCAGCGTACGACTTAGGTATATCGTTGAGGAAACTGGAAAAATTATGCGCAGAAAATAATATATCAGAATTGTACCTCATGAAGCTAGCTAGTAACGAAAAATTTTTGAATATGTTGACAAATTACAAGAAAGAAATTCTAGGAACATCCTTAAAAATTAATATAATAAGAGATGTAACGCGAATCGAAGACAGAGAACTAAGGCAAATAATTCTGAACGATTTTCACATGCTTCCAACCGGTGGACATGCAGGTATCGAGCGCATGTTCAATAATATCAAAAAAAGAGTATTTTTGGAATGGATTGAGATCTGATGTTGAAAAATTTGTAAAGAAGTGTGATGAGTGCCAACGTCATAAACATTCCTTACCTAAAAAGGAACCTTTGACAATCACTACCACAGCTTCGTCTGCTTTTCAGAAAATTTTTCTAGATCTTGTAGGTCCATTACCCACTGACATTGAAAATAATAAATATATACTCACAATTCAATGTGACTTAACCAAATTCGTAGAGTGTTACCCACTTCCAAACAAAGAAGCGGAAACAGTTTCAAAGTCTTTTATTCAAAACTTTGTTTTAAGGTATGGTATACCTTCTGAAGTTGTTACAGACCAAGGCACAGAATTCTTATCAAGAATATTTAGTGAATCGTGTGATTTGCTCAAAATTAAACGTTTCAATTCAACAGCTTATCACCACGAAACACTAGGTGCGCTTGAAAATTCGCATAAACACTTTCCTTCGTATGCACACAGCTAAGGAAAGTAACAACTGGAGTAATTGGGTTCCGTATTGGTGTTTTTCATATAACAATACCGTGAACTCTTCAACTCGCTATAGTCCTTACGAATTAGTTTTTGGAAAACCTAGTAGATTTCCACAAAATTTAAAAAGCTGAGTAGATCCAATATACAATTTTGACAACTATCCTCTTGAACTAAAATATAGGTTACAAACGGCGTGGAAAGATGCTAGAGAAAACCTGGCAAAGGTAAAATTAAAAAGAAAAGAAAGTTTCGACAGACAATGTAATGAGATAAACTATGAAGTAGGAAATAAGGTGCTCTTGAATAATAAGAACATTGATAATGAACTTGACCCCTTATTTAACGGTCCTTACGAAATAGTGGAAGTGCGAAACCCGAACATTATTGTGAAAACGGACAAGAACAAACTCAAAGAAGTTCACAAGAACAGAGTGAAACCGTATTTTTCATAAAGACTTATACTAACTAATCAGTGATTAGAATTAAGAAACTGTGATGTAAATAATTAGATTAAGAAAATAATGTACTAAGCCCTGTAGATGTAAGACCCATTGAGATTATGAGTTATGATAAGTTATGTATATATGTATGTAAATATAGGTATTAAGCTATAGATAAGTCAAAAAAAAAAAATTTTTTTCATACTTTCATAGAAAAAATTTTTTTCTCTCAAAGAGGGAAGGTGTAGTATGTATCAATAGGAACATCCTGTATATTTATCATACTTGAGATAACAAGGTCTCAACTGTTCCAGTAACCTTACATCATCCTAAAAACGTGATGAAGACCTATACACATTGTTTATACCCATAGTTATGAATACCTGCTGTTGTTTAATAACAGTAAACGATGTAAATATATAAAATATCCTCTTAACAAAACAAAGCAGAGTTGAACTGAACTCATTGATTGAATGATTCATTCATTGTGTATCTGTGTCTAAGAAATAAACACCCTCGATGAGACTGCAGTGTATAATTTACCATCCCTCTGCTGTATGACGATTGACCGAACCAACCCTAGCGGGGTACATCACATATAGTATAGATGAATTTTTGGCGCACAATTATACCTAGTTGTCAGTTTATTAATATTATGTTGTTTGTGAATTAAGTATTGTCTTATACACAGTATATGTTGAATTCCTGACAAACCTTGTAAATTTGAAGGTAAATATATGAATATGAATATGAATATGAATGAATATATGGCATTGTTTTGTCTTTGCTGAGTTTCATTCTGATCTCGTCTTCATCTGATTTTTTTTTTATTTATACACCCACATATGGTTGCCTCTTGATCTGTGATATCTTTTTGATAATTGTATTTTTTGTATTTAGTTTTTAGCTAAATTGCACCTTGATTATCACTTATGTAGGTACAGTATAATAATGTTCATATTGTGAAAGCTGTTTTTGGGCTCGAAGCCTGTTTGTGTACTTTCTGAATGAAAAAAAAAATTAATAAATACAATCTCGGCAGCCCAGGTTTGAGTGAACCATCAGACAATGAATTTATAATAAACTGCCCCAAGGCTCCTGAAGATGTCGTTGGGTTCATCAATACCATTGATGGCCTCCTTGGGATTTAAATGAACGAGTAGGGTTAAGAACGAAAGATCCTTGCGGTTGAAGTTCCCGGAAGGCTGAACGAAGGCACAACGACCTCCTGTTCATGTTGATAAATAAAATATAAAATAATAAATTGCCGCAACAACTCAAGGAAATGGAAAGAAAATCCCTTCAAAACGAGCTGAAAGCTTTGATAGTGGAGAAAGCTTATTATATTCTTGGAGAGTTCAGAATTAAAGACAAAGAAGACCCACGAAATAGGTATTAAACGAAAAAAAAAAAACTCCGATTTTGTAGATTCATCTACCATAACGATTGAAGTACGAAAGATAAGTCGAGCGTTCATTAGGAACAGTGGAGAACAGTTCGAGCAAAATTTATAACAATACAAGAATAATGAGGGTTTAAATTCTTGCTGTTATTTCTGAACGACTTCCGTTCTTTCCCGTACTTTTGAGCAGAAATAATTTTTTTTTATCAAGAAATCTTCAGAAATATACAGGGATGATGAGCCAAAAATTCAAGGGTGATTTCTAGATTCAAAATAAATGGATCCTCTTCATAAAAATTTCTTTCTGAAATTTATTATTCACGAAGTTACAGGGTGTTCAAGTTTGATTTAATCAACAGTTTCTTTGCTCTACAATTTGCGACGTTGATAATATTTCGTCTAAATTCCGTATTTATGGCTCAAACGGAGCAAAACGAATTTCCTAACCATTTCTCCTCATCTTGTAGAGGGCGCCACAAAAGTGCCTATACACTGAGAGAAATAAATTTGTTTTTATCAATAAAGTATTTATTTCGAGATTATTCATTAACAGACAAATCCACTTGTTAATCTTTAATTTATTTATTAACTAACAGATCTTGCCTCTGAAAGAATTCATTCATATATAACGAAATATTTATTTACACGGTATTTGTTAATATTTAATATATTTGGGTATGATGTATTTCATTTAAACTGCAGTTCTCTTCAAATATAAGATATATTAATTGAAAACATATGTTCATTTGGTAATAAACGAACGTTTGGTTTCTATTACTAAATGATTCTAAACTTCCACCACTCCACGATATGTTTACTCAAAATACAGGATTTATTAACAATGAACAAACCGCATTTGACATGTTTCAGTCGTCTTGGCTAGTTAACATTGTTCGGTGGTCGGTAGATTCAACTACCCGACTCCTGCCGATAAATCGCGAATGACGCAATCGGATGAAAGGTAAAAATCGAATCATCGATGACCACCGATAGCGAATGAGTTCCCCTTACAACCCTAACTCCCCAAAGAATTCTTCACGAGCGTCATAGTTCATGAAGAATTAAAACTAACAAACTAACATCGAATTCTGGGAGAGTCGCCAACCGAAGATCAGATGAAACCTTCAACCTTCCCAATAGCACAGTTGGTTAGCGCATTGGACTAGTATTTCGAGGGTTGCAGGTTCAAATCCTGCACGGACTGGTCATTATTCCAGAATTCAATTCCGTCTGCAAAGCCATTAATTTTCAATTTTTGCTATCAGACGTTAACATTCATTCATAATGCATGCAGTTTGTTAATTATTACTAAATATATTTATTTCAGTGTAATGCGTCTTTATTCGGTATCATTGAATGTTATTATTCATAAAAAAATGTGATATAATATTGAGTGAAGGTGATTTGCGAAAACTTAAATAAATTCTTTATTTCCATGAAAGAAATATTTATTTGTCCATTTGGCCAATAAATGATTTATTAACTTTAACGCATGATCGATAATATCAAGTGAATACTTCTCTCAGTGTATTTTTGTTTGAATGGTCCAACTTTTTTGTGCTACACTGTATACAAATTTTGACCGAATATTTTCATTCTCTAATCTTTTCCACACAGAAATATTCTACGTCATTTATTTCGTTAAATCTAACCGTTTGCGAGAAGAATACAAAATATCATTACCTGCATGCAATGAATGAAAAATATTTTTGATTTATTTTCAACCTTAATAAATTTCTTTGACTTCATGTGCTATAGTTGCCACAGAAATACGTTCTTTTGAAATCATGACAAATAAAATGTGAATAAAATTTTACTTCAGCAACGTGTAACTTTGTTAAAAATAAATTTTGAAAAAAATTTTATAGGTAGAGGTACCATTTATTTTTGGTATAGAAATCACGCCTGAATATTCTGCTCATCATTTCTGGACACCCTGTATATAAGTTTGAATATGATATTTTTTCCTTTCATGAAATTTAATTTGTTTTGTGACAACCTCATTATTATATCTATTATTATTAACTAGTAAGTTTTTTCCACAAATATCTGTTCGTTTTCTGGCAAAATCTTCTTGGAAATGATCGTGTGCCATCGCTATAGCATCGAAAGTACCCTATGAGCTATCACTCATCAATTAAATCGAATGTTACAGCGATATATTAACCTTTACATCATTAGGGAGTTCATACTTATCAATCCGTATTATGTTTCATAATTAATATTTATTATGGAGCTTAATATCGAAATTTGTTTAACACTATCGAAAGGTCGTATGACAGTGATAAATTCATCTTGAGTCGTTAGAGTTGTTCAAGTAACCAGTCCTTGCAAACAGAATTTTTGCAGTTCTACATTCAGGGTGAGTTTATAGTTTCGATGAGAGAAATAAGTTCTAATTCTGAAATCTGAAATTGGTTTGCAATTTCGAGGAGTTGGTGGGTTTTTTCCAAATGATATATTTTCGGCAATATATTTATACACTTCGGGCAACAATGAAAGGAACAAGCTGGGTCTCAGTGAAGAATTGCTGTATCGGAAATAAAAAAAATTACTTCTGAAGCTTGAAGACTCTAGTTTCTTATTTTATGGGTTAAAATTTATTCAGAGTACCGGTAGCCATGCAAACCTCTGATAAATTAGGAAGAACCAATTTTCAAATAATTATTTTTGCTCTACGCTCATGGAAATTTTTTCTTGCAAGGGTCGCATACCCTGCTCATTCAATTCTTATTTTCTTTTCACGAATATCGAATATATATATTTGCCTTCGAGATTTCAAATTTTGAATACAAAAATATCATTTTTCATTTGACTGGTAACATCTAGGATCGCCTAGGAAGCCGAGAGGCGATTTCTTTTTCTGCGGAAAAAAATAGTCTTCCTCTAAGGTTAACGTGAATAAATATCGAAAAAAATACTTCTTTTTTTATTGCTGGCCTGTAGCTTCATATTGGGAGAAAAGCTTATATATTAAAAAAATTTCACAGCCTGATGCTCCCCACATTCCCCATAAATCGGTGGATCGATCGGTTCAGCGGTTTTGTAGGACTGTTAGATTGAAATTTTGAAAATAATTTTTATTCCTAAAACTGGACCTAAACTTTTCAATCGATCAATAATAACATTATTTCCGCTTCCTCTACTCGAATGGGTTTTTTCAAGAGATGAATTGTCTGATAGAAGAAAATCCAAGAATATCGATAATTTGAAAATTACAATTCCGAATGAAAGAAAAACAAGAGTGCTCGGAAAAATGGGGATATGCTCATGAACTTCACCGTAATAATGAACTCCACCTTCTGGCAAAATGAAAATGAGTAATTTGAATTTTTACAAGGTAGGATATAACTAAATACAAAAAAGTATATCTTTTCTAGAACAATCCATATTACTTATATTTATTTAACCTTCATTGAAAATAATATAAGTCTACTTATACTGTTATGATTCCGTTTGCCATCGCGACTTGTCAGGACTTGTACTCAGATTGAGTGATCTCTCAATTTCACAATTTGTGGCGATAAGTAGAAGTCCTGTATTTTTTCTGGTTCAAAGATAATAAGTGTTTTTTTTTCTTGAATTTCCAGTTAGATATTTTCCCAAAATAAATGAATAATTTATGTTGATAAGTTTTTCCGAAAAATGTATAAGTTTTCAAATTATAATAGACCCACAAAAAATCAACAAATAAACCCGATTTACCAGAAACTACCAATTCTGACTAATACCCTTTTTCTCCCAAGCACTCTAGATTTTTGCTTCACCTCCACTGATGCTATGGACACCTTTGAACCTTCATTTTCCTCAGAAAAAAATTCATTGCTACTCGTAGAGCAAAATTCTGAGCGATAGAATAAGTTTATAGAAAAAAACTTTATCCCTTATCCCCCTTGAACATATTTGAGGGTAGTTAAAAGAAAATTAGAGCTGAAAAAACAGACTCTGTGATGTTTGCATCGGTCTAGCTGAAAAAAAAATATATGAGAAAAATAGGAATAAAAATTTCAAAAATTCTGAACTGGAGTCTTCCAGCTTCAAGAGAATTTTTTCAGTTCCGATAAGACCATTTTTAATAGGATTTTGAAAATCACCAAAAATTTAAAAAATTTCATTGTTTCTGTAATTGTTTCGCGAAGAGTAGGTATATAATACATCTCAAGTGATCAGGCAGGAGAACTTGAACAGTCATATACAGTGTTACTCACGGAGGCCGTTGGTAAAAATAGTTAGAAGAAAAATCCGAGATGAATAAATGAAATTTTATAGCTGAGTATTGCTAGAGGGGATATATTCGTGGTAAAAATTTCAGATTCGTTTAACTATACCAGTGTTACCGTAATTAATAGCACCTTTGATTTTCCAAATTGTTTTTATTGATCAAAAAATAACACCTTGAATCCTACATTGGTTTCTCCCAAATATGATATCTCGTGTTTTCTGTCTTTTCAAGTCGAGTTAATTATAATTCAATCCTAGTACGAACCATGTGAAAACTATTTTCATGATTTTTCATTAAATTCACGCTTTTCACTAGTTACGAAACAGGACATGGAAGACTTTTGCCCCACTGGTTTGACTGAAAAAGAGATCAGATTATTAAGGAAGTCTCATCAAGAACTTTCGAAAGACCCATCGAGCATGCGAAAGGTATTTCTTGAGTAAGTATTTCGATATTGTTTCTCATGCAAAACTTATTTCCATGCCAAAATTGATTGCAATTTTTGAGATACATCTCTAACTGTATGATTCGTTTACAGATATTTCAGGCAATATCCCCACAATCGAAATTTATTCTCGTTCAGAAAAGTATCTCTGGAAGAATTGCCAGAGAATACAGATTTCAAAGTACAATGTGCTCTCGTCACAGCATACATGACTGCCTGCATGGAGAATCTGGAGGATTACAATGTTGTGGAGCGCATCTTAACTAATTTAGGGAGGAATCATAAGAAGTACAAAATACCAGAAGAATCATTCTGGGTTTGTAATATTTATTCTGAATTTTTGTTTCGTTGAAATGCCTTTTTTAATTCTTACAACATATAGGGTTAGTCCTTGACATGCACATATACCATTTCCTTCTGAGTCACCCACTGAAATTGAGTTTAGCGAAACTTTAGTTGTGATAAGGAAATCTCACGGAAATTGTAAGAATTTCGGTGGTTTCAATCAGTTTCATCGTTCAAACCTTCGTAAATATGTGATTGAAATTCCTTGAATCTTCTGAACAGATTTCTTTTCAGACAAAGTTTGCCCGGTCGTCCACTGGAAGCGTATTCAAGCTGCTTCGCGATCACTCGAAACGATCGCTTGTAGCTGCTAAAATACAAGCGGTAATGATATGCAGGGTTCGCCCACTGGTAGCAGGGACGGTTGGGGCTTCTTGCGTTTCATTCAGTTATATGACCGATTGCCCAATACAAAGGCCATAGTTCGTAATCTGTCAGCATTGAGTGCAATATGCCATGAATCCGGAGGACTTTTACATTTAGTCTAAGATCCGAACCTACCTCGACCTTCACCGAGCTGATAATAGAATAGAACCCATTTCATAATAAACTTCAGATGTTAGATAATATATAAAAAATAGATTACCTAAAAAAATCCTGGATAGAGTATTTTTAATTAATTTTTCAAAAATGACTTTTCATGACATTTTGAAACATCATGATAATAAGAAAATTTCATACTGGACTTGTAGTATGGAACATGTAGAATCTGCAAACATAGGGTTGCCTGTAATTCACCTTGCCGAACTACTGGTTGCCTGGTTTGAACAGGTATGTCGAATGAGATAATTTCACCGTTAGAAAAAAAAATTATATCAGCATAAGCGCTGTTTTATTGTGAACACGTTGATATAGGGTTGCCTGCAAAAGAATTGGACCTAATTGGGGTTGCCGAGGTTTGAAGGTTGCATTGTTGATGCGCCAGGTAATAATAAATTGCCGAATATCGCTGTCTTATTTGAATGTAAGACAGTGCGAATGCTCGGTACTTTTACTCGAAGAGTTACCCCCACTACGTAGGTACCTTCCATAGGCTATATTGGAAACAATACGGCGATATTCTGGAACAACTGACATTTGAATTTCAAACAAAATTGAATACATAACAGTCCAATGTATTCAATATCATAATAAAATATTAACTTAAGGGTATAATGTGGACTGCCGAAAATTCGGGTAATGCAATAACAAGAAAAATGTCAGAAGATCTTGTATTATATTAATGAATTTTATTACAGAACAGCAAAAGAACAAAAAACAATTTCAATGAAAAAAAAAAACGATCAAGCCAGCAACTCAGGGAAGTAAGAATAGATTATTACCAGATGTTTTTCTCTCTGATGAAAGTACATGAACCGGTACATATTTTAGAATGTTAGAAATTAGATTTGCAAAAAATTTATCGGTCTCATCGAGTTCATCCTCATTATTTTCCATTTTAATTATATCTCGTATTTTTAAAGGAGTTTGATCTCCTATGAAACCAGTTGGTTACAAATGACTATTCAAATACCAACCGTAATTTATAGGGTTTAACTCTGCACATACAGATTCTGTTGCATTAAGCCACATGGAATTTTCATATATTGTTCGTTAAACTTTTTGTTGTAGGAAAATCCACCATGGCGGTATAGAGTTGGAGTCAAAACTTTTAATTTTGTTTGAAAATTGTTCTTTTTTTGCGCCGTACTTTTTCATGAAACAACGAATTCTTGCATCGTTTACTGTAGACAGTGCTTTATGCCATACATTTATGCTGTGACCTCTTCAACAGCATTCATTTTTTCATAGTTCGAAATATCATTTTCATCATTTAATGACGCAAAAATACTTTGATACGTCTCATTTTTCGAGAATATTTCAAATGGTTCGACCTTTCCTTCATTATAAAATGCTGCAGTGTAATCACAACCTGTGAATGCACGAAAAGCAGGTAGACTTCTACATATTTAAGGTCCCAATTTTAAAGCTAAATCGATGCAATTAATGCAATCAAATTGGTTCGATTGCTTCTTAGTCGTTGACCGGCAACTTGAAGTCATACTTGGGAATGCGCGCGAGGAGCTTGGTATTCCAAATTTACCAATACCTTCGCACCTATCACATTTGAATTGCATAGAACATACATGTGATGTGAGCCAAAGAAGATGAGATAATCATCCAACTACCTTAAATGATCTCTGAGAGAACTTCTGCCCCGTTTATGGAACCAAATTCCTCAAGAAATGTTCAACAACCTCGTGTGCAGTATGCAAAGAAGATGTCAAGCTGTTATTGATGCCCGTGGAGGCTATACATTTTATTTATAGCCTTAGAATGCATGAACTCTCTGGGAATATAATTTCGTTATTTTAGTCGATTTTTCTTAACCACCCTGTATACGCTGCAGACCCATAGGCTAAAATTAAATTTAATTTTCAGCTTGAAATCATATTAATATGAAGTTTCATCACAAAATCCCATTTGAAATATATTTTTTTGCAATTTGAGTCAATATCCCTTACTCATGTGGAGCAGTTCATATCATGTTGAGATCACTTCAATCATCTCTCAATAGTATCGGATAAGGAGAATACATAAAAAAAAACGAAAAATTTTTGGTAGATTTCATTCAAAATCCGGTAGACTTTTGGTAGATTTCGAATTGATCTTAGGTAGATTTCCCAAATGAAAGGTGGTAACATTGATATGGAGGGTAGTAGGGATACCTCTTCTCTCCATAGTAGGTATACGTACTGAGCATTCGCACTGGTTTACATTCAGATACGACTGCGAGGTTCGGTCCTTTAATATTACCTGGCGCGACAACAATCCAACCTTCAAACCTCGGCAACCCCTTTTAGATCCAATTTTTTTGCAGGCAACCCTATATCAACGTGTTCACAATAAAACAGCGCTTATGCTGATATAATTTTTTTTCCATTATCACACCGGTGAAATTATCTCATTTTGACATACCTGTTTAAACCAGGCAACCAGTAGTTCGTCCAGGTAAATAAGAGGCAACCTTATGATTGCACATTCTACATGTTTCATACTACAAATCCAGTATGAAATTTTCTTATTATCATTATGTTGCAAAATGTCATGAAAAATCATTTTTGAAAAAATAATTAAAAATACTCTGTCCAGGATTTTTTTAGGCAACCTATTTTTTATATATTATCTAACATCTGAAGTTTATTATGGAATAGGTTCTATTCTATTATCAGCTCGGTGAAGGTCGAGGTAGGTTCGGATCTTCTACTAATTCTATAGTCAAGTTATTCAGACAGGGCATTGTCGCCTCAGAAAGAACTTGCTGAGAATGGGCGTATCGGACACTGACGAGTGTAGATTCTGTTAAGAGGAGGAAGAAACTCCTATTCACCTGGTCACCGAATGCTTTGGCATTGTGAGCCAAAGGAAAAAATGCTTTGGTCAAGAGACCTGTAGGAGTGAGGAATTGGTTGCACTGAAGCCTTCTGAGATATTGGATTTCATAAGATCTCTGAGACTGGAAGGCGAGCTGTAAAGCTTTGTCAGGAGACACAATAGACCATCAGGTCTCAGTGGACTGTTACCCCTTTTAAACATTCAACTATTAACTAACTTGTGGTGAAAATATTTCTAATGGACCACAGCTAATAAGCCCGGAAGACTCTTTTCATACCACTATTAACTAACTATTCAGAGAGAAGTCTACGAAAACACAGAGGTCCTGACGTTATTCGATGCATCCAATTTTCAAAGTCAGAAAATCGTTGGGAGAATTTAAACATTTCCATATTCAATATTTGAAAAAATATTCTCAGCGATTTTTTAATTACTATGAGAAGAAGCGAAAAACATTTCTAAATATATTTTAAAAACGATAAAACTTCTTAGAGTCAACACTACGTACTCTCAAGCTTTATAACGTTTTGGACTTCACGTCAGACTCCCGCTTCATACAATTTCTCAACATGAGTTTGACGGAATTTTTGATTTGTCAATTGACATTTGTCATGTGGTTGACTGACCTTCTCTGAATTCTTTCAAGAATAGATACGATGAATGGAGATGTGCTGGATTCGCTTGATCTTATACGTACCTGATTATTTGTATTGATAGTTCATTTTATGAGTTTATTGCTTTTCTCCTGAACTCTACCACTTAGTAGAAGTAATAATAATACATCATGATGACCATAGATTAATATTAATAATTACCATATTGGTGACATGGCTACTTCAAAATTACCTGAAAACAGTTTGATTTTGAACAAATCATTTCAAATACGATCCACACGCACCGAACAATTGAACAGATTAATAGTTTCACCCAACGATATCCAAGCCGACTCCTTCTTTTATAACTGTTAGGTTCCATCGTGAGATTTTTCGTGTCATTTCAATCCATCATGTGATCGCCGGTATTGGAAGTCATATGATCGCGATCTGCCAACATCTCTATTTTTCAGGTTATTCTAATTTTCGAATTTCGAAGGGTCTCAATGTTTGTCCTGGAAAGGTTTTTCCACAAATACAGAGAATATTGCAAATAAATTTTTCTCTCTTCGTAGCTTATTCAAAGGTTTAGTTTTTATAAGTACAGATCTCATTCAGTGGTTGGAAAACGGTTTTCATATTTAATTTCGTATTGTTTTTTTCTGTAAATTCATGAACATGAGGAATCAAATTCGATGAAATTGTTTATTCTCGATGGTTTCTTGTTAGTTCCTGATTATCATCATACTCTCTTGATTTCAAATGGTTTTTTCAGATTAAATTTGTTGGATATTGATTATCCTCAAGAATATTTTTTATGAAATTGATTTCATGATTTCTTATTTCATTTGTAGATGAAATTAAATGAGCCCCACCATAAGTGTTTTTATAATATCTGACCGATTAACATATAAATTGAGATATCGATTGTTGTGTTTTTTCTTGTGAACTCACTTGATTCTTCTATGCCATTTTTTCAAATCACGATAATATCATCGACATGACGTCACCAAGACTTAAGGCATTGCACCACAGACTTTCAATCACACAGAATTCGATATTAAGATTTCCTTGAATTTCCTTTATATGATAGATAAGTGTGTTTAGTAAAAAGACACATACCAATCGATATCAAAGGACTGTTAAAACATATATTATGGAAACACTTCATGATGGGGATTATATAATTTTATCTACACCAGGAGATAGTAATAATGAAATTATTCTCATTAAAGATATTCTTGCGGATGATGCATATTCAACGAATTCCCCTACGCGGAAAAGATTTTACTGCGTAAATGGAGTAAGAATCAAGCATAATTTTTTTCGTCATTGGTGGATGCAAGGGAAGTCAGTTGAAAATGATAGCAGTATAAAATATACCTTAATATGAATCATGTACAAAAATGGTAAAAAGTTATGGAAAGTCAGGAATTATAGCCTGCAAATAATATCTGATCTCTCAAAGTCACTTGTCAAATTTTCTGCTATAAAAGAAGGTCCATTAATGTCATGGCAAATGGTGCCCAACTACACATGTTCAGGATGTTGAGAACCAGCATAGAACGTAGAATTGTCGATGAAAAGTTGTAATCCTCATTAGATCTCTCCTGTTCTTCACAAAACTCGTCGTTTGAAATCGTCTGGATAAAACTTATTTTTTCCAACTGAATACTTAGTCACATAGAATTAATAGGATAGTTCTAGTAGAGATTTTTTTCGAATTCTCTTCTATGGACAGGAATATATCGAAAGCATCATCGCCACATGTCATGTTTGAAGGAATAACCGATTTTGGGAAATTTTCAACATTTTCAGTTTGTTCGACATTTGCAACCACCCGACAAGCACTAGCTTAACTTAAAGCAGTGTTTTGATGAAGTTCTTCAGAAATCCGGCACGCTTGTTCGTAAGTCTGCTTGGGATTTCCTAAGAATCTCAAAATGATGTATTCGCTGCTTTTCAATCAATTGATTCATATCGAATTCTCGAGGACTCGAAAGGCTTCATAGAATTTCTGTTTCAAAATAGTGTCATATGAGATGAAAGGCTCAACTTAGAAAAGTTTCGAATGCAGACCACTTTTTTTTATTGCGTGAATTTTCTAACGAAATAATTGCTTATCCAATCACTGTCAAATTGATACTGGCCACGGATCTCGTCGAAATATGAGAATACTAAGGGCTGCATCAACGCCATAGGCCACGTTTTTGAAAAGTCCCCAGTGGCGGCTCAGCCATGAGAGCACATGAGGACGTGAAGAAAAAAAGAAGCCAGTGACTACCCTAATCCTGAATTCTACGTCGGCGGGCAGTCGCACGTGCGATTGGGTAGAGAGAGTTTGCAACGAATTCGTTGACAAATTTTATAAACGGGCGAAGGGCAGTGCACCCCGATTGAGCTGGAAAAAGAGCACAACGCCAAACTAGAGAGACTATTTACTCGTTAATGAGTTATTAGTGAATTGGGAGTTATACGTTTTTTTTTTTTTCGAGATGTGTTGCATTATGAATGCAATAAAGTTTACTGTTAAATATTCTGAACAAAGATTTAAATCATTTAGGCATGAAAAAAAAATTAAAGTTAAGATCACTGGTACCTATTCCAAAACATGAAATTTGCTCAACCCAAAGTGATAAGAGTGAATCCAGATACTTCAATCGAAAAATGATTGTATCTGTGGCTAGCACAACAAATCGTTCGTTTTGCTTTCCTTGCTTGTTGGTTATATTTAACAGATAGTTGTGGTATTCAGATACATCTTAACAGATACAATATCTGTGGAACATTTTTGCGGTTTAACTAATCTTACTGAACATAATCCTGGCAGCCTGTCAGAATGTTTCATAATTGTTTTGAAACACGGAATAAATGAACCAAAAGAACTCATGGTACCTTTAGGTAATTACACATGGACTAAAATTCCTTAATATTATGAGAAAATGTAGTTCACGGAATTAAAATCAAATGCAGTATTTTCACGAAAACGCTACCAACCATAGCGACACCTACTGTCGTTATTCACAAGAAAGAAAATTATTCCCAATTTTTCTCCATTTCATGAAAATTTTTGGAGTTTGAATGTATTATATTTCAACCTTGCCGTAAAAGAATCCAACAAAAAATGTTTCATAACAAACAGTTCATCCGATCTTGAGTTGTGAATAGTGTAAATAGTCGACTTAGGGTTGGTTTCACAAAACTCTGTTTGCACCCTTAAACTAATTGAAGCCACATCGATTCGTTGAAATTTCAAAACGAGTGATTCGACTGGTTCAAATTAACGTAAGGTTTTTCAGTTGCACAATTAAAGTTTTTTGAAACCGACACTTAGTCTTATATAATAAGATAATCAAGAATACGTCAACTATGTGCACTGTTACGCTCATCAATTGAACTCAATTTTATACCAGGCTATAAGCCAAAATCAAGAAGTAGGTGTATTTACCTCAAATTTCAGTTATAAAAAATTTTCTTCTTATTATCCTCAACGCTCTGCTCTTGAGATCTGAATTTGTCTCTTGATTAACAGTTTTCCACATGTTGTCACATTTTGATATTTTATAACAGCAATTACAAGAAAATTGAACAGACCCTTCACGGATTCACTCGGCCATAATTTGCTTCGTACAGTGTTAACAAAAAGAAAGAGACAATCTAAATACAGTGGAGAGTGAAATTTCCGAACTAACCATTCCAACTGAAACACGCCTTTTAACTGAAAATACATAACCTACCAGAACTTTGCATACCATCAAAAGAGGTATGTGATTCTATCATAATGCAAGTGAAAGAAAAATTTTCATTTACAAATCCCTTGTGCGGACAAAAAAAAACAGAATCAGAGATGATTTACAGAAGACCCGATCTTAGGAATCTTAGCGGTGCTCGCAATTTGATGAAAGTCATCTTTGAGTATAGCCTTGAACAGAAATTTTCTGCCCGTGACAACTCCGATGACGACAGCTGAAGCAGACAGCAGTATCTCAACATTGAAGAGAATTAAAACCTGTTTGAGAACTTCGATGAATGAAGAAATAGTTACTGCCCAAGCGATGCTATCTGTGGGGAAAAATTTATAAAAAATTATCCAAATTTTAATGATGCGGTAATCGATCAGTTTGCTGCAAGAAGGAGAAAAGAATGGATTTTTTCTTCTAGTAGTGTACACAGAGGGGAACAATTATATAAATATATTGATTCAATAAAATCAATGGCTTTCTTTAAATTTGTGAACAGCTGTCTCTTAGGCCCATGATCCACCACTGAAAATTAATAAAACGCGAGACTACTTTAGGGTTGATGATGATAAGTAAGAGAAAAATAAATGGTCTGATTACAGTGCCCTTCAATCAAAAATTGTTAACCGTTGCCTAATTTTCTAATGAGAAAAGAGCTAAACGAATTCGACTTTCATTCATATATCTGAATCTCAACATATAAAACTCAGTCGGCCATATTGTTGGTTACACCATTTATAACTCAATATTGAATGAAATGTTTGTTATGAAAGTTTTTTTTGTGGGATTCTTCTACGGTGGGGTAAACATGAAATTCATTAGAACAATGAAAAATTTGATGAAATGGGGAAAAAAATAGGAAATAATTTTTCTTCTCGTGAATAATGCCAGTAGATTTCGCTGAGGTGGATAGCATTTTCGTGTAAGTATTATATTTGATAGTAATCCGGTTATCTAAATTCAATAATAATAACGCATATGAGTCTATGTGTTATCACACCTTTCTTTTTTCTTAACACTACGGAAAATTTTATGACGGAATGTTTTGAACAGTTCCCTATTCTCTACAACGCCTCTAGATGTCTCTGCAATGAAAACTATGTATTTTGAGTTGCCTAAACGTCTCAGCCTTGAAATTCTAATCTTAATATAAAGAACTCAGTCGGCCATATTGTTGGTTACACTATTTATAACTCAAGATTCGATGAACTGTTTGTTATGAAAGTTTTTTTTGTTGGATTTTTTCACGATGGGGTTAACATGAAAAACATTAAAACAATAAAAAATTTGATGAAATGGAAAAAAGTAGGAAATAGTTTTCCTTCATGCGAATAACGCCAGTAGATAGCGCCGGGGTTTATATCGTTTTCGTGTAAGTATTATACAGGGTCTTTCACGAGGAACCTCACCCATATTTATACGGGAAACTACTGAACGTATTTTCATGAAATTCAGCACTTATAAGAATTACACGATGCTGATGAAATCTAAAATATTTTCAAGGCATGAGCACCTCCGGTTTTTCCGGAAATGACGTCAACTTCCGTTTTTCAAATTAGAACACCATTTTTTTATTGCAGAAATTGATTCCTTAGAAAATTTCAAGTTATTTTGATGTAACATTTTTCAGTTTTGGTTGGAAAATTCTCTCTGAGCGGGAAAATTCGAAAAAAAAATCGAAAATAGAGCTACTCTGTAACAAGAATCACTTCGAGGTTTTTGGATGGAAAATTTTCATTTTTGGGATTTTTCAAGATGTAAGATTGATGTATCCACTTTGAAAATCGAAATCGCGATTCATGATACAGGGGGTGAAAAAATCGCTTTCAAAGTTAGGGATGACAAAATCGTGAAATATCAATTTTTTCAAATTAGAACTCCATTTTTTTTTTGGCAGATATTGAATCTACGTTAAAAAATAATGTAAGTGTATGCATCACACCCTTGCCCTAAAATGGATATTTTCTGAGTTATTCACAAAAAACTGTTTTTCGTCTTGAATTTTCAGCTATTTCTTTTCCCTTCACGCCAAAAAGGTGAAATTGTCAGGAACTGTTATTTGAACCATGCTGTAGATTTTTCACCCCTTCTTGAAACCGACTTCAAGTTACTATTAGGAGAACCATGGCGAACTCTCGCAGTTATAACTAGAGAAGATGCTCAAAGTATTGACCGTTAATTTCTAGACATTCATTTATACGTCTCAGGAATGCTTCGTGCGTTGCTCTTCTTATTTCATCGGGAGGAAGAGATCTGCAAAAGCGTTTAAAAACCAAATTGAGTTTCAAAACTATGAATCTAAAAATCTAAACAAACCTAAACGCATTTCTGACTCGTTCTATGCAGTCCTCTTTATCAGTCAGGGGAGTTGAGTAGACAATATTTTTTATCCTACCCCAAACATAATAGTCTAAAGGAGTTAAATCGGGAGAACGTGGTGGCCAAAGATGTGGACCATTGTTCGCCAACCATCGATCTTCAAATAGCCTGTAGAGGATATTTGACACATTGAGTGAATTGTGTGGAGGCGCGCCATCTTGTTGATACCATAAGTCATTATGGTTCTGTACTAGCGGCTCAATTATTTGAGTCAATATGTCAGAATATCTATCTCCTAAGGGAGAACATTCTTTAAATAATGCAAACATGTGTAGTGTTCTATCTTACTAGTTAAAGTCCCATCATAAATGTGAACATCGAGAATTGCATTATTTTTGATGGCGCAAAAAACATTGAAACTCCATGTCTCTTGGAAGTTCCATTGTCTGAAGTGGTGGTTGTTCTCTTCATCCCAATAATGACTGTTAAGCCTATTGAAAGAACCATTCTTTGTGAATTTAGATTCATCTGTCCAAATTATACAGTCCAAATGGTTTTCATTCTCTTGAAATCGAATCATCATAGCTTCGCAAAACTCTGTTCTCCTGACGAAATCAGTTTCCTTCAAATGCTGTACCCTATTGAATTTATATGGGTGCATTTTATGTTTTTTCAATATTCTCCAAACACTCGATTGAGATAATCCCAGATCAATCTCGGCATCTTTGAGAGAATTTTGAGGATTCATACGAAAATATGCAAGAACTATATTTTCGTTCTACTACACTTTTTTCTCTGTGTATAGTTTTCTTAACGAAAGATCCGACATTTCTCAAGTTTGTCATGGTTCTGTTAGTGGCATCTCTCGTTGGTCTGGGTCGGTCAGGAAACCTCTCAATGAACAGTCGAATCGTTCTATCTATAACTTTATTACATTCTCCATGAAGTAGAATGAGATTTAAATAATCTTCATTGGTGAAATTAGGCATAGTGATCGATTTTATAACTTAATACGAATTATCACCAAATTAATAGTAAACACAAAATGCTACTGAATAAAGAGGAATTTGGCAGATGTAATTAATGATATCTATCATTAAAAAAAAAAGAATGTAAAACATGGTAGGTTTTTGCATATGGTTCATAAGGAATTATTTATTCATCACTGGAGAGAAAACCGATGGCCGATTAGTTGAAATAAAGAGGTTTCCGATACAAATTCGAATCAAAATTCGCCATCTATTTAGAAACAACCTGTAACTTTTTTCTCTTGCATATTAGGGTAGTAAAATCTAAAACATGGTTTTAGTAACAGTTCCTGAAAATTTCATCTTTTTGGCGTGAAGGGAAAAGAAATAGCTGAAAATTCAAGACGAAAAACAGTTTTTTGTGAATAATTCAGAAAATATCCATTTTAGGGCAAGGGTGTGATGCATACACTCACATTATTTTTTAACGTAGATTCAATATCTGCCATAAAAAAGTGGGGTTCTAATTTTAAAGAATTGATTTTTCACGATTTTGTCATCCCTAACTTTGAAAGCGATTTTTTCACCCCCTGTATCATGAATCGCGATTTCGATTTTCAAAGTGGATACATCAATCTTATATCTTGAAAAATCCCAAAAATGAAAATTTTTCATCCAAAAACCTCGAAGTTATTCTTGTTTCAGCGGAGCTCTATTTTCGATTTTTTTTTTCGAATTTTCCCGCTCAGAGAGAATTTTCCAACCAAAACTGCAAAATGTAACATCAAAATAACTTGAAATTTTCTAAGGAATCTATTTCTGCAATAAAAAAATGGTGTTCTAATTTGAAAAACGGAAGTTGACGTCATTTCCGGAAAAACCGGAGGTGCTCATGCCTTGAAAATATTTTAGATTTCATCAGCATCGTGAAATACTTATAAGTGCTGAAGTTCATAAAAATATGTTCAGTAGTTTCCCGTATAAATATGGGTGAGGTTCCTCGTGAAAGACGCTGTATGTGATGAAAATTCGTTGAACTGCATCTTGATATATAAAACTCAGTCGGCCGTCTTGTTGGATACACCATTTATAACCCAAGATTGGATGAACTGTTTGTTATGAAAGTTTTTTTTGGTGGATTTTTCTGCGGTGGGGGTGTCTGGCATCTTCAAGAGTTATATTTCAGGAGGTGTGTCCTCCGAATTGAGCTGCTTACTCAGTCAGCTCAATTGATCTGTTCTCACGTCAAGAACTAATCCATGACGACTGGCGAAATGCTCTAAGAATAGGTGACATGGAACAATGGCTGCGAAAGCCTCAATCAATTCATAACGTTACTTTTTTGGCACGCTCTATAGGTAAGTTACCATCGAGCCCTTTTGCTGGAAAACTAGAGCTACTCAGAAGAAGGAAAATAATCCTGATAAAATTTCATTGAGGTACAACAAGAACTTGAATGAATGCATGGGCTTAATTGAATGAGCTCTCAGTGAATCTTGAATAATAGTTTTCAGAACACACAGGATTTTCATTTTCAATGGGTTCGTGAGAATAATTCAATTTAGAATGCAATGAGAGGTTCATTATCATACACAGTACATCATTTAACTGCTTCGTCCAGAAAAATGAATTCCAGAAGTTTTTTTGAAATTCATAAATGACTCACTCTGAGTATTGAACCATCTGAATGCAGATTATTGATTATAGTTCACTCATTTATGGTATCGGTAAATATTCTGAACAAATACAACATAATATATAGCATTCAAATGGAACGACTATATTTTTTAGGTTAAAGAATTTTGCCTATGGGTTAACTGATTGCACTAGGCATTGCGATAGTTATGATAGCTGGAATCGGAAATACTTATCTGCTATATGTCTCATTGAACATTAAAAGAAAACTTATTTCAATAACATCAATTTCATATCCAACTAGTATTCTTCTTATGAAATATTTTTCATCAGGAATCTCGAGATGTTATTGTTCAAGGACTCTCAGAGTTGGTCGATGAAGAAACTCATAAAGCTCACTCCAAATACTGGGATTTCATTGTGAGCACTATCATCAGAGGACTTGGAAAATAAAGAGCGATATCCAATGGAATGGAAAGTTGAAAATGTTTTTTATTATGATATTTATTATGATTTTAAAGGATACAAACTTGGTTCACGGACCTCCTTCAACAAAAATTATTCTGCAACTTGCCTGAGTTTCAAATGATGAATCAAATTTTGTTTTTGTAACATTGTATTTGAATTCAATGTAATGAGTCAATCAATTATTATCACTCCAATTAACTTTTTCCTAGTCACGAAGACTATATTTCCTACAAGATGATGCCAGAACTATCTGATTAGATCCAGTAGTTCTCAATACATAGTATTTCAAAATTCCAGAATTTTTTAGGATATTGCAATTTCTAAAAATTTTGTCGGTTTTACAATATCTTTACTATTGGAGCCTCGTACTTAAACTGTACTCATGTTAAAAAATAAAATGAGGAGTGCGAAGGATGATGCTTAGCTAAGCAAAGAATTCTTGAAAAGTGAGAAACAGTCATGACTAATTTTGCCTTCTTTGAAGATTCCGGTTGAGGTTTCTTTTAATCTGTATCGAAGAATTGGTATTCATTGAACTTCTTGTGCCCAGCGCTATGCCAAAGCACTGTGCTTTGTGGTCGTGAATGCATCCGACGCCATTTTGTGCTCTCAAGCACTTTGGTCCAGAGGTCTTTTTGAAATCAGCGCTTAGTGCTCATTAATTGAAGCAGTTCCTTGAAAAGTTTAGTGCTTGGTAATCCCCAAGGTGCTGCCGAGCACTTCTGCTGATTACTAAGCACTAAGTCCTTATTTAATCTTGTCATAACATGAATATATGATATCGAGGCCGACGCCTTGAAACCAAGGATGTTTATCACTATAAACATCTCACGTTTGTGTGTGACTTCAGTTGCAAAGATCTAGTTAGTTTGTTTAATGTGCTCTCAAATTTTGTAGACGTTTTTTGTAAATTATTAATACACTATGGTCCACAGCACAATAAGGTATTCGTTGAGCTCAGAACTTCTGACAAGGAAATAGGAGAATGGTCACAGCTCTTGCATTTTATTCCTCTCATGCTCAAGTCTTTACTGGGATGGGAATTGAGTCCCAGTTTTCGAGAAATTCATAAGAAATGTAAAATTTCCCACAGAATAGTGATTTTCATATGTGAAAGAAAGTTAACAACTAGATTACAATTTTTTCTAGAGAATAAACTATTAAAAAATGATTCCAGATATTCGATTTTATTGCCTCTAAGAGGGGATAATAGACTTTGGAGTTCCTATCAACCTCACATTGAAATTTTTTCTAGGGTTTTCATGTAATTGAGTGCTTTTGTTTCAGAATCGATACTTTCAACTGTTACAAGCTCGAACTGACCTTGATTTATTTATTTCACAGTCATTTTCTCTTATTTACATGATAAGTACAGATGAAGTCATCATCAAATGATTTCAATGGTACTTCCGTTACTGCAAATAATACCGAGATTATCTGTTCATGAGTATTTGTCCTGTCCATGAGCATAATTGACAGTTGGTCATCCTCTCTCTGGAGAAATAAAATCATATGTCTGAGACATTTTCTTTTGATTGTTCACTCAAGTTCACTCAACAGCTACCTTAGTTAATATTGGTCGTATAAAATCGTTTGAATGTGCAAAGTTGTATCATAAAATTTGAGGGCATTCAGAATTCAGTACTAGGAACTGCATAAAGCATCATAAATGAATTAACGCCTAATGCTTGAAAACCAGCTCCCACTGTTACGTGTTGAACTGAATTCTGCAAATTGCCAGATAATGTAACATACAAATAATTGCAAGGAGTACAGCTCACGGCTTAGCTGCAGTGGTGAAGGGTGTATGTTTAAACACAAAAGTATATTTCAGGAGATGTTCTTACTGGACTGAACTCAGGCAGTTCCTGAAATATGACTCCTGAAGTTGCCAGACACTCGAACTGGCGAAACGTCGAGAACCAATTCACGACGATAGCCGAAATGCTCGAAAAACAGGTTACATTGAACAATGGCTGCGAAAGCCTCAACCAATTCAGTACTCTATTGGGGTGAAGACTGGTAGCTCAGGGTGGTTGTATCGGTTCAGAGAAAAAAAACTTTATTTTTCTCATGACGGGAGCACCACTCCTATACTGACGACTAGAGAATATGATGCAGTCGAAATAGAAATGAAAATAGGAATAAGCCAACAAAATCATAAAAAATTTCAGTTTGACTATTATGACATTTTCATTCTTTCTTCTTTTGGATGGTAAAATTCAAATTCAAATATTCGTATCTTTTTGTTACTACTCGCTTACGTCCAAAATATGAATGATATTTTCAGCGTATGTCCACATCTATGTTTTTCCTTCAAAATAATTCCTGTGTATCGTAGTGAACCTAAGTATGGAAAATAATGCGCACCCGCCAAAATTTTGTAAAAAATATCCCCCTCACGTTGAGAAAGAGTTAAGAAACTAACTGGAAATCTGCACCTGGTATGGTTGGTGCCATACTCCAACCGAATTTCCAAAATTATTTTCTAATTCATATGTGTTCAAAATCGGGGTTATTCTGATTTTGGAAAATAAAGTTTAGGACTGTATCCAGATAATTGAGTTAGAGATGGTATTGTAAAAACATTTATTGACATCATTCACAATCATGAAATGAATAAGTCACCCGCATAAAGTTAATACAGTAAAAAATACAATATTGAAGTCATCTTCAGACTCAGAGTGATTATTCAACTAAGAACAGAGGTAATCTAGAGAAGTTCAAAATGAGAGGTCAGATGAAGTCAGACTTAGACTTTGAGAGAGTTCCATTAATTCAAAATTAAACACAGAGTTTACAGTGATGATGCAAATGAAATTTATTGCAAGAGCCTCTTTATTTAATCAGAAAAACAAAAGGTTGAATAATGAATTGTTAGAGTAGACTGAGTTGTAATGAAAGTGAGATTAGGCCTTAGAGGAGTACTTGTATTGAAAGCTCAATAGTCTAAGTCTGGTCTTCATTGAGATCATTACAATATGAGAATATCATGGTTGAGAAATCAATAATTATGATCTATAACGTAGTTCTGTAAAGAGAAGGCTAATTAATCAATTGAGACAAAATTTACAGTGACAAACTACTTTTAGTAAGCAGGGTTAGTGTTCATCAGAAAAATAAGAGTTACAATTGATAATTATGAGAATGACAATATGAGAGTACATTGTATGGGTGTAAAAAATTTGTATGAATGCAAAAATCACCAACCCTTCGATTTGTTTGAAGCTGAAGGCTTGAGGTTCTACTTGATAAGGGTTTACGATGAATGAACTTGAGAATTTCTTAGTTATAATGAGGAAATCATACCAATTTAATCATGTGAGCAATATTGGAGGAGACCGCTCAAGGTGAAGCAGGGATTGAGACTGTCAATCAGGTTCAATGTGTGGATTACTTGATCGTTCAAATACTTCAGAGAAGTTCACTTGATTTTATTGAGAGAGAAGACTGATTCCATGATTTACCCTTACGCTTGAGATCGTTCTTTAATCTGAAACTCGAGAAACAATGATTAGCAAGTGTAATGAGAAGTGCATATTTGAGAAATGAGATGATTACATTGAGATGATGAGGTGCACATGAGAATATTATGAATCAAAATTCATTACCACGAATAATGTTAATTTCTGGAGCAATCAATTATTTCCAATGTGAATAGTCTAGAGAAATCTGAAAAATCTATGAGAACAGCAGAATATATCAAAATATATATCTTGGAGGAGTCAATTCCATTAGTTAAATGCAATAGAGATTTTCTGAGAATACAGTGAAAGAGGATTACCAGTATTTTTATAGATTCTCATGATCTAAAACGTGGACACATTTTCAAACTTTATAAAAAGCAGGAAAATAACATAAAATATGCATTAATGAGAGATGACTTCCGAGAAGTACTCATTTACCTAATTGATTGCTTCTAAAATTGAACGAGATGAACAATTAATTTGCGAGGTGACTTTTTGAAAATTCTAATTTCACAAGAGAATCACAAGAGAGGTCTGATCTTCAGAGAGAATCGATACAGAAAAGGCTTGATTAATTGATACAATTAATAATGAGCAGGAGTTGATCTGTCAACTGATTAGCACATAGAATTAGGTTAACTTGACTGCCCATAGAGATGAGAGATCGTCTTGACGTTTCGGTGTGTTCGAACCATAGGCGTAGTTGAGGATGACGCCTGAGGGGCTCAATTTTTAACAATATGTATAGGAACCAGTTTTTTTTATCAATAAAAGGATCGATATATTTCGAACTTAACTTATGAAAGAAAAATTTTGCTTTATTAGAAATAGTGCCACAATATATCACCAACTTTATAATTTACTGGTCGTCTTATTGAATTATACCTTTTCTTGTTTTGGCGTAGGCCTTTTACAGTATTTTCTTGACTGTTGTATAGATCTTATCAAGAACCACACTTCGCAATGGATCAACTACTGGCCGGTCAACGCTTATGTTCCATTCTTTCAATTCGAGTTCTTTATGTTGATCACCCGAAATAATAGGATCTGTATCCAACAAAAACAAAATATGTAGGAAATCCAGTAACCTTGTGTACTAAGGTGCGAATAGTACAACTCACTGACGGTAAGTAAGCGTCCCATTTTGGATGGTTATCTTGTATATAGTAGGACAACATAGTTTTCACAACACGGTTACATATCGTTCCTTAGAGTTGTTTTGAGGATGGTATAGGGCGTTAAATTTTGTTTCTATATTTCTTACACAAATCAGTTAATTTTGTACTCCTGACTGAGGTCTGTCATCCGTAATTACATATTGAGGTACTCCGAACAATAAGAATACTTCATTTACCAAATATTCGTATATTTTAGGTACAGTAGCATTTCGTAGTGGAGATGAAAGAACAAACTTTGAAAAATACTCGCAGACCATATTTTTAACGCATCGTGAATCCGGGTAGAGGACCCATAATATCGACACTCATCATCTGAAAAGGACGAGATAAACACGGACGTTCACCCAAAAATCCTGTAGAAGGTTTTTGAACTGGTTCGTGTCGGATACAAATATTACACTTCTTCATGAAATTAGATATATAAAATTTCATTTCTTTATTTCACTATCGTAATGAGTTCATTACAGTACTAAAAGTAACCCATTACAGCCTTGTTTTCAGTTATATTTTTCGTTTTATGATTGTTAGTACTGACCTCCGATCGAATCAAGTTTAGAATCAAATCAATTCAAATTTCGTGATCTGTCAAATTTCGTATGTCACACCAACTGCCAAGATACAAAACAAAAGTCACTTATCTGAATTTTGATTTGAATTTCGAGAGGTTTCACAAAAATTGACTGAAATAGGGAAAAAACTGTCTAATACTCGTTGCAGAAGGCAATTCTAACACTCATGCTATCGAAAACTCGAACTGCGCATGCGTGTTGGAATAGGAGCTCATTCTGCAACTTGTTTTAGAATATACTATTTCGACCAACAAAATTTTTCACATATTTTATGATGAGTTTTGAAAACTCCAAGATAACTGGTGACCGGACGTAGGCATAGACTACATTTGTCGAATAAATTTAGAACAGAATTCTTTCGGAACTAGTCATTTCTTGTAATCATCTTCTTCATGCAACAGCGGGGGTAAATTGCTTTTCACGTATTTGTATATTTAACCATTCTCAAGACGCCACTTGGATACTCTAACGCAGTGTTTTTCAACCTTTTTCATGGCACGACCCCCCTATAGTATCGCGAAAAATTTTGCGACCCCCCAAATCCTGTTTTTTTCCATGTATGTTAAAAATATTGATATGCATAAATTGTAAATTCACAAAAAATCCTTGGAGACTCGACTGTTTCAAATCCTTTCCATTTGTGAATATACGAGTATGGGTTCACTCAATCGAAATTTGCTTTTCCATAGAGGGGTAAAGTGGTTTTCAAGAGGCTGACTAGAACTTCTCGCTGAACTTTTAGTAAAAGCACAAAAACAAACAAAATACTTTATTTCCACAACAAGCCAAGTCAGTTAACTTGGAATTCATTTTTGACATTCTCCTCTCGAAAATAGTTTTTTTTTTCGGACCTGAAAAGAAAAACTTCCAGGCTTTACTGGAAAAATTCAATTGAAGTTCTCGTCTTTCATTGAAGAAATGAGAAGTGAGATTACATCAATTGACATATCGTGTGTTTCAAAAATCTGGAAAAGGTGAATTTATTTCGGGCATGGCTGAAAGATCGATTTTCTGATACTGGGGTCTCAATTAATTTCGTTCGAGGCATCTAATGGACCCATCAGATTTTGGGACCAAAAGTGCCTTATCCAACTTTGAAATTTCAAACGCAAACCGAGCAGCTTTGGATTCTGCGGAAAAGTTTTCATCCGAATTGGTTGAAATTGGATATGTTTTTCTTCTTATTTGGGACGTATGCAGCGTTTTTTGTTTGAAAATCTGCGGCGTTCATTCAGACCAGTATGCGACAATTCATATTCTAATACTAATTTTACGCGGAGAATCGATTGGGCCCATCAGATTCTGAGCCCGATGGGGCCTTATGCGAGATAAAAGGTCCAACTTTGATTTTTGACAAAAAGTGCTGCATGGCGCCCAAATATGGATGAAAAATTTCCCACTTTATCCGAATCTGCAATAGATAAGATGGGTTTGCATTTGAAATTTCAAAGTTGGACCTCATACATCGTATAAGGCACTTCTGGGCGAAATTGGGTAACGGAGACCCCAGTTCCAGAATTTTCACCTGTTGCGGAATAAAATCACCGTTTCCATACTTCCGAACCACCAGGAAGGTATATTTGAAATGAAAATGTTATCATATAATGTTAAGAAAAAATAAATTGTCTACTTCTCAGTGAACAAAAACAAGCATTAAAGTACATGAAAATAAACTAGTCGTTAAAATGTTTTTTTTTTTGTTGATTTATTTGAATGAATGACATATCAGTATTTCTTTGATTACCATTTCTTGATATATCTATCCTTTTAGAATGTTTTTGAATGATGTGGGTTATTAGTTCGCTCGGCCACTCGCGACCCCCTGGGGGGTCGCGACCCACAGGTTGAAAAACACTGCTCTAACAGTTTCTTCGATATAGACGTTTTCAAGTGTAGGAAAAATCGCTAGTTTTAGAAGAATCTTCAGGAACAGAACGCGAAAGGTAATCAGGAACGACATGATTTTCCCCTTCAGATGTATAATTGTAAAATTGAACTTTTGTAGTCTTCAGGCCCATCTACTGAATCTAACATTAGGATCTTTGTGGCTGTGCAACCCAATTAAAGAAAGATGATCTGTTATTACATTGAAGTGTGATCCCCTAATATATGGTCTAAATTTTTTAGTGCTCAGACTACACACAAAAGCTCCTTTTCGATTGTCGAATATTTGCCTTCTGACTTGTGTTTGTTGACTGAGCATAGCCTCCAAACCAAAATAACTACTATCAGTTTGGACATAAATGGTAACGAGAAATCATGATAACTTAATAACGACGCAGATATTCATTTATAGTCTTGAGGGCAAGATCACAACTTCAAATGAATTTCACGTTCTTACGAAGAAGTTAACTCAAAGGAAAAACAGTACTCGAAAAATTTGGTATGTAAAACGTCGACACCACGAAGCAATCCCGAGAAATGGTCGTAATTTATTCAACGTTTTCGGTATAGAAATCCTCATAATAGCTGTAACCTTGTTAAGATCAACTCGCAAACCGTGTTTGTCGACAATATAACCCAAAAATCTTAATTCAGATTTTAAAAAATGACTCTTTTCTAGACTAATAATCAATCCAGCATCACGAAGCTGATGAAATAGTTATTTATGATATGAGCGTCAAAAGCGACGGTTTATTTTATGAGTAAGAAAGTTTTTGAAATGGAGCGAATTGAACTATTTCACGAACAAAATAAAATCACTTTTAACACAAATACCAGACAATTTTTTTTATACTACTGCCCTATTTTGATAATGAAATGGGCTAATTTGCAATGACAAATGAACTTCAAAATGCATTTTAATAATTAAATTGTCAAAAGGTTGTTGTGAATAGCAAACGTTGCCAACATTATGATTACTAACAAATGAGGAAAGAAGCAGTCATTTGAATTTCGTTCCTGTCCAATTTTCGTCTTGGGTTTTCAACTGCTCAATATATTTGTTGACAGTCCAATTATTAATGAAAGTGACGATTTGGTTTTTGAAGAGTCTGCAAGAAGAGCAAATCTGGAACTCCTTCCTCAAAAATCTGCCCAGCAGTACGATATTGCATACCTCAATTTCCTGGCCTTGTGTAAATTGAAAAATGTAGAACAAATGAGAAAAGGCGCTGTCATTTGAATGTCGTTCCTGTCCAATTTTCGTCTTGAGTTTCTTATTGCTCAATATGTTTGTTGACAGTCCAATTATTAATAAAAGTAACGATTTGGTTGTGCCTCTAGATATTGAAGACGACCACCCACTCTGAACAGACCATCTTCTGCCATGAAGGGATCGAGTTTTCTCCAAGGTTCAGGCAGAGGTAAATTCTTCTCGAACTGCGATATTTCATAGGTGGAAACAGAATGTTAAACTCTTTTCACAAATACAAGAAGAGTTTGATGTAAATCTTGTTTACTAAATGAATCGTATTTTTTCTCATTTTCCGATTTCACGTTGTTGATGAAACGTAGGCAATATGCCATCATACGTTTAATTTTTTTTAAAGAGGATAATCTTTCAATCAAAGAATCCAATACACAGAGTGACGTTGAGGACGTAAAGAAAAAGCCTTTTCCTCATCGTTGACCTGAGAAGGTATTGGGAGATGGTTTGTTGAGTGAGAATATTCTTCTGGACCACCCTTTAACCAAGCCAGCCCAGAGAACCACAAAAGATGTTTTGAAAGATCTCTAGGTAGAGCTCCTAGATGCACAATCAGCAGGGAAGGAACATGATGAAAATCCGCCGGAAATACAATTTCTTGAATTACACTGACTCTGTTACTCACAAAAGTTTTCCAGCGATGGGCAGAAGATTTTATCCGGGACCAAACCACCATCGAGTCCGTGAAGGCGTATTTCTTTTCAAAGCTTGTTACCTTGTGTTTTTGTGATGATGGCCACTAAGCGAGAAAGTAGAGTGCCAGCACAAGGTTCCAAACGAGGAATACTAATTCGTTTGAGGGGGGCTACCTTTTATTTTCCTCCAATTATTTGGATATTTACTTCGCCATTGGGATGATTAAATTTGAAATAGACCACAGCGGAGAATCCGCGTTCCGAACTGTCCGAAACACCATGCATTTCACAGGATGTGTACCGATGAAGAGTTAAGGGTCGAGAGATTTTAACATTTGATAGGCATGAAAGTTCATTTCGGTCCTTTGCCCATTTTTCACGGACATCAGCTGGTACTTCCGCATCCCACTCGAGCCCCAAAGTCCAAAGGTACTGAATGAGATGTTTTGCAAAAAATACAAGAGGTGTGAGAAATCCCGAGGGATCAAATATACGAGCAACTTCCGACAATAAAGACCGTTTTGTACACAAATCGGCCAGAGTAATATCATGCGAAAAAAGATATGTGTTGGGTAGCCACTTCAACCCGAGCATTTTGATAGTAGTATCTTGGGAATCTACAAAAGACAGATCGCTTTCCCGACGGTAAGAAATCGGAATATTTTCGAGCAAATATGGGTGATTGCTTGTCCATTTGTGCAAGTAAAAGTCACCACTTTTCAGCAAGTTAACTAGTTCAGATTGGATAGATTCTAGTTCTTTTGAGTTGTTCTAGTTGCCTAAAATAACGTCGTCGATATATGTGCCATCCATAAGAGCTTTCGCTCCGAGAGAAAAGTTCTGTTTTTCGGTGTTTGCTAAATGCAAAAGTACGCGCAGGGCTAGAAAAGGTATGAAGAGTTACCAAAGATTACGGTGCGTAGACGAAAATCTTGGATGTTGTCTTCGGGATTGAACCTCCAGAGGATTCGTTGATAATCTCGGTGCTCTTCAGCAACAAGAATTCTAAGATACATCTTCTTGATGTCTGCAGTACAAACGTATTTACTTAATCTTAATTTAATCAATAGTGAGATAATATCTAGTTGTAGTTTCTTTCCAGTTAAAAGAGAGTGTTATTGAGAGAGTATCCTTGCGACGATTTAACAGATGCATCAAAAACAACTGTGTGTTTTTTTGTTGTAGTATTTAGGTTTGTTACACACTGGTGGGAAATATAGAATATGTTTTCAAACGATGTGGGGGTTCTACTGCCTCATATACCCATTGTGAAAGTAGTCTTTCAAAAAATTGGAATATTCGAGATATAATTGAGGGTTTTTGAAAAGTCTGGATTCCAGTGAAGGTGATCGGGACCTTTGAAAGGTAAGGACACCGAGTATTTCCCTGTACAATCACGGATTGGACTTTTCAATGACCTCAAGTCATCGTTGATGGGAAGTTAGGTTTTTCTACCGTTTGCAATCAGGCAGGCCTACGCTGTGACGATTCTCTTGTGGCAGCGGGGGTATTTGCCGATGTCTTTTCCCCCACATTTGTTCATGAGCCCCTTCCTGAGGTTAGATTTCCTCAAGTAATAGGAGGAATTTCGTACCAAGATCCATCTTTATATTTGAACAATACTATTTGAATTTATAGGAATTAATCTCTACTCTAATATTTTGTTAATTCTAATGAAAATATGTTATTTATAATATTATCAAATACACATATATGACAGGGCAGACAGATGGGTCGGTTCTTACATACGGGCAGATCCCACAATGTTGTTGAATGTGCCGTCATATTGTTTATTTTCTCTGTTACTTGTATTTTTAATCGTGATTTTGACCGAATTTTTTTTTATTTATTAAATGTAATTTTCAGCCCTGAGGAAGTGGAAATATAACCACGAAACTTCGGCAAAGTCATAAATAGTGTTTCAATCACAATCAGTCCTATCGACCCTGTCAAGCTAGTTTAATTAATACATGATAATAATATGAATACCATGTGTAAATTTTACGGTCTCATCAATACGACAGCGAAAGTATTCTGTGGTAACATATTTTTTTCAGCCTCGCTGGAATAACGTTAATTTTCATGAAATTTTCGATAGAAATGACACTTGGAAGATGAATAAATGTCTGCATTGAATTGTTCAATAGAGAGAATTGTATACTTCAATTATTTGGGCTATTTCCATTTTCTATATTATTGGTATTTACCGGCTTTTCGGCAAGCATTCGCCTGTCGTCATCAGGGTGTTGTTGGTCCTGAGAAGGACCGGTCTTGGCCGAACTTGCTCCGTCTGTACTTGTGCGCTCCATACTATGTAGTCGTATTGTGGGAGTTCAAACGCGAGCAGTCAGAGGTGTAAACTCCGAAACTCAACCCTCTCTGACTACCAGTCAACTGAAGTAGGGAATTCTCATTAAATTGGAGTTGTTTTGACACTTGGACAAAAATGTCACTACAACCTGATGACGGCAGGCGAATGCTTTGCCGAAACGTCGCTTCATACCAGCAATATAGAAAATGGAAATATCCCAAATAATAAACCAACATATATTCCATTATGAAGAATATCTCTTTCACGATGTATACTTCAATATATCAAAAATGCACACATGTTACCATGACGTTGAAAAAGTAAATTTTCACGTTTTTGGACTGTCATACTATACTTGATATTAATATGAAATTTGCTGGAGAACCGTAAGTCTTCCGGCTCTTAGACTATAACACATTTCTTTTTTTACAGAATTATTCGTAAACAGCGCATTTCACAATGAAATATGAGGAATACTTTTATGTTGCAAAATTCTTGAATATTCATATAAAATATATTGTTCACAATTAGACTATTTCAATTTCTGATTTTTCAATGGAATGTGATGGTCATAATTGAGAAACTGACCGATGTTTGTAGAATTCTGTATTCGGGATAGATTACATCAATGAAAAACTAAATTCCGAACATCATTCTAATCGATAGAATTTTGAATGGTTTGCCAACAACCTGTTTATTTTCAATCAAGACCAAAAAAAATGGTAAAAAAAGTATTTCATTTGAATTCAGGAATCTAAGGTTGAATAATATGTATTAGTCAAAGTATCACCCTGTATAGGTTTTGAAGGGCTGTTTTCAAGCAGAAAACGGTCACTTGTTTATTGTAGAAATTTTATCTGAGAAAAGGATTACTGAAAATAATTAGATCGCTGCATAAAACGCCTATGGAAATGTGTGTATGTATGAAAACTTTCGCGCACAGTCGATAATATTCCATCAGATTTACTGAAGTATATCTAAACTACCATCACCTACAAATTTCTGCAGTCTCAATAGGGCTGTATTTTAAATCTTTTCTCATCTACTCTTATGAAAGGACCCAATTCATCAGATTTGTCGTTTCTGCCGACTTTGTGGTTTCAAGCGCTTCTTAGCACCAAGTTGCAGAGACCGGAATTAATTATTCATCATTTGCGAACGCATCGTAACAAAAACTGAGCTACAACTCGGAGCAAAATAACGTCAAACAAACCGGGCGCATCGAATTAAACTTCAATTTAGCCCACCGAAGTTGCAGCGGTAGATGCATCCAATGAATTCTGTTAATTTCACGATCTGACAAATTTTCTCGAATGAACTTCGAAACTGTTCAGCTTTGAAATAGATGAATTAATGTTACGGTCCAAATGCCGGGTTAATTATAAGGATTCGCGTTGCATTTGCGGCATCATACGAAATGGGCATTGTGGAGTTCATCGAACTGCACTGATGCGTAGCTAGTGCAAGTTACCTGGAGCGGGATCTGTAATCTGTAGTATTCGAAAAGGAGCTAATTCGACTGATTGATGAATCTGTTGAATTCTTGTGGATATTCAATACCCTATCAGTTGCTTATAGGCAGATACCTAAGATGTATTGCATTATTCGCCTCTGTCAATTTCATAGGCGGTAATAGGGAGGTCCAAGGCGGAAACGCCCCTATCCCTCATAGTTTCACGTTAATCCCCCCAAAACCGAATTAAAATGTGTCTAAAAGGCACTGAACTCCATAATTTGTCCGAACCTAGCTAAGAATTCTCGGAGTTGTGCCACCTCTTACTTTTCATTTTTTTAACATGGATGAATTCAAAATAGTTATCATCGAAAAGAATACTTTTTTCAAAAACCAGTCTCAGAGTTCTTTTATCATGAGGTTGGAGAAATTATATCAGATTTTTTCACCGAGATGATAGATATACCGGTTTAGGCCTTGTTGGGCCTGATCAGTATCCCATAGATCTCAAGGGACAAAATGTTCATAAAAAACTTCGATATTTAAAGCAATTAGGTGTGATGCACTGAGCAGAATTTACAAAGTAGTGACATCCAATTGCGTCAAAAAGAAGTTTTATATCTTCAATGACATGCGAAAAAAATGTATGTACTCTCCTCTTTCACTCAATGAGATTTCATTTTGAATTCATCTATGTTTCGAAAATGTTTTCGGTGTGGCCTCCACAAAGGCAAAGAGTTTTCTGTTTACCGTATTACTTTTTTCATTTTCAATCTACTCAAACCAGTTGATAACTGTTTTGTATGCGGACGACTGGATGATTGTATTTTCAGAAAATACATGGGATTATGGGGGGAAGTAGATCGTCAGAAGCATGGAAATTTATTAGAAGTTAGAGAAGGGAACAGACAGTGAGAACTAATATACAATCTGTTAGCGCTTCTGTGAATTTTAGTGGGCTGTATTTGGAAGTTGGAAATACCGCTAACACAAAGAATAAAAATGAATTGCATCAAAACCCTTCTGGCACTTACCCTCGATGGAATTGATGTGTTCCTGGGGATCCCTTTTATGCCGAAGATTCACCTCCAGCACACAATTTGGAAAAAAATTCGGAAAAGCGTGGGAATTATTATGGTCGTGGAAAATCGTAATCGTCGTCGAAAAACTCTCTCGATCGAATGAATCGATTTTTGTTCACTCGCGCAACCAAGCATGCGCCAAGTGCCTTATGAAAGAATTGTGATGCACAATTTGAATTTAAAACAAAAATACACCACTATGAAAGTTGCACCAACATAGCCGGCCACCAAAACCCTCATAGAATTAAGAATTGATTCAATTTGACAGATCAATGTTGTGTATTCTTCGTAAGATAATCGTTGACCACCTACAACACGAATTAAATGGGATTTGACCATTTTGACACCGGCCTCGGCAAGGCCATTGAAGTGAGATCCCGTGGGAGGGCTGAAATGCCACTCGAAGGTCAAATTTTGAGCAGTTTTCTGCGCTAAGTCAAAAAATTCATTTTTGGCTTCAACTAAATTTCGTCCGTTATCCGAATAACACGCCTGAATCATACCGCGACGAGAAATGAACCGGCGAAACGCAGCGATTAAACTATCTGTAGATAGGTCTTGCTTTAATTCTAAGTGGATTGCCTTAGTGGCAGTACAAACGAAAACACAGACGCAAGACTTGAAATATTTTGCGCCTCTCATGCGATGTGGCGTAACAAAGAACGGTCCACAAAAATCAACTGCGACATGTAAAAAAGGTTTCAGTTGTGAAATCCTGAAGGTCGGGAGATCAGCCATTTCTGGAGGCTTAACTACATTTGGACGAACTCGAAAACAACGAAAACAGTTTGAAATAACTTTCCTTATCGCTCGGCGAGCAGACAATATCCAATACTGTTGGAGAAGCAAATTATGTAAAGTTTTCATTCCAGGATGTAAGTGTTGTTTATGAGTAGATTCTATGATTAAGGTCGTGAGTAAGGTGGTAGCAACAGTGGATGCTTCGCTGAATAAGAAATAAAGTCCGATTTTTTAAGACGACCGCCCACCCTGAGAAAACCCAAGGAGTCTAGAAAAAGTGAAAGCCTGCGGAATGGTTTCGGTAACGAACAGTCTCTTTTTAGTTTTTCTATTGAATCAGAGAAGGCAGAGTTCTGAGTATATTTTATCAAACACATTAGAGATTCGTGCATTTCTTGAATTGAAACAAAATAAGTTTGTTTAAGAGTAATGGATCTCGAACGTCTTGAGAATCTGAAGCAGTAACTCAGAATTCTCTGAATTTTGCAAGTGAAGAAAACCTATTCATTAAATTCTCTAAGACGTCTGTTGGAACTTCCACATAAAAGGATATCACCTTTTCTTCAGCAGAAACTACTTCTTCATGAACACCCTTATTCTGAAATTGAAAAATCGGCCATTTCCTTTTTTCGATCGATAGGAACTCCGGCCCATTCCACCACATTTTAAAGGAAAGTAACTGAGAGGGGTTCATCCCTCGAGACGCACAATCAGCCGCATTTAAGGATGAAGGGACATAACTCCATGATTCTGGAGGAACTAACTCCTGTATATGATGTACACGATTGGCTACAAAAGTCTTCCAACGGCTCGGTGAACCATTGAGCCACGAAAGTACCACCTGTGAATCGGTCCAGCAAGTAATCTGGTCGAAGAGAAGTCGATCTGAAAACGTATCCGTGACGAATTTGACCAGATCTGCCAACAGCTTTCCTGCTGCAAGCTCAAGTTTAGGAAGGGTAAGTGTCTTCAACGGGGCAACTCTACTTTTGGAACAAAGAAGGAACACACGAATATATTCTGCCCTCTGTACCCTGAGATAAATTACAGCTGCATAACCTAATGTCGAAGCATCGCAAAAACCATGCAATTCACATCGTTCGAAATCATCAAAGAGAATTCGACTTGGTAAACTCAATTTGGAGAGTTCTGATAACTCAGACTTCAATTGTTTCCATGGATTCTGTATCGAAAGAGGAATTAATTCATCCCAGTCCTTTTCATAGACCAAATGCATTGCATTATATATTTGGCCTTCAATAAAATAGGCGACAAAAAACCCAATGGGTCGAAAACTCTACCAATATCTGAAAGAATGCCTCTCTTCGTGCACTCATTCATGGACATTTGGCAACTGTATGAAAATGTGTCGAGAGACGGATACCATTGAAGACCTTGTACCTTGAGAAAAGGAGGGTCATCCTTATCAAAGGATAATACAACCTGACAGTCGGAAGGAGAAACGGACGAAAGTAATTTAGGAGAATTGCTAGCCCACTTCTTCAATTCGAAACCTCCTCGACTAAGTAGATCTATCAAATCTTTCTGAAGTGAAATAGCCTCAGAATCAGACGAGGCACTTCCAAGAATATCGTCAATGTAAATTTGATGCTGAAGTATATAACTGGCTCTGGGAAAGTTCTCTTTTTCTAGCTTAGCTAGTTCTAAAAGTGCTCGCATTGCTAAATATGGGCTACAATTCAGACCGAAAGTGACCTTATTCAATATATGCTCTGAAAGAGGATCGTCGGGATTGAAACGCCATAAAATTCTCTGGAAGTTTCGATCGGAAGGGGAAATCAAAATCTGCCTGAAAATTTGTTTGATATCAGCCACGAAGACTATTGCGTCTAAACGAAAAAGTAAAAGTAAAAAAACAATATATTTTTGTAATTTTGGACCCTGAAGTAATGTATCATTTAAACTGAACCCCTTTGAACCTTTTGCCGATCCGTCCCAAACTACTCGTAGCTTCGTGCTAACACTTTCTGGCTTCAAAACACAGTGATGTTGTAAGTAGCAAATATAATCCTCAACCTGATCTCTCAATGTAACAGGAGACAAATGTCCGGTTTCAAGGTATTCTTTCATGAAGTTAGAATAAGATGAATACAACGATGGATTTTTAATCAGGCGTTTCTTCAGTAACAGAAATCGGCGACGTGCCTGAGTGTAAGTATCACCTAAATTCGGTTTTGCGTTTCTGAAAGGAAGTGAAACAATGAATCCAACCGATGGATCCCGAGTAAAGTTTTCCTTGAAGAAAGTTTCACATTTTTCGTCTTCAACAGAGAAGAATTGTTTTTCAGGAATTTGTTTCCCAGAATTTAGGAATATCGATGTCGACCAAGGCATAAGATTGAACTGTGAATGTTCTTATTGGTAAATCGGAATGAACGCTACCAACTTTACCTAAAAGAACCCAACCAAAAATAGTTTTAAGGGCAGTAGGTTGACCTAATTTACCTACAACATGACCATTCAGTAAAATGTGAGTAAACAATTCAGCGCCAATTAAAATGTCTCTTGATCTGGATAGAAAATAATTCTCATTTGCTAGAGGTAATCCTTGTAAATGTTCCCACTGTTGTTTTTCAATTGTAAAAGAAGGAATATTGGAACAAAGATTGGGAGTAACAATAGCATCGAAAGAAAATACTGGACCTTCAGAATTTCTAGGCTTTATCTTGCACGATGTTATGCCCTTTGACGAAAAAGAAGACATTCCATTCAAACCAAAGATTGCAGTCGAATACTCATGTCATTTCAACTCGAGATTGCGAAAACATTTCTCGCTAATAAAGTTTAATTGACTTCCTGAGTCAATAAGAATTCGAACTTGTTGAAAAGATCCATACCTATCACGTATGTCTACCGCAGCAGTAGCTAACAAAACAATACTACAGTTCGAATACGTATTACCCGATAGAGTAGAAGAAATTGAGTTGTTTTCTGTGATGGAAGTCGAAGGAATATTATTTTCAATTTTTGATCTGGATAATTCTGGGTTATTCTTTGAAACATGTATCAATGAATGATGACGACCGTTACATGTACGACATTTAAATGATGAAGTGTAATTTTGAAGGCTATGAGAATGATGTAAGCAATTCAGACAGAGTTTATTCTGCTTTACGAATGATACTCTATCCTTTGGCGATTTCGAAGTGAATTCAGGACACTTGTTTAAAGTATGTGACCCTTTACAAAAATAGCACTTTACTCTGGAATCGTACTGGACATTTGTTTGTAAGGAGAAAGTATTGCCAGCCTTACAAATATTTTCTCTGCTCGGTGGAACAACATTATTTTTAGGAATATTTAAATGCTGAACAGATTCCAAAGCCTTACATTTGATTTCCACGAAATTATAAAGTTCTTTGTATTCTGGAATTTTACTAGAATCGCTTTGAATTTCGAAATTGGTACGTGTTTCTATGTCTAGCTTTTCAGAAGTATATAAAAAAGTAGAAAATCCGAATCAATAAATAAATGGAAGGAACATTATGAGAAGGAACTCAGAGCACTATATGGTTCAAGATATAGAAGAAGAAATAACTGAAGAACAAGTGAAGAATGCCCTTAAAACCATGAAAAACAAACGAACTTCTGGACCTGGGGATATCCCAGCAGAGCTAATGAAAAATGGAACCAGGAAATGATGGCATATGCTTGGGGTTTTGTTTACTAAATACCTGAACGGACAAAATGTACCAGATGAATGGAAAGAAGCATGGATTACTCCAATACATAAAACGGGCAGTAAGACTGACTGTCATAACTATCGATGTATATCAGTGACAAGTGTCTTCAGCAGGTTATATGGCAAGACTTTGAAAGGTCTAATCAAAAAAGAACATCAACCATATGAATTAGAACAGCAGCCTGGGTTCAGGGCAGGACGGTCATGTATAGAGCATATTTTTACACTGAACCAGTTGACTGAAAAAAAAATGGCAACTGGTAGAGACACCCATTTTCTGATCGTGGACTTAATAAAAGCCTACGGCAATATCCCTATCAGTAAACTGTGGCAAGTGCTCGAAAAGACTTCTATAAACGTAACTCTAATTCGAGCAGTACAGAAACTCTATGAAAACTCCTCATCAAAAATCAAAATCAACAACTAGTTCTCCTCTAGCTTCAACGTCACAAAGGGTCTACGACAAGGTTGAAGCCTATCGCCAACATTATTCAAAATCTATTTAGACGAAGCATTAAGACAATGGAGGAGATCGTGTAAGGAAATGCGTATTCAACTAAGTGATCATTCAACTTTGTACACACTATATTTCGCAGATGACCAGGTGGTAATTTCTCAGGATTTTATGACTCGTCGTCTGATATCAAAGTATGAAAAATAGGGATTAAAGGTCAATGCAGAAAACCAAGTACATATGCGTCGGATCAGAATTGGGAGATTTACAACTCGAAGACGGAAGACAAATACCGATTAATGGAGATTACACATATTTGGGAACAAGAATTACAAGAAGCGGACGAACAGAACTTGAAATAGAAAAACGAATAATAAAGGGAAAAGAGATTATTGGAGCACTGAACTCCGTACTATGGTCCAGTAGGATTTCTAGAGAAAAAAAATCAAATTTTCAACATGATCTTCAAAAGCGTTGTTAAATATGGATGTGAAACATGGCAGCTGACATCAAGAATGGAGCAAAAATTATTTTCCCTAGAAATGGATTTTTGACGGCGTTCAGCAAGAATATCAAAACTCCAGCATATCCCAAATATAATGATAAGAGAAATAATGAACGTTGAGAAGACCATACTGGACCATATACAGGAAAAACAACTCAGCTGGTATGGCCATGTGCAGAGGATGAGTGAACATCGGATATCAAAGCAGATATTTAATTGGAACCCACTAGATCATCGAAAACGAGGAAGACCGAAAATGACTTGAATAAAAGGAATCAACAAGGCAATGTCAACGAGAAACCTCAGACCAGGGGACTGGGAGTTATAGGTGAGTTGTTTCTTTCTGATGTGATGTTGCTTGCTTGAATATTTGAAATAGTTAATACCGATATTGTGCATTTGTTTTAGCCTTGAGAAGGCCAATAAATTTGGCGAAACGTTGGCAGATAATTGAATTTTCTTTCCTGCAATAGTTGTCCTCTTAACCACACTGATTATATACACTGAGATATTTCCAGAAGGACAAACCAATCACATTACATCTTCAAAAATTGGTTAAGCGTTTATATATATATATATATATATATATATATATATATATATATATATATATATATACAGGGTGAGTCGGGAGGAACGGACCAAACTTCAGGTGTGTATTCTGCAGGTCGAAATAATTCCAAAAAACTCATATGTTGTTATCCGATTGTCATTTGTTTTCAAACTATAGGGTAATTAGAATATTTAAATAAGTTCAACCAATATTCAAATAAAGAGTTTCTGGGACTATGGATTGGTCGCTGTGGTCGTATTAGTTGGCCTCCAAACCTCACACCATTGGACTATTGTTTGTGGGGCTGGTTCAAGAACAAGGTATACAAAGTTAAAGTTGACACTCGAGATGCTCTAATTCGACGCATTAGAAATACGGCATTGCTTATCAAAGAAAGGCACGAATCAATCAGAAAAGCATCGAGAGCCCTTCGCAGACGAATGTGTTTCGAGGTGAATGGCGGGATTTTCGTGCATTTATAAAAATAATGCTATAAATGAAACCATTTTAATATAGAAAATGTTGTTTTTTATAATGACGCTATAGTTTGAGAACAAATTAGAATCGGATAACAACAAATGAATTTTTTTATATTATTTCGAGCTATACAATACACACCTGAAGTTTGATCCGTTCCTCCCGACTCACCCTGTATATACAAGAAATGAAGTCTTTGCTGATATAGTTGAAACAGAGAATAGATTCTTGGGATAGCAGCAGATTGGATGAATTACTCTTTTTTTTTATAGCTTAAGCTTTCGATAACTTTACTTTTATCTTCTTCAGAAGCACTACAAACATCGACAAAGTGAGATAGATATACATGTAAAATGGAATAAATATAACAAACTTACAGGATTTGAGATTATAAAATTCAAAGGTGTTCATATATCAGAATATCGACATATATATATTTGAAAACCATGAGAAGTTCGGACGAAAACGAAAAATATATTTTTTTTGGATTGATAAATGTCAGTTATTGACAAATATCATTGATATTTCTTGGCGATGTTACTGAAATGATTCAAAGGAGTGATCGTTTACAAATTGGGGATTGGTTTTAATTATTTTATCGATCTCTACTAAATTAGCATAAATTGAACAGAGATCTTCTACATCTCGTCTATTATTCATAGAATTTGGTTCTTGTATAATATGAATCATTTCTAAATATTTTCTCGTCCACATTTTACTTTCAAACTCTAAGATTTTGATATTACTATAATCCATATGGTGACCTGTTTGATTTTCATGTACAGCAAGTGCACAATAACTAGCCAATCCAACATTGTGTACAGGATACCTTGCACCAACTGCGACTTGGTATACATCGGTGAAACAAAGAGAACCTTATCCAAGAGGATAACATCACATAAAAATGATTCGAAAAGAAAAATCACAGCTTGTGCACTTGCTGTACATGAAAATCAAACAGGGGTTCGTGAACATATAATAAAATTATCTGACCATGAATACTTCAAAAACAAAAATCATGGCGTGTTCTCTTAGATCCGATGGTCAGCCTGTTCTCATTATTATTATTATATTAGAGGTTCACCTCAATTTAATATTAGCAAATACAGGGTGAGTCTTTGACTTGAACATGCATTTTAACGGGACATTCCTGAGGTCCAACGAAACACTTTTTGTCCCTACCATTTCTTCCGATTCGGCTATGTTAGAAAAATACAGGCTGTTGAAAATCCATAAAAAAATTTATTTTCGAATATATCCCGTGTGGCAAATCTCTCACGGATACAAAATTGACCCCACATGTTTTATTTTTTCGTTATGACCAGTATGAAACATTTCATTCAATAATTTTAGCAGAAATTCTATGATCCATTTTCTATTGGCCATTTTGAAAAACAAAAGTATTTTGGAGTAATAAATGATTGGAAAAAAATCTATATCAGAGAAATTAAAAAATTTCTGGCTGACTATAATTCTGTTCGAAGATTCGCAGAATTAAATTTTTGTAACATTTTTTCGAAGGTTCAGGTGATAGATCTAATGCTCGGAAAAATTTTAGTGTCATATGTCCAGGGGTGGCATAACTCATTATGAAAGTTTAAGATAGATATATCTTTTCATCTAGGCTGAATCAGAAAAAAAAAGCTATACAAAAAGTATTTTTTTTTGACCTCAACAATCTATGATTTGAATATATGTACAAGTCGAAGACTCACCTTGTATACTTCGACCAACATTTGAGATGGCCTGAACAGGTTAATTTTCTTAACGGGAGGCTTGAGAAACTATTTTATACAGGGTGAGTCTTTGACTTGTACATATATTTTAACCGTAGATTCCTGAGGTCAAAAGATACACATTTTTCCTCTACCATTTCTTCCAATTCATCCAATGGCTCGAAATTAGAGCTCACAGTAGTGCCGATATGTAAATCTATTCCATGAACCTTCCGAAGTTGTAAAGAATGCCGCTTTTGAAACGCAAATCGCCATTCGTAAAAATGCGTATGCGTTGAGTTGCGAATGATTTCGAGAATAGGTCCCCTGGTCGTATTAAGGTCGTATAGATGATTTAATGCTCTGATATTGTGCTGTGAATGTTTCATAATAAAACGAATCATTTTTATACAGAACACACTGTATCCGACATAGAAAGTGAGGTATGGTGGAATTAAGCCCCTGAAACAGTGCTTGTAAATAGTAATCAGGGGTCAACTGGCTTACAGAACTAAATAATAAAGTAAAAATTGACAATTTTTCAGTTTAGAACTTCTGAATAGTGAGGTTAGGTATGCGATTTGGTTGGCAGTTGCCCTAAGAGGGTTTCCTTTGCAACACAATATGACCAACTAGTTGTTTTAAGGTCGTATAGAAGATTTGACACTCTATTATGGTGCTGTGAATGTTGCTCAATAAAACGAACAACTTTTATACAGAACTCACTGTATCTGATATAGAAAGTAATGAATGGTGGAATGAAGCTCATGAAGACAGTGCTTGTGAATAGGAATTAAGGATCAACTGGCTTACAGAGCTAGATAATGAAGAAAAAATCGGCAATTTTTCAGTCTGGAGAAGTGAGGTTATACGATTTGGTTAACAGTTTCTCGAGGAGTCGTATAGAAGATTTGATGCTGTATTATGATGTTGTGAATGTTGCATAATGAAACGAATTAGTTCTTCTCATGTGGCATAGGTAAAGGTGAATAAATGTCAATAAAAAATCAAACAGATTCATTTTCCTTCTGTGCAGAAGATTTTTGGTCGAATACTTTATCTTATGGCCTAATGTTTTCGTCGAAAAATATTAATCTGATCTCATCTCTATTAGATGTGAAATGTCTTGAAATATATCAACATTTGCTTCTTGCGCTGTCAGTTTTTTAATTCTAATAGATTTATCCCTTCCAATACGTGCCTGTGATGCTTTGGCGGCAATAAATATCATAGGTTGTATAAGTATTCGATTGAAGTACGTAACAGAACCAATATGTTATTTAAAAGTGTCATCTGTCATCAGAAAGTTAGATTGAAGAGGATCCATTTTGGAAACAACAAAGAGACGTATCATCAACCGCCATATTGAAATAAAAAAAATAAATGTATGAAATATTATGATTTTGGTTGAAGTATGTGATTTAAATTTTTTTTATTTAATCATCGATGAATTATTGAATATAAGGGTACATAATAAGGACCAAGAACGAGAATCAACAGAAATATTTTTTTTTCCAAAAAAAATTTTTTTTAAATATGTTTTTTTTCTGAAGCCCATGAAAATTTAGCACCACATATGCCATATATTTCACAGTGAAATTAATTCGCCATGGGAAACATCTCCTGAATTTCGAGGTATCACATTCACAGATATCATTAAAATATCAGCTTTAACAAAGATTCATCGCTTATGCATATTTAGGTATCTATCCGGAAATGATGGAAGGTTTGTCCACTAAAGGCACATTTATACAATCGTGTGATTATATTAATGTCACCAGAGTCACAAAATAGTCTCATAATTGAGGGAAAAATGGTAAGAATGAATGGTTGTATAGACGTTGTACATTTGTCCTATAGTGGAACGTAAGTTCATTCACAGGACAAGGATAGGATCATGGAGAATAGATTTAAGAGTTCTATTAAATGTCGTATAAAAGTTCTCTAAACGTTTATACACCAATCCTGTAACAGTCCTAAAGAGTCTACCAGATTAAGTAATACAACTAAATTGTCGTATAAATCTTGCCCATTTTGGTTGAATAAGGGTTGTATAAACGAAATGAAAATATTTACAGGACTTCGACTTGTCCTATAAAAAGTACGGAAAACGTTTACAGAATTCTTATAAGACATTAAATTGCTAGCTGGGAAGTAAATGCTCGAAATGTCCACCATTTGCGATCAAACTTCCGCGAGCTCTTCTGAGGAGAGAATGTCTCACATTTTCAAGGAGATTAGGTTGACCTCAAATATGATTCGCCGCACTTGCCACACGCGATCGTAATTCGTACACATTATTCACGACACTGCCAAAAACAAGTTTTTTCACGAAACCCCACAGAAAAAATCACACGGATTCAAGAAGTCTGGTGATCTTGAGTCATTCTGTAACGGCTCTGGAACTATAAGATGGAGCTCTATCTTGCTGTAGTCACATATTTCAAACAAAAATAAGTAGCACGTCCTCCAATGCGTAGTCCAAATCATTCTGCAGAAAGTTGAGATACTCATCTACTGTCAACCTCCCAAATTCCCTCAACTGTCTAATCCATTCTCCTATTTCTGACCTAGCCGTTATCCACCATGTTGGGAGAAAAAGTTCCATGGTCGAGTAAAAGTCGAGAACAATCTTCACGAAACTTCTTTCATTTGGAAGTAATCTATTTGGAAACTGTAGTCCATAAGCTTCTCTTGCTCTTCTGGCTATTTTTCCATCAGTAAAATAGCATTATAATATATCTACCATTTCTTGGTTAGAAAACATTTTGAAGATTTACACTGATACTCTGCAATAACCGAATAAACGACTTATTCCAAAATCACTATACCATGAATTTCGAATCGCAATTGTTTTGTATCATTCTATGCGCATGGCAAACCAACATGGAACAGTCGTGAATATTCTGTTATCACAGTTTATATAGTTTAATTTTTATTTCATTATAAAATATATTAATCATAATAATGAAAATGTCCCGGAATTTTAAGTCGAGTTTCACATAATATATGATTTATTCTGAAGTGTTTCCATATTACAAAAGTGGATGATTCGAAGAAAAGTTAGGTTAGGTCTTTATAAAGGCAGTTTTTAAATTTGAAAGTTTTTAATTTTGTGATCTATGATTTGAATAATGTCAATCAGCGAATTCTGAAATCAGAAAAATGAAAATTATGCTATATTGGCTTCATTAGAAAATTTTGGATTTTTGGCAAAGATAGTTTTCATTTATCATAAAAGAAGCATAATACATTATTATCAGGCGCTGTTTTTATCTTAATATGCCCATTATGCTCCTGATTACACTCTGGAGAAGCGTTATACTCCACATAAATTGAGGACTACTTCGAATTGTGAGGCTCCACCAAAGCCAGTTTTTTTCAGAACAATTTTGGGGAAACTCTCGAATTGCCAGAAAAGCACTGATGTCAATTATTGCATTGCAAGGTAGAGTAGTTGCGATATGAAAACAGTTAGCAGCAATATATAATATCTATTAGAAAACCGATCATGGTTTCATTTCATGTGATTATGCAGATAAAATCTAAAAGAAACTATAGTGTCATTGTTACAGGGGAACTATTCGAACATAAAGCTGATCAAAACAAACATATTTCAAATGAAAATCAGAAAGCTATATGACTTCCATTTACTACCTCCAGCTTGCACAGCATGATTTTTCAACCACTTTCTTCAGAAATCAGAATTTTAAAAATTCATCCTACAAGATATACATACATATAACTATGTAGATATACGAGTTGTTGATTCTTAATATTAGGAAAATCCTGTTTTTTCAATGAAAGCATTTCTTGGAATTAGTAGGTTCCAAATTTGGTCATGATGTGCTAATATTAGTGACTGAGCTTTGACACAGCTCTGATTGACGAGGGCATCTTCAAGATGCCATATAATAATTTCAAAATAAGAATATTAAATTCAAAATAGAATTCAGGGAGTTGGAAAATAATACATCATGTTCAATTTTAATTATTTTCATTGGATACTAGTTTATTTTCAATGTGAAATTCAAGTAGAATAAAAAAAAGTTCGATGAACTTTTATGTGAGTTAAGAATAACTCACAAATATAATGAATATTTCATTCCTTAAGTACCTACTTAATTCCTTATAATTTCATATATCGGAAGGAGAGTTAAATATAAACATGAAGAATGCAAATGAGAAGCAACTGTTAGATGAAATAATATTCCATGTTATGATCATATTTCAAAGTAACTAGTTTCACATTCATATGCAAGTCCTGAAGCATTTAACTGGGTTATATTGTGACTGTTATAACTCCATAAAACACTTTCATTCTGAAATGAAAGTAGTTCTGGCTCCCTCGTCAATTAAATTATGAATCCACCTATTCATTTTTGAGCCAAATTTTGTTGTCAAATGTTTGTATTGATAAACTTACATCATCAGCTCATTTTGTTAACAAGTCTCTACGAAAAAATCACCACACTCACAGGGAAGAAATAAGAAGTTGATTAGAGCCACCGATATTCCTTATCGATTCAATTAATCAGATTTATGTAGAAATTCCTGATCGGACAATGAGAATTTTGTAAAACCAGACTTGTTATTTGGACATATTTAATTCCACATGTAATAATTATTACATCAATTAATTGATGATTCACAGTTATTTGCTGCCATACCTCTGTGAATAAATAAACAGTAACATGGAACTATTTATGGTTGTTCTTGAAAATAATAGGGGCTGCTTCATTTCAATCATAACTTGTTGATAATAATGTCAATGTTCTTCTAATTATCCGCACTGATAAACTCATAGTTTCTTGAGAAAGGACACTCGAAAATGGTTCCGATTTTGTGACTATAAACTCTTGGACTTCAATTATGTTGTGCTCACTAACACATTCTGGGAACAATTTTTGCATCTGATTCATTGGCAATAGTAATAGAATACATAATAAGATAATGCTTTCGTGTGCTCTGAGTGAACTGAACTAAGTACCCTATTGTGTACCACTAGAGCCACTAAGTACTCGTTCATCTTCACATGAACTGTTGCACTCGGCCATTCACATTCACATATCATCATAAACAGGTAAAACCTCGGGTCACTCAAGAGTAGGAACTTTATCATTCCATTTCATTTTATATACGTTTCTATTGAAATATCATCAACAATCGTTCCTCCTTTGGCGGTCTCTTCGAGATTAACTCGTCAAGCTCAGTCTTCACACCCCTTCGTGGTCACTTTTCAAAGACTCGTTCATCCAACGAACAGCGAGGCTTTGGAACTCATTGCCTAGGGAGGTGTTCCCCGAGGCATACAACCTCCAGAAATTTAAGAAGAAACCCAACTCCTACCTTCTTTCCCTTGGTACCCACGATGTTCTCTGAACATTGCAGGATATCCCTTTCCGTGGGAAGTTTTGTTCCTTCAGTCCCAGTGTATGAAAAAAAAAACATAGATGTGAATTCGGTAAATACGACGACTTTGGTTGAGAAGTGAGTTTTAAATTAGTAAACGAACACACTTTTGAATTAGCTGTTCTATTAATACGTTTAATTGAGCACCTACCCCTTTTACTTAGTTTTCGAAAAACAAATTATTAATTATTCACAACCACAACACACATTTGATTCGTGCTCTGCCTCTGTCTGAATGACATCTGGCAACAGTGCGAAAGCGGGAACAAGTGTACGTCGCAAAACGTTCACAGATTATATGACATTTGTTCACACAGAAACCAGATCTATGATTTGTTTACTTATGGAAATGAAGGGTTATGTTTGTATCTGATAATACTTGTAGAAATTGTTATGAATGATTACATACCGAAGATGAATCTCAAAATTCTCAAAGCTGATTTGGGTGACAAAAAGCTCAATTCTTCATTATAGAAAATGAAATAGGAATCAAGAGAAGAATATTCAACATTTGTCGCCAACGAAATTTGGATGAACGTGTTCATTGTATTATAAATTCGGTAAATATTTATTACTCAAATAATCCTGCTTTATCTTTCGCCGAAGAGGTTTGAAAAAGTGTGATTACGCTTGTCTTTATAATACAATTGCTTATTCCAACGTTTGTTATGGTAGTAAGGATACCTATGCTTTCCAGGGGTGGCATAGCACATTATGAAAGTTTAAAATGGCTATATGTTTTTATCTAGGCCGAATCGGAAAAAATGGTAAATAAAAAAAGTGTTTCTTTTGAGCTCAGGAATCTACGGTTAAAATATATGTACAAGTCAAAGACTCACCCTGTATATTCTGTAATTTACGTGGAATTCTCAGTCGTATAGAAATATTACGTGTATATGAATCACTTGCAGTTTCGATATCGAGATATGGAATTTTTGAATGCGGAGGCCTTTGTCATGTTTATTCACAAATCTTAGAGGTGATTCGAAACACCATATTAAAAATCAACATTAAGGTAGCAGAAAGATATAAAACAACTGACCTATTTCTAAAGAATAAACAGCTTAACATACGATTAATATATTATGTTCATGAAAATCTCCTTAACCAGTCTACAACAAATGAAGGTTTGGTTGATCACCTTCTAGCACGAGGCATATACTTGATCACGCGGTAGTGGTACCTAGGTTAGAGCTTACATTCAGCCTAGTTGGCTGTATTTTCGACCAAGGCTTTTCAACATTCTTCCAGTGGATCTTAGGAGAAATTTTAATGTTAGGAAAAATAAGCACAAGAACGAGCTTATATTGTGTCCAATTCCGGAAAATTTTATTCTGTAGTGGAAGGGTCAAGCTACAGGCAGTGGGATTTTCGGAGCACTAGTTTATTTCTCTGGATTGTTGTAACTTGACCGGCTGAATTTCCGAGAATGATTTCGGAAATTCAGCTGTCGAGTTACAACCTCTAAAATACCACGGCTCATAAGCCCGAACAACTCCCTCAATTTCGAAACATGAACTGTCCCAGAGCACATCTCACAAATGGGCTTTATCATGCTGGTTCTTGAAAGTATTCACTGATGGGACATCCTCAACACGGGGCAGCAAGGACTTCCAAGTGTCGAAAACTTTATTAGGAGAAACATTTCTTCGTACTGATGTCTTGTACTGCCGATGTTTCAACTTCAAATCATACTCGCACCGGTGGTGGTCGTCAGACCATGTGGAAAGTGATCCGAGGTCGCTGCTAATGAAGTCGTTTAATTGTCAGAAAGTTTATGTGATATTACCACGATACTCCACTCTACATTATCTTTGTGGTTCAGTGCTAAGCGCGTTTTTTGGTAATATTTCTTTCGTAATATTTTTTTCGTAGCAATTTTTCCTGGTTTGGCCGAAGTCAGTGAGGATATGTTTTCAAGCTTCACAAGTTCCTAATATTGCCGCTTCTTGGCGGTGAGTATCGAATTTTTTTCCTCTTTTATTCCTAACTAATTCTGTTTCAGGTGGCGCTCGAGGAGACCATTCGATAATATCACCAGTGGGATATTATTATTATTGTTTCATTCTGGTTTGTAGCTTCTCAGAAATTTTCTGGTAATTCATACAGCAAGGTGCGGGTGTTTATCGCTCACATCTAGTCTTGACAAGAATTTTCTCACAATTCGTGACGTATTGAGGATAACAGCTTTCTGGAGCAGTTATTTTTTATATGAGATAAGGATAAATGATGAGGGATCGGTGAAATACATGAAAAAGATTTAATGGACATTACCCTCTGAAACGAAAATAAACAGTAGACAGCTGCTTTGGGCTTTTGGCCCTCATCAGTTTGTACATTTGCGATTTCGGTTGGAAGACCCTGCATTCCAGGTCAACATCCAACGTCACCGCGGAGGCAGCAACCACCTGCGTGATATCTGAGTCCAGGAATATGAATATAATATAGGGATAAATAATGAGGGATAGCTGCCTTCGTGGTGAGGTCGGATGTTGCCTTGGAATGCAGGGTCTTCCAACCAAAATCGCAAATGTGCGGCTGGCTCCCTTCTCTTGACTCCAATATGTGATTTCAATTTCCAAATTTCCACCGTACTGATGAGGGCCGAAAACCCGAAACAGCTGTCTACAGTTCATTTTCATTTCAGAGGGTTATGTCCATTAAATCTTTTTCATGTACTGTTCTTTATTTTGATTATTCGTAAATTGTTTACACTTCGAATATTGAGTAGATGTATATACTTACCTTCTGATTTCTGGCTTCGCGTAGATGGTGATCGCATGAGATGGTGATATCAATTATTCTGCCTCTCTTCTCACCTTTCTCCAACACAAATATATCAGGTCAGTTATTGAAGATCTATCCCAATATATTTTAGCTGTTGTATTTTCCACAAGTTCTTCTGGATCATATTCGGAATAGGACTCACCGTTATTGAAGAGGTGGTGCTTATTATAACCATTCTGAAAAGGGGTCGATGTGGCTAGGTTCAGTCTCCCGAAAACTTAAACTGCAAGGATCTTTTGTACTTTATCCACCCCGTTCCTTAAAATTTCAAGGTGTCTGTCAATGGCATTGATAACTCCAACGGAATCTTCATAAGCTTTAGCTTTTACCCCATGAGGATCCGAACCGCCATCCCTATGTGAGTAGTTTTCAAGAGAGATATTTTACTATATTTTCTTCTTCCACAAATGAAAAATATTCTCACTGTAGTACAGACTCCCTGTATATTCGGCTTGATTCTATTGAGAAATAACGACAAATCCTTTGCTTCATGAAATCTGTGTTATAACAATACACAGGAAAGAGGTAACTAGCTACTATCGACACGACAGCAATTAAGGAATGTATTGACACTATTTCATTTTATTTATTTTTGTATCTATCTATATGAGTATAGTGTCACCGTATTTCAAGTAATTCAGTTGTTGCGTTCGGCAAAAATCATCAGGTCGATTGAAATGCGCTCCGACCCATAAGTACGTCTTCACAGGTACCGCCGTTTTCGCCCCTTAATCGATCGATCCGATGTGTTTGCCAAACCATGTGTATTCACTTAGTGGAACATTCGAATAGAGGTTGTACAGTTTTTCAAAGTGAGTCCCTCACATTTTTGTATCGTGTACGGGACAAATGAGCAAACTCTTGGAAGCGGAAACAAACACTCAAACTCGTGAGCTTCGTAAATTCCTATTATAATTATTATTATTATCAAGTATGAGTTGGAGCTGAGGCCTAGCCTATAACACCTCTGAATATACAAAAAATTCAATTAACACAGTAACAGTACACATCGCAACAAGAGAGAGAAAGAAAACAAAAAAGCATTCAAAATGAGTCGAATGTAAGAACTGTCACACAATTGCCACAAATTTTGCGGATCAAACGTTTCCCGAACAAAGCTGTCATATCTATTTTTGAAAATGTTCACAGAAGAAGCACCAACACTCTATTAGAAAGGAAAATCTGACGAGGGGTGGTTCTGAATTTTTCCTTGAGTAATTTATAGTCGTGGCCTCTCAGGTTGTTGTTATTGAGGGGGAACAAATAAGCCAGATCCGTCCCGAACTTGCCATGCAGAGCTCTGTAGGTCACAATCAGATCCCCTCTCTTGCGTCGGTCCTCAACAGTGGTTAGGCCGAACACTTTCAAACGCCATATGGAAGACGGGTGACATATATTTGGAGTTTCTCAAGTTTATCCATATCACCCCTGAGATTAGGACACCACACCGGTCCCGCAAACTCTAAAATGGGCCTTACATCTGTTTTATAGATTTTCGAACAAACACCGGGATCACAGTTATAGAAAGCCTTATAGATCATGTAAACTGTCTTTTATTCAGAAACATTTCTCTAGCATGACATGTACGTTAGTGATTTGAATTATTTGAATGAATATTGAAAATACCCCCTGGGTTGAACCTTATTGGTTAATGATTAAATCTTTAAAGTTATATATTTATATCTATGAAATATTGTACTCCTTTGATTCAACATTTAGCTCACTAATTGGAAGCGAGCATATCTTAGCAATAGGTTCAGTGAATTTTCATTCTTGAGTTTCAATATTAATTATAAGAACCCGTGAGTCTTCACCCAGAGTAATCCCGATAACACTTGCGAGTGGCCATTTGAGTAGAGGTATTGTTTCATCCTGCAATACCTCGTGCAATACTAAGATATCTTTTACTTGAATCTTTTTGTTAGGAACAAATCATTTAGAACTGTTTTGCTATTTTTTTAATAATCAGTTTCCCAATGTTTCCAGAAATGCTGTTGAATTGGCTGCATTTCTGCCATAGCATTTATCCATTTATTGTGAAACAAGTGAGATCCTCATCTGGATAAGTTGTTAAAGAAATGTCCTGGTGTTGAAATGTTAACATCTGAAGGATCATGTGAAATACCATAGACAGAGACCATGGTGAATGAGGTGAAATATTATTTTGAACAGCATCCTTTGCACGATTTCAGAAATTCTTTGTTTTTTGAAGAACAGAAACATATTAAAAATTTTATAGTGATTTTCAATAGGTTGTACCCTCGGTTGTATCTCAGTGGAAAATAATCTCATAAAAATAGAAAAACTTAATTTTGAAGTTTGAAGACTTTTGTTTCTGAACTTATTGGTTTACAATTTATCAAGGTACCGGTAGTAATGCAATCATCGGATATAGCACGCAGAAATTTTTTTTTTTTTTCCCTATGTGCATGGAAAAATTTTCTCGACCTTGACCGATGAAAAAGTCACATGACCTATTCATTCAGCTCAAATTCGATATCCATTATTTCAGATATAATCATTTGTCTTCGAGATATCCTATTTTGAATGCAAAATCATGCTTTTTCACTCAATTGTCGATATCTCCTAGCCAGCCGAAGGGCAATTTGTTTTTCTACAGAAATTTTTCTACAAATATCTGTTTTGTTCAATTCAAAAGAATTGTTCAGCCAAATCTTGAACGACAAAATTTTTGCGTTTTCTGACACTACGTTTCAAAAAACAGTTTTTTCGAAAACCTCTCGACTCCTTTGGTGAGAAAGAACGATTTAAAAAGATAAGGTCGAGTTTAAGAAAAAAAAACTCGTTCTCTTAATTTCTTCGAAAGTTAATCAATCGGTCCAAGAGAACCGCTGAACCGATCGATCTATAGATTCGGGCGGGCACCCTTAACCAAAAAATGGCAAAATGATTTGTGCTTTTTCACACGTTTATGTGACAGGTGAGAAAAAATTTGTTTAATTGAACAAAACAGATTTTTGTTGAAAATTTTCTGTATAAGGAGACATCACCTTTTGGCTTGCTAGCCGGCCAGTTTTTCCGGAGATACCGACAGTTTAGTGAACAAGGATCCTCTTCCATTCGAAACTAAATTTCTCGAAATTTATGAAAAGCAAATAATAGGTGAAGGAACAGCATCAGTCTAGCCAGACAAAGCGCTGCATGAGCGTAAAAAAAAATAGCGAAAAATTTTAGAAATTTTTTCTTCGTGCTTTATCCGATGATTGCATGGTCACCGTTACTCTGAAAAATTGTTTAGCAATAATTTAAGAATCTAGAGTCTACAAAAGTTGGTTTTTCATTTTTCATACGACGACTATTATTCACTGAGATACAGAATGTTGAAAAAAATTCTTTAAATTTTTCGGTTCCTTTCGTTTTGCGAAGTGTATTTGCAATGTTGTCAGCAAATAACTTTCAAGCTCAAAAAACCGGATGGTTTATTGGTTATTACATAAGCACCACGAAAAAAAGTATATATATACGCCCTTGAATATGATTTATATTCAGATGATAGCAATATAGAAAACATTTGATTGAATGGAATATAAGCATTGGAGAGTCTACCACCGACTCTCAAAATACCTGTGACATCAAAGAAAATATCAAGTTTTTAAACGACCTCTTCTTTAAATTTCTTTTCATTTTGTATAGTATATTCTAATTGACAAAAAGAAATAAATTTGATGGCTGCTGAGTTCAATTCAGTAACAGAATATGAACCATACAATCTCTTGAATGATTTTTTGAAATTGTTCATGAGGCAATAGTCTATTAACCACATTAAACAGAATGTTTTGTGGCAACATCGTAAATATTTTGAGCAGGAGGGCAGTTTTCTTTGTTCAGGAAGATTTCTGATAAATTCCTCGACCTTGATTTTGTCGAATCAAGGTCTGGTTAGGAAAAAAAGCTGGGACCATTCCACCACAAACACGAGACTACTTATTATGATGATGATGAATTTCTGGAGAGAAGATCTTCAGGGTTCTGTTTGTATAAAAAATAACTTTCAGAGTTATTTGAATTCATTGTTCGCAAATGAACACAGGCTAAATATGTCTGAGAACTGGCATCAGCAAATCCATGAATTTCATATTGAAAGATAACTGACTCAGAAAGCAGAATAGTTCTCGGAATTTTCAATTAAAAAATATTCAAAAACTTCTCAAGACGCCATTCGAAAAGGTAGGACAACCTGAAATTTATCAGATGGCAACCGAAAGGTTTTATCTTTGAATATTTGTTCAGCATTCAGCTCTGTTAGAGTCAATATAGATTGAGATTGATTTTGCCCTTCCTCGAGTGCCAGAATTGGGTTAAAATACCATTCAACATATCCATTTGAGTGGTCGTAGGATCTACTGCTTCTGACCTAATTTTTTTAGTTCAAGTATGAGTATAAAAGTTTCCATATTGCAAATTATTAGTGCCATTGAATGAATGTATTTCAATGAGAAAAAGTTGAAAAATCTTTTAATTTTAGAAATGGACAAATATCAATTCATGTCTCCTAGACACAAGCGAAGGCAACATCTTATCTTTATTCCTTCGAATGAAAAACAGTAAAATTTCAGGACTAGAACAGTTGGCATTTCAGGAGAATGCATTTCAGAAGGGATTCTGCTTGGTGAAACCCTCGCCTCAGAAACATCTCCCATAATTCTAGATGCATTCATATTTTTTGTAGCCATGCAGTCAGAAAGTGGAAAAGGTGCTTCAGAACGCTTTTCAAGTATGAATGTGTACTCGTGACGTTGATGAAACCGGAACGAATTGAAAACGATTCGGCCGTTTCCACTGTCACAGCGGCGAAATAAAAACCTGGCACCTATATTCGAATTCACCTTTCCGTTTGATGAATGATGAACGCCCTGTTGTTGACATTTTCAATCCATTGTTTTTGTTGATTTTGACGAAGTACGATGTTCGACCGGTAGGTTTTTGTCGGTAATCCAAGAGCGATGCTGCAGTATAGTGGCGCAATCCAAACGTGTTATTCGATGTTGAAACAACAACTCACGATTCTATTGATTTGAGTTATCTCACATCTCACAGGTTTTGACCCGCAGAACTCTGAATCATGTTTTTGAATGCAATAAATTTTCTTTGTACAGGGGTTTCGGAAGCTTGTTGTGTGACAAATGATATTTCGGGTCTGTTTCACAAAACTTTGATTGCACTGTTCAATTAATTGGAGCTACCGTCATAGGACTCAATGAAGATATAAAAACAGATGAAGTAAAAAAACACCATTTGTCAAACCGAACGGAATTGAAATTGTCTGAATTGTTCTCGAAAAAATTTACACTACTACTGTTCACTACTGCAGAAGGAAACTGGTCCCAGACATGAAACACCCGGTTCAACAGAAAACTTTCGACATTGATTGATATTGAATTGATATAAACTTGTTAGTTCAACACCAAATAGTGCTTTCAAAGCTCTTTATGTTGTATGTTGTATATATATATATATATATATATATATATATATATATATATATATACGAAAAGGATACGGGTGTTTCGACTAATTGAGTAGATAATGTTTTGAAACATCCAAGAAATAATAAATAAAGTATTGTTCGATTATATTAGGAGGATATATGCGGTAGATGTTCTTTTTCACAAAGCTGTTATTCCCATTAATTTTATAACTTACTGAAAATTGAGGTTACGGGTGTTATCACACTTGATGTTAAATATCATCCAGATTCACGAAGAAATATTAATCAAAAATCTCTCAAAAAAACAAATTCTTGAGCTAGAGTCAGCAATATCACAAATCAGCAACAGTCTCATCAAAAATCGATATTATAACTAACTATTCTAGAACAAAATGGAACATAATACGGAAACAGGCATGCGTTTTATCTTCGTCTTAAAAACAACAATTGATGTGAGACAAGGTACAGGCATATGTGCAAGAGAGATGTGACAAATTCAACTCTTCTATTCATCTACAGGTTCATCATAAAATCTTTCTTTATTGGGGTGGGTTAGTAAATAGGTATATATAGCACTCAAATTCTGTGTATCCGATTTTTTATTTATTGCATTATGTTCGTTGTTTATATGAATCATCTCGAGTACAGTTCTTTTATTATATTTAGTCTGTTTTTCTAAAATTTTTGCATTTTCGAAAAGGAATTTATGATCTTCTTGCAATACGTGTGCTGTCAGAGCGCATCTTTTATTTTCTTTTCTTATATCACTTTTATGAATGGCAATTCATAAACGTTTGACCAATATAACTACGTGAACAGTCCTGGCATTCTATTTTATAAACTACTTAGTTTATACTTCTTTACTGTCCTATGATTATAAACTGCAATCTTTATCTCTTCTTCCACGAAACATTTTTTAATTTGATGTGTTAGTCCTTTAGTATTCATGATACTACTAAATTTCGTTTCTCTTACATTATCCACTTCAGGTATAGTCCGCACATTAACATCACCTTGGCTGTCAGATGATGAATACAAAAGTTTAGAGACCATTTTTTTTGGGTAACCATTTTCTAAGAGAATGCGCAACAATTTTTCTATAGCTCTTTTTAAAAACCTCGGATGGCAGATTTCAGTTACTCTATTCTTCATTTCTTTTATACAGTTTATTTTAATTTGTATTGGGTGATCTGACCATTACCCATACCATATTCAATTAAAAAGAATGTGGAAAATCAAATTCATCGTTTATTAGAATTAAATGTTATAAAACCTGTTGAATATTCAAAGTGGGCTACTCCAATAGTTCCTATTGTGAAAAGAGATGGTTCAGTTAAATTAGCAGGTAATTTTAAGGTAACAATCAATCCTTTCATAGAAAATGATTCATTTCCGTTGCCTAGAATCGAAGATCTTTTTTCTAGAATGCAAGGTGCTACAATATTTTCGAAAATTGATTTAGAATTTGCTTATGGGCAATTTGCTTGGATGAGAAATCCCAAGAGCTGTGCACTATTTCTACTCATTTGGGTTTATTTAATATTTGAGATTACCGTATGGAGTTAAATGTGCTTGTGGAAAATTTCAGAGAATCATAGAACAACTACTACAAGATATAACGGGTTGTGGAGTTTTTTTAGATGATATCTATGTTTGCGGTTGTGATCAGAGAGAACATGATTTCAGATTACATTAGGTCTTAAAGAGATTAGAAGAATCTGGACTCAAAGTTGATATAGATAAATGTAAATTCAATCAATCCGAAATTCGTTATTTAGGTCATAAAATAGATCGGAATGGACTTCATACGTTATCAGACAAAATTAAACCAATTTTAAAAGCAAAACCACCGGTAAATATAACACAGCTGAAATCTGTTTTGGGTGCCATGAATTATTACGGAAAATTTATACCAAATTCAGCATCGATTTTGTATCCTTTGTACAATTTATTAAAGAAAAATACCGAATTTAAATGGAGTACAGAATATCAAATTGCTTTTCGAAAAATTAAAACATTATTAAGCTCAACTAAAGTTCTGGCCCACTATGATACATCATTACCTGTTAAATTAATAACTGATGCTAGTCCTTATGGAATAGAAAGGTAATATGTCATGTTTTTCCTAATAAGCAGGAACGACCAATTGCGTACACTTCGAGAACCTTATCTCAGGCTGAACAAGGATACAGTCAAATAGAACGAGAAGGTTTGACGATTATTTTTTGTTTATGTAAGTTTAACCAATATCTTTATGGTAGACTTTTTGTTTTAGTTACTGATAATAAACCATTGTGTTCAATTTTCAATCCAAAAAAAGGTATACCTCAATTTGCAGCTAATAGGTTAAGAAGATGGGCACTTATTTTGAGTAATTATGAATACACAATCGAGCACATTAAATCTGAAAATAATACTGCTGATTTTCTCTCAAGGTTACCAGATTCTGATGAAGAAAATTGGGAATCTTTCGATGTAGAATATGTACAATATTTCTCGCAACAAAATATTTCTTTAACGTCCTTCGAAGAAATTCGAAAAGAAACCGAATTAGGCGAAACCTTACAGAAAGTAATAAAATTTTCAGGAACTTTCTGGCCGAAATATGCAAAAAATAATATAAATTTAAAACATTTTAATAGACTTCGAAATCAATTGACAGTTGAAAATGATATTTTACTTTGGAATAATAGAATAATTGTTCCTACTAAATTGAGAGAACGTGTTTTAAAATCACTACATGAAAGTCATTTAGGAATCTTTAAGATGAAATCTATAGCAAGATCACGATTTTATTGGCCTAATATTAATAAACATATTGAAAAAATATGTATGTCTTGTGGGAATTGTTGTAAGAGCCGTTTTACGCCAGTCAAATGTACCTTGAGTAATTAGAATTGGTCTTTTGAGCCATTTGTGAGAGTACATATTGATTATTGCCAATTTTTTAATCATTATTTTTTAGTCATCTTAGATGCTCATTCGAAGTGGCTAGAAGTATTTCCAACAAAGACTACAACATCGACTTTCATAATAAGAGCCTTGTTTAGTGTATTTTGTCGTTTCGGCATTCCGAAAATTTTAGTGTCTGATAATGCAACTAATTTTTCTAGCTCTGAAATGAAAGAATTCATGATGAAATATCATATAAGATCAATAACATCACCTGCATACTATCCACAATCTAATGGGGCAGCTGAAAATGCTGTAGGTATAGTAAAACAAGCTCTAAAAAAAGCATTGGGAGAGAATGATAATATAGATATAAATTTTTTGTTTGAATAAATTCTTGTTTGACTACAGAAATAGTCCGCATATGGCCACCGGAGTTTCTACAAGATTTCTTCTTTTAGGTAGAGATTTAAATACCAAATTTGATTTAATGAAACCACCTCTTAATAAAATTCATGATAATGTCTTACGGAATCAGTCTAAACAAAGAAAATATTATGGTGGGAAAAATAGACAAGAATTGTTGGTAGGAGATAGAGTATTCGTGAAAGATTATATGGAAAGAAATAAAATTACATGGATAGAAGGTATTATAAAACAGAAAATAAGTAAAATGGTTTATTTGGTTGAAATGTCATCTTGTGAGAATATCATTTGGAAAAGACATCTCAATCAAATTCATAAAGTAGATAAGTCACCAAATTTACCTATTCATGATCGAAATTCAGAAAACACAATAAATCTAGAATCTCAAACAACTGAGATGAATTCTGAGAATCCTCATACTGACTGTGATAATAATTTGAATACTGAAAGTGAATCTAATGCAGATAATAATTTGAATTCAGATGTCATTGATGATCAGAATTTAAGATATCCAAAACGTGATAGAAAACAAAAAAACGATTGATTGATGAAATTATAAATTGATAATTTGAAATACTATTATAGTTGAATTTTGTAATCTTTCAGTCTCGTAATGAGTTCATTACAGTACTAAAAGTAGTGCTGTAATGAAATTCATTACAGCATTGTTTTCAGTTATATTTTTCGTTTTATGATTGTCAGTACTGACCTCCGATCGAATCAATTTTCGAATCAAATAAATTCAAATTCCGTGATCTGTCAAATTTCGTATGTCACACCAACTGTCAAGATACAAAACAAAAGTCACTAATCTGAATTTTCATTTGAATTTCGAGAGGTTTTCACAATGGACTGAAATAGAGAAAATACCGTCTAATACTCGTTGCAGAAGGCAATTCCAACACTCATGCTTTCGAAAACTCGCTCCTTCGTCGCTTTTTTTCGAACTTCGCATTCGTGTTGAAATAGGAGCTCATTCTGCAACTTGTTTTAGAATATACTATTCTAGTTTTAAGGGGAAAGACTGTGATATATCCGAGAAGGAAAATAATTTGGAACAGATGTTCATAGATAAGAGATTTTACAGATGTACCTGAGTGTTAATTTATATTCATTCTTATTCCTGTAACACGAACGAACAGTGTGAAATAAACTATTAAAATATATTTTGTTTGAATTAAATTATTCATTCAATTAAATATATAACAATTATGCAACGCATTATTATTTTTTTATGTATTCTTTGTTTATTCATTATTCAATTTTAATATTGTTTCATAAAGAAATACTGAAAGGAAATTCCTATTCCAAGCTTTCATTTTTGATCCTGTATGCGATGCAGGTATGTCGTTGAATGGGATCGGATAACATCCTGAACACCTCTATAATTGTTGTTCTGATTATTCTGTGTTTTTCTCTAATGATGTGTCAATTCCGTTCATTCAAAAACTCGCCACTTCGTGGCTCGTACTGGTGTAAGATTATCAATGCTTTCTGCATTTGTATCATAAACAACTATTCTTGAATTGGTAGTTTATTTTAAATGGTCCTGATACTGCTGTACGATATTCTTGAAATGTATTTATCTCAAATAAAAATATAAAAAATTTAACGGCGTGTTTTATTAATATATGAATTGAGTTGAAGTCCGAGTGAAAAATAAAATCCTGAGCAGAACAAAAAAGAGCATTGGTTTTTGTTTTGTCGCTCAGGATGTTATATTCTGGGCCTGACAAAGTCGAAATTCAATTTAATACGTATGATTCCATTCAAATTTCGTGCTCTTCGTAGAATTCAGAAATCTGTATCGACAGATTAACATGGTTTCAGCGCCATCTAGTCTGTCGTGTGTTGACTTAATCGAAAATCGTTGTCGGTTTTAGTACTGGAGATATAGGGTCGTTTCCTATCTTCATACTTTATAATCTTTGCTCGTGGCCTTTTCAATTCTGCTTCGTATTTCCTGCGAATGATCCCACTACTTGTTGGTCAGAGTTCCGAGATGAGTAATAACAGTCACTCGATCTATCGGGTTCTTGTTGATTGAAGGCTGATAGTTGTTAATGTTGGTTTGGCTAATATTCATAAGTTTCGTCTTTTTTATATTATAATATCTAGGCCATATACTTGACTGCAGGCTGTTTCTTCATAACGAATATCGTTCACTCTTTCACCTTTCTTTGTTCTGAGATACTCTTACATACTCTTTCTAACTAAATCAAATCACTATATGGACCTATTGATATATTTCTGAAATGGAAACTGTTTACAAAACAGATATACCTCGAGAGGAAGGTCGATCTACAAAATGAAATGAATTATTTTACCAGAAAAATGGGATTACTTCGACCAGCAGGCTACTTTGAAAAAAAATAATAGTAATAGTTCTAAAACAAGTTGCGGAATGAGCCCCTATTCCAACAAGAAAGCAAAGTTCGGAAACGAGCGACGAAGGTGCGAGTTATGGATAGCATGAGTGTTGGAATTGGTATATGCAACGATATTCGAAATTCAAAGGAAAATTCATATTAGTGACTTTTGTATTGTATCTTAGCAGTCGGTAATACTTGCGAAATTTGACAGATCACTGAATTCTAATTGAGTTGATCCGAACTTCGATCCGAGGTCAGTATTGACACCCACAAAATGAAAAATATAACTAAAACAGTGCTATAATGAGTTTCATTACAGCACTACTTTTAGTACTGTAATGAACCCATTACGATACTGAAATAGCGAAATTATGTAACATGGCCTTATAGTGAAATAACCATTCGGTTCAGCAAAATCTATTTTTTGCCACTCAATATGTCATCACACATTCAAGAATGGCATGGCAGCATTAACATGAAAATAAATTTTGCGCGTTAGCAATTCTGACATGTTATTTCGATCCTAAAAAAATCACGTTCGCTAGAGTCCGCAAACTTTGGTTGCTATAACCATGAGTTTTTGCAATTTATGCTCGCAAAATGTATTTGCTATTCTTTTTTTTCTCAGAACAATGTGCAAAGTAATCGTTTTCGAGGTTTCTTTAACGTGTTCAATGGGGCTCAATATTTTTAACTAACGCGGTTTTTTCTTGTAGAAAATGTTCCGCTCTCACGAAAGGAAACATGGTGCAGGAAAATATGCCAATTATAGTGTAGGTTCGGAAATCTTATAGAAAGCTTTCAGTGATTTTTATTGAAAAAAAGTCGTTGCGTGAGTTTGTCCGGCAATAAGTATCCGCCGAAAAAATAATATCCATGACCGAATGATTCACAGCTCTGCAAGACCTCCAGGTAGGCAGAACAGGAAAGAGCCTCCTTGTTTAGTGCGAATTATCTTCGCCCATATCTGAGTTACTTTCCTATTTCTTTTCTATTATCAAAAAATATTAATTTGGTTCAGTTTATACCTACTTTATTTTTCAAGGAAACTTTTGTTTTTTCATTCATTTTTTGTAATAATGAATGCATGATAATATTTGGAAAAAATATGCAGTCTGTTTTGCATTTCCAAAGCATCTTTGTTTTTTTCTTAAGAAACGATTTTTTAATATTGAGGTTCAAAGAAACTCTCTCAGGAATGTTGAAGTAAAATCGCGCAGTGCCATTATAGTCGTTCCAAATAACCCTGATTGTTATGTTACTTTGGACAACCGATTAAAATTATTATTGATCACTTTGAAATTTAATTTTTTGTACACAAAAAGATCTCACTGATGCCAACCCGAGATGGTTGGAAACAAAGAAATGTTCAAAGTTCTTAACAGTGTGGCGAACAGTTGTTGTGCAATGATATTTCAGAAGGCGGTTAGTGGATTTTCAAAAACCAAAGTAAATGAATCGACCTTTGATTTTCGATCATGTCTTCTGAAAAGAAATTTATGATCTCGATGAAATATAAAGTACCAAGGTTGTTCAATCATTCCAATAGAAAACCGAATGTTTTCAAATCTGAAAATTGAAAACAAAGTGCATATTCAATTTTATGAATTTTGAATGGTTGTGTAACCATTTTGTTATTTTACGTTATCAAATTCTGTTCTATATTTTCATGCACTAACAAAGAAAGGTTCAGGTCGAAGCAGCAGAAGTAGAAACCATATCGAATATGATGATTCTCCTGATGATTATATGCAACTTCTTCAGTTTGTCCGTCCGTGCCCTTGATTTTCTCCAACATTCTATCAACTGCTTCACACCGCTTAGAAATCTCATCGTTCAAAAAGCCTGTATGTGCAAATCGGTAAAGTAGGCAGAAAAAACCGAAAAAATGGAACATAAAATAAAATGATATCTCGGAGTCGGCATTTATCCGGACTGTTGAACAGACGTATACATTTCTCAGAAATCTTCTTCGAGTCCCGAGGGAAACTAATATAGAAGAAAATACTGTGCATTCAGAATCCATGGCATGCTCAATCTACTCCGTTTATTCTGAAAACCATCCATCATTCCTGTACAGCAAGAAGTGAAGACGTTGTGCTTTTCGTTTCTCGTCCTTGATATCTAGTTAGTCCGGAATAAAAACGTCTTCGCGTTATAATAGTACCCTGATGAATGATTTCGGGAGGTCTCTCGATCCTTCAGAAGCATCGAAAAAAGAAATCTGAATAATGAATACTATCGTGGAATTGAATGAAGGTGTATTTGTTATTCAAATCAGTCAAATTTGCTTTCTCTCTTAAAAGAAGTCCAATTCATTTCGATATTTTTTCCAGTGGAATTTAGGTACTCAGTGATATTTGAGGAATGTTTGGCTCTACCCATAAGCACATTAAAAGTTGAAACAATTCACTATTTTGTATCACAAATCTGGACAATAGAAATATTGTCCTTCTCTAAACCATACTAACTATATCACCTAAGTTTCGGAACTATGTATGGCGTTCTTCCCAAGTCTGAAATAACAAAAAATAGATGAATTTGTCTTCGCTAGATATCTATTTTTTAAGCTATTGCATAGCTTTTATCTCAGGCTCTGAGCGTGACGACCGAATGTAGAAATTCCGTAACGAAAAAACCTAACACAGCCGTCTATCGTCAACTCATTTCGGCAGACTTCGGCTCAGTGTTTGGGTGCTTCGACTAGACGAATGCGTGGAGCCACTTTAGCAGTGCAAACTGCGGTCGGCAATCTCGCTGTTCCCATTGAATTACGAACGGCAAATATTTCCTACAGAAAAAGTATAGCCAAATGCAAATTTTTCCCATTAATTTCAGCTCTTGCTCTTACTATACATAAGTCGTAAGGTGGAACTTTTGACGAAATAGTATATGAGTATAGTAAATCAAAATCTCAGGAACTCGTCTATGTTGCACTCTCTCGAGTGACTAATATTAAAGAATTGTATATTGCGACAAAAAAAGATAATTCCACATTTGAGTTGTGTCATAATCGAAGGCAAGCTGCATCGACTGCATCTTTATTTCAAGAATTCAAGAGACTGCCTTCAAATAGTGTTCAGAGGATAGCTCAAAGTGTCCTAGATTTCATTAGTAACGGAAATGGCATTTTAATAATGACTTTCAATAGCCAAAGTTAACATGGTCACAAATACGATTCACAAGATTCAGTTACGAGATAAATCAATGTGTTACTGCTTACCGGAACATGCATTGCTCGTGATAATCCGACTGAAATACCTTGTTTTGATTGATCATTTCAAACGAGATACTGTTCCAAAAATTGGGGTAGATTTTCAAACAAATAGTAATGATGTTACTTTTAAATCAACAATATGATCTTCTCATTTTTGAATAGATGCTATGTAATAGCTTTACCCCGGCAGTTCTTGAGTGCCACTCGTATTTTTTTTTGTTATTTTAGCCTCGAGAAATAAACCATTCATAGTTCCAAAACGTCGGCGATAAAAATGGTTAAGAGAAGGATATTATTCAGATTGTCCAGATTCCCTCTGAAAAATAGTTGATTTTAATGTATTAACTAGCTCTGAATATTGAATTTGGGTTATTCAGAGGGTCATCTGAAAGGGTGGATTACTAGGTATTCAGAAATTTGTGCTTTTTTTCTTCTAAAAATCTAGTGAATGTTAGCTATTACTCGATATATTCACGACTTCTTTTCATATTGAGAAAACAATCAGTCCGACTATAATATATTCTAATACAATGACTTCAATAATGACTGTTCTTGATATGTCTTTGTCTGTTTTAATGAATTCTGCTTCCGGAAAAAATGAGATAACCTTGAAGAAATACTTCACGAAGAAAGCTTCTCAAAAATTTTTATTCTCTTGATTCAGGATATTCAGTGCCAAAAATAAAGAGGAACAATTGAATGAACGAATACATGGTTTCTAATCACGTTGTATTGTTAAATAATGAGTTGCTTGAGAATGTTTTATTGGAAGTATGTGTTTTCAGGAATTTATATTTTGTCTTGATTTCTAAACCTGAAGAAATCCCTCATTACAACTCAAAAAATTTATCATTTTGTTGAATCATTCTTATTGCTTCATGGTAAAGTTTACACTCTTCAGGAATAGGTACATATAATTCAACATATTACCAACCAATTGGCCATAATCCATTTTTGACATGGTAGAATAAGAAACAGGTTGTACGTAAATGGATTTTTATTATTAATATCCGCTCTACATGTTTCGCCTTCTCAAGGCATCTTCAGGAGCTCTGTAATTTAGAAAATTAATACTAACATTACAACTTTTCGAGTCAACTAACTCGTCCAAATATACAGAAACAAATATGCAACATCAAATTTCTAACTCTGCAGAATTGAAACAAATCTGCTCTACTAAGTTGTGACAGCAAGAAAATTACATAAAATCACGTGAATAACTAATATCAAAAAATGTGCTCTGATAGCGTCGAGTTCAAAGAACAATAGACATATATACTGACGTTAAATGACATGACAACTGGCTGACGTATGTTACATGGTGGGTGCGTTCCGAATCTCGCGAGTTACTCCGAATTATAATAAACATTTAAAAATAGGATGGTAGCTTAGATGTGATTCAACTTGAGTGTTTAAACAATTGTTCGGATCCATTTTCAGGTTTTTCGCAATTTCATATATTTCCATCAAGTCTAACATATTTCCTCTATCTAAATCGTGCAAGAGTGTGACACCCTCCTCCCTACTAAACTCATGTTGTTTTTCTTTTACCGAATGAACTTTTATTGTTGTTGTTTCTTACATGTTTGGCTAATCTTACGCTAAGGGCTCTGAATGTTTTACCTATATAGAACTTATCGCATGTTTTACAATTCAGCTTGTATACTCCATTGTTCTCCAATATCGGTGTCTTATCCTTGCAATTTTAACAGTTGACTATACAGACAATTGTTGGCCCTGAAAACAACTTTTATATTGTGTTGAAAATTTTTGCTATAGAATAACAGATGTTTTCATAAAATGGCAGTGAGAATCTCATCTTCTCCTGTTTATCATCTATAGATTTCATAAGAATATATATATATATATATCATCTATAGATATAACTGGGTTAATTGACTTATTGTGCATATGGATGAATTTTTTTATCAATAGTTTATCCACTATATCTGTGCTATAGCCATTTTCTTTGGCAATGAATATGATTATCTTCAACTCCTTGTCAAACTTATTTTTATCCAATGGTAAACTCAGCAGACTATGTATATAAGCATTCAAAGCGGCATTTTTGTGGCATGCTGGGTGGTTAGAATCTTTATTGATAATACCTATCGTCTGAGACTCCTTTCTGTAGATATCTATGGATATCCTATTGTTTTCCAATGTAGATATCCATAGATATCTACAGAAAGGAGTCTCAGACGATAGGTATTATCAATAAAGATTCTAACCACCCAGCATGCCACAAAAATGCCGCTTTGAATGCTTATACACATAGACTGCTGAGTTTACCATTGGATAAAAATAAGTTTCACAAGGAGTTGAAGATAATCAAATTCATTGCCAAAGATAATGGCTATAGTACAGATATAGTGGATAAACTATCGATAAAAAAATTCATCCATATGCACAATAAGTCAATTAACCCAGTTACATCTATAGATGATAAACAGGAGAAGATGAGATTTTCACTGCCATTTTATGGAAACATCTGTTATTCTATAGCAAAAAAAATTTTCAGGAAACACAATATAGAAGTTGTTTTCAGGGCCAACAATTGTCTGTATAGTCAACTGTTAAATTGCAAGGATAAGACACCGATATTGGAGAAAAATGAAGTATACAAGCTGAATTGTAAGTCATGCGATAAGTTCTATATAGGTAAAACATTCAGAGCCCTTAGCGTAAGAATAGCCGAACATGTAAGAAACAACAACAATAAAAGTTCATTCGGTAAAAGAAAAACAACATGAGTTTAGTAGGGAGGAGGGTGTCACACTCTTGCACGATTTAGATAGAGGAAATATGTTAGACTTGATGGAAATATATGAAATTGCGAAAAACCTGAAAATGGATCCGAACAATTGTTTGAACACTCAAGTCGAATCACATCTAAGCTACCATCCTATTTTAAAATGTTTATTATAATTCGGAGTAACTCACGATATTCGGAACGCACCCATCATTTAACATACGTCAGCCAGTTGTCATGTCATTTAACGTCAATATATATGTCTATTGTTCTTTGAACTCGACGCTATCAAAGCACATTTTTTGATATTAGTTATTCACGTGTTTTCATGTATTTTTCTTGCTGTCACAACTTAGTAGACCAGATTTGTTTCAATTCTGCAGAGTTAGAAAGTTGAAAATGATATTCATTTCGAAGATTACTATTTTGAATTCATCTATGTTTTAGAAAGTTGATGTTGCATATTTGTTTCTGTATATTTGGACGAGTAAGTTGACTCGAAAAGTTGTAATGTTAGGATTAATTTTCTAAATTACAGAGCCTTGAGAAGGCGAAACATGTAGAACACATATTAATAATAAAAATCCATTTACATGCAACCTGTTTCTTCTTTCTTATTGTACATATAATTCAGATTTCACAAACTGTGTTGAACTTGTCTCACTTAATATCCACTGAAACTGAATGGGTGTAAAAATTAAGCAGGTGATTCCTCATCTGAAGAAACTTCATTGAAGCATCCCTTGTTAAGAGAGAGCCCCTCGAAGGGGGTACATAAACTTTGTATAACAATATTTTCACAAGTTCTAAAAAAGTTATTAAGAAAAAGAATAAGACTTGAAACACCAACCTTAGACAAAACAATGATCAAGCTGATACGAAGCGGTTGCGATGGGTCAATCAGCATCGCGCACATAGACGCGCGACCTTTTCCCGTCATAAACCGGGGTTTAGATGATGCTCACAGTTCAAACATGTCAGTGTCAGAAATTCAATTTTGATTGTTCTAGCCTCTCTGTGTACCAACATTTTTTACTAGGCTCTGGCGAAGGCAAGCAAGACGATATCTTCTCTCCCTTGCACAGGTTTCATCTGTTTCGAAAATCAAGATATTATTCCTTCATGCGGGGAGAGAACAGATAACTTCCACTAGAAATATGAATGTTTACTGTAATAGATGATGAGAAAATGCTGTAAAATACACGAATCTGAAGTTTTTTCGGAGAATATGCAGTAGTTTTCGAAAAAATCAATCTTGAAAATGCATCATTTTGTTGAGAAGAATTCGAAGTAGAACTGTCATCGTTTTCAATCATTTCTTCAAGTGAGGATGACGCAAATTTTACACAAAACACCAGTGTTATCAATCAATAATACATAAATAATGAAATAATTATGAACGTGACATTTCAAGCCATTAAATGCAAAACCAGACATTTGATTTATGAGCCATTCCGAGCAAAACGAGAAAAACCTGAAAAAATCATAATTTTGAATTGAAAAACTCCCAGTTTTGACCATTTGAATTACAAAAAAAAGCTTTCAAAAGTCTACTTATGAACTTGAGGGTATAAGAATGAGATTGCCAGCAACTTTTTTCATTGTTATCCTTCCTTAACTCATTTTTTCGGAAAATGTCAAATGTCCGGTTTTGCATTTAGACGCTTCATTTCAAGTTACGTCCTCTCTCTGCAGTTATATATTTTTATGAATTGAAGAGCTCAATTATTGGAGTATTATTACAATAAATGTTGAAACAAAAAGTACCTGAGCTGATCTTTTGTGATTCAACCTCAAAGTGGGCGAGTGCGAGAATTTTTTTGTCAACTCAACTTGGTGGATTTCAATTTGTTGTGCCAAGAATAAGAAGACCTGACATAAAAAACCTTGTCACGGGAGGGCCCATGCATTGAATGGGTTAACTGATTATTTGATTATAGAAACATAATGACTTCATATACTTTCGTTTATTACTACAAAATTAATCTATGTTAGAGCCGTTATTTCATTGTAGGTATGCGGCAATGGTGAACGTACTCACGTTAGAAATGAAATACTCCATGTCTGTGTTGTGAATCATTCACCAATATAAAGTTTATTGATGCATTCATTACATTAGAGCGGAGCCCGCGAGGATCCCAGAATCCACCCAACCAGAGAACCAGCCGCGAAAGTGCCCGAAAGATGACGATATGTTTAGATTAGATTATAATTTTATGTTTAGATTAGATTTATTATTTGCAAAAATATACATGCAAAAATCATAAATTTCACAAAATTTTACAAAAATAAAGAACTGAACCATCATAAAAGTACATGGCATGTCAGAAATTAAAAATTTACAAAAGTAGCAAATTAAAAACAAACACAAAACATTCATTCAGACAATATACTACACCACATCACAGCCTTGGCTCCACGGATGTAACCGGGTCAACTCAAGAATTCTTCCACTGTGTACAAAGTCCTTTCCAGGACAAGTGCCTTTACTTGCTCAGAGAAGGATGACATGTTTAATTTCATGTTGTAAAGCTTTAAACAAATGTGATTTGAACCCTGTTAACATTTTTTATTTCTATTCTAAGGAATTGCATAATTTTCTTTACCTCGCGTCTCATAATTATGATATGATGCGTTGTAAACTTCCTAGGATTTTCATGTACATATTTTACACAAACATAAATGAACACTGAGGTCATGGTAAGTATTTTTTCCCTTTTGAAAATCTCTCGGCAGCTTTCTCTCCTATTTATATCGAAAATAACTCTCAGTGCCATTTTTTGTTTGATAAGTATTCTCTTTGCTTCTGGAGAATGACCCCAAAGTATGATTCCATATGATGCCACACTGTGGAACGCGCTGAAGTAGGAGTTTCGCCATGTTGACATTGGTGAGCTGTTTTATTCTGCGAACCATAAATATCCATGTTGACAACTTATTGCAGAGGTGATCTATGTGTTGGCTCCAGGTCAGTGAGGACTGAAATACAACTCCGAGGTAAGTTAGGGACTTTTCATCGTGGCTTCTGTTACTAAAAATGATCCTTTGTGTTTTGTCTTTGTTCAAAATCATTCCATTGGTTTCGAACCATTCACCAGCCTGCCTCACAGATTTGTCAAATTTATTCATAAGCTCTCTCTGTTGGCTGCACTATTTAGGATACTTGTATCATCAGCGTATGAAGACATTTTGTCAGAATTCACATTATAATATAAATCGTTCATAAAAATTATGAACAGCACCGGGCCTAAAATCGAGGCCTGCGGCACTCCCATAGATGTTTTCTGTGGTTCCGAGATCTGATCATTTATTTCAACCACTTGCCACCTGTTTTTCAAATACGAGTTGAACAGCTCAAAAGATATACCTCGTACTCCATAGTGGTACAGTTTGTCAAGGAGGATGTCATGATTGATACTATCAAAGGCCTTACTTAGGTCTATACAGGTAAGTTCCGTTTCCTCTTCTCTGTTGTACCCATCCACTATACTTTCCAACACCTCTATCATGGCTGATATCGTTGATTTGTTTTTTCTGTAACCGTGTTGTGATTTATGGAAAAATCCATTTTTTTCGAAGAAACTTATGATTCTGGATTTAATAATCTGCTCGAAGATTTTTGATAGAGTTGGCAGAATAGAAATTGGTCTATAGTTATTTAACTTCTCGATATCCCCTTTTTGAAAATCGGAACAACTTTCGCTATTTTGAGAGTACTCGGAAATACCCCTTGTTCCAAAAAGTCATTTATAATTCTCGTCAGTGGCTCTGTAATATAGGGAATTATTTGTTTTAGCAGTGCGACTGTAACTCCATAAAAATCTCTGGTCTTTTTCTCTTCATTTTTTCACAAATGATTTCCTTTTCTGTTGTAGGTTCTAGGAATAATGACCTATGTGTATCGAAGCGGCTCTGTTCAATCATTTTCTTGGAATTTTCTCTTGATACATTTACATCCTGCCTTAATTTCTGTTCTAAGTCACACAAGAATTCATTCATTTCGTCTGGGGTAAAAGCTGATTTATTTGGCTTAGGGCCTCTATTTCTTCTACATTCCTCATTTATTTTTCTCCATGATTCCGAAATCCGATCCTCTGTACTATTAATTCTTTGAATTCTAATTTTCCGTTGTTCTTGTATGATACAGTTTTTCTTCATATTCTTCAAAAAATCCAATAGATTTTTACTAACTTCATCCTTCTTAACCTGGTAAACCGTCTTCGCAGCTTCATATTGACTCTTGAGTCTCTTAATTTTTTTTTTATTTGAACAATGTTTATTGTTTGTAATTTTTACTATTTTTTCAGGAAAGCAGTGATTAAAAATATTATGGAAAGTAACATGGAATTTGTTAAATTGTGTTTGAGCGTCTCCATCATACACCTTCAGCTACTTCTGTTGTTGTAAACATCGGATGAAATGATCATTGGTTTTCTTGTTAATCTGACGAATTTTTTTGGAAATTTGTCTTTCATCCTGCTGTGAATTCTGGTCAAGACAGAGTAATTGTGCCCTGTGATCTGACAGTCCCGGATCACATGTCATAGTTTGAAACTTTTCCACATCAACGTTCATAAATATATTATCAATACATGTACTACTTGTTGAGCTAACTTTGGATGGAACCTTGAACAGACAATGCATATTAAAAAGTTTGAAACTTTCATTCAGTTGTTTTTTCTCTTTAGATGTACCACAAAAATTAACGTTGAAATCACCGGCAACTATAATTCTATCCTCCTGGAAGTTATTCGAAAGAAATTCCAGAGCCAACATCAACTTTTCCACGAACAAACTCAAATCTCCTGAGGGTGATCTGTATAAGACAATTATTACAGTTTTAATTTTCAGGATTCTTATTGCTGCTAGTTCAATTGTTCTCTCAATACATAAATAATGCATCTGTATTACATTGTACGAAATACCTTCTTTAAATAATCGCAACACCGCCGTGTCTGGATGTTTTTCTGTCGAAGGCACTTGCTACCACATAACCACCAAAGTTGAGTCTATTTAAAATGTCTTCACTCAACCAGTGTTCTGTTACCATTGCGACGTCGATGTTCAGATCTTGAATGAACAATTTGAATTTGTCTATTCTGTTGCCCATCGATTGAAGATTTATATTAACCATTTTGTCAATATCTTATTTTGAAATTCCCAACTTTTTGTCGGAACAGATAAATTCGATGTTAATTCTCCTTCGGCTGCAGTAACGTTGTCTAGTGTACGACATTCTTCTATATCTCTGTCTCTTTCCAATACATTAATTTCAAATATAAGTAGTTTGTTTTTGTCACCTATTTCTTCGATGAGTCTATTCAAAAGATTATTTTCTTTCTGAAGAAAGTTGACTTCACGCCTTAGTTCCATTATTGAATTATCACTGTATTCATTCACATCTATAATTGTTTCCAGAGAATCGTTAAGATTTTCCTTATCGTTTTCTAGGTTAGAATCAGTTGAGATATTTTCACAACATTTTATATGGTTTTCGTCGATTTTCTCAATATCACTACACCCTTTGTGCATTAGGGTTCCACAGTTCACGCATTTAAGTCCGTTGGTTGGAAGTATATTACACTTTTTACACTCTTTATTTAACATCTCTCGAATTACGTGTTTCTTCGCGGCAGCCATTACTGTTCTTACTGTCATTAGTACACTCAAGTCATGAGGAATTGAGTATACACTTCCTGAATTTGTTTATGATGATTTCATGAATAAAAGTCGAATAATTTTCCTGAATAAATTTTCTGGTCAGAGAACCGAACTGCCGTCTATTTTCTATCAATAGCTTCATATTATTGGGAAGTCTATTGTAAAATTTGGGTGCAAAATATGTAACTGTCCGCCGTGTGTGCGATTTAGTGTACAATTGGGTTCGCAAAAGGTTTGATCTAGTTGAATAGTGTGTTTGTGTGATTTATTTCGAAGCTTTGGTAAATAATTTATTCAAGCGTACACATATAGAGCTTTAAGTGGTAGTACATCAGCTAACTTGTACAGTCTCTCAGTTGGTGAAGTCTGTTTTTTGTTATAATTAACCTTCAGTACGAATTTCTGTGTGATTATCACGTTTTGAAGAGAATCATTGAGCCCTCCTCCCACACAAACAAACATTATCTCAGAAACGATTCTACTAATGAAATGTAGACTGTCTTGAGAAGTTTAATATTGACGATAGTTGATGAAATCTATAAATCTAGTTTCTTATTTTCTTATTAACAAACTCACTATGTATATTCCATCTTAAGTGCTGGTCTAGCATCCATCACCCCTAAGTATTCAATATTTTGAACGTTCTCTATGGTGTCGCATTTGCGATGAGAGCTCAATTTGCACTTTGCATTTTCAAAATAATTTTTTTCGGTTTATCGACAACCGAGATCGAAAAGGCAATATATTTTGTTTCTAGGACATTTAAGCTGAGTAGGTTGTAGCTTTCTAATTCCATTTTCTGCCTCTCGAAAAACATCCTGCCAAGTTGACCCTGTGAAAGATTGAACAGTATCATCAGCGTAAGAAATTACTCTGGCATTATCAAGAATTGTTTCAATGACATTTATTCAGATGAGGAAAAATGAAGGCTCTAAAACAGTACCTTGTGGGATGCCATTGTTGACTTTCTAACATTATTATAACTATTTCCAATTTTTACTCAGTGTGTTCTATTTGATGAATAGATTTTGAAAAGTAAATTTGCGTCACCTGTTATATCCATTTATTCCATTTTCTCCAATAGTTTGTTATGTGCAACAGTATCATATGCCTTAGCCAAATCTATAAGGATTAAAAAGGTTCTTATTTGAGTTCAAAGCATTGTTTATTTCATCTGTTAAGTTAAATATGGCATCCTCCGTACTTAGATTGACTCTAATTCCAAATTGATCTTTATAGATAATATAATGCTTCTCAAGAAAGTTCATAACACGGTTTTTCAAGCATTTTTCGAATAACGTGTATGCTTGGCGTACCTTCTCTATGACTCCCTGGACCCACCGCCATAAGGAATTGGGGAGGGGAAGGGGCGAGTTTTTGTATGTCTATATACCCAGTTCAACAAGCTGAGACCTATTTATGGGATAAGGCACGGAACATCTGGGAAGCCCCATATGAACATCGATATCAGCAACTTATCATGCATCATCATATCATGATAGAAGAAGGTTTGATTACGTCGAATGATTCAATGATATCAGCTCACACGAAGTGAAAACAAAGACAGAATTCATGCAACCCACAATGAATTCCACGTATGAAAATTAATGAATGACTACTGATGGTCCCTGCTGCTCCGAGTTGAGTATGTTTCTATTATCAAAAATACTATATCCGATTTTCAAAGGCGAGAGACTACTTTCTTATAGTCCGAATATGGAACCAATAGAAACCTATATTGAGATATCCTCTGACGATCAATGGCAAGTTCATTTGGAGTTTTAAGAAAGTCAGGAGTAGTGGTAATTTTTCAATGCAGACCTAACTCCAGAAGAACTTCTTGTTTGCTGCCTACTATATTATCGACAAATAGGTACTGTGTAGTCTTATGATATTAGGGTATTTATCAGGCCCAACTCTCAAAAAGCTGCGAAGTCAAATAGTTCATCAAATTTTTATTAATCTTCGAATTCTTAGGGAATTTCTGATTTCCTCTGATAATTTGTTTTGAACTCTTTATTGGAAGCCGATATTGAGTAGGGTATTTTCTGAAGAATGATGGGATATACCTATCGAAGAGCGAATTAATGTTAAATAATATCTCCACAAAGCCATCCAAATTCTTCTTGGAAAGGTTGCAACGGGAGTGAATAGCTTGTAACGAATCGTTTAACGAGTCATAATCTGCAAGACTGAAATTGCAGCATCATAAATTACTCAAATATCTTTCAAATAATGCCGAAACATCCTCATCAAATTAAAGTGAACTATGATGAGAATCTTCAGATTCAAGACGGTGCTCGGTAATTTCCAGATACTTATTTTGAAGTTTCTGCAAATTGAATCAAGTGCTCCTCTCGCGACTTTATTAATATTGTCGAACTGGTTCATTCACAAGAAGCTGGAATAGAAGTCCGTTTAGTTCTCTCCACTATAGAACATGAAATTCGTTGGTCAGTCTGCCATGTGTTACCTGGCAAGCGGAACTCGTCATAGAAGACGTTCCTCCTGAATGAAGGAACGAACGCGATCCCAAATTAGACCCTTGGGGAATTTCTGAATTTGCTATAAACTGAAATGTCATGTTCGACGAATATAGAGAGATCAGATTAAAGAAGAAACGGAAGCTCATCCGAATCGCGAAAGCGTCCTAGTCTTTCCAGAATTTTTCGGTGTGCCATCAAATGCATTTCTGAATACTGTGTTACACTAGGGGTCGGTTTCACAAAACTTCAATTGTGCGATTAAGAAACCGTACGTAAATTCGAACCAATCAAATCACTCGTTTTGAAATTTCAATGAATAGCCGTGGCTCCAATTAATTTAACGGTACGAACAAAGTTTCTTGAAACCGACCCCTATATCAACCTGATTTTCAGAATCTAGCAATTCTGCGTTCAGACGCAGAGCCAGGAAGTTGAACAAAACCGTGATGTTAAACCGATATAGGCGTTTAATTCGAGTCTGACAATAGTATATTATTTTATAAGGAGGAGAAGTGTCACTTTTCATGGCGAGCTTGAGTTTACCCGCCGAACGTAGTGAGGCGGGTAATTGAAAGCGAGCCATGAAAAGTCACTTCTACTCCGAATGAAATATGTTATTTTATTTTGAAACGTTTTGAAATTCATGAAAATCGGATTATCCACTTTTGGATTGATTTACATTTAGGTACATGATTCTATCCACTTACGATCGTTATAATTGAATGAATTATGGGACATTTGCCTAGTTACGGTTGCCACGCACAATTGATTCTGACAGATATGAAGCAAAATAATCATTTGCAAGCTGGTGAGAAGTGGTTGAAAGTGAAAATGTCTTCAGAAATTGAGGTTTTGGCCATTGAAGCAGTCTTTTCCCTCGAACCATCGAAGTCAATTGAAAAATATTCTGCAGCATACCTATGATCACTTCGTGAATTAGTGCAATTCGAAAAATGTGACAGTTTACCAAGAGAATGTGCTTCTAGCATATTTTAACTTAATGGCTAGTGGAATAAAATGGAAATCCTCTACTTTGTGAGCCCAATATTCAATGATAAAGTCGCAACTAGCGATCACACATGAAATAGTTATTGGTAAATACCTGAAGTTGGGCGTATTTTTGCAGGGTAACACTTTTCCTGCCGCCGGCCGGAAAAGTGTTGCATAGCAACACTTCTCCGCCTAGGAGATATTCATATTTCATTCGGAGTAGAATTGACTTTTCATGGCTCGCTTTCAATTACCCGCCTCACTACGTTCGGCGGGTAAACTCAAGCTCGCCATGAAAAGTGACACTTCTCCTCCTTATAAAATAATATACTATTATTTTGAAACGTCATTTCTCGATTGACAGGATCATCGAAAAGTTCCATTTCTCCGCCAAGGAGGAAAAGTGTTACTATGCAAAAAATTAATTCGTTACCATGAGCGAAACATTCTCCAACTCAAGCGTTATTTTTATTTATTAAATTCACATTGAATGTACAATTGTTCAATGTTTCAATTTCAAAATTGATACCGGTAGGAACTGGTAGTATATTGTCTCGGATTCGGTTCAAAATCTGATGCCTCAATAGAGTAATTTGAGTTGCTGGTTCCAGGGAATTCGTTGACACGCAATATCCTACCAGCAATCTCATTCTTATTTCGCCGCGAATCATTGATATAGACTTCTACTACAATACTTCACTTCCAATCTTCATGTCGTTTCAAAGACTCAATGTTGGCTCCTCCATCTATAAGTAGTGTAGCAGAAGTTCGCCTCAGTGAAAGACCTGTGTATTTGTTTGGAGGACTCAATTTCAAAATAGAGGCAACTTTTCTTGGAACACTCCCTACACTATGCATCTCAATCACAGCTCTGGAACATTTTGCAGATTGATATTTCAAGATAAATCTATTTTTTACGAAATTGTTTGGTCTTAACGCAGTGTATCTACGATGTATCTACTATATCTAACTGTGAATGTTCGAACTTTTCTCGTTTTACTATCTAGAATATTGACTATAATAATATTTTCCTTGTCCTGCATATCATTTTAACCATCTCATCGGATCTGCAGGACCAGCTACTCCAAATAATAAAACAATCTGAAAAACCACGAGATCAAAAATTAAAATAACTTGAAACATGATAGTTACCTTTAATCCTGAATCAGAATCATCTGGTGCTTCTAAGAGGAAACGCTTGAATTCTCCCTTCGAAAAAACTCTTGATTTTTTCGCGAGATACCCTTCATTAGATTTTTTCAAGAATGCGCGCAATTTCAGATATTTACCAATATCTATGTAATGTGTGATCGCTAGTTGCGATTTGATCATTGAATATAGGGCCCACAAAGTAGAGAATTTCCATTTTTTTTTTCACTAGCCGTTGAGTTGAAATATGCTTAAAGAACATTTTCTTGGTGAACTGTCACATTTTTTTAATTACACCAATTCACGAAGTTATCATATGCTGCAGAATATTTTACAAGAGACTTCGATGGTCTATGGAAGAAACCAAAACCTCAATTTCTAAAGACATTTTCACCACTTCTCACCAGCTTGCAAATGAACACTAACAATAATTATTTTACTTTATATCTGTCAGAATCAACTCTGCGTGGCAACCATGATACTAAAACTACAAGGTAAACCCACGCGCATATCAATCTTCTGTCTCTCTCAGATCTGTGACGTCACGAAGAGACCCATTTCATATTTTACGGCCGTTGAAGGGTTTGTTCATTGAATAAGTTCAATTAATTGTGAAGTAAAAGATTTTTGGTGAATTTCGATTGTGTGTTAGAATGTTTTATCTTGAATTGTATGGTTTTTGGTTTGTTTACCCATATTACAAATTATGGTTTGTTGTGTAGTGGCAGATACCTCTAACAACAATAAAATATAACACAAATATAATTACAAACTACCCATTAGGCATAAGGTGAACAATAAATGTGCGAATATAATTTGTGCCTGAATGTTCACACTAGCCGCACAATCATATCAGCAATAAGACCAGATTTGAAAAAGTATATTGACCAGGAAATTTTGCCCTTGAACAGTTGTAGATTTATTATAGTACATATTACTTCTTTTCTTCCAACTGATTCAAAATGCATTTAACCTCATAACATAACTATTATATTCGACGAAATTGATTTGGTGGTTTGTTGAATTTTAGCACGAATATTTGAGTGTCATTTTTGCAATTGGGTACAAGTTAGATTTCTTTTTAATCGGATATGATAGTTTCGGTATTATTCTGAATATAAACGTTAAATTGAAGCCATAATTTGGCAGATATCATCTGTCCATCTAAGAAATAACGTTTGAAAATGAGCACTATTTCTCAACTAGGTCTCATCGTGACGTCATGCGCGAAAAGGTTCAAAACTCGTTCGTCAAATGATCTTATCTGGGTTGTTGTAGTATCATGCGTGGCAACCGTAACTATGCATATGTCTCATAATTCACTCAATTATAATAACGATCGTAAGTGGAAGAATCATGTGAGTAAATATAATCAATCCAAAAGTTTATATCCAGATTTTTATTAATATGAAAACGTTTGAAAATAATATAATTTATTTCATTCGGAGTAGAAATGACTTTTCATGGCTCGTTTTCAATTACCCTCCTCACCGCGTCGATCGGGTAAACTCAAACTCGCCATGAAAAGTAATACTTTTCCTCCTTATAAAATAATGTACTATTAATTTGCTTAGAAGAATATTCAATCATGGTGGATAATCCGCACTCTCACATTCCTTTTTGACTTGGAAATCGGGCAAATACTATAAATTTTCCATATTTTCGGAAGAACAACTGAACCCAACATAATTTTATATCATAAAAAGAAGACGGGCAGATGATACGATACATGATTTTATAACTGCAACTGGAATACCATCCGGACCAACAGTCAAATTGTCTTTAATTTTTTTTTTATGCTGATACGAGGATAATCAAGTCCTCAAAGGTATTTTCTAAATATCACCTACACCGTCCTCAGGTCTATTGTTTGTATTACACTTAAAAGCATTGTAAACACATCTTTAAAATTCAAGGCAAAGTTGTCAACAATATCTTCAAGAGGCTTCCCGGATTTTCCTCTAATATTCATTTTTTCAGGATTTCGGAATAAGTTTTTTTTATTATAAATCTCCACAAAATACATAAATCACTTTCCATATCATTCTATGATTTCTGTACAAACTGACCATTAGATTGGATGACTTGGATGAAATTATAAGAATGCCATGGAAGATATTCACGAGAATAGGCAGTCAGTGTTGATAAAATTCCTAAACATTCAACTTTTTGAAGTCATACATGTTGAAATTGAAAGAGAAGTTTTCCAGGAAAGATGGGTATCATAGCAGCTTCACTACAAGTGCTGGATGATACGGATCAACCGACATTTGTGAATTCCTCATCAAAGTCAAATGAATAAAAGTAGGTCAAGCAGTATTTTCTCTTTTATTCGTCTTATATCACAACATTCAAAAACTTCCAAAACGGTAAGAAGATTTCAGTCATATTGACTCTGATGCTCCAGAATATTAAAGTTACCCACAATTGTCACCATGTCCATCTACAAATTATTCTCAAAACAACAAAAACAGAAAAGATTAAGCACCCTGTCATTCTATGTTTGTGGAACATGAAGATCAGGATAGCATATTTGATTTAATTTGAAATAGGCAAAGTAATATATTAAACCTTGACTCGATATATATATATATATATATATATATATATATATATATATATATATACGCATTAGACTATCTTTACCAAGCCCGCCATAAGACACAGGTGAAGTGAAGCCAGGGTGTGCGGTGATACAAGGGGGGTGTGTATAATTTATACATTTGAGAGTACATATTACAACCCATTAGAAGCCTGTCATATGGTCATGCCATACCAAGCCTATTTGTGTAAAAAATAGATGATTCACGGTCTATGGCAAGCCCGAGCAGTGTTGCCAAAATATTCCAGTTGAATATTGCGTCTGAATTATTCCGCTGTATTATTTTCGATTTGTTTCATATTCAGATATATACATGCGACACAAGGTGCAGCCAACCGAAGCCACGAGTTGAGTCATTGGTTGTACTATGAGGGTGATACCATTTCATCATCGATTTGATATCCTCGGATACCACGAGAGCTATTTTTCGGAGAATGAAAGATAAGGAAAACACTACGATTATTTTCTGTGAAATATTGTTTCAAATCTTCATGTGGTAAAAAGAATTCAAAATTTTTTTAATCTTCAATTTTAATTCAATGTCATTTCAAGTCAATTACTTGAAAAAAGCTTTCACGTCCGTTGCGTACGTCATAAGTTTCATGCGAATACTTGATGAGACATACTATTCAAAATTCATTATATTTCGTGGATAAAAAAGAAGATCCTCGAACGACACTATAATCTCGGAGAGATTTTCTTTCGAAAATCTCAAAGGGTACGCAATTATTAATTGTTTTCAAATACAGGTATCCCACCAATTCCGTTCGTTGTATTATTTTTGGAAAGTAATCGAAATTCACATTTGAAATTTCGAGATCCGGTTGGACTGAAAGTAACACTTTCCACTCTTCAAATCGAAATGAAGCTCTGTTTGATCACGGATAACCTTAATTTGACAAGATGTTTTTGTGTAAATGCTTGAAATTACATGTCATGATACAGTGGATACCGTGAGTCTCAAAATTGATGACAACGAGAAGTCATAATTGAATATATTGAAAGATATTGTAGGTGTGCAGATATCACAATTAAAATAAAATCCGTATTTTTTGAAACAGAAGTGGCGATTAACTGTTATGCCTTTCTTTTGTTAAAAACATTTTTAGTCGCAACTGTTCCCTATAACATTCGAGTTAACTCTCTTCCTGCTTATAACCTATAAATAGACAGTGAGTAGGGTGAGATTAGGAAAAAAGGGGGTCAAAGTAATGAAACGCTTTTCCTCCACCAAGGGTCTTTAAATAATGCCGTGAATTTTCTTGGAATCCTTTTTTCAAAAAATTTCATGTTTGATCTAAATTTCGTTAAATAGTTTTGTCACTGGATATTTCGCTTATCTTATTGAATTCTGAATAATATTGATGAGTAAACCCTGTTTGTATTTCGTATACAATAAGCGGGAATAACACCACTAACATAAAATGTATATCTTCTGAAATATTCAAGAGGAACATATTTGTTGGTGACATTTCGAATTCAACTCTTCTCAAAAATACAAACAAGGTCCAATTCAGAATTCACGTTCGAAATATCGTCCATTCGGTTCGAGACATATCGATCTTGACCAGACTGCGTTGTCTAAACAATTTCATTAGGATCTGAACTATGAAAATCTTAACATACTTTGATTCGCAACTGTTTTATATTTCGTTCGCGTAAATTCCTTTCTTAATTATACCCCATAAATAGTAATCTAGTGGGGAAGATCTGGAGATCGAAGCGGTCGAAGAAATCGACCCCTATTTCACCAGCAACATTCCTCAAATATTCTTGACGAATTTTCTCTGGTGTAAGCAAATTTTCCCTGTACCAATTATTGAATGCAATTCACGCAAGAAATTTTCGACTAGGTTTTCGAATGAAATATCTGAGTTGGTCATCTGTGACAAGGCAGAATACAGTTAGTGGAAATTGAAATACAGTTTGAACTTCCTTGACTTTGTTTCGTTCGTTATTCCGTGTTGGGTAAATTTAGCTTGGTCAGACCAAATAATATGTTTCAAGAAGTTTTTGTGTTCTTGAATTTTCAGTAAAAATCCTTCAAAAAAAATTACCATTTATTGGACGGGGTAAAAAATATCAATGAACAAGATTCTCTGATCTTCTAAATCCTCAAAAGATGACCGAGGATGAGTTTGATAATAACCCATTACGTCGATTTGTTTTTTTACAATTACGGTAATGATTTTGTTTCTCCTGTACCATGAAATTCAGCTGAGAAACTTTACTATCGTTATCCCAGGTAACTCGGGATATCTGATATCGAAATTGCAACATGTTATGTAAACAATTCTTGCGCTTTCTCCATATATAACAGCTGTTTTGCAAAATACAAATTCTGAACATTTTATTTAGAGAAATGAACACCAAAGAAGGGCAGTGTGCTCGCAGGAATGAACAATTTCTGTCGTATTTTCAGTTTATTGTTTCAATATTATAAGATTTCCACAACAATTGATGACGAGAACATTATGGTCGAAATGGAATAAAAATTTTGATATAAAATTGATTTAACCCGGAGCCGATGAGGTGGAGTCTGGCAGACTCCTTCATATTTTTTATCCGCTATCACTTCTTTGCAGATCAAATGGCGATATCGTGGCTCCCAGCAAGTTTCAATTTATGCAAGGTGAGTTGCTAGAATCCATCGAAAATCCACCGAAAACATATTTTCAGTGCAAGGGAATGTGTACAAAGCCAGTGTGCTGATTTTGTAGTCAAAATTTTTGAATTCAATGTATTGCGAGAATGAAATAAGTAGGAATGAAAATGTGATATTTTGACATGTTGTCAGTTTTTTCAGTTTCGATAGATTGTTTTCTTCTGCGTTCAATGTTTCATCCACACATTCAATAACTAAAAAAATTTTGATTTTCCTAAAAATTCGTATTCATTTTTTGGCAGTTGATACGGAATGGAAGTTCGTAACAATTCCGCACATTTTCTGCTCTTCGTTTTCAAAATTATTAATTTTTCACTAATATTTTCATAAAATTTCATTGAAAATACAAGGTAAGTTATCTGGTTTAATCTATTTTTCATAGTGCGTTATGGAAATAGTAATTTGTTTTAGACAATTGAAGTGACACATTCTTATATGTCAATAGTTGCAATTCAATTGGCCATTTAGATATTTCCGATGAATCAACGAATTTATGTAGTAAAACAATTCATATTAAATAATTCAGTTGTGCAAGTGCAAAGAAATTTTCGTCGTCAATTTAATGTGAAAAGACACGGACGAATTCCAAAATGTCAAAACATATTTAGGTGGGTAAGAGATTATGATGTTAGAGGTAATGTGGCATCAAATTTTTGTGGAGGTGCCTGCGTTAGTCTGAACACCCGAAAATATTGAACGGGTAAGACAAGCTGTGATAAGAAGTCCGAATAGATTTGCATCAAGGAAGTCACTTGTGTAGCACATTTCCAACAAGACAATGCGAAGAATTTTTAAAACGTAAATTGCACATATTAATATTTTTCAAAATTTTGTTTCAATAAAATGTTTTTTGCTTTTATAACAGTTTTTTTTAAATGGGTGACACCAAATGCCTGACCCGTTAGTTGAATACATTCATGACCATGACATAGTAATTCTATTGTGAGAAGCCAAAAAGAAAGAGCTATGGACAGAGAAAAATCATATAAAATTGCAGGTGTCTAAGAGACACCATCTCACTCTCTATGACAGTGAAATACCACCTCACCGGTTAATATAACCAGTTGAATTAATTGATAATTGCCAATAATTGTATTTCTCGGGGAAGTAAAATTCAAAATACAATGTCCAAAGAAATTGATTTCCCACAATTGAAAAAAACTTTGCAATTCGAAGCAATTCCAATTTTTTCACACATACATTATTTTCTTACGTTAATTTCCTCATGGCTTCAGAAAAGAAGTTCTCGTTTGAAACAATTTAGTATTCACTTTTACAAGTTCGCAGTTTGCCAACATTGATAAACATTTTCGAACTGTATAATAATTTGTTATCTCGAGGTCATGACAAAAACTTGATGTTTATCTTTCATAAAAACCTAAAATCGAGAGTCATCCAATAAAAAAATTTGGTTTTTGTTTAAGCGAAGCTCTATTTTCAGATAAATATTCATAATTTCATTTGAAAAACAAAAGCCTAGCCTAATATATTATTTTTCTGTTATTCATATTGATCCAGTTCGCAATCATACATCAAATCAGTGAAAAATTGATCGAAGAATTCCAAAATGTTTGAATATGCAGGGTTTACTTTGGCAATGACGAAGTTTATATTCGTTTCCGGTAAAAACGCAACTATACTTCGTTCGAAAATATTTTATGATTTGAGTTCATCTACTCTTAAACAGAATAACAAAATCTTGAATTCGTATAACTATTCCTTCACCGAATAGTTCCAATGAAACATTTGAAAAACACCCTGTAGATGATACCTTGTAAAGCGCAGCTTGAAATACCAATGAATTAAAGTATCATCAAATGAAGACGATTAAATCCAATATTCGTTGATTCTTCCGATGAGAAATTTTTCCTATCCTTCCTAGCGATATTTCTCCATCCATTAGTCTTTCAGGAGAATCATTTTACCCTGAGAACGTTCTAACGAATTCCGATAGAATGCGACATTGCCAAACTTACGGGCTTCGAATAGCAGCGAGGCATAGCGGGATTCCTATAATCGGGGTTATATCGCCAAAATGTATATATTTATATACGGAACTACTGGAGCACCACCTACAGGTGGATCCCGTGAACTAAGCGCGTATATATTGCGATATTATATGGGCGAAATTCGGCCCAGGCGAAAATTCGTCTATAGGCTCACTGACCTATTAGGAAGCCTCTGTGAAAGATATACACGCAAATTTTTAGGAAGCCCGATCCGGGCTTCGTAAAAATGATTTTGGCTCAGTAGGGGTAGTCGCGTGTAGCATTTTCGGCTCCGTAAGGTCGCGTAATACGTATATATAAATATATATATATCTGGTAAGAGTATGTACAGCTATTCCCCGGACACCATGTATATATATATATATATATATATATATAAATATATATATATATATATTAGACTGATTCAAAAAAATCGACTTTTTTTGTTTTCACGAAACCCCCCCCTAATTATCTTCAGGGTATCGAAAAAAGACCTTTGTGAAAATATCAGCTCCAAATAATAACATTTAGAGGTCGCTCATCAATTATTTCTATTTTGCCTACTAATAGCAGGGGAAAAATTTCTTTTTTCAATAAAAAATTCCTAGAACACAAACCAATAGGCGGATTTCTTTGTGTGATACATTTTCGTGTAGGCAATCAGATACTCTACAAATATGTCCCTTACGATATTTCGATGAAAAGGCCGCTTCAAAAGTTATTCGATTCGATGCTAATATTGAGGTATTTTTGAAGAAAAAAATTGTTCAAAAAAATCGACTTTACTTGTTTTCACGCAACCCGCCTTCTAATCATCTTCAGGGCATGGACAAAAGCCGTCTGTGAAAATATTAGCTTTGAATATTAATATTTAGAGGTCGCTCATCGATAGTTTCTATTTTCGCTGCTGATGGCAGGAAAAAACTTCTTTTTTCAATAAAAATTTTTTTGTTCACTGACCAATAGACGGATTCCACTGTATGATACATTTTGGTGTAGGGTACTAGATACTCTACGAAAATGTTCAATACGATATCTCGATAATACCACTTATTTGAATATTTTTTTCCAAAATACCTCAATATAAGTTATTAATATAGAGGTATTTTCGAAGAAAAAGTTCGAATAACTTTTGAACGAGCGGTTTTTTCGAAATATCGTATAAGACATTTTCGTAAAGCATCTAGTTCCCTACACAAAAATGTATCACTCAATGGAATCCGTCAATTGGTTCGTGAAGAAAAAATTTTTTTTTGAAAAAAGAAATTTTTTTCCTGCTATCAACAGCGGAAATAGAAGTAATCGCTGAGCGACCTCTAAATATTAATATTCAAAGCTAATATCTTCACAGACGCCTTTTTTCGATACCCTGAAGATAATTAGAAATAGAGTTTCGTGAAAACAAACAGAATCGATTTTTTTGAATAATTTTTTTCTTCAAAAATACCTCAATATTAGCATCGAATCGAATAACTTTTGAAGGGGCCGTTTTACCGAAATATCGTAAAGGTCATTTTTTTAGAGTATCTGGTTGTCTACACGAAAATGTATTACACAATGAAATCCGTCTATTGGTTTCTGCTCTAGGAATTTTTTATTGAAAAATGAAATTTTTTCCCTGCTATTAGTAGGGAAAATAGAAATAATTGATGAGCGACCTCTAAATATTATTATTTGAGGCTGATATTTTCATAGAGGTCTCTTTATGATACCCTGAAGATAATTAGGGGGGGTTTCGTGAAAACAAAAAATGTCGATTTTTTTGAAACAGTCTAATATATATATATATATACATGGTGTCCGGGGAATAGCTGTACATACTCTTACCAGAGATGGAGTTGGACTAGGTGATTACTGATTGACTAAAAAAAATTAATTTCTGGATTTCCCTAGAAAGTTACAGGGTGATTTTCCAACTTCATGGAAATACTTAGACCATCACAAAATCCAAACTTATTGATGAATAATATTGAAACTTGGGAGGTTATTGGCACATACTGAGGTCGAGTCAGAAAGATATCAATTATTTCATTATTCCAGGGCCGGACTCTTTAATCTTCATTCAAAGTGTTCAGGGTAAAACAAACACTTTGTATTTCGAATTGCAAATAATTGATTCGCTTTTCAGAAAGTAGCTAAATTATGCTTCAATTTGTGATATCGCTCAAAGTTGTCACATCAACAATAATTTTGTCATGAATGTTTGAATTTGGATGAAGTTCGAAAAATTTAATTTTTTACCATGAAGAGAACTGAAAATCTCATGTTTGAATATAAAATGCGAAAGTATTAGTAGAAAATTTTCAGAAGTGTTCAGAGCTTAAATAAGCACATTTCATAAAGAAACAAAAACAAATTAAAGAAACCAAAATACAGTGAAGAGTACCCAATAAAAATGAAAATCGTAACGAATGAATTGCTGAGTCAACTTTATTTCAGAAGTGGTTCGAAATGGAAACCATTAGCTTGAATACATTTCTCTTGCCGAATGTGCAAATTGGATACAGCCTTGCGAATCATATCGCCATTATTTCTTAAATATCGCAGCAGCTAATAATTCTGTTCATCAGCTGTTCTTTATTCTTCAGAATATACCATTATACATTAGGTATATCCCTTATGGCGATGATAGAAGCGTTGGTTGGTGAATTGAATAAACTTAAAAAAGATATTTTAGTTGAGATAATAATAAATAGATCCATTCCAGTTGGTCTCAATGTAAGTCAGGAACTGAAAAATCATATTAACTCGAGTGAAAACTCTTCGGGTGATTCGGAAAGCAATTCCTTACTGGATAACCTAAAATCAAATGACGATATCCGAGAACTAAAAAATGAACTGAAATGTGCAAGGATTGAATTGGATTATTCAAAAAGACTGTTAAATGAGTTGGAAAGGTCAGTAGAAAATCAGCAATTACTTATTTCCAACTTAACATTAACAAGTGTAAACAAACAAAAGAAACCGTCCTTGAACCAGGGAAGGTCCGACGTTGTCACGTTGGAAAAATTATCCGATACTTCTGGGAAAAGTCAAAAAACCGACGTTGTCATATCAAGAAATACTTCAGAAGTACAGAGAAAAAATCAAAATATCAAGGTCCCACCCCCTACGGTGAAAATGGACTCTGAGCCACCATCCAAAGTTGAGGGAAGAAAAAACAACAAATCAGACCGCCCCATAAAAGTCACTGTTGGGAAAAATCGTGATGCAGAGGATTTCACTGGAATTCCAAAATTATGCTGGCTACACCTTGGCAAAGTGAACCTGAATACAAATAAGGAACAAATATTGGACCATCTTAAGAAGACCTTCGGAAGAGATGATTTCATTGTGGAACAAATACCTAAAAGAGATGATGCAAGAAGTACATCTTTTAAGATCGGGGCTGACATTAGTTTACTGGATGAAGTATATGCCGAGGAAAAATGGCCTGAGAATGTGACGCTTCGGAGATATTCCTTTTTTCGAGGCACAAAAGGTGAAAACATTTCCTCAGGCTACTCCAATCGAGCACAACAGTGGAACTGATGACAAATACGATGCAGCTAAGGACCATACAGGTGAGAGAAAAACTAAGTTCATTTTATTGAATCAAAATATTCAGGGAATAGAAAGAAAAATCGATATGTTGGGTGTTGTCTTGGAGCAACAAAAATGTGATACAATTTGTATCACTGAGCACTGGCTCACGTCTGAATCCTTGAAGTTTGTTAATGTGGGTGGGTATGTTGTTGCCTCTGCTTTCTGTAGAACATCTTACAGACGTGGTGGAGTAATGATACTTGTAAAAAATGGTGTTGCGTCTGAGGAATTTCAGAGTATCAGGGAAATGTCCGTAGAGAAGATCACAGAAATGGCTGCTGTGCGATATCCAGAGAAAAGAATAATTGTATTAGCTGTATACAGAGTGCCTGATAGCGATTTCGGAGTTTTTTTGGATAAATTGTCCGACGCTCTACAGGAGTTATGCCAGTTGGTAAAGTATAAAGTTATTGTGGCGGGCGATTTTAATGTCGACTTCAAGAAAGATTCTACGGAAAAAATCAAGTTACTCGACCTTATAGAAACATTTGGAATACGGATCACAACTACTGAACCATCGAGGATTACTAAGACAACGTCGACATGTATCGACAATATTATGACAAACTTGAGTGTAAATGATACTATGACCCAAACAGAAGAGCTACATCTCTTGGACCACATGACACAGACAATCACCTACATGTCTGTGAGTCCGAAACAGAACCTGCAGGAATGCGTTTATAAACGAAATATGGGAAAGAAATGTGTTCGTAAGTTGAGGAGAGGAATAAGAGAATATGACTGGGAAAATTTGTTATCGGGAAAGTCGGCCCAAGAAGCATATACCTCCCTACACGACACCCTTATTGCAATGATAGATTCTTTTTGTCCCATGCAGAGAAGGCTCGTAAAGAAGTGCAAAGTTCAAAAATCAATACCGTCGGAACTAAAAAATGCGAGAAGGGAATTAGATGTTCTCGCCCTGCAAGCTATGCGTAAAAAGGAAGACTCGACATATGACATATATAAAAGGAGGAAAAAGCAGTTTTTTACAGACTTGGAGATCTATGAGAAACAAAGAAAGGAAAACATAGTATCTAAGGCAGAAAATAAAACGAAGACCATATGGAGAATAATAAACGAACACACGAGAACAAGAAAGAATCAGAGTTCGGGAAGTGGATTAAGGGTGGAGAATATCAGTCAATACTTTGCCAAAATTGGTGAAGAGATGATAAGGGACTTGCCGACGACAGAAAACTCTGTAGACCACTATTTGAAGGTATCTACAGTAAAACTCAGTGGTTCCTTCTTCTTTAATCCGATAACATCTCAAGAAATAGTCAGAATTATTAATTCTATGAAACGGAAGATGACTGCTGATATTTATGGAATACCATTGTGTCTGATAAAGGAACTAGCTGAAGAGATTAGCAATCCATTGCAGATGGTGTTTAATAAGTGTGTAAATGAGGGTGAATTCCCAGACAAAATGAAACAAGCAAAAATTATTCCCGTTTGGAAAGGTAACTGTCCAAACAACTGCAAGAATTACAGACCCATTGCAATTCTTCCTGTTTTGTCTAAAATATTCGAGAGATGCATCAAGGACCGACTTCAAACATATTTTGAAAATAACAACTTTTTTTCGAGTAAACAACATGGATTTAGAAAAAACAGATCCGTTACAACAGCATTGAAGGAACTAATTGACCAAATAGTGGAGGCCTCTGAAAACCACCAACTGTGTCAGCTAGTTTGCTGCGACCTCACGAAGGCTTTTGATCTTGTCGACCACAATATATTGTTGGATAAACTACACCACTACGGTGTAAGAGGTGTAGTTTTGGAACTGATGAAGAGCTATTTGAGTGGTAGAACTCAAACAGTCTATTGGCAGCAACGATGGTCCTCCAGTAGTAGCATTAAGATGGGAGTACCTCAGGGATCTATTTTGGGTCCCCTGCTGTTCCTCATTTTCATAAATGACTTGGGATTCCTTGAAGTGCTCATGTTTGATGACGACAGCTCCTTCATATTGCGAGGTGATTCACAGTTGACGTTGAGACTTGAATTGAAAAGGAGGATGGATGAGATAGAGGCATGGTTTGCGACAAATCGTTTGATTATTAATTCCCAAAAAACACAGAAAATATCCTTTTCGAAGACAGATGGCTTATCATCACTCAGATTTCTCGGTGTTCTTCTAGACTCCAAACTGAACTGGAAGGAACATATTGAGGGTATTAAAAGAAAGTTGAATGGAGCAATATTCGCCATAAGGCATATGAAGAGAACCTCAACTCATTTGTCAGCTAGGGTTGCCTATTTCTCCTTCTTCCAGAGCGTCATTTCCTATGCGATTATGTTCTGGGGCAACTCCACGCACTCTGCTGAAATATTCCTGCAGCAGAAGAGGGCTTTACGAGCGCTGACGGGAACGGGATCTAGGGAGAGTTGTAGGGGCCACTTTGTATCTGAGAATGTTCTCACCTTGCCGAGCTTATATATACTCACTTGTCAAAATTATGTTCACAGGCATGTTGAATTGTTTCGAACAGTTTCAAGTGGATATACTACACGAAATGGGGACAAGCTGTGTACTCGCTTCCATCGACTGTCTGGAAATACTATATACGTAGACGTCTGGGGACCCAAATTGTATAATAAGCTACCGCAAGAGATCAGAGCCCTACCTGTGGGATCGTTTACGAGATTGGTAAAAAGGTTCCTCATCAACCAGGGTTTTTATGCTGTAGAAGAGTATCTCGCCATGAATGTCACAATGGATTGTTTTCGTGTGCCGGACTAGATTTGTTGCTTCCGTGTGATTTTTGTGTACCAGTGTTTGATTGATATCATTTTTCTAATTGTCTGTTCTTGAGTGTTTGAACTATATTCTTCACCATAACTTAACTGACGAATTCTGCAATCTTGATTGTATGAATTAAAATCTGTATTTTGTACTTTGTATACGTTTGTATCTTACATTATACTGAAATATACTATACTATACTATCCTTCAATTTGTCCCATGAAAAATAATCTAGCGGGTTGAAATCTGGAGGTACTCCTCGATTTACTAATTCAGTTAGAGGTTTTTACATTGGAAGAAGTGTCAATTTGGTCTATATCTTTGTTGTCGAACACGCGGTATACATACGAATAATTCTGAAATATGCTCATGTATACCCTATACACTTCACCAATTTTTTTACGAAATATACCTTCATGTACTCCATCGCAATGAGATCCGCGTCTGGGGTGGCCACTCAGTATTTCAACAAATTATTATAGTCTTCCTCGCCATCATTAACTTTTTTAAGAAAATTTATTATTTATTTTCGACCTCCGCAAAATGACTGTTCTGTTCATGTAAATAAATTCAATTTTTCGAACCTTATCCAAATTCAAAAATTCATGAAAAAATAATTGTTGATGTGACAACTTTAAGCGATACCACAAATTGAAGCATAATTTAGGTTCTTTCTAAAAAGAAAATCAATTATTTACAATTCGAAATACAAAGTGTTTGTTTTACACTGAACACTTTAGATGAAGATAAATGAGTCCGACCCTGGAACAATGAAATAACTGATATCTTTCTGACTCTACCTCTGCATGTGCCAATAACCTCCCAACATCCTAGTGCTGATAGACGTCCCGTATACATCCAGGCTTTTGGGGTCCATCAGAAATATAGGAGTTCTCGAATATCTAATCAAGTATATGATGTTATAGGTTCTAGTGTTGTACTCAGTTTTTCTAATTCATCAATTTTTTTCTCAGTCACTTCAGTGCTATCTCACGTCCGTTCATGTCCTTAGAAGCTGACGACCGAAAGTATATACAGGGTGAGTCGGGAGGAACGGACCAAACTTCAGGTGTGTATTCTGCAGGTCGAAATAATTCCAAAAAACTCATATGTTGTTATCCGATGCTCATTCGTTTTCAAACTATAAGGTAATTAAAATATTTAAATAAGGTCAACCAATATTCAGATCAAGAGTTTCTCGGACTTTGGATTGGTCGCTGTGGTCGTATTAGTTGGCCTCCAAGATCTCCAAACCTAACACCATTGAACTATTGTTTGTGGGGCTGGTTCAAGAACGAGGTATACAATGTTAAAGTTGACACTCGGGATGCTCTAATTCGACGCATTAGAAATACGGCATTGCTTTTTAAAGAAAAGCACGCATCAATCAGAAAAGCATCGAGAGCCCTTCGCAGACGAATGTGTTTCGAGGTTAATGGCGGGATTTTCGTGCATTTATTAAAATAATGCTATAAATGAAACCATTTTTATATAGAAAATGTTGTTTCTTATAATGACGCTATAGTTCCATAACAAATGAAAATCGGATAACAACATATGAGTTTTTTATATTATTTCGAGCTATAGAATACACACCTGAAGTTTGGTCCGTTCCTCCCGACTCACCCTGTATTACGATAAACTTTTGTTTAAAGCTATAGATCCACTTTATACAGAGTGTTTCCTTTATGGGTTTCCAGCTGAAACTCGGACTTTTCCTCATAACTTCCTAACCATTGTCACAATGCTTCTGATATTTTCTCCTAACTTTGATATTCCTACTTTGAGAAGGTATTTAATATAGCGAAACAATCAAGAGGACGGTTTCGAAATTAGTGAGTGTTTATGATAGCTGCGGAGTGTTAGTCCGCGCGACAGCCGCGGAAGGTTACAAGATTTGTTATATTATATTTATTTTTTCTCGCTCTTTCGAAGGATGTATATGAATACGGAATAATCCTCGAACGAAACAACAGACTCTTTGATTTCGCTACATTTGATCCCGCGATAAAGTGCTTCATGCGAAAAAAACTGACGATTTTCTGATTTTTCAAGAATCCGGGGTGGAGACACTTATTGGTTAGCTGTTCCATATTTGACATTTGATTATCTCAAAAGTAACTCAGTTTCGTTTCTGTACAATTACTGAATTATGCATTCGTGTTTTTGTCATTTGTGATTTGTAATTTAGATTTGTAATTGAAGAAAGAAAATTCATCCAATTGATGAGTTTAATGTTTCAAAAATTTTACTCACATACATGTTGATTCACCGCGTTGGCTTATTAAACGTTTCAAAAGTTTTTTCGATGGCAATTTCTACAATATGCCATAATGGTTCAATAGTTTCTTAGATTATCATAGGGAATGAGGAGACCTCGGCCTCGAAGTTTCTTGAACATTTCTGCAGAAATTTTTTTTTTGAATAATTCTTCTTCATTTTCTGTACAACCGATAGGGAGCATAGACGGTTTGCGGTTTGGGCGAAAAATGTGTAGGGCGTTTGTGAGAAAATCATCACCGTGGAATGATCAGATTCAACAAAATCTAAAATTTTGTAATCACAAGACAGATTTGTAATTCTTTCAATACTAATGAAAAGAAGGTCGGTAACTCCAGCAAAGCATATAACTGAAATACCTTGATTTCGTTCATGTGTTTTGAATTATCCTTTTTCGTTGAATTCTCATTTGGAGATTCATTAAAATCTGAGTAAGAATCATCAAAGTAAACTAATTCCTTACTTCATCTATATAAGTATGTGGTGTATACGGATACGGACGTGCAAAAATCTGCTCATGAAACCCCATTCCAATGGAATGGACGTCGAAAACGCTGACTTCGTACGGATAATATACAATAGAAGAATAAGTCAAATTTCCTCATTCAAAATCTTTATGAGTATCTGGACATCCTCCACCTTTTTTCTTAGTTCTTATTTTTATTATAAAAAGATGTCCGTGATTCCATATTTGACATCTTCTCGATAAATTGCACTAACTTCATGTATATTTAAGGAATAATGGCAATTTTACTCTTCCTAGTGCTAGTTTGATAATTTAATTTGATTGACTATTTTTTGATGAATAATGCCGTTCTCCATTTAGATAAATTCATCGGAGAAAAACAAGTAAATCTTCAGAAAATCACATCGAAACCTGAACAAATGAGATAACTTCGCCTATTGAGGGACCTCCTCAATTTCCCTTCCATGCAGTTAATTTCGTTTTCGAGAAATAATTGGGAATATTCAACATAGAGAGAACGAAAGGATTTTATATTTTTAACATGAGCGTAGTTGAAAAACGTGAATATTCATCAAAGAATCATCATGAACCTGAAACATGCTTCTAATACCTACTCGGGATAAACTCAGTCGAGATTGCTTCCGACTAGGTTTGACGTCTGATATTTATAGAACATATGAAAGTTCCTCCAAAAGCTGTTCTCTTTTGAGATTATACATCAATAAGCCCTTATTCAGGTATTTTTTGGCACATTTCTGGGAGCCCTATTGCTTGAACACAATGATTGCCTATAGATTATTTTTTGTAAGAACAACTGAGAATGAAATTTTCAATCAGGTAGATTCCAATACAAAAAAGTCTGGATGAGACACCTTAGCTTGAGCTTGTTTCATAAGGTAAAATTGAAATGAGAGATAAACTAATTGGAAAAATTTTCGGGGAATGTATATCATGAAGCCACATCAAACTCTTAGTAGAATGTCAATTTAAAATTTGATAAAATGACTTTCTCAAACTTCATCTAAAATCTGACCATCTCCTCCGGAGTCACACTCTATATTTATTGGATTTTCATTGGCTCCTTTATTGTGTCTGAATTTCTTTTCTACGAATTAAGTGAATAAACTGTATTATATGTACTTTCCTCTTCTTGAAAAAGTAGGTATTTGAGAATAATGGATTCTTTTATAATTCATGACAGATGATATACAGGGTAGTTATATATAACGGGCGTTAAAGTTGAATTTTTTTTGCTAACAATTTCACTGTGTATTTTTGCATCTGTTTCTAATAAAAACACAATTGAACAGTTAATATCGGAAAGGAATTTCAAATATTATTTCATTTATGAAATGTGTTCTTTAGAATGTCACATAATTGTTGCTGTCAAATGACATTTCTTATCCCTGAATATTTTTTTGCGAGTTTATAGTCGGTTGTTGTATTTTTTTTAAATAATCATATAATTTTTCGATAGAAATTCCCCGTCACAATCATTTTACGAATGAATAAATGCGGGATATGATTCGTGTATACGAACAAGAACATTTTTGCAGGCGCTCTGCAGCCAGAAAGTATGAATTCTTATATCCAGTCAGAAGTCAACTAAATCACAAAACTTTTTCAAATGTATTTCAACTTCGTGGTGAAACTGGGTCATTACATAATAAAAATCAAGGGGGTCGTCCGAAACAAATTTCACCTGATGATGAAATTTTGGTTCGAATAGAAGAAAATCCTACAGTAAGTTCACGTTATTGGTCATAAGCAACAGGCGTGAGTCAGTCGTCTATTATTAGAATTAAAAAAAAAGTTTAACCTTTATCACATCACTCCTTTTCAAAATTTGATTCCAAGAGATCTCTCAGGACGGTTTCAGTTCTGCCAACGTATTCTCAACAAGCATAATGAGGACCGAAATCTTATTAAGAATATTATGTCCACTGATGAAGCGACTTTTAGCCGACGAGGGGTGTTTAATTGGCGAAACAGCCATTATTGGAAAGAAGAAAATCCGCATGCTCTGACCAACTATTAGGGCCATATGTTCTGCTCCCGAATTTAAATGGAGATTCTTATTCATTTTTTTTGCAAAATACTATAATATCGCGAAAAGTTTCGCGGCCCCCCAAATCCTGATTTTTTTCCATGTATGTTAAAAATATTGATATGTGTAAATTGTGAATTCGCAAAAAATCCTTGGAGCCTCGAATGTTTCAAATCATTTCTATTTCTTAATATACGAGTATGGGTTTACTCAATCGAAATGTGCTTTTCCATATAGAGGTAAAGTGGTTGTCAAGAGGCTGACTACACTCATGGAACATCGCGATGAACTTTTAGTAAAAACACAAAAACAAACAAAATACTTTATTTCCACAACAAGCCAAGTCAGTTGTTAACTTGGAATTCATTTTTGACATTCTCCTCTCGATAATAGTTTTATTTTCTGACCTGAATGTCCTCGAAGGCAGGATACAAAAGAAAAACTTCCAGGCTTTACTGAAAAAATTTAATTGTGGTCTTCGTCTTTCATTGAAGTGAGATTACATCAATTGACAAATCGTGTGTTTCAAAAATCTGGAAAAGGTTAATTTATTTCGGGCATGGCTGAAAGATTGAAATTCTGATACTGGGGTCTTATGTAATTTCGTCCGAGGAATCGAATGGGCCCAAAAGTGCCTTATCGAGATATGAGGCCCAACTTTGAGAACCGAGCAGATTTGAATTCTGCGGAAAAGTTTTCATCCGAATTGGTTGAAACCAAAAATATTATACTCCTTATTTGAGACGGATGCAGCGTTTTTTGTTCAAAAATCTGCGGCGTTCATTCAGACCAGTATGCGACAGTTCATATTCTAATACTAATTTAAAGCGGATAATAGATTGGGCCATCAGATTCTGAGCCCGATGGGGCCTTATGCGAAATATGAGGTCCAACTTTGATTTTTGAACAAAAAGTGCTGCATGTGGCCCAAATATGGACGAAAAAAGATTGATTTTAAAATATTCGGATGAAAAATTTCCTACTTATCCGAATCTGCAATAGATAAGATCCTTCGTCGCTCTTTTTCGAATTTCGCTTTCGTGTTGGAATAGGAGCTCATTCTGCAACTTGTTTTAGAATATACTAATGATTGTTGGTCAGTATCGATCCAATCACTCCATTGCTACATCAGGTGTTCCTCAGGGATCGCACCTTGGACCCCTGTTGTTCAATTTATACATCAACGATATATCTGCATGTTTTAATCATAGTAAATTTCTGATGTACGCTGATGATCTCAAAGTGTATAAGTGTGTAGATAATATAGAGGATGTGAATCACCTGCAGATCGATCTGAATGCCCTTTTTCGATATTGTGAAGAGAATTTCAGCATTATTAACTTCAAGAAGTGCTTTCAAATCTCATTTACTAGAAAAAGAAAAATTATCAACTTTGACTATCATATTTCTCACAATTCATTGAAAAGGGTCTTCGAAATAAAGGATTTAGGTGTAATTTTCGATTCAAAGATGTTGTTTGACCGGCCCATCTTGCATGTTTCTAAAAGAGCTAATAAAAATTTGGGATTTCTTATACGAACATGTTTTGAATTTAAAAGTCTGTCAAGTTTACGAAGCCTATATATGGCATATGTCAATAGCGTTCTCAACTTTATGGCGGTATTCTGCTTTCATCTGTAAGCGAATCTGTAACTTTTCATAAGTTTACAGGACAATTACGATTCTCGACATTTTCTATAAATCTGTAGCTTACAGGTTATCGGAAACATATCGAAAGGTATATTGTGAGGTTATGTTGAATGATTTGTTTTAGTCACAGAATATAAAATACTTTACTAAACTCAACTACTTTTGTAATTCATCTTTGTACTTCGGTTGTAAATTTCTCTTTCTCGTTGTAACGAACACGAATTGAACATAAATATCTCCAATAATCAATACTTACGAGCCAAAATGATAGGAAAATAAATTCTATTCTATGATCTTATTACGAAGTAGTTACGATCTTATTAGGGAGTAGTTCAAAATTGACACTTCTAATACGAGAGTTACAGAAAAACTTCCAGAATGTCATAATTTACGAATCTGTAAGTCAGCCACATACAGATCCATAGATGAATTACAGATCAATCGTACGCTACAGATTCGTAGCTTACAGAGAAAATGCAGAATACCGCCATTAGCTCTGTAATTTGGAATCCCCAGTACAACATTTATATAAAACAATTGGAATCAGCTAAAAATAGATTTATCGATTATGTGAACAGGAAGTTCTTTCCCTGTATTGTTGGTGACCGTAACATCATTAGGAAGAAACTCAATATATTGTTGCTCGAAGACAGAAGACAGATTAATGACTCAAAATTCATTCTCAAAGTTGTCAATAATTTTATAGACTCGTCGGATATTAGCAACTTTTCAATGTCCCGAGTTACAATAGTAGACAAAAATACCTGTTTTATTCTGATTTTGCTGGAACTAGATATTACCTCAATTCGCCACTGCATAGATGTTGCAAAACCTACAACAGTATCGCTAACTTGACTGTAATTGATATTTTCTCTTCGTCTCTCAGTGTTTTTGTTAAAAATACTAGAAATTATTATTTATCGCATTAGTGGATAAGGAAGGATCTTTTCTTTTTCTTATTCTTCTCACATTTTGTTCTATTTTGAATATCTTAGGAAAAATGTTTTTTTATGCTATTACGATGCAGCATTTTTTTGTATTTAGTTGTTGAATCTATTGTGAATACAACTTTGGGTTCGTCCTGTATGTGTTCCTTAAATAAATAAAAAAAAAAAAAAATTTGGTAGATAGAATAGTTCGTGAGCCATAGTCCCTAGCAAAAATTATTTCCCAGTTTTAATATTGCATCATGAAAAAAAAGTATTTCTTCTGGACCAGGGACGGGCCGAAACCAAATTTTTGGGGGGGAAATCCATCGAAAATTTTCCAACTTGACATTGAATTTACAGGAATTCGTTATATATATTTCGGTATAATATTTGTTTCGGCAAAAAACAATTCAAAATAACGAATCTACCGAACATTCAATTAAGTAGATTTTATGTAGTTTTTTTTTCATAAAGAGTATCTTGATGTTGCTTGAAACTTTGAGAAACACTACTTGTTTGTTTCTTCAGTTTTGTAGCTTTTCTTCATTTCGTGGAATCTGGGAGCGAAGGCACGGCTCATTTTCATCAGAGAAAATATTTTTTCTGAAAAATCTATTCTTTTCATGCCTTGGAAGGAGTAAATATTGGGAATGAAAGTGATGAGAAATTAACGTTGATTTTTTATTTTATGGAATCGTTTTTTCTGTGAGGACTACTTTGAAGTATGTTCGAAACTTTGAGACACAGTTTTTGTTTCATTCTTTAATTTAGTTCATTTTCATTATTTGGTGTATCTCAAAATTTCAAGCATCATGAAACAAAATATTTTTCACAAAAAAGCAGATTCCATAAAATAAAGAAATATACATGATTGAATGTTGGGTAGATGAAAAATTAAAGTTAATCACTTACCACTTTGATGAGATTCAAAATATTGAAACTGCTCATCCCTAACATAAATCCATTTCACAGAATAATGGGAACAAAATTTTCAGAAAATATATTTCGTTTGATAAAAAATAAGAATTACTTTTGCTTACAGATTTTATGAAATAAAGAAAAGCAAAATAACTTCCTAGTTTACACAGAAAAAGTATGTCAAAGTGTGTGTCATAAATCAAGATACTTCTTAAAAAATATAGATTCCTGATTTGGTAGGGAAATGGTTTTGACCTAAATCACTCATATTGAAGAAACAATTTTGAACAAAATTTCCTAATTTCAGTTGGCGATTTCGAACTTTTTTGCAGCGTTTATTGCAATTATTGTTTGGAATTGATGATATATTTGGTGTTTTGAAAGATTGTTGTTGTGACTTCCGATATTCTGTTGTCACTACCCAAAATTTTCTCTCACACTTGTTTTCCTTTGTGCATTTTCTGTTCATAAATATTTTTAAAATTTTTCATAAGGCACCACATAACTCAAACTTCATTTTGAATCTTTTTTGGTTCATTCTTTAAATGTATGTACAGGGTATCCCAAATTGCTTGATTTTGACTGTTTTAGATACTTCTGGACCAGATGGCTCGATTTTCGTGAATATTTCCCTCCTGTCAAAAAGTTCATGTAAATAGAATGCAATTATCCAAAATTACAGCGATAATTGCATTGTAGAGAGCGAAAGATCCCTTCGATAATTGCACTGCTCGTATCCATAGCAATTTCGGGAAATATTCACCCGAATTACACTCGTGCATCAAAATGACCTGATAATTCTGCATTCCAGCGTGTTGTCTTTGAAAAACTGCATTCGGTGTCGGGCTCTTTCTCCAAAAATGAAAATGGACTCATGCAGTTTTTAGACAACACGCTGTCATGCAAATGCATTATCGGTAATTCTGATGCACTTGTGCAATTACTTCCGAAAACACCGGTAGTAAAAACCGTTTCACGATATCTCAATTTTTTTTATTTTGCAAAAAATTATCGATTTAGAAAATGTGCCATAACTTTCCTATTGACGAAAATATCTGAACACAAAATGAAATTTCTAGAAACACTTTTCCACCGGAAAAGAAGAAACTATATTCATTTGTTTTCTTCTCGAGGAAAAAACCATATTTTTAATTCAAATAAGAACGCATTTTCATTCATCTTTCATCATAAAAAAAATCAAGGATAAAGAAAATTTGAAATAATGTCTTATTCCAGATGAAAAACTTCTTGTTGAAAGTTTTTATCTTTTTCAGATATTTTCGAAAATGGAAAAGTTATGGCACATCTTCAAAATAGAAAAAATTTCAAAATTTTGTTATATATTCGAAACTAATGAAGATATCGTGAAACGGTTATCACTACTAGTATTTTCACGGAAATCGAGTCCAGGCCTCCTTTCAACGTTTTTACCTATCTAGTCTAGAAGTACCTGAACCAGCCAAAATAAAGCAATTTGGGATACCCTGTGCCCTGTACACATATTGTTTATTCGCAAAACTATAACACAATATATGTACGAAGAGCGTACCTAATGATGATTCTGCTTATCTGAAAGTTACAGCTTAAATTTATGATACCAGATGGTTTTTTTATGACACAGTCCATGCGACGTAACTGAAAAATTTACAACTGGGTGCCTACTTCTTGAGGCCGCATCTTTTCCAACACTTGTTGATAAAAATATTGGGTTGAATACAATTTATTGTCGGCTATACATATATTGTGAAGTACTGATTGCAAACTTGTTTTTTCTAATTCAGATTCCTTCGTATTTCATAACTCCCTTGGAATGATGTATTTCAACTGCTTTGAAATTTTACGAACTGCTTTGGACATTCTCCAACTGTTTTGGAATTTTTCCCAATGCTTTTAAATTTTGCCAACTACTTTGGAATTTTTCCAACCCTTTTGAAAATTTTCCAACTGCTTTGAAATTTTTCCAACTGCTTCGAAATTTTTCCAACTCCCTTGAAAATCTTCGAACTGGTTTGAAAATTTGCCAACTTCGTTCAACATTGGGGGGGGATCATCCCCCCCCATCCCCCCCCTTGGGCCCGTCCCTGTTCTGGACAATCAAGAATGAATATGTTGATTATGTCAGAAAAATACATGCAATTGAGATGATCAATACTAGTGTTCCTTGTTTCTATCGACGTCTGAAGCGTTTCATCCGTATTTCAGCAATGAATTTCTCCCCACAAACGATTCCTCAATTTCGATCATTATATTCGATATAATATTCCCTAAAAACAATTTGTATGCAAAACGGAATGTTGAATGAAAAAAAGGTTTACAATATCTCATAACTTGAGGCTTCATGAAGTTCGCCTCCAAGCAAGCCAGTAAATACATCCTAATATGCTTTTTTTCTTGACGTTCATGAGACGAAGATATCTGTTTTAACAAATGGAGGAAGCGAAAACCGAGGTCATGCAAAGAAAACAGAGTTTTTTTAGATGAACAAGTATAAGAGACGTCTAGTAATCGCACCGTATAAAAATGATTATGAGACTATGTTGCCAAACCTCATGACGTCTTATGCTCTTAATGTGAAATGGAGAAAACGTATATATCATATACGCAACTAGTGGTAGTCAGCGCCACTATCGTGCCTTGGTTGAACTGAAATATACGGTTTTGTACAAGATGAGAGTATCTGACGTCATCGAAGAAATTTGGCATAACGACTCAGGACGTTCCATAAAGTCGAAAAACACTGAAAATTTCTCGAGACAATCCGACGTCCGTATATCGCACGTCAAATTGCAAGCGGACGTCGAAATGATGGTAAATTGTCAATGTATGGCTCTCCAAGAAAAAATTTTAATTTGGTTACTCAGCTATGATAAATTAATAATCAATTGTGTACATCTATATTTCGATCCTTTTGCAGATCTTCCTCAAGAAGCTACAAATGTAGAAATTAGAGATATTGAGCACAATAATACAATAAATCATTATATATCTTACATTCAACAAGATCTTCCTAAAAAGTTGACAAGAATAGTATTGAAAAAAAAATACTTGAAATAATAAATATCAGGAAAATCTTGAAAAACATCAGTGTTATTATCTTCATGTTACATATTCTTCACAAAACGACTCGAAATTCTCAATCCGAAATAAAAGAAGACAAAAGCAGAAAAGGAACCAATTATAAAGAATAAATCAACTTATTTCGAAATGAACAACCCATTATATTATGGTATATTGAAACGAGGGTACCGTCATTTTACATGAAGTTCAAATCGCCGACGCATTATCTCCACTACCAATAGAAGCAGTAAGAATTGGGTGGACGTAGGTTTGATTTTTGCCGCCATCGTGTTATGAACGGCTTAGTTGTGAAAGTGGATCATATAAATCTTATCAAGGTATGTACATTTTTCGAAAAGTTATTGATGTTTGTTTATGCCATATCGATATTGCCCTCATATAACTATGTACTTCATCAAACGCATGGTTTCAAAAATCCTTTTACACTAATTGTTTTTTTTTGTTTTATTCAAGCTGGTCCTTTGGGTTAAAAAGGGGTTTCTGATGATGGGACAAAACGGGGTCCCATTTTGATCTATTTTTGGGGACCATGTTTTGCCCAATGCAAAATATTGAGATTTATTTTGTTTTTGTATTGGTTTCAGATGGTACGAAAATTCGCGAAAAAGACAACTCGTCAAAATGAAAGAAGCGCCAGACATGTGTTTACCGAAGCTCAAGAGTTGTACATTGTGAAATATAATGAGAGTTGTTGCGTTCATAAATTATGTAATTTCACCTACACGTACCTAATACACGAAGCTAACCTCATTTTGCCCCTCATATGAGGCAAAACGGGATAAGGTCTGTTTTCTGAAAAATGCATAAAAAACTACGAAAAAATTTTCAGTTCGTCATTTAGTTGGCTGAATCAAAAGAAAACTCAATTAGCTAGATAAATTCAAAATGGCTATGTTGAGTAACTATGTTTCATACACAAATCAGGATCTTGCAGTTAGGTACATTATATTGCCTCGGATTTCCATACATGTGATATCTGATCAGGCGATGACAATGAGAAGACTTCCCGAGACTAAGGAAATGATGCGTAGCAATAACAAATTGAAGCTACCTTCAACCATATTTCATAGGTTGACAATTATACTATTCAATACCTTCTTTTTCTATTTGCTGAACGGGACTGCTTGTAGAAATAATTCGTATAGGTGAAAGCATTTAAAAATAGGAATAAACAATCACCTGAGACATGTTGAGTGGTTTTCATAGTTTTACTGACCAACCCAAAGATGGACGTAGACCCATCGGCTAATTCAAGTGTTTCTAATATAAAATGTGTTTCTGTAAAATGGAACAACTGCATTTGTTTTTGTTTTTTGTTGAGTATATTTGAAAATGTGTATGTTCGGAATCTGTATGCGGGTGTATTTTGTTTTGTTTAGAGAAATCATCATTAGTTATTCGATTTTGATACAATATAGAACAGTAGTCGTCTCAATTTGATAAGACAAATTCGATTTCAGATTTTGATGATAAAATAAAAACTTGCTGTTGAAAACATAAGCCATAATATCAATCATAGTAGTCATGGCATGCATCAACAGTTGCATTATTCAAGATTAACAATTCACTAATATTCAGAATTGAATGCAAGAACAAATTAGCATTAATAATGTTTCACAATTCCGTCTATTCGTTCCGATATCTTCATTAGTCAAATAATTTCAAAGAAAGTAATTCAAAAGGAGCATTGTTTCCTGTGGAATATTGGGAGTTGAATTTTTGCGTAAAACTCTTCCGTATAATCGACATATTGAATGAATTGTAGAATTATCAGACGTTACGGCTCTTGCATATGGTAAAATACAGGGACTTCGATGAAATGTGGGCCGCTATATGTTAATGGGTAGTGACATCGAACTCTAAGCCAGACCTTCCAGGAACCAGGTTTCCTCTCCCTGGGGATCCGTTGATAGATTACTCCCAACAAACTTTGGACGTACGTACGACGTTCGAGATGGAATATTTTTGTCTGATTGTTGCGCAGACTTCTTCAGATTGAGAAATGGACACTCTATTCTCAAGTTTTTTTACATTGTGACGCTATCGTCGAGGATCATTTGATTGAGACTGGTTTCATCTTTTCCAGATGATGCTTGAAATAGAAAGTAAAGGCACAAAATTGTTACTGTTCATAGCGCTAATATAAAGCGTTCCGAATCGTTGTGAACCACCTCCCCTCTTTTTCAAAATACAGTTACTTCAATCCACTCACACAGTGTTTTTTAACCTCGGGTCGCGACCCAAATTCGGGTCGCAAAAGGTTTTGGGTTGGGTTGCGGAAATCCCCCAAACGCCTTTAAAGAAGTGGGAAAAACTGCGCGTTTTTATCTTCGAATATTTTCATTTTGTATTCATAGATCGATCGATGTCACTAAACCATTATATTCACATTTATAACTACTCACAGAACAGGGACTAAGGGCTGTGTTACTGCCATCTATTGTCCGTCCACAATCGCGACATGTTAGTTCTGTTTGAATGTCGTCAGATATTTTAAAACAATCAATAACGGATATTAAAAATGTCATCAAATTCTCAATTCAAATCGATGAATCAGTTGATATTGAAGAATTCCCACAGCTCTTGTTGTATGTAAGATACAGAACGCTACAAAATTTCAATGAAGAGTCCCTGCTTCGTGACACGCTCTCTGAAAATACAACTGGGGCTGATATATTCCTTTTAATAGACGAGTTATTATTATTATTATTATTGTTCATATAAGAGTAGGGGCAAATAACCCATAAACTCAATACAAAAAAAAAGTAACGAAATGCTCAATGTTCTAAAGAAAAAATCAACAAAGAATAAAGAAATATGTGAAAACAATGAAAGTAGATCCCAACAGGCACACAGAGGCACAATCACCGAACTAATGTTTAGTTTTGATCACGGATACACATGAACCGATCAAGTCTGTTTTGAAAGCGTTGACCGTACTCGCACTAACTACACTCTGTGGAAGCCTATTCCAGCTATCAAAAACTCTGTTGGACAGGAATCTCTGGCGCTGGTAGGTTCTAAAATTCTCCTTCCCGAGTTAATAGTCATGACCACGCAGTTGTGTGGTACATCTTCTGTGAAGGTGATCTAATTCCACTCCAAAAAATCCATGCAGAGCCCGGTAAGTGACAATAAGGTCGCCCCTATTGCGGCGATCCTTAAAAGATTGAAGGTCCATCATCTTCAACCGAGTTGGATAGTCTGGTCTCATGAGCCCAAATGGAAGCCTAGTATTCCAACGTTGCACAGACTCCAAGAGATGCTGGCCACCCACAAGGGACGGACAACAAACTGGTCCCGCGTATTCCATCAGAAGGCGTACGTAACTGCAGTATAGTAGCTTATATGTTGACAAACTGCAACCCCTGAAAGATCTCTGGATCATATAAGTCAACTGCCTGGCTCTAGCTGTTATTGAAGCAACATGACGGGACCAAGTCAAATTAGGCTCTATTATGACTCCCAGGTCACTATAGTGGTCTGCAGGGGTAATGTGATGACCGTCGATCTCATATGCTGACCTTGGATTATTTCTTCCGAGATGCATGATGTTGCATTTGCCGATGTTCAGTGGCAATAACCATTCACTCAAAGCTTTCAAGTCGTCTTGCAGGACCCCCGATTTCAATGCGGTATTATATAATTTCAAATCGTCAGCAAACATCGCACACGAAGACTTCAACACCCGTGGGAGGTCAGAAGTATATAAAAGAAAAAGAATAGGACCTAAAACTGATCCCTGCGGTACCCCACTGGAAGAAAGTATCTCGACGGAGGAGTGAAAGCTTCCCACTTTCACACGAAAAGTCCTATTGGTGAGAAAGGCCCTGATCCATGATAATAGAGAACCTCGTACACCCAAGTGATGTAGCTTCTTCAGGAGACGGCGATGCGGTACACGGTCAAATGCTTTGGAGAAGTCCAAATACAATATGTCCACAGGAATGTTACGGTCCAAGCATTTTGTCCAATCGTTCATACAAGTTAATAGGTTCGTCATTGTGGATCGACCGGGAACAAATCCGTGTTGTTGAGATGGAATAATATTGTTTGCCAATGCAAACTGGACAAGTTGTTCACAAATTATTTTTTCCAAGATCTTAGACACGGTTGAAGTGAGGCTAATTGGGCGATAGTTTTCAGGTGATAACTTATCTCCCTTCTTGTAGATTGGTGTTACGGAAGCCCTCAACCAATCATTCGGAAGGACGGAAGTGCTCAAAGACTTCCTGAATATGAGGGTTAAGGGAAGAGCGATGGCAGGCGCACACTTCCTCAGGGTAAAAGGCGTGAGGCCATCCAGACTAGGAGAGGACGAAGCCCTGAGACCCAACAAAGTTTATTATAGAACATCAGTTACTGTGGAATAATTCTAGTTAGAAATGTTTCTCTCAAAACAGAAATAGAAAAATTTTTGACTGATAAAAGATACGAATGTATGGCTGAATTTTCATATTTGAGTGATATTTTCTACCACTTTAATCAGTTGAACACAGAATTGCAGGGACCAAAATCGCACTGTAGTAGACATTCATAAAAAAAATACTGTTGAAAACAAACCCAAACTTTGGCAAAATCAAATTTCTCGATGTCAGTTGGCAGCGTTTCCAACATTAATCTTGTTTTTGGAAAATCTCAATCATAATGGTTTGGAGGCCATGCTTATTTTTAAGAACATTTGAGAAAACTTGAAAATGAAATGGAAAGATATATCCACAAAATGTGAATGTCATGAAATACAGTTGGGTAAGAAATCCATTCGAAGTAGATGTAATGGGCGTTGAAAATGAAGCTGCTGGATTTCAAGAAGAATTGCGCCAAGTGCAAAGTGATGTAGTTCTAAAAGAGAGATTTGCCAGAGAGCACATAATTTTGGGTACAATTATCTGGGAAAGCCTGTTCTGGGTAATGAAGAAGAAAAAGACCTACTACCTTTTCCAACTTATTTATGTGAAGCAGGATTTTCTTGCCGTGCTGTCATGAAAAATAAGCACAGAAATAGGTTGAATCTTCAACATGACATGCGTTGTGCACTCTTTATGAACATAACTCCAGTTTTGCTAGAAAATTCAAAAGTACAACACCAGGGTTATCACTGATGATTATTTTGCCGTGATTTATTTTACTTGTCGGTCGTTGATTGTCTGATATTCAACTTCGAATAAAGTTGTTTTTTTCTAATTAATACTATAAAATTACATTATATATTATTTTATTACCTGTCTCTGGAAAATAAAATAAAAAATTAGATAAGAGTCGTGTACTTCAAATATATTCGTTATTTGGGTCGCCAGCCAAAATGGTTAAGAACCACTGCTGACTAACAGAAAGAGACCACATTGACTTGATTTTGAATAGGGAGAACGTGTGTTGCGATAACTTATTTTGAAAATCATATCCGGTTCCATCAGACCCTGAATTTTAGCATCATAATATCTATCCATAATAAAATAGCAGATGTGAAAAAACACTGCCGAATTTTCCCATTAAGTAGTTGTGTTGTTAATTTTCGGTCAAACAAAGTAGATGGAATATGCTTCAGGTTTACCTTAATAGTTTCTTCATTGCGAATTTTTGAGAAAATTACAAATTTGTCGAAGCGATCGAATATTTAATTTTTCGAGTATTTCATCCGTCGTATTGGACGAGTTCTCGACTTGTCGTCAGTTCGAGTTTCTGATATTTTCAGGAGTTATATTTCAAGAGATATCAGACTCTTGGACTGGCGAACGGCGAGAACTAATCTACGACGACGGCCGAAATGGTCGAAAGAACAGGTGACATAGAACGATGGCCGCGAAAGCCTTAATCAATTCAAATTTGAAATAGTGTAGAAAATAGGGTAGAAATGATATAATTATTTTCTTGAAAAATCGACTCTGTGCGAACAACAGCGGCATAACTCAACGAACGACATTCTGGAAGAAATGTATCTGCTGCTCACGCTTTGCATTTTGGTGCCAAATTTGATGCTACTGATGCATTCCGATGCAAAAACAAAGGTGCATGCCGTGACATACTTGTTTATGATATCCTTATGATGAGTGGGGATATAACATGTACATGAAGGTAGTTGATAAAGAACAGTTCCTTAATCACTCATCGAGAGATGGAAAAGAGAAATGTACAATACTCCTATAATCTAATATTATTTCTCAAATAATCGAACTTATTACTATCTTGCTAATAAAAGAAAAATCATTTTAACTCTTACTTTCATTTCTTTCAGATGTGGTGGGGAAGAAAAATGGAAATTCGAAGAAGGACTTCGAAATCCATGTTATCTATGTGAAGGAATACTTGCGACAGAGGAAGGAAAAGGCTGATTGAAAGTCTAACTTCATTATTAATTCTAACTCTTATATTGTACAGTTTTGTGTTTCTTTTTTTTGTATTCTCATGTATTCTATCTTGACGTTACTCATTATTATATTTTTCGTTTGAATGAATTTTTTCAGTATATTTCAGCAATCATTGAATCAATCACTCCTAAAAAATGGAATAATATTTATGAACGCAATGAGTATAACAAAATATGCCATGAAAAATTGCCTCCTATTTGAAGATATCATTTGGTATCACATAAAAATTCCTATGCGACGTTGGAAGGAAATAAAGAAAAGTGGTATCAAAATTAACGCCACAAATGAAACAAGAAATGGAGTATCATTTGTGATCAGTTTTACGATCGCATATTCTCATTCTGGGGTTAAAACCCCAATTTCTGCCGCATAGACGCCTGCACGCCATAAGAGCCTTAATAGCCCTACTAGTAGCATTTCATATATGCCTGTTCCACAGAAGCTGTCCAGGATTATTCCCAGATATTCAACTTCAGACTTCCACTCCAGGATATTTCCGTTCAATGATAACGATTTCATGGCTGGAAGTTTTCTTTTCCGAGTGAACGGAACTACTGTGGTCGTGGTTGGTTTTATATTCAGCTCCACTGACAAGCACCATTGCTCAATGATTCCAAGACCATTCTACAGTGAATTGTAGAGAGCGCCTTCGAATTTGCCCCTAACTATGAAGACTATGTCATCAGCATAGTCCACATAATCGAAGCCTAACTGCGTGAGCCTGTGTTGTAGTTCTTCCACTTCAAGGCTCCATAATAGGGGGGATAGCATCCGACCTTGAGGTGTACCCCAAGTAGCTTTAACACCGACGGATTTGTCGTCAGGCAATGCTTCAACAACTTTCGTAATTAATACCACAAACATTCATTGTACAATGGTTTCATTCACTACTCGCCTTTCAAGTGCATCTCTGACAGACAAGTGTGTTGTATTTTCAAAGGCCCCAGATGTATATCCAGGAAGGCACAGATGGCGATCTCTTCGTTATTCAAAGTTTTATGAATAGCTTCAGTCAGCTGATGCAGAGCGGTTTCCGTTGAACGTCCCGCCCTGTACGCATGCTGACAACTGAGAAGTGGTGTACTCTCCAGATTCTCCGTTCTCAGGTAGTGGTCAATTACTTTCTCTATCGTTTTGAGTGAGAACGATGTTAAACAAATGGGTCTGAATGATCGGAGGTCAGTCCCATCCTTCTTCCCTACCTCTGGAATGAAGGATACTTTTGCTCTTCTGCATTTTTTAGGGAAAGGAGTGGAAGAGATGCTTTCTCATCTGCTGAAGATCACAAGAAGCCGTTTAGCAATGGATCAAATTGCTAAACTGCTTCTTGTGATCTTCAGCAGATGAGGGCGGATCCCTTTCACTCCTTTCTGTAGTAGTATTGGAATTGGAAACACCCCCTCTACTCCTGGGGATTTCTACATCTGAAAGGTGCTTATTGTCCATATCGGTCGTTGCTTTGTGAATATTTTCCAAGCAACGCCCTAATCCTCCTTTTTGAAGTTCTCGGTGTGTCCGATTGCTGTTTCTAAAATGCTTATGGGTTCACTACTCTCCTCTTTCTCAGTGTAGGAGCCATATGGCTTTTTGAACGACATGATGACGTTGATTCCCACTTTTGCCATGACTTTCTGAAGACTGGCTGCTGAAGGAGTGGAAGTGATATTTTCACAAAAGGCTTGGAAGTTAAGTCTCTTGGCCTTCCTAATCTCCTTGTTGTAGTGAGTTAGCTTCTAAGAGTACCTCTGCCAATTGTTATCCCTCTTGGCCCTGTTGAGAGCCGACGGAGATTTGACAGGTTTTCGTTTTTCCCGTCCTATTTCGATCTGGTTCAAGTTATATTTCAGATGGCACCTGCTTTTCTAGAATTTAGAATTGAGAGTGATGGGTTGGTTTTACCTTCCAACCTGAATTCGATGAACCTATGATCTGAGAGTGAAGATACATCCATCACTCTACAAAAAATAATATCTTGCGCCGCAGCTCTCGGTAATTTTTTTTCAAAATCAGTAATTTGTTACCTCAGCTTCTCATGTAGAGTTTATAATTCTATGAATCATCGATCTATGTTCTGCGATCAACCAATTTTTTATTTCTCTATTAAATTTTTTTAAACTTTTCATTTGTTTTATTCGACTAGTTATCAGTGGGTAAACTGCACATACCTAGCTTCAAGAGCTAGGTATGTGCAGCTTCTCTGACCTAATTTCTTTTCTGCTTTTGGTCTTTCATACTTGTCATTTTCTTTTCTTGTAGAGTAATTGTGCTCTTTCAGTACCAGAGGTATCTTCTTCTGTTGAACGCTCGTTATTATTTTGCTCGCAAAAATCTGTCGTATATCCAATACTTCCGATATTGCATAAATCTACGGCTAGGAAATGTATACTTTTTACTGTACATAATTTTCAAGATGCATTTTTGCATGATATCCAAGCTTTTTTTTATGACAATCCAATACTCCCCCCTTCCAACGATACCATATAAGAGTTGCGACTGCACCCCAATGCATCATAAAGAATTTGGAGATATCTTACAGATTGGATATTCTTTCGTATCAGTCTGAATCTGTACGCTATACCTCTTAACTTTTTCACTAGAAAGTTCATACGATCATCCTATTTTGAATGTTGGTCTATGTAGATACCTAGATATTTTGTGGTATTGATATTTATTATTTCTAATTCACTGGTCACTTGGAGTACTCCTAATTTCGGAAGTCCGACTTTATTGGATGAAAAAACCAGATACTTCGTCTTCTGCTGATTTAAGGTAAGTTTTTTTAACATCAAACCATTTTTTCAGAACCGTCATGTCATCTATTACTTTCTGTTTCAGATTTTTCCAAGTTGCATCCTCGTACATGACTAACATATCATCAGCAAAGCTTATGATTTCTCCATTACTTTTTAGGTCAAATATGCCATTCAAATATATTAAAAAAAGAAGCGGCCCGAGCACTGTTCCTTGCGGCACACCGTAGGTAAGTATGTTGTTACCACTACAAGTTCCATTCACCATCATCTTTTGTTTTCTTTCTGTAATGAAGCTGCGAAAAAGATTATTTATTTTACCTTTGAACCAGCAATCTGGTAATTTTGTATGGTTTACTGTATCAAAAGCTTTTGCTAGGTCCATGACTATTGCTAAAGATGGAATATTTTTATCTATGTTTTCATATATCACTCCAGTTACTTTTCTTATCGCATCTTCCGTCGATATTCCTTGACGAAATTCGTATTGATTTTTAGAGATGATGTTATACTTTTCTATAAAAGCGACCATTCGCACCTTGATTAGTTTTTCAAAAATTTTAGATATATTGGACACTAGAGTGACTGATCTATAATTATTGATATTCGATTTATCGCCTCCTTCGTGTAATGGTTTTACCATTCCAATTTTTAATAATTGTTTCTGGGAAACAAGCTTCCTCGAAACAATTATTCACTAAATAGGCTAGAGGTTCCGAACGGATTCCATCAGTTCCCGCAGATTGTTTTGATTTTAGACTATCAATAATTCTAACTATTTCATCGGAGTCTGTGGGGAATAAAAAGAAACACTCATTGTTTTGAATTTTCTCTTCCGTGAAATCTTCTGGTTCCTTTATTTTGTTGGCATATCTTTCTCCTAGTTCACTGAAATAATCATTGAAAGTTTCACACATTTCCTGATCATCCTCGATAAGAGTGTTATTCCTTAACTTGATATATTTAATTTGTGATTTTTTTTCGGTTTATTCTGTACCCACTCTCATAGCGCTATTGGTTCATTCTGATTAATCTCGATGCATTTCCTGAAATATTCTTGCTTAGCTTGTAATATTGATTTGTATACCTTTTTTTTGTCAGTTCTGAATATTCTTTTTCGAGTTCAGTGTTGTTTGGATTTTTTTTTTGTGTAAATTTTTTGTTTTCCATTTATGTCCTTCAATATTTTTGGGGCAATTCATTCTTTTTTAATTTTATCCTTGTTTTTATTTTGAATTGTAGCTGAATTTATTTCTATATAGTTTTTTAGAGTTTCTACAAAGTGTTCAGTTCCATTATTCACATCCCTAATTCCATATAAGTTCTCCCAACTTCCATGTCCTAGTGCATTTCTCAAGTTGCTGTAGTTAGTATATTTCTTTTCATTTGTTAATTTGATATATATTTTTTTTAATTTTCAAGTCTGTACACAACAATATTGGATAATGATCCGTTATCAAATTCTGAAGAATAATACCATAGACATTCGAGTCTCCTGTTTGAATACCTTTCACAAAAAAATGATTACGGCACGTTCTGCTGTCAGGCCGTGTGTACTTATTGATTAGTGATGTAAATCCAAAGGAGTTCGATATATTTTTGTATTCTTCTACATTATACTCATTGGACAATAAATTTATTTTGATATCTCCAGTTAGAATATGATTTTTACAATGTTTTTTTAACTAAGTAAAGAGCTAATTTTTCGTTAAATCCAGTAGTGGAATATTGAAGTGATTTATATACTGATGTTAACTTAATTTTCTCTTTTTCATACTTTAGATTCAATTCTATAGTAGAAATATCTCCCAATTTTACTATTTTGTATTCGAAAACAATATTTTGCTTTACATACACAATTGTTTCATCATTTTGATTGTAATTCCGTTCATTGTAGAAGTGTTCGTAACCTTTTAAACTAAATAAGTTGATATCACTTACTCTGAATGTTTCCGTTAATACAATAATGTCAAATTCCTTCATAGTCCCTTGCAAAAATTGTTCAAACTCTTCAAAATTCATTTGTAAGTTTCTTATATTCATTTGAAGAATATTGAATTCCTTTTCAATTTTTAATTTATTTATTTCCTTCATGTTTTCAATGATAATAGTATCGTAGTCGTCATTTCGATATTGTCTTATATAAGGATTCATCTTCGTTTCCGAAATTTATGCAAATGTATGAAATATAATTTTAAAAGTATGCAAAAAAAAATTTTCTTTTTCCCCAAATTAATGTAGTTCCATTATTCCAAAACAAAAAATTTCTGAACTTTTATATATAATATGTTTTTCTAGGATTTACAAACCGTTTTTAATTTTAATTAAACTAAATTTAATTTTTCTTATCTGACGAGTCCTTCTGTCTCAACTTCCTTCCACTACTCTTGGTCTTTGGGGGAGATCTGCTGTTATTGGAAAATACCCTTTTATGAGTTGCCAGATGAGATGGTGTATTATGGACTTTCCTATTTTTTTCTTGCGTTCCCGTTTCTTCTGTCTTCTCTTCCCCTATTACGATATTTTGTTCTTCATCCATTTTCCAATCAACATTTCCACAATTTCGGCTAGGTGTATTCGGGGCACTATTTGTTTTTAGAGTTTTCTCGTTTGATCTTTCTAATTTCTCGAAGGTTTTTCTCCTTTTATCAATTTGTTCCCCTCTAGGTAGGATCGTTCTGAATATTTTGATCTGGCCTCTTGAAAAAACGTTTTCAGCTTTTGGACATCCTGACGTTGCCGCAGAGTCAAATCATTCGCGATTTCCACCCCTGTATTCTTTAGTTTTTTTATATTTTTGAATATGTTTTTTTCTTTGGTAAGAAATTAACTCTACCTTGATTGGGCTATTTTCTCCTCTTCCCAATATGTAATAGTCATTTATTTCCTTTGGTTCTATCTATATGTCTAATAAACGATTTATGTCCTCACAAAGGAACTCCGCCGTTGATGTATTTCTTTATTCAGACCAAATATTATTATATTATTTTTGTTACAATATCGTTCCGTTGTTTCAATTCTTTTCTTCAAGATCTCGTTTCCTTTTTCTAATGCATCGTTTTTATTTTTAAGAGCCTGAATTTCCCCAACAGCAGTCTCACCTCCGTGACCGAAATAAAATTCTTAACTTCCTCTTGATTTCCTGTAATAGATCTTTCAATGTAATACTTTCTTCGTCCTCGCTTTGTGGCATTATATCAGTAAAGTTTGCTAGTGTATGGTACTCTTTATTCACTTTCGACTTTGTTGTCCCTTATCTCCGATAAGCATATGGATGATCACGTGTGTACACAAAGTAAATACTCGTCTCAATATTTTCAATTCATTTTCACCTTTGCAGGTGAAATTCAGGAACGATCGAATTTCACCATAAGATGAAGAAATTTCTTATCCACGTTTTTATAAAAGTTTTGTATTTTCCACTGTACTTAATACCTTACAAAACGATCAATAATATCGCTTATTTTTTTCTGTCGCTCGACACACGCTTTATGAGGAGTGATACTATGTTATCTAGGAATGGCCGAAGTTTTGATGTTGAGAAATCTACGAATTTGAAGGAGGTGGTAGATCCGTTATTTCCAAATTCTTCTATGGTTCAAGGGAAAAATCAAGAAAACCAGAGTGATGGAAAGAATTTGAGTGAAGAGCGATCACACTATATTCCACATGGTGATGAAAAGAATATGAGAGAAGAGCTTCTAAATCATGTTCCGGAAGTATTCGTTCAAATTCAAGCAACAAATCGAGAATCAATTTGGAAATAGAAGCTCCGAAACAAGGAGAAAGGTTCGTACACGAGGAAAGCATGGAAAGGTTGCGACTGCTTCGCGGTAAGAAACACCTGGCTTTTTAAGAACTAAAATTAAAGATGAGAATGCTCGAAGAGGAAGGTGGAAGTGATGATGGTTCCAATGGTTCCCAAGAAGACATGCATGGATGTGTTCCTTCTTCTAAATTGAAAAGTTATCCAAATCGCCTTTTAGGGAAGGACAAATTGAAGACAGCTCTTAAATTTCATTGAAAATAGTTGAACAATGTTTCAAAAATATAGAAAAAGTCAAAAATTGAGAGAGTTACCTTTCTTTTCTGGAGATCTTACAGAGTGGACGCTCTTTATATGGGAATTCAAAAGATCGTCTGAATTGTATAAACTAAATGATTATGACAACTTATTTAGATTAGATAAGAGTTTGTAAGGTAAGACACTTGAAACCGTCAAACCTCTTTTGAGTTCACCGAATAATATATCAAAGATATAATGAAAATGAATGAGTGGATCATTTTGAGTTTAATGAAAAAGGTAAAAAAATTTTAGCGAAGATAAATTAGATATTTGTATTTCATTCTTTAATGCCATCAATAATATGTTCACCACAATTGTAATGTATTGAAATTGTTGTTATGATTTCTTGATGTGCGCAATGTGATTGCCCCACTTCTCTTATATGTGTGTGAAGGGGGTAACATATGAAGATCAAGCAGTTATTAACAGAGAGAACTAGAATAGATAGATAGATAGATAAATAGTGTTTATTGATCCATTCAGACACAAAACAGTGTATAGGACAAGTCAATATAATTCATACATCTACAAGGAGGAGAAAAAAAACAAATTGAAATTATTGAATATAATTATCATTGAGATATTCATTCATACTATAATAACATTTACTTAAAAGTAGGGATTTTATCTTCTTGCAGAAGCCAGTCATATTAAGTGATTTTATTGAGGAAGGTAGATGATTGTACAGAAGAATGCTCCTATATCTAGGTGATGTTTCAAATTTAGTAGTTCTATGCTTAGGTACAGAAAAGGTTTTATTATTTCTTGTACTATATTGATGAAAACTGGAAAGTGTAGGAGTACGTCCTTAATTTTTCTCAATGAACACAAGACATTTGTATATATATATATATATATATATATATATATATATATATATATATATATATATATATATATATATATATATATATATACACGGAGTTGTAAGTATATTATGTCTCACAAATTATGTTCTACAGGATGTTCGCGGACTAAGACCAAGTATCAAACGAAGGATGCGCTTCTGAATTATAAAAACTCTTATGAAATCCACAGAGCAGCCCCAGATCAAGATATTATACGCAAGGTGACTATACACCAAGCTAAAATAAACATTGAAAACAGCAGCGAGTGAGAGACTATCCCTTATTCGACGAATTGCATAAAATGAAGAACTCAGCTTCCTGCTGACAAATGACACTTGATCAGATCATCTCAAACATTCATCAATATAAACTCCTAAGAACTTTGTAGACTTTTCAGAAATCAAGGTATAATGACCAAGTTTCACAACTAAAGAGTTGTCCTTCTTAAATCCAAATTTGATGACTTGTGTTTTATCTAGATTGAGAACAAGTGCATTACACAAACACCAATCAGCAAAAGCCTTTAATAGTGATGTTACCTGAAACGATGTATCGTCTACAAATATAATAATTTTTGTTCTTATATAGTGAGCAAGGTCATTTATAAAGAATACAAACCATAGTGGACCTAGAACTGACTCCTGTGGTACACCAAGTTCATAGTTATACTCATCTGAAAAAACATCATCAATTCTCACATGCAATCTTCTGTCTGATACATAATCCTTCATAAGATCGAGGAATGCTCCACGAAATCCAAGGTTGTACAGGGTGATTCATTTATCTTGGTAACCCCAATTTTGTCGAAAACGTCCGAATATTTTTTCATTCTGTGAATGGCGTTTTGAACACGTCAATGTCGACTTGAGATGCGCATAAAAATCTGCGGAATAAATAAAAACGCCAGGCGTCGCGGCGCTATCAAAAATTTTTTCTCCAGGGACATACCTTTTTTATCATGTCATTCGAAAGATAATTTCATTCCGAATTTTTTTTTCGAATACAATTTTTATCGATTTCATACGTTAGCGATCTGCAGCGTGTTTTATATTGATTCTATTCCATTTATTTTTTTCTGTATTGTGGTAGTATGCCTTTATTTAGAGACATAGATGTGATTTTGTGATTTGAATTCAAGAAGGCTAGTATTCTGGTCAATGTGCTCTTTCAAATGAGATGAAATATGTGGCTACAGCAAGATGGGGCGTCATGCCACCACGCTGCCATTCTCAAGAGATATTTAGATCAAGAATTCGGAAAAAAATGGATTGAAACCAATGAACCCATCAGATATCGCCAGACCTAACGCTCATGGATTACTTTCTGAGGGGTCCCCTTGAATATATGGTATACCAAACAGATTCTAATAACTTGGACTATTTGAAATTGAAGATAAGAAACGCATGTGCCCAAGTGGACCCTTATATTTTGACCAAAGTGATGAAATAACTTATGTATGGATCATAATGGCCGGTATATAGAACATATGATTCGAAATTTTTCGTTTGTTATTAAAAAAAATGTTTATTATTATAAAATATAATATTTAATGAATAAAATAATAGAAAAATTGTTACAAAGCCTCCGTCATTTCACGGAACATAATCAAATTTAGGTCATCTAGCCATTATGATCCATACACAAGTTAAATCATCTCCCTATTTCATCATAAGTCACTTTGGACAAAATATAAGGTTCCATTCATTTTCGAATTCTTAATCTCAATATCTCTTCACAATGGCAGCGTTGTGACATGAAGCCCTATCTTGCTGTATCCACATATTTGATCTTATTTAAAGAGGCATATTGTTTAGAAAACTTTCGTCCTTGAATTCAAGGCATTAAATCATAACTATGTCTCCAAATCAAGCCATACTACCACAATACAGAAGAAAATATATGGAATAGAATCAACATAAAACACGCTGCAGATCGCTGACGGTAAGAAATGAACAAAAATTGTATTCGAAGAAAAAGTTCAAAATGAAATTATCTTTCGAATGACGTAATAAAAATGGTATGTCCCTGGAGAAAAAATTTTTGATAGCGCCGCGACGCCTGGCGTCTCTATTTATTCCGCAGATTTTTATGCGCATCTCAAGTCGACATTGATTTGTTCAATACGCCATTCACAGAATGAGAAAATATTCGTGCGTTTTCGAGAAAATTGGGGTAACCAAGATAAATGAATCACCCTGTACAGCTTGTCCAACAAGAATTCAGGTGAGATGGTATCGAAGGCCCGCGAAAGATCGAAGAAAAAGCCTGCCACCATCAACCCCTTATCCAACGAAGGAACCGAATGTACAGAGTCCAGAACAGCAGTCTCGGTCGATCTTCCGGTTCTAAAACCGTGCTGGCTCCCTGTAATTAACATTGTAAAAATCGAATGATAATAAAATTAGTTTCATTGAGTATATTACAAATTGGCGGCGAGTGAAGTTAACCGAATATGCCTTCCGATGACGAACAAGCTGGTACGTCTAAAAATTTACCAAGTGTTGGTAATTTAAAAGAATTTCACTTGAAGATTACGGATTGGAACATCTATAAAGCGAGACTGAACAACTAATTCTCAGCTAACGGAATATCCGATACGAATGAAAAACGGGCGAAGCATATAAACTAATATTCAATATATGTAGTCCGGACCAGAAAATAAGTCTTACAATTCATTACTGAAATTATTCGACAAACATTTCACGCCGAAGAAGACAGTCTTAGCTGAACGCTATAAATTCTTTTCGGCAAAAAAAGATTCGTGCGAAAATATTAACGAGTGGGCTGCAAGAATAAGAAGTTTGGCTGTTTCCTATGAATTCGGAAAAAAACTGGATATCTGCCTCAGGGAGCAATTTTGGATAGACTGCTAGAAGAGAAAAAGGAGATCACATTTGAGCAAGCAATCAACGTGGCAGAAAAAAAAATGGCGGCGTGCCAGAGCTATCAGATAACAGGTCATGAGGTAAAGTCGGAGCCTTTACACCACATACGCAAACCACAAGAGTGACGAAGATAAACGTCATCAAGCAGAAAGCCATCATCATGAACATACATAAGTAATATTTCGAACAATTACTTGGATGACCTACAGTTATATAATATAACTAAGAAAATGGAAAACACCCCTTTTACTATTGAAGTATATGTAGAATTCAATGAACTGGTATGTCAGATTGATTCAGGGGCTAGTGTTTCCTGCATGTCAGAGAGTGTATTTTCGAAGTTTCATGCTCATAAGCATATTTCGAAGTCGTCTAACCAATGTTCACATTTCTATAATGGTACCAAAGTAAGACCGTTGGGAATTTTTTGAGCAGACGTGGTGAGATGGTTGAGACTGGGTCGTGGGTTAGAATTTATCTTTTGAAGAAAATATGTTTCAAATGTCGGAGATAGGCACTCCGAAATAACAGCACAACACTTATTTTGTACTTCTTTATTGATCGAAGAATACTTTACTCAAATTTTAATACGAAGTTACAAGTATAATACAATACGACATCGGCGTATGCAAACAAAGGCCTCTGGCCGCCGACTAATTGACTTCATGCGTGGCGTGGCACGTAGGCCACGTCGACACTCCCCACTCCTCAACGCCACGTACCGCAATGTTGAGAAGGGGAACAACCACAGTGGAATTTTAAAATATCAAAAATAAAATAGATTTTTATGTTTTCAAAAATGGAGGTCCGCCAATAATTGTAGACACTGTGAATTTCATTACTGATAAAGCAGAAAGTATAGTGAATGAATTTTTCGAGGTATTTCCTGAGGGGTTTGAAAAATTTACAAAAAAAGTTATAACTATTAACCTGAAAAAAAGTGATGTTAACCCTAAGTTTTATAGAGCTAGACCTCTACCTTATGTCTAAAATCACAAATAGAAGACGAAATTAATAGACTTGTGTCTTTAGGTGTCCTGTATCCAGTTGATTATAGCGAATGGGGAACTCCAGTCACCAGTATTGAAGAAAAATGAATCATGGAGACTACAAAGTAGCTATCAACCCCCATATAGAAGTTGATCAATATCCTCTGCCGAAAGTTGATGATCTGTTCAATTGTCTACAGAGTGGAGTTAAATTTTCAAAACTGGACCTGTCTGATGCTTACCAGCAGATAGGCCTAGATGATGGTTCTAAAGAGCTCACCACAATTGTGACTCATAAGGGCCTATACAGTTACAATAGATTAACATACGGAATAGCATCAGCACCAGCTAAGTTTAAAAAAGTAATGGAATCAATGTTCACGGGATTAGAGGGGGTAGTAGTTTTTTTGGATGATGTGTTAATAACGGGAAAAGATGATAATGAACATTTGGGAAGATTGAGAGTAGTCTTGACAATCCTAAAAATTCAGGTTTGAAAGCGAGTCGTCCTAAATGCAAATTTTCTCAAGACATTATTGAGTACTTAGGTCATAAAATCGATAAAGAAGGTTTACATGCAAGCGAATCAAAGACAGCAGCTATCAAAAATGCGGAAGCACCAAATAATGTAAGTGAACTCAAATCGTTATTGGGAATGGTGAACTACTATGGTAGATTAATTCCAAATTTATCAACTATATTACATCCTTTATATAAATTATTTTAAAAAAGATAACGAATGGGATTGCTCTAATAAGTGTCAAAAGGTACATTTTGACCCTCTCATGGAAAGAAAACTGACAGTTGATGCTAGTCCATACGGAGTAGCAGCTGTTTTGTTTCATATTTTTCCTAAAGGTATAAAAAGGCCAATTGCCTTCGCGTCTAGAACACTTCCGATATAGAAATAGAAGGTTTGGCTGAACTATAATCAAATTGTACGCGAAACGAATCGTGATGAAGCAATTGCTAAAATAATTAAGTTAGTAAGAACAGGATGGCCCAAATAGTGATTCCGGAGGAGACCGTCAGATTTTAGGTGAAGTATATGATACACTAGTCAATCTAGTTTCGGAACAATGTTGGGTTTATGGTTCAGGCCCTTCATTGAGAGTCTACAGCAGCGTTTCTTAACCTCAGGTCGCGACCCAAATTCGGGTCGCCAGAGGTATTGGGTTAGGTCGCGGAAAACCCCCAAACGACATTATAAAATTTTGATGAGGGTCGCGAACTTCAAATATATTCGTATTTTGGGTCGCCAGCGAAAAAGGTTAAGAACCACTGGTCTACAGGGTGAATTGTCCTATTCGACCGATTTTTCTTTTATTCATAACTTTGGTATGGCTTGATCAATCTCGATGAAATTTTCAGTGTAGAACAATATGATTATCTTCTTTCAATAATTTCAACGCTTTTTCATAAATACAGGGTGGGAATTATGATAAGTTCAGATTAACTATGCAGGTTGAAAAAACACCCTGTACATTCCGTTTTCAGAAACTTTCTACTTGCTTCAGATTCTACCACAAGTTTACATTACTGGAGCGTTTTCATTTTTTTTGGCACACGTCCATTTTTCCTGGAAAAATTTTTCAAAAATGAACAATATCGTTTTTTCGCTCCAAGGCAACATGGAAAATTTCGCTGTTTTGAAACATCCAAGAAATAATGAATGAAGTATTGTTCGATTATATTACTAGGATTTATGCGGAAGATGTTGTTTTCCACAAAGCTGTTATGCCCAATAATGTCTTAGTATTTAGGCTCCTGAAGATGTCTACAAAGTTTGACGAAATATATAGAGCTATTAGTACAAATTGACGTTATCTACCCAATTAGTCGAAACACCCGTATCCTTTTCGTATATATATATATATATAATTACATAATATGGCCCCATACTAATTAGATACATTGTTTATCTATATGCCATTTATTCGATATATTACTATGTTGTATTTTGCAGACTAAGCAATGAACACCTGCAGTGAATACGCAGGAAGAATGAGATAAGAGAATATTATAAATATCTGTGAATGACAATTTCTAGTCAGTTAATTAATCGATCTAGTAGCTCTACCAAGTATTCACGTTGTATTGTATTGAATAAAGTAAAGTAGTTTTTTTTCAAAAACGAAGTCTTCCTTCCGAAAAACATAATATATATATATATATATATATATATATATATATATATATATATATATATATATTCGAATAGGAGAGCTAAAATAATACAATAAATGTTGAAACGAAAAAAATTAATTTTGGTTTTCAAAGGAGTTTCCATGATCAGGGATCGAGGAAGTTCAAATTGATCATTAATACTTCCTTACAAATCAAAAATCATTCGCAAATAAGAATCTAATAGGTCGACGCTCTACGATAAATTCACGTGTTACTTTGTTTTCACTTCCACCGCAGACCCCAAAGACTACAAGGTTTCGGATTTTTTACACTTCTTATAAATCATCTACAATTATAATAGTTGAAACTTCACATTGAGAGGCGCCGAACGAAAGAATCATCTACGTAAATAATCAAAGAAGTATCCCTCGATAACACAATTTGCAGTCAAAGACACTAAAAACTAAGAATACTCTCTGTATTTCCTTCTCCTCGGAAAAAAATATTCTGATTGGGATTGGAGAATGGACAATGATTATTGAAATATTAGAGTAGTCCCACTTGTGGCATGAAGAATCCATTATCAAAGAAGCCGCTTAAAAAACGGTCATAAAACGAATATCTGGTAGCCGATAAGCATGGGGTAGTCTTCTTCTTCTTCTTCTTCTTGACTACATCAAAACACCCCTTAGATGTAAGTTGGCGGAGGATGACAGGACAATCCACCAGGAGATGAGATTCCGATACTTGGGCATCGAAATTTCGAGCTTTGGTGACCTTGAATCAGAGGTGAGAGGGCAGGCTATCAAAGCATCGAGAATGGCGGCTCAACTAGATGGCATCATATTCAAGAACAAATATTTGAACACAGAAGCCAAAGTACGTATATATAAGACTGCAATTAGGCCTATACTCACATATGCAGCAGAGACAAGACCTGAAACAATTAGAACAAAACAAATTATGGAAGCGACAGAGATGAGAATATTGAGAAGAATAGCCGGAAAATCTTTACGGGACAGGGAAAGGAGTGAAGACATCAGACGAGCTTGCCAGATCCAGAATATTAATGAGTGGGTGATGGGTAGGAAAATCGAATGGAATGACCACATTACTCGCATGACGGAGAACCGAATAGTGAAGGTAGCCAGGGACAGATCGCCGTCAGGAAGGCGGAGCATAGGGCGGCCTAGAAAACGCTGGAGCGACAATCTACCCGCATAGGGCGAGTTACGATGAAGAACAGGCACAAGCCTATGAAGAAGAAGAAGAAGAAGAAGAAAAACATGAAATTCGTCGGCTTCGGAAACTTTCCATGATTTTTTTCACCCAAAAAGTGCTCAACATGACTCAGGGAGTTATCAATTCGATAGGCGATCAAAATCTGAGACCCCCCTTGCTGGCGCCCATAAGTTTCAGATAAGGGGTGGAAAAATGTGATGTATTGAAATTGTTTCATTGAGTATATTGATTGTACTCTTTATCAATTCAATCCAGAACTTCTGTCAAAAATTGTAGAGAAGCTTTCCCCAATCCAGAAATATAATTGTCCTCTCTGTAAAGAAGATGGCCACTATATAGCTAAGTGTAGACTATTTCCTGAAAAAACAAAACCAGAACGACGAAGAATAATTCATTCAAATTTGCTTAGAAAAACTGTTAAAACTGGTTCAATTTCGTACAGATAACAACTGCCAAAAAACAAAGCAAAGTCTCCTAATAGAGGTCAATAATAATCCAAAGCCATCTCGAACCTAACAATCATTCATAAAGATCCTCTCCATTTGCACAATCTGGAATGCAATACTGAAAAAAATGATAACATGCTGATCAACGATTCTTTCAGTAAAATAGTATTTCCTCTGAAAATGAAAATAGGATCACAAACGCCTAGGGTTGCCATATCGCAACCACTAGTTTCGGATAGACTAGAGGGCGTATAAAATTTCTATGTTTTTTTTTCCATCTCTACAGAGCGTTTCGGCGATAATGGGTTAAATCTCTCCGTATCTGGCTATGGAACAATTTGATTTGAGTAGGGTCATTACCAACTTCTCTGGAAGACTTCGCAACCTGGTATGAGGATGAAATAGGTGCAGTGTCATCTATTACGAATTTCCACTACGGTCATGAAAACGATCACTTCATCATTGAAAAACACAAAATAGGGATATCCCAGTGTCATAAAGAGAATCATTAGTAATGATAGTTATTTCAAAAAGCTCTATTCGGAAAATATAGAAGCTCTCAGGAGAGCTACAAATTTTTCTGAACGGTTACTGAAATTTCTTATTCTGGGGAAAATGAACACCCAACATGTTCCTGGCTCGTACAGACAGGCAACTTCCGTATACGGACATTTGTGCAATGACCTGCAGATCAAGAATAGCTTCAGAAATAAAAACTATATATATATATATATATATATATATATATATATTAGACTGATTCAAAAAAATCGACTTTTTTTGTTTTCACGAAACCCCCCCCTAATTATCTTCAGGGTATCGAAAAAAGACCTTTGTGAAAATATCAGCTCCAAATAATAACATTTAGAGGTCGCTCATCAATTATTTCTATTTTGCCTACTAATAGCAGGGGAAAAATTTCTTTTTTCAATAAAAAATTCCTAGAACACAAACCAATAAGCGGATTTCTTTGTGTGACACATTTTCGTGTAGGCAATCAGATACTCTACAAATATGTCCCTTACGATATTTCGATGAAACGGCCGCTTCAAAAGTTATTCGATTCGATGCTAATATTGAGGTATTTTTGAAGAAAAAAATTGGTCAAAAAAATCGACTTTACTTGTTTTCACGCAACCCGCCTTCTAATCATCTTCAGGGCATGGACAAAAGCCGTCTGTGAAAATATTAGCTTTGAATATTAATATTTAGAGGTCGCTCATCGATAGTTTCTATTTTCGCTGCTGATGGCAGGAAAAAACTTCTTTTTTCAATAAAAAAATTTTTGTTCACTGACCAATAGACGGATTCCACTGTATGATACATTTTGGTGTAGGGTACTAGATACTCTACGAAAATGTTCAATACGATATCTCGATAAAATAACTTATTTGAATATTTTTTTCCAAAATACCTCAATATAAGTTATTAATATAGAGGTATTTTCGAAGAAAAAGTTCGAATAACTTTTGAACGAGCGGTTTTTTCGAAATATCGTATGAGACATTTTCGTAAAGCATCTAGTTCCCTACACAAAAATGTATCACTCAATGGAATCCGTCAATTGGTTCGTGAAGAAAAAATTTTTTATTGAAAAAAGAAATTTTTTTCCTGCTATCAACAGCGGAAATAGAAGTAATCGCTGAGCGACCTCTAAATATTAATATTCAAAGCTAATATCTTCACAGACGCCTTTTTTCGATACCCTGAAGATAATTAGAAATAGAGTTTCGTGAAAACAAACAGAATCGATTTTTTTGAATAATTTTTTTCTTCAAAAATACCTCAATATTAGCATCGAATCGAATAACTTTTGAAGGGGCCGTTTTTACCGAAATATCGTAAAGGTCATTTTTGTAGAGTATCTGGTTGTCTACACGAAAATGTATTACACAATGAAATCCGTCTATTGGTTTCTGCTCTAGGAATTTTTTATTGAAAAAAGAAATTTTTTCCCTGCTATTAGTAGGGAAAATAGAAATAATTGATGAGCGACCTCTAAATATTATTATTTGAGGCTGATATTTTCATAGAGGTCTCTTTATGATACCCTGAAGATAATTAGGGGGGGGTTTCGTGAAAACAAAAAATGTCGATTTTTTTGAAACAGTCTAATATATATATTTTACCAGCTTCACAGAATGCCCTCGAAAGGTTTTCAGTTGAATACTTTCGAGCAGGAAGAAAATGGCTGTTCGGAAGGTAATATCTAAGTTCAGTTTTGAATCTATTGATACGTCCTTTGTATATCTGATTCAGTCAATTTTCCCTTGAAGAAGAATGTACAGTATAAACGTCTATATTTATTAAAATAAATGAAAATATAATTATTTTCAAGTGCATTCTCAGAAATTAATCAAATTATTGTATTTAATACTCATAAATTAATTCAAGTTTCACTGAATTTGTAGTTCAGGTGATTTATCTTCCATAAGGTTTTCGAACGAAAATTTCAAACTGAATACTATTTCATATCATTTTGAATGATTTTTTCCATAAATGATGTTTGCATTGAGCTGACCTGACCATTTTTCATAGAAAAAGTTAAGAGGTCAATTCAAGAGGATATCAGAGGTCAACTTTTTCGTGTGGTTGATGATCTTCGCAGTGAAGTCGTTAATCTAAAAAGTGAGAATCTCAGAACATGAGATTCGAAAGGGAAGAATTGAAAATTTCTCGAAATCCACCAACACTTAATATAAATCAATAATAAATAAGGGACAATTGCAGGAACTTCAGTTCAGACAATAGTTCGACAAAAACCTATGATCAGAAGAAAACAAATGATCACAAACAATCTGTTTCTGACGGTTTCACAACTGTTAAATCTCGTAAACCGAAACTAAGAAGAAGACGTAAAATATTATATTGGGTACTGCAAACGAAAAACAGAGCGAAATTGAAATTAGGGCTGTTAAGAAATCCTCTCATATTCATGTGAGTAACTTGGAACCTACATTAGAAGCTGAACAGCTGAATAAATTTCTGAATGCTCAGAAAATTGAGAATGTAAAATGCATTAAACTTGACTTTGTGAGTGTCAAGGATCCGAATATCTGGCCGTAGGGTACTAGAATTAATATTTTTTTCTTTCGGCTCATGAAGCAGAAGGAGAGGGAATAACACCGATAAAGAAAATCCAAGAAAATTCATGCAATATGTATAAGATAGTACATATCAATCTGCAACCTATTGAAAATGTCTTATCACGGTTGGATGCATTCGTAAACAATCACAAATGTCATTTTCTCGCAGTGACAGAACATTAGAAGTAGTCTCGACAGGAATTAGATGTTCACGGTATTTCTAATTAAAAGTTGGTTTCATCTTTCTGCAGACGGAGGGGGCAACACGGTGGTAGTGCATTATACTGTAGATGTGATGTCTTCATTTCTGCGACGGAAGTTGTAGAGTTTGCGCGTCTCGGTAATGCTAATTCCTTTGAATGCTCTGCTATGAGGGTTAACGTTAAAAGTGATAAGGTTATATTTATATTTTCAATTTATAGATCAAATCATCCATCCAGATCAGATTCCGTTGTTTTCTTCTAGAGGTTCAATTCATTACTGCGGAAGTTAACTGATATGAATGTTCTGTACTTTATTGCAGGTGATTTTAATATTCACTTAGAACATAACAGTGCTAATCCACTTAAAAGAATTTTTGTTGATATTTTGGATTCTTTCGGTGCTGAACCAACCAGAAAATGTACAGGATCTGACTCTTGCTTGGACAATATAATTACTAACTATGATAATTATGAAGCACACAATGAAAAAACCACATCTTTCTGATCACGAAGCCCGAATTCTTCAATTTGTATATAAAATTTCAGATGAATCATATGTCATTTTGGAGATGCGACTGATTGATGAACATAATACGAATATATTCATAAATTTACTTTCCGAGCAAGAGTGGGATTCTCTGTATGAAACTCCTTCTCAGGATGTTAATTGTCAGTGGTCCTTTTTCTATGAAAAATTCAAGAAGATATATAACGAATGGTTTCCACTAAAGAAAATACATATGAAATCTAAAGAATTATCTGTTAGTCATAACTGTAAAGAACTTTCTTCTTCCAAAAATGAGTTAGACTTGCTGTATATTATATCTTCTAGTAATGGAAAATTATGTGAAACCTATAAACATTTGCAGATCTTATATGATTGCGAACTGAAAGAAGAAATTGAAAAGTACAATTTGAACACTTACAATAGTGCACATAATAAGTCTAAAACTGTATGGACAATTGTTAATCAAAAATTGGGAAAAAGTAAAAAGTCGTCTGAAATCAACATACCAGGTTCTCCAGAAATATTAGTTGAAAATTTTAGTCAGTATTTTTCCCAATATACTAATACATGTTCGAATTTGCCAACTACATCCAGTTCATCACGAATTTTGAGAAATAATAAAAGTTTCTTTTGTTTCCACATCGAAGAAGATGAAATATTGAAAACGGTTAGATCTTTGCCAAATAAAAAAAGTTGTGATTATGATGATATTCAAGTTAGTATCATGAAGAAATCTATTTCACTTACAGTGAAGCCATTGCAGTTTATTTTAAATAATTCCTTCAAGGAAGGGATATTTCTCGATCTGCTCAAAGTTGCAATCATCAAACCTCTGCATAAGAAAGAAGATCCTAATAATTTGAAAAATTATCGGCTGATAAGTCTTCTCACAAATTTTTCTGAAATTTTTGAGAAAATATTATGTGATAGACTATTAAAACTTTTCAAAAAATTTAATATTATTAGCAACAGCCAACATGGATACGTACTGGGAAAAAGTACTGACACTGCCATATATCAACTTCTGCAAGGCATCGTGAGGGCGTTTGAGGATTGTATTCCACTGGGTATTTTTATAAATTTTTCGAAGGCTTTCAATTCTGTGGTACACCAGGTCTTGCTGAGTAAGATGAAAATTTATGGAATCAGGAACAAACCGCTGAACCTGATTTGGAGTTATTTGAAAGACCGATCACAACTTGTGTGTCTTAGTGCTGGGGGTAAGAAATATTTCCTCCAGAAAGTCCACATTGAACAGGGTGTACCTCAGGGTAGTATACACAGGGCCTGTTCTATTCATCCTATACGTAAATGATCTACCTAATGTGACTGGTAATTTGGTAAATTTCGTAAACTTCGCGGATGTGATTCTAACCGCTAAAAATCCAACAGAACTCCATATCTACGAAAAAAATCTTTTCGGTGCATTTCATGATTGGTGTATGTGCCATAATTTATCGGTTAATGAGTCAAAAACTAATTATATCTTTTTTTCACATAGTCGTAGACTAACAAATAACTCACTGGATATTTTACAAAGCGATGACCAAACCCATTATGTGAGATACACCAATTTTCTGTGGATCTTTATAGAACAACATCTCGACTGGCAAACCCTTCCAGAAAATGTGATCAGCAGATTGAAATCTACCGTTTATGCACTTCGAGTGTTAGAAGGAGGCCAGTAAACCGTTTTTGATGGCAGTATATTACTCGAGTTTTCAGTCGGTTATGTCTTACGGACTGATTTTTTGGGGTAACAGTATGCATTCTGAATCTATTTTCAGAATTCAAAAGATGGCTATTCGCATAATATTAGGGTTTTTGTTATGTCCAAACTCGTACAGGCGTTTTCAGAAAAAAAGGATTGTTGACTTTAGCAGGATTATATTTTTATGAAATATTACAGTTTTTTCACAAAAATCCAGAATATTTCGAAAAATTCAAGGCCTCACAAACTTATAATAGTCGTCATAAATTGTACATATATCCCTAACATAAGTTGTCTTCCACTGAGAAACAGTGCACATATATGGCTATAAAATTGTTCAATTCACTTCCGAAAGATCTAAGACAGATACACTGTTTCAATTTTTTCAGAAAAAAAATTTTTAATCTTTTAAGAGAACGAGAGCCTTACAATGTCAATGAATTCATCTCCTTGAGAAGTTGATTTTTTTTTTGGTAGCACGCATTGTTGCATGTACTTCTTTGACTTCTTTTGTATTTCATTCAATTCTTTGAGTATGCATTTATATGTTCGTATATGATTGAGAGAATGATTTTTCATCATAAAGGATATTATTATCATCATATTATTATTAATTTATTCGAGAATACCCATTTTGTGTGCTGAAATCCAAGAAATATTGAAAATAGTGTGATTAGCGTTAGTTTCTCTGAAGAAAAAAAATATAACCCTGAAAAATGAAATCACTCCGTTGTACTTTGGAACTCCGGAAGAAATCGAAAAAGACGTAAGTGTTTGTTCTGAGGTCTTTTGTTTCCGGATCATTTTCTCACTTTTGAACCTCTAACTGCATAACATTATCCAGAGATTTTAGATTTAACGCTTAATCGATTAAATCGTTGGCAAATGCTTCAGCGTTTGCATCAAGATTTCTGGGGAATAAGGCATCGCGGATACTTGCATACTTTACAGCAACGCTCAAAGTAGTTGATTTCCGAAGAGAAAGTCCCCAATATTGGAGAGCTCGTCTTAATGAAGGATGAGAGAGTTCATCCTTCTGACTGGCTTCTTGGAAGAATAACAGCTTTGAGTGGCGCGAAAGATGCACGTTCAAGTGCCGCATCGATGGAGACCAAAAATTGTGGTCTGCAAAAGCCTATTGTTGAAATATGTCATATGCCAATCACCTAGTTGTCCTACCTTAACCTTTATTTCTACCCTTTTAATCTAATTCTATTTTATATTTTTGAACCTTCCACCCCCGATTTATCAGCGTTCACTCATCATCAATTGAAAATTATTCATTTTTTGTCTTTCGATCGACTTCTTCGCGCCGAGAAAGTGTTTGGTTCGAAACGTATCGAAGGCAAGTCTAATTGCAAACAAGTTTGCATAAACGCAGTCAACAATGAGGACTTGTCGCCATAGTTTTTTGTTTCTCAGCATATTGTTTGGGTATGTGAACATTCATTCATTATTCGAATCGATTGATTGTTTTCAAGTCAAAAAGTGCCTTTGAATTGATATTTTTCTCGCTTATATCTGTTGTTACAGATTGAAATTTCACTATTTGTTTTGGATAATTTCACGCTTATTGATGATAAAAACCGCATATTCCTATCGTATAATTCCGCATCGCATTTTGATTGTGTTTCCAACTACGCATATCAAGAACTTAAATTTGGGGAAGATTTCCCGCAACCCAGGGCCTTGAGAAGAGCTGGGAGTTGTAGCAGAGCTCTCTAAGTCATCACCCTCAGACTATTTGGTAAGTCATCATGGTTTACCGCCGTTTTTTCATATTGAAACAATCTCGCATTTCGCTCCCGCAAAATACAGTCTGCTTTTCTCTACTATCGGAATACACATTTATTATTATGTATATTTATTAAAATCATCTCAAGAATACCCACTTGTCGGTCTGATTATGGGACACTCTGTATATGGAATGTTTCGAAAAACAATTGGATCTGGTAGTTAGTGCTGCAATCAGAATCTGGATTTTTCCGAGATATGATATTAACAGTTGAAATGATGAATTCAAGATGAAGCTGCGCGAAATAGCCAGTCTTCGAAATGAAAATTTTTTTTTTAGTAATATTACTAGGAAAATCTTCTATATTCTGGAAACCCATGAAGATATCGAGTTTAATTAGTGGAAAACTTCACTCAACAATTCTCTGAAAAATTACGATCGCCAGATAGTGAAGTTTTTCCTATATCGAACACAATTCTCTCACATACTCGAATTGATTTTCACGTTTTTTCTATTAGGTTTTGCATCTCTTCTGATATTTTTTTGTACTTTGTTCGCGCTTTTCTTCTCAATGGATGATGGATGACATTAAAATCGCCTATAGGTATTTTTAACTCCTCTCTTGGGGTTTGTTGAAGGGTCATGGATATATGTATGTATGTTGAATGAAACTCTACATAAACGATAATAATTCTGCACACAATCCGGATTTTACTGAGAATTTCAAACTGAATACTATTTCATATCATTTTGAATGATTTTTTCCATAAATGATGTTTGCATTGAGCTGACCTGACCATTTTTCATAGAAAAAGTTAAGAGGTCAATTCAAGAGGATATCAGAGGTCAACTTTTTCGTGTGGTTGATGATCTTCGCAGTGAAGTCGTTAATCTAAAAAGTGAGAATCTCAGAACATGAGATTCGAAAGGGAAGAATTGAAAATTTCTCGAAATCCACCAACACTTAATATAAATCAATAATAAATAAGGGACAATTGCAGGAACTTCAGTTCAGACAATAGTTCGACAAAAACCTATGATCAGAAGAAAACAAATGATCACAAACAATCTGTTTCTGACGGTTTCACAACTGTTAAATCTCGTAAACCGAAACTAAGAAGAAGACGTAAAATATTATATTGGGTACTGCAAACGAAAAACAGAGCGAAATTGAAATTAGGGCTGTTAAGAAATCCTCTCATATTCATGTGAGTAACTTGGAACCTACATTAGAAGCTGAACAGCTGAATAAATTTCTGAATGCTCAGAAAATTGAGAATGTAAAATGCATTAAACTTGACTTTGTGAGTGTCAAGGATCCGAATATCTGGCCGTAGGGTACTAGAATTAATATTTTTTTCTTTCGGCTCATGAAGCAGAAGGAGAGGGAATAACACCGATAAAGAAAATCCAAGAAAATTCATGCAATATGTATAAGATAGTACATATCAATCTGCAACCTATTGAAAATGTCTTATCACGGTTGGATGCATTCGTAAACAATCACAAATGTCATTTTCTCGCAGTGACAGAACATTAGAAGTAGTCTCGACAGGAATTAGATGTTCACGGTATTTCTAATTAAAAGTTGGTTTCATCTTTCTGCAGACGGAGGGGGCAACACGGTGGTAGTGCATTATACTGTAGATGTGATGTCTTCATTTCTGCGACGGAAGTTGTAGAGTTTGCGCGTCTCGGTAATGCTAATTCCTTTGAATGCTCTGCTATGAGGGTTAACGTTAAAAGTGATAAGGTTATATTTATATTTTCAATTTATAGATCAAATCATCCATCCAGATCAGATTCCGTTGTTTTCTTCTAGAGGTTCAATTCATTACTGCGGAAGTTAACTGATATGAATGTTCTGTACTTTATTGCAGGTGATTTTAATATTCACTTAGAACATAACAGTGCTAATCCACTTAAAAGAATTTTTGTTGATATTTTGGATTCTTTCGGTGCTGAACCAACCAGAAAATGTACAGGATCTGACTCTTGCTTGGACAATATAATTACTAACTATGATAATTATGAAGCACACAATGAAAAAACCACATCTTTCTGATCACGAAGCCCGAATTCTTCAATTTGTATATAAAATTTCAGATGAATCATATGTCATTTTGGAGATGCGACTGATTGATGAACATAATACGAATATATTCATAAATTTACTTTCCGAGCAAGAGTGGGATTCTCTGTATGAAACTCCTTCTCAGGATGTTAATTGTCAGTGGTCCTTTTTCTATGAAAAATTCAAGAAGATATATAACGAATGGTTTCCACTAAAGAAAATACATATGAAATCTAAAGAATTATCTGTTAGTCATAACTGTAAAGAACTTTCTTCTTCCAAAAATGAGTAATATTAGTTGAAAATTTTAGTCAGTATTTTTCCCAATATACTAATACATGTTCGAATTTGCCAACTACATCCAGTTCATCACGAATTTTGAGAAATAATAAAAGTTTCTTTTGTTTCCACATCGAAGAAGATGAAATATTGAAAACGGTTAGATCTTTGCCAAATAAAAAAAGTTGTGATTATGATGATATTCAAGTTAGTATCATGAAGAAATCTATTTCACTTACAGTGAAGCCATTGCAGTTTATTTTAAATAATTCCTTCAAGGAAGGGATATTTCTCGATCTGCTCAAAGTTGCAATCATCAAACCTCTGCATAAGAAAGAAGATCCTAATAATTTGAAAAATTATCGGCTGATAAGTCTTCTCACAAATTTTTCTGAAATTTTTGAGAAAATATTATGTGATAGACTATTAAAACTTTTCAAAAAATTTAATATTATTAGCAACAGCCAACATGGATACGTACTGGGAAAAAGTACTGACACTGCCATATATCAACTTCTGCAAGGCATCGTGAGGGCGTTTGAGGATTGTATTCCACTGGGTATTTTTATAAATTTTTCGAAGGCTTTCAATTCTGTGGTACACCAGGTCTTGCTGAGTAAGATGAAAATTTATGGAATCAGGAACAAACCGCTGAACCTGATTTGGAGTTATTTGAAAGACCGATCACAACTTGTGTGTCTTAGTGCTGGGGGTAAGAAATATTTCCTCCAGAAAGTCCACATTGAACAGGGTGTACCTCAGGGTAGTATACACAGGGCCTGTTCTATTCATCCTATACGTAAATGATCTACCTAATGTGACTGGTAATTTGGTAAATTTCGTAAACTTCGCGGATGTGATTCTAACCGCTAAAAATCCAACAGAACTCCATATCTACGAAAAAAATCTTTTCGGTGCATTTCATGATTGGTGTATGTGCCATAATTTATCGGTTAATGAGTCAAAAACTAATTATATCTTTTTTTCACATAGTCGTAGACTAACAAATAACTCACTGGATATTTTACAAAGCGATGACCAAACCCATTATGTGAGATACACCAATTTTCTGTGGATCTTTATAGAACAACATCTCGACTGGCAAACCCTTCCAGAAAATGTGATCAGCAGATTGAAATCTACCGTTTATGCACTTCGAGTGTTAGAAGGAGGCCAGTAAACCGTTTTTGATGGCAGTATATTACTCGAGTTTTCAGTCGGTTATGTCTTACGGACTGATTTTTTGGGGTAACAGTATGCATTCTGAATCTATTTTCAGAATTCAAAAGATGGCTATTCGCATAATATTAGGGTTTTTGTTATGTCCAAACTCGTACAGGCGTTTTCAGAAAAAAAGGATTGTTGACTTTAGCAGGATTATATTTTTATGAAATATTACAGTTTTTTCACAAAAATCCAGAATATTTCGAAAAATTCAAGGCCTCACAAACTTATAATAGTCGTCATAAATTGTACATATATCCCTAACATAAGTTGTCTTCCACTGAGAAACAGTGCACATATATGGCTATAAAATTGTTCAATTCACTTCCGAAAGATCTAAGACAGATACACTGTTTCAATTTTTTCAGAAAAAAAATTTTTAATCTTTTAAGAGAACGAGAGCCTTACAATGTCAATGAATTCATCTCCTTGAGAAGTTGATTTTTTTTTTGGTAGCACGCATTGTTGCATGTACTTCTTTGACTTCTTTTGTATTTCATTCAATTCTTTGAGTATGCATTTATATGTTCGTATATGATTGAGAGAATGATTTTTCATCATAAAGGATATTATTATCATCATATTATTATTAATTTATTCGAGAATACCCATTTTGTGTGCTGAAATCCAAGAAATATTGAAAATAGTGTGATTAGCGTTAGTTTCTCTGAAGAAAAAAAATATAACCTGAAAAATGAAATCACTCCGTTGTACTTTGGAACTCCGGAAGAAATCGAAAAAGACGTAAGTGTTTGTTCTGAGGTCTTTTGTTTCCGGATCATTTTCTCACTTTTGAACCTCTAACTGCATAACATTATCCAGAGATTTTAGATTTAACGCTTAATCGATTAAATCGTTGGCAAATGCTTCAGCGTTTGCATCAAGATTTCTGGGGAATAAGGCATCGCGGATACTTGCATACTTTACAGCAACGCTCAAAGTAGTTGATTTCCGAAGAGAAAGTCCCCAATATTGGAGAGCTCGTCTTAATGAAGGATGAGAGAGTTCATCCTTCTGACTGGCTTCTTGGAAGAATAACAGCTTTGAGTGGCGCGAAAGATGCACGTTCAAGTGCCGCATCGATGGAGACCAAAAATTGTGGTCTGCAAAAGCCTATTGTTGAAATATGTCATATGCCAATCACCTAGTTGTCCTACCTTAACCTTTATTTCTACCCTTTTAATCTAATTCTATTTTTATATTTTTGAACCTTCCACCCCCGATTTATCAGCGTTCACTCATCATCAATTGAAAATTATTCATTTTTTGTCTTTCGATCGACTTCTTCGCGCCGAGAAAGTGTTTGGTTCGAAACGTATCGAAGGCAAGTCTAATTGCAAACAAGTTTGCATAAACGCAGTCAACAATGAGGACTTGTCGCCATAGTTTTTTGTTTCTCAGCATATTGTTTGGGTATGTGAACATTCATTCATTATTCGAATCGATTGATTGTTTTCAAGTCAAAAAGTGCCTTTGAATTGATATTTTTCTCGCTTATATCTGTTGTTACAGATTGAAATTTCACTATTTGTTTTGGATAATTTCACGCTTATTGATGATAAAAACCGCATATTCCTATCGTATAATTCCGCATCGCATTTTGATTGTGTTTCCAACTACGCATATCAAGAACTTAAATTTGGGGAAGATTTCCCGCAACCCAGGGCCTTGAGAAGAGCTGGGAGTTGTAGCAGAGCTCTCTAAGTCATCACCCTCAGACTATTTGGTAAGTCATCATGGTTTACCGCCGTTTTTTCATATTGAAACAATCTCGCATTTCGCTCCCGCAAAATACAGTCTGCTTTTCTCTACTATCGGAATACACATTTATTATTATGTATATTTATTAAAATCATCTCAAGAATACCCACTTGTCGGTCTGATTATGGGACACTCTGTATATGGAATGTTTCGAAAAACAATTGGATCTGGTAGTTAGTGCTGCAATCAGAATCTGGATTTTTCCGAGATATGATATTAACAGTTGAAATGATGAATTCAAGATGAAGCTGCGCGAAATAGCCAGTCTTCGAAATGAAAATTTTTTTTTTAGTAATATTACTAGGAAAATCTTCTATATTCTGGAAACCCATGAAGATATCGAGTTTAATTAGTGGAAAACTTCACTCAACAATTCTCTGAAAAATTACGATCGCCAGATAGTGAAGTTTTTCCTATATCGAACACAATTCTCTCACATACTCGAATTGATTTTCACGTTTTTTCTATTAGGTTTTGCATCTCTTCTGATATTTTTTTGTACTTTGTTCGCGCTTTTCTTCTCAATGGATGATGGATGACATTAAAATCGCCTATAGGTATTTTTAACTCCTCTCTTGGGGTTTGTTGAAGGGTCATGGATATATGTATGTATGTTGAATGAAACTCTACATAAACGATAATAATTCTGCACACAATCCGGATTTTACTGAGAATATTTTCGGCCAATAAACTTTGTCCGGATGTTCGTAAACACCTGTTAAGGTGGCCCTGCAATATCGAGTGGAAATTATTGGTTTCAACAACTTTTACTGAGCCTCCATTGAAATTGGAATACCTTGGATGTCTTGAGACAAAGGGTCACGTTCATCTATAAAATATTATCATAAGTTATTCACAAAAACGAGCCTCATAGTGGAATGTCAAATTGAAAAAGTTTGGCAATTAGAACGAGTGGGGCGTAATGGAAGCAGATGCTTTGATGCACCTGGAATGGGAACTTTCCACATAATGTTTAAATATTAAATTAAATTCCAACATAACTCTTCGTGAAGTGCTTTCAGAATTTTGGTAAACAATCAGTGAAACTTTGATTATTTCCGTATGGATTTGAGATCGGATGAGAAAATTAGGTTCGAGCCAGATATTTCCTGATATCTAACGGAGCAGTGTCCTTGAATTTAAAATCTGAAATAATCTCTCACTAACTCATATCTCGTATTAACTTTATTCAGAAGTTACCTACATACAAAATTTCTTCTACTTAGGAAGAATCATACATACATAACAGATCGAAAATATATAATAATAGCTCCCAAGCAGAATTTCCAGAAGAGAAATCGGCCTAGGTCGCACATAGAATGCGCCCTGTATGCAAATTACCCCTTCTGAAAAATATCATTCTAGCATATACCGAAATCTAAAGGCGTTGAAAGGAGGACGAGAGAGGTCAGAGTTCGAATGTGAGGCGGGCGGAAATCGCATGGAATTAAGTTTTTTAGTAACTTTATATTAATGATCTACAATAAAGAGAGAAAATAAGTTTGATTCATCAATATAAACTTTTTCGTTTCTATTTTAAACTTTTTGGGATTTCCGAAGTAAACTTTAACATCATCAGGTAACCTATTGAAAAGAAGTGGTCCATAATAAGTTAAGAATCTCTGTGTTACGTTTGTAGGCTTGAATGGAACGGAGATATTCATTTGCTTTGCTGATCTTGAGCTATAGTTCCTCTGTTTATTATCATTTTGGCGAAGAAATTTATGAATATAATTAACAGCTGCGTGAACATAGAGATTTCTAACCCTCAATATACCAAGACCTTCATATAATGAATCCGTTGAATACCTATATGGTTTCATGAAAATAATCTTTAAGGCAGCATTTTGGGTTATAGCTAACTTGTTCAACGTGTTTTTATAGGCACATCCCCATATCATAATGCAATACCTTAAATTGGATTCAACAAGAGTGTAGTACAGTGCCTTCGATAATCCATAATTCAAGATTTCACGCAGCTGGAAAAATTTATAAAAAATATTTCTAATTTTGTTATTCAAGAACGCAATATGTCCCTCCCATTTCAGATGTTGATCCAACAAAACACCAAGGTACTTAATTTTCTCAACCCTTTGTATTCTCATACAACTATATATATGTTTATTCAAACAGTTACTATCATGGAGACAAATTTGACTATAAGTTGGCTGACCCACGGACGTGGCACTGAATGTCATGAAAAAGGTCTTTTTATAATTTAATTTTAATAAGTTATTATCAAGCCAACAATATATCCTACGAAGACCCCTTTCAGCCTGGTTGTATACTTCAGTCCACGTATCACTCGAAAATAGCAATGCAGTATCATCGGCATAGGAAACAATGCTGCAATCCCCCATAATACTCCCCAAAGAATTAATGTATACTAAAAATAATAAGGGCCCCAAAACAGTTCCTTGTGGAACCCCCACTTTAATAATTTCAGGATCACTAATAGTTCTATTTATTTAAACGTACTGCTTTCTTTCTGTTAAGTAATCTTTTATTAGATTTAAGGGACCCCCTCTAATACCCACTCCCTCCAACCTTCTGAACAAAATCTTATGTGAAACCGTATCAAAAGCCTTCGAGATGTCCAAAAATACGGCTAAACTTTTCTTATTTTTTTGTAAATTTTCAGTGATATTATTAACCAGGTGGAATACTGCATCTTCAGTACTTCTTTTGTTTCTGAATCCATATTGCTTCTCACTCAATATCTTATTCTGTTCGAAAAACCTCATTATTCTGCATTTTAAGCATTTTTCAAAGATCTTTGCAAAATTGTCAATGACAGATATTGGTCTATAATTAGTTGTTTGATCGCGGTTATCAGATTTATGTACAGGAGTAACAACAGAAATTTTCCAGTCCGAGGGAATTATGAATGATGTGAAAGATAAGTTTATTATATGTAATAATGGTCTCAATATATAGGGATGAATTTTTTTTATGAAATCTGAAGTTATCTTGTCCTGTCCCGGTGATGAATTATTTTTTAGTGAATTGATATGCATTATAAGCTCATTAGATGTAACTGGATACAGAAATAAGGAATTGGGATTTATTTTAGTGTCTTCTTTATAGCAAGGATTTTCGATGACCATTTCATCTTGAATTTTTGCGCCTATATTTATGAAGAAATCATTAAAAATGTTACTCAATGTAAATTCATCGGTTATTATGTTGTCATCCACCTTCAACTTAAATTGCGCTCGATGAGCCTTTCCTTGTGTATTCGTAACTTCATTTATAAATTTCCATGTTTTTTATAGTCATTTTTGGATTCCTCGAATTCAAGTTTATAATAATTAATTTTTGCTAGTTTTATAATTTTATTTAATTTATTTCTATAGGTCTTGTATCTCATTTCATTCTCAATGCTATAATTTTTGTGCAAGATTTTTTTCATATGATCCCTTTTTAATATAGATTTAACAATTCCTTGTGTTACCCATGCTTTACGTTTTCTAATGTTATTATTCAATTCAACAATCTTAGTATGCCTCTTCAATATACACAATATTTTATTTTTGAAATTACCATAAGATTTTTCTATATCCACAACGAACAATACCTCCCTCCATGATTCTCTCGACATCTCATCAATTAAATTTGAATAGTTTATCTCCATTCTTTGCCGTGAGCGTTCAGGGGCAATAAAAGGTTTCATGATATTTTGAAAAGACAACCCTATTGGATAGTGATCAGTTATGCACGCTTTGAATACTATAGGTATAATATCCTCCTCAGCAAAGTTCGTATGTTTAGATTTGAGAAATAAATGATCCAGCAATGTTGAAGTGCACTGTGTTACTCGTGTTGGTTCGTTAATGCAGGATACATAACCTTTCTGAGTCATTACATTTAAATATCTGTTCACGTTGATATCAGATTCTTCTAAAATATTAATATTAATATCCCCCACTAATAGTTCGCACATATTTTCAGTATTAAAAAACCCCCCACTTTCCAGTTCATCCAAGAATAGCTTTAAGTTGGAAGAAGGTGATCTATATACCCCCATTACACCAATTGAAAAATCATTCACTTTCATAGTACAGTGCAATAAACTCGTTTCACTCATCTCAATTATCTCAGATACTGCATGCAAACTCTGCTTAATATACATTAAAACCCCATCATTTTTATTAAAAGAAGAATAATTATAGAAAATATCGAAACCGTCTATATTGTATCGATTAGGTTCTTCAATTACGAAAGTTTCAGAAAGAACGATAACATCCAAATTTCCTACACCAATTTCGTTTATATAAATTAACAATTCCTCAAAATTTCTTCTCAGACTTCTTATATTAAAATGTAATATATTTAATTTTTTATCACCATTGAATAATTTACCAACTTGTTCAATCTCATCCACCATCCTCACCTCAAACCCACAACCCACCTCTACCTCATTGCTAAACTCCAAAAAACTCAGAATGTCGTGCAGTAAAATCTATAAAATTAACTTATAAAAAGAAACTAAAATGCTGCAGAGAGAAAATCCCTCAATTATCTGCACAAGAAAATCAGCATTAAATCGCCATTTCCCATTTATTACAACCAAAATATAGCAAAAAGGAAACAAACGGAAATACATACAATGAAATTATCTATTCTAATGAAATAATCACCTAATTAAGTATTCATGATATATGTATAAGTTGTTGCCCTTCTTATACATAATAGAAGTTATAATCAAAATAAATCAATTATTTATATCCATTCACCATCTTATCTTTAAACAAGAAAATAGATAAAGCACTATCGAACTAATTCTTCAACAGCATTTACACTTATTAAATTATCAATGTCCAAAATGTTATATATGTTTTGAATTTTATTATTTACCCTTGCAATTATATTTACGTATCTAGTGAAAACGCTTCTTCTGTTCAATTTTTCTTGAGCTTTTTTATATAATATCAGTCGACTTCTGATCAAATCCTCCATTATACCTATACCAGTTCCTTTAAGTTTAGACACATTTTTGAGAATATTTTCCTTCATATAATATTGACCAAACTTGACAATTATCGGACGTGGTTGATCTTTCTTTCCACCCACTCTGTAACATCTTACAATATTTTCATGTGTAATATTGAGCATCAGACGATCTCTACATAACTTCAAAAATAATTCAGTTGTATTCCTATTTTCATCTTCCGGTAAATTGTAAACACAGATGTTATTAACTTTATCAGATTGCTGCAGGTTATCTACTTGTATTTCCAATTTCCGTATGGCATCTATGTTATTGTTCACAGCTGCTTCCAAAACGACTAATTTTTCATTGACCTTGGTCAACATACGATCTAAGAATTCATCGTCCTTTATTAATTCTCGTATTGCCTCCTTTATGCCAACTTTAATATCACCAGTTAGTTTTGGACCCATTTTTACACTTTTGCACTTTAAAAATTATCTAAGTTAACTAGTGAAATTCTTAGAGCAAAATCAGAATTTATAACTGTTTAAAAACAATTTAATAGAGAGCGATAATATAGACCAACTCATTGACTTATATTTTGCATGAGATAAATAATAACATCTCCGAAAGTGTACATTTTTTTTTTCTCCCTGTATTTCAGAACCGAAAGTAGTTGGGATATTTCTGTTTGTGGATTTAAAAGTTTCACAAAAACCTGATAAGAGTGGCGAAAACCACATCTCTTTTTTTTTCAATGAAAGCTGAGATACAGTATATAGTATATAGCAGTCTCAACCAATATGTGACACAGAGTCCAATGCGAATTTTATCTTGGTGGGTTACTTTAACTTGGACATTCTGTCAGATTCTCCTGATATAAGAAATTTCTTGTCAGTTCCGATCACATATAAACTTGACATTGTTTAACAGGGAGGTTGACCTTTCTTGCTAAGGTTCATGTCTAGATGATGAAAAAAACTGCACTCACAGGTATGTACCATATTTGTGATCATTCCGCACTGAAATTTTCAACAGACCTGTCTCTCAGTTATGAACGTAGACCTAAATTATCCTGAAATTTTCATTAGGGTTTTCTCTCCCAGTTTCTGGAAAAAGAAATAATTAAGAAGTTTTTTAATAAAAGAAGAAAGGCCTCTGAGTGAAACTTGAGTTCTAATTTGTCAGAGACCAAATCTTCATTAAAATTTTTTTCCTGAAAATGAACAGAGAGGAAACACTTCGAACTCTAAAACATACCATTTCGGAGACGAAATCAGACTATTGACAAATTAGTGATCAAGGTTCAGGAAAAGACTTCTTTCTGATTATTTAAAATAATTCAATCATTTCAAAAACTGAGAGAGAAAATCCTAATCAAACTTTCAGGATAATTCAAAGACCTCTCTGAAAATGTTTCAATAGATAGACCTAGATCCTTGACCAAAAGAATCATAAATGAGAAATCTACAAATTTTTTTTGTAGAAGACAATGTTCTCTAAAGCATCCCACTATCAAGCAAGAAAATTAGCACATTGCATCGATCCCACCGTTCGCGACGACGCAATATTTTGTGTTTTTGAGACTTGAGATTTTTTTTCAATATGCCACGAACGCTGCAGTTCATCACGTTGAAATTCTAGGCTAGCTCTTTGACGCACCTTTTCGACGACTGCTGACACCATTGCGGTACTGCGCGTTTTTCACCACAGTAACGTTTTTTAATGCTACCAGTCTCAAAATATCGTAAAATGAACAAATTTTCCATCCAATTGGAGTTATGGTAGCGATTGAATATTGTCGATATTGGATTTTCCTTGCAAATGAAAACAATCACCTCATTCTCCAAAATTCAGAATGTCTTTACCTCATATAAAGATCCCGTCAAGGGTTGAGACATAACATTGTTGTCAAATTTTGACTGCGTTCGGTTAAATTGTTCGGAGAATTCAATCGCCGGATCTGGTAGGGAAAAATATTCGTCTCATTGATATCGAAAATTTTTGTCAGTATAACAAATTATTGTAGACATGGCATAAATTTGACTATTAAACTTCAAGGCTGCCTTAAATCATTCCATTACTTTTGAACTTGCTAGTCGCTAGACAAAAGCCGCTCTGGCGCTATCTCCAACGTTGCGTTTGGTTCTTAAATCTGGTGGTTCTGGATGCGTAGCGAGCCGAAGCAGAACTCTGAACTCTCATTACAGTTCCTAAGAACGGATAATGGTCACTTTTCGCTCTGAACTTCGTGGGCTGAACGATACGGAACAAAAAGTGGAACCGACTGTCCGAACGCCCCACAAGAAGGTTCAATATACAAGATAAAGATGGAAAACATCAGACGAAATTTAGTGTAGAAACTTGATTATTTTCTCTACAAATTAGCCATGTTGTTATTTTCATTATTGTTAAGTTTCTAGTTTCTTCGAACTTGAAGTGTACCTTGAAGTTTTCTGTCTTCTTATTTCCGCTTGGAAAGCAAATTCAAAACTTTGGCTTGAAATTGGACGAATGAAAAAACAAATTATTCAAAGTATAGGTAGGCACTTGAATATACATCCGAAACAAATGGAGAGAACGACTCTATTTATTTTTTACATAAGAACCAACGAATTTTCATATTTCATGTTTTCTTGTAATCCAGACTCATCATTAGAATCTGCCCATTCGGTTTCACACATTAGTCCAATAATTGTTCATTGTTGAAAAGGTAAAACTGAAAGTTAAATCCATATCCATTTGTAGCAGTGTGTCTATCGAAATATGAATATTTCGTAGTTCAAACTACTCTAATGGGACTCACAGACTTGGAATCGGCGATTCCAACGGATGAAAATGCACCAAGTCTGTGGGCCCTATATCAGTTATATCTAGATCAGCAGCTCATCATCTGAAATGACACTCATTCTCATCAAAGAAACACAATCTCATCTTCCAAACATCACAACAAAACGAAAGTAAGTGACAACTTTTTCATCTGGCGTTAAATCATTACATGATGCAGATTTAAAGTGAAATGATACAGTTAATCATTAGATAATATATTCCATTTCTAAACCATTGCACAATCGTAATTTAAATTGTCGAAATTTTCGGTTAAACGGTTCTGATTACGAAACGGGAACATTGATAAAATTGTTCTCGTTTCCGCTTACCAAACTTGGAATTATTCTCCAGTAGCGAGCATTGAATTCGATCAGCGGTCATAGAAAAAAGTAATGAGTAATGTCAGGTGAATAAACGTGACCGTACCTACATTGGAAAGTTGGCATAGAAAAAGGAACATGTATATTGTCAGGGCTATACAATATCTCACTAGTCATTTGCCATTCTATACTGCTCTTTCTAATCGGATTAGGTCAGCTTGAATGGAATAATTTCTTCAACGCTTCATTTGTCTGCTTGATAGAGTAGAAAATGAATGACTGGTCTTGTTTTCCCTATGTATAAGAATGTGACGTGAGCTAAAAAATTGCATGAAAACAGGAGAAAATAATTCCCACTCACAGCGATATCATTTCAAAAAATGTTGAGTCATACTTATTTGTAGAAAAAAAGTTCTGTTAGAAAAATTTTTGAATTACCCCTCAAAATCTCAGCGGGCTATCTATGGAAATAAGGACCAATTTTTGCACCGGGTACGCCTTCGTTGAGCACGTGCTGATCATTTCACCTCAGACTTCAGTGAGTTTTTTTTGATTTGGCCATAGACGATATTGAAAATAAACCGATTCTTCATGCATGAAGAAGGGGGAGATGGAGTTCATTTCTGTTTATTTCTCTTCGAATGCAGCTAGTTGAGTTGACGAGAAAATCTCGTTTAAACAGTAAACTCAACGTTGTTTCTGGAGAATCGTGATTTTTTTCTCCTATTCTGAACGAGACTTCTTTTCCCATTTATTCGATTTCTAGAAATATCTAGTCTCGATTGAAAAATCTTAGGAAACAGTGTTTTAGGAAATCTTTTTCAGATTTAAGGTTATATGTAAGAATAGCTTTGAACGAAATATCGCCTTTTTGTACCAGTTTTGTACAATGAAGTCGATATTATTTATATATTCTTAACTCTATCAAGATGTCGACGGTGTAAATAAACATGTGCTGAAAACAATTAGGAAATTCAACCGGATGGGAACATTTTAATACAGTTCAGAACCAGGTGAGATTTAATGCAAGTTAGCTATCACGAATCAAAGCAACAACTAGTGGAAACTGAAATTCAATGTCGAGATAATGAATGTTCGAGACGGGCTCAAGTTATCTTCAAACCTTGATGATCTGTGGTGAAGAAAAAACGGCGTTTGGAACCAAACTTACCGGTGTGAACTTGGCAGACCGTTTCCAGCGGCCTCCAGCGGCCAGTTTGGCGAAAGCACCCGAACGGCGGGATCAGTGGCGTGCTGGTCGATCGAAAATTATTAACTGAAATCTGTTAAAATTCGATATATCGGAGAATATATGTTGGAGCATATTGGTATTTCGTGTGCTAGATTATATTTCCAATATCGATATTACCAGAAGGCGATCGACTTCCCGTGGGAGCACGGGCTAGTTTATACAACCTTTAACTTTGAAAAATTCATATCTCGGAAACTATTCTTCGGAACACATACAGATTTTGTATGTGGGTTAATTATATCCATACTAATCACCACTGAAAAAATGATCGACTTCCCATGGGACGGAGGGGTTGTTTTTTCAACCCTTAACTTTGAAAAATTCATATCTCAGAAACTATTCTTCGGAACACATACAGATTTTGCATGTGGGTTAATCATATCGATACTAATCACCATTGAAAAAATGATCGACTTCCCGTGGGACGGAGGGGTTGTTTTTTCAACCCTTAACTTTGAAAAATTCATATCTCGGGAACTATTCTTCGGAACACATACAGATTTTGCATGTGGTTTAATCATATCGATACCAATCACCACTGAAAAAATAATCGACTTCCCGTGGGACGGAGGGGTTGTTTTTTCAACCCTTAACATTAAAAAACTCATATCTCGAAAACAATTCTTCGGAACACATACAGATTTTGCATGTCGGTTGATCATATCGATACTTATCACCACTGAAAAAATGATCGACTTCCTGTGGGACGGAGGGGTTGTTTTTTCAACCCTTAACTTTGAAAAATTCATATCTCGGAAACTATTCTTCGGAACACATACAGATTTTGCATGTGGGTTAATCATTTCGATACTAATCACCACTGAAAAAATGATCGACTTCCCGTGGGACGGAGGGGTTGTTTTTTCAACCCTTAACTTTGAAAAATTCATATCTCGGAAACTGTTCTTCGGAACACATACAGATTTTGCATGTGGGTTAATCATATCGATACTAATCACCACTGAAAAAATGATCGACTTCCCATGGGACGGAGGGGTTGTTTTTTCAACCCTTAACTTTGAAAAATTCATATCTCGGAAACTATTCTTCGGAACACATACAGATTTTGCATGTGGGTTAATCATATCGATACTAATCACCACTGAAAAAATGATCGACTTCTTGTGGGACGGAGGGGTTGTTTTTTCAACCCTCAACTTTGAAAAATTCATATCTCGGAAACTATTCTTCGGAACACATACAGATTTTGCATGTGGGTTAATCATATCGATACTAATCACCACTGAAAAAATGATCGACTTCCCGTGGGACTATGGATGCCCTTTATGGCATTCGGATGTGTGAAGTTTGAAGACTTCTTTGTAGTTTATATAAAAATATAAAAACAGATACTTCAGAGCTATATTTTCCACAAAATTATATTCCAAGTATGAAATCCGAAAGAGCAAAACTTTCCCTGAACGATTAATGCTTATTGACATAATAAATTTGGCAAATTTGTGAACAAGAAAAAGGTCTAGTGGAACAGGTAAGGAGCAACCAGTATCTCCAAAACGTGCCTAAAGCCCATTGTATATTTTTCAGCTTCGAAATATTTCTCTTTCAGACTGAACCAAGAGGTGTTTCGCAAATAATCTGGCATTATCACCTTTTATGAATATCTTTAGGCATTGTATATTTCAGGTAAGACTTGGACCGTAAATGGGATAGTACCTTTAAATTTTTTGCGATAAAATATGTATGTGATTACTTGTAGATATCAAATAAGTGTCTGTTGGATCTACTTGAATATTATATGAATATGAGTTATTCCAAGTTATGGGACTATCGAAATAAAGCAATGGAAAAAACAACCCCTCCGTCCCACGGGAAGTCGATCATTTTTTCAGTGGTGATAAGTATCGATATGATCAACCGACATGCAAAATCTGTATGTGTTCCGAAGAATTGTTTTCGAGATATGAGTTTTTTAATGTTAAGGGTTGAAAAAACAACCCCTCCGTCCCACGGGAAGTCGATTATTTTTTCAGTGGTGATTGGTATCGATATGATTAACCCACATGCAAAATCTGTATGTGTTCCGGAGAATTGTTTTCGAGATATGAGTTTTTTAATGTTAAGGGTTGAAAAAACAACCCCTCCGTCCCACGGGAAGTCGATCATTTTTTCAATGGTGATTAGTATCGATATGATTAACCCACATGCAAAATCTGTATGTGTTCCGAAGAATAGTTTCTGAGATATGAATTTTTCAAAGTTAAGGGTTGAAAAAACAACCCCTCCGTCCCATGGGAAGTCGATCATTTCTTCAGTGGTAATTAGTATCGATATGATTAACCCACATACAAAATCTGTATGTGTTCCGAAGAATAGTTTCCGAGATATGAATTTTTTAATGTTAAGGGTTGAAAAAACAACCCCTCCGTCCCACGGGAAGTCGATCATTTTTTCAGTGGTGATTAGTATCGATATGATTAACCCACATGCAAAATCTGTATGTGTTCCGAAGAATAGTTTCCGAGATATGAATTTTTCAAAGTTAAGGGTTGAAAAAACAACCCCTCCGTCCCACGGGAAGTCGATCATTTTTTCAGTGGTGATAAGTATCGATATGATCAACCCACATGCAAAAATCTGTATGTGTTCCGAATAATAGTTTCTGAGATATGAATTTTTCAAAGTTAAGGGTTGAAAAAACAACCCCTCCGTCCCATGGGAAGTCGATCATTTTTTCAGTGGTGATTAGTATCGATATGATTAACCCATATGCAAAATCTGTATGTGTTCCGAAGAATAGTTTCTGAGATATGAATTTTTCAAAATTAAGGGTTGAAAAAACAACCCCTCCGTCCCACGGGAAGTCGATAATTTTTTCAGTGGTGATTAGTATCGATATGATTAATCCACATGCAAAATCTGTATGTGTTCCGAAGAATAGTTCCCGAGGTATGAATTTTTCAAAGTTAAGGGTTGAAAAAACAACCCCTCCGTCCCACGGGAAGTCGATTATTTTTTTAGTGGTGATTAGTATCGATATGATCAACCCACATGCCAAATCTGTATGTGTTCCGAAGAATTGTTTTCGAGATATGATTTTTTTAATGTTAAGGGTTGAAAAACGAACCCCTCCGTCCCACGGGAAGTCGATCATTTTTTCAATGGTGATTAGTATCGATATGATTAACCCACATGCAAAATCTGTATGTGTTCCGAAGAATAGTTTCTGAGATATGAATTTTTCAAAGTTAAGGGTTGAAAAAACAACCCCTCCGTCCCATGGGAAGTCGATCATTTTTTCAGTGGTGATTAGTATCGATATGATTAACCCACATGCAAAATCTGTATGTGTTCCAAAAAATAGTTTCCGAGATATGAATTTTTCAAAGTTAAGGGTTGAAAAAACAACCCCTCCGTCCCACGGGAAGTCGATCATTTTTTCAGTGGTGATTAGTATCGATATGATTAACCCATATGCAAAATCTGTATGTGTTCCGAAGAATAGTTTCTGAGATATGAATTTTTCAAAATTAAGGGTTGAAAAAACAACCCCTCCGTCCCACGGGAAGTCGATAATTTTTTCAGTGGTGATTAGTATCGATATGATTAACCCACATGCAAAATCTGTATGTGTTCCGAAGAATAGTTCCCGAGATATGAATTTTTCAAAGTTAAGGGTTGAAAAAACAACCCCTCCGTCCCACGGGAAGTCGATCATTTTTTCAGTGGTGATTAGTATCGATATGATTAACCCACATGCAAAATCTGTATGTGTTCGAAGAATAGTTTCTGAGATATGAATTTTTCAAAGTTAAGGGTTGAAAAAACAACCCCTCCGTCCCACGGGAAGTCGATCATTTTTTCAGTGGTGAATAGTATCGATATGATTAACCCACATACAAAATCTGTATGTGTTCCGAAGAATAGTTTCTGAGATATGAATTTTTTAATGTTAAGGGTTGAAAAAACAACCCCTCCGTCCCACGGGAAGTCGATCATTTTTTCAGTGGTGATTAGTATTGATATGATTAACCCACATGCAAAATCTGTATGTGTTCCGAAGAATAGTTTCCGAGATATGAATTTTTCAAAGTTAAAGGTTGTATAAACTAGCCCGTGCTCCCACGGGAAGTCGATCGCCTTCTGGTAATATCGATATTGGAAATATAATCTAGCACATGAAATACCAATATGCTCCAACATATATTCTCCGAGATATCGAATTTTAACAGATTTCAGTTAATAATTTTCGATCGACCAGCACGCCACTGATCCCGCCGTTCGGGTGCTTTCGCCAAACTGGCCGCTGGAGGCCGCTGGAAACGGTCTGCCAAGTTCACACCGGTACCAAACTTCTGGTCTTAGTTGGACTTGGGTTATACTTACATTCGACGTCGAAAATGGGCACTAGAAATGAATATGTCAGAACATATTTCATGAATGAATTCTAGAATATCTTCTGTAGTCTGATATCCAGAAAATTTATTTGCGAAACCTCTCTATACATTCGACGAATCTATGAAGTGAGTCATTCCCTCACCCATATAAAATATAGATAATTAAGAAATCGCTTCAGAATGATGATGAACCATCTATTTTATATAGATTTCTGCCCTTGATATAACCAACTTTCAGTACTCTTCATTGAGGGGGGTTAGAAATGATGACAATAAGTTTTCCACCTGATTTTCAGTTTTCCAAGAATTTTACAATATTCTTCGATTTCTTCTGTTTCTAATGCAAGGAGAAATCGGTCACAATTCGGAAAAATTCATTTCCGAAGCAGAATTCGGAGAAATTAATTTCCAAAGCGATCGTGGACTAGCGGAGATCCATGCTGAGAGTAAACCACAGGAAATAGCGCCGTCGTCGAGAGGGGAATAGATGCATACCGGTTTCGGATTGTTACCCCTCATCAGTGCAACATAACTCTCCAACTCGACAACGAACACTGTGAAGTCACGGAACTATAAGCCAGACTGGTAAGCACTACTGAGAATTATATAATCGAAGTGACACCTAGTGATGGCAGTCCGAACTCCATCCCATGTGGCACATGGGATGGAGTTCGTTAGAATTTAACAGTACCTATACACGATCCGGCGGCTTGCAGTCCCAGGGCTGTCGATTCGAACTGAAACTCAAAAAGTGTAGCACACTACGCACGATACAAGGCCTATTTGAGTAGACGGTCAATATGCTCCATGCGAGAAAAAAACGAAAAGTTGACTTGGAGCACTCTCAGAGCTTATTGATCGTCAAATCAAACGGGCGTTTTCGCGGCTTCGCCGACTTGATTCGCCAGCATCGAGAGTCGGGACTCGGCAATTCACGATTTGAACGCATGTTACCGAGTTGACTCGAATTCACTCAAAAGGAAATTGAGCAAACTTGCTTAGACTTCAACTCGAGTTAATCGAGTTGAATAGTTTGAGTTTCCCATGCCTAGTACAAATATGCTCCGAATGCGATTCAAAAAATAAAAAGTTTGAAACGATGTTCTAGGGTGCAGTAAAAAAAACACCGTTGTGAACTTCGCACTGTACATATTTTCGTTTCATTGGTTATCAAGTCAAATAGCCAGATTAGAATAGAATTGACCAAAGCCATTGAATAACAGTCACATTTTACATGATATGCACACTTGTGAGGTGGTGTTCTCGGTCCGATTTTTTCACCGTGGTTTTCCTGTAGGCCCACCTCGCTAATTGTCATGACAATTTGGGGATAATTCATGGGAAGTATTCCCGCTGAGTTCTGGACATTACCCTATTATTGTTTATTTATATTGCTATCATCGTTCCAGTTGATTGGCTAGCCATCTTTGAACTTGGTAATATTGTCGATATGAGTGCTGAATCGAAGATTCAAGTGAAATTAAGCAGAAATTACTGTTTCAGTCGGTCAAATATTTTTTTCGAAATAATTCTGGCTTATATGTGCATTCCACGTATACTGTGACTCCTAGAATCTCGATAGATCGAGGAATTGTAAGTCTAATGGCGGGTTTCACAAAGCTTTAATTGTACGCTTAAATATCCTTACGTAAATTCGAACCAATCGAATCACTAGTTTTGAAATTTCAACGAATCGCGGTGGTTCCAATTAATTCAACGGTGCAATTAAAGTTCCGATCTTTAGGAAAGAAATCATAAGAATTATTTTTGTATAGAATTTCAAGATATACAACTTTTGACTTCCGTTTTTCATCAAACTCATCTCATATTGTGACCTTCAAACCCTTATAAGTTGTCACACAAATAGAAGCGATGAAAACCCAAAGGTAGGTCAAAACCTACCTTGTTATGGTAAACCCTATCTCTCCAAAAAAAATTTTGCTCTGCGGTAATTTTTGGTATTTGACCGGATAATTAATAGAAAAATAAAAGAGATTGGATTTACATCATTCGATATAACTAGAGGCAAGGTTGATTTGGAACAGTATTGTTTCAGTTATGGAAAATTTTAAAAAAATTATTGTTTCGACCAATTGTATTGTCATTAAATCTGAGGAACATTTCATTGGCTTTCTTAAATACAATGACTCAAAAAACAAATTTCGTCATGCCATTTCCCCCAATCAGACGATTACTGAAAAACTTCTTCATGTCATTCGGATGAAACAACATTCGCTATCAGTCTTGTTGGCATGACAATTGTACCTATTTTCCTCGTCCTTGATTCGCCAATTGCTATAAAAAAATGAATAGATGATTATGTGGGAAATAACGACTGCGGTGATTGCGGTCACCGAAGTGAATGATTAATTCATTTATGACATTGCAACATATATTAGAGAAGGGATGGCGATCTCGTGTTTCTGGTGCATTTCAATATCAGAGGTCCTAGTGACGAACTTCAAATTCATATAAAACAGTTGAAGGGAATGTTCTTCATATACAGGGTCTCCCACCGGGAGTGTGCATTAGAAGTTTATAGAGAAATAATAATTTGATCATTCCCAAAATTTTTATGAAGATATAAGCCAAGAAAACCTTCATATATGATATATTTTTGAATATTAATGACTTTCGCAAGTGGTATCAACTTTCTTATTTTGAATTGAATACCCTGTATATTTTGACTTTCTCGGAAAGATCTTGGAATGCTACATTAATTTTATTTTTTACTCCCTATAGGCATCTTGAGCCGTTTTCGAGTTATTCACTGTTTTTTGAAAAACTTTACAAATTGGTAGGAAGGTGCGAAAAATGTTTGGAAGTAGGTACACGAAATTTTTAAAGTGTGTTATGATTCAATTTTCTTTTCTGATATATCTGAATAAAAATTCATTACTTGTTTTATAAGTTTCGTATTGCAATTCAAACTCTCGAAATGTATTTAATATTTTCCGATAATATGAGCAGTTAAAAACTAGTGGTCGTTCACTTTGATCAATAAAATGAGTTTGAAGAAATATCAACAACAGAAGCATAAAAATATATTCTGAATACAGTCAAAGATTTTCATATAAGGGCTCGTAGCCGTTATTTTTGAATATCTCGAAAATGATACATTTCAGATATAGGAAACCTTGACTAAACTTCACTTATTTTCACCCCACAAATTCATATGTGAGTGAAAAAAATTCGGTTTCCATTTGAAAAAATCGAGTTCTTGGTTTTTCTTTAATCCCAATTTTGACACTTTCATTTTACCTCTCAGTGTATCAAAACGTTATTTTCTCTATAAAGTGACGTCAAATATCTTTTCGGTAACCCATTTCAAAAAACAGATCCGAGATTGTGCTTTGCGCTTTCAATGAATTTTCAGTGTTCTGCAAGCCTCAATTTATATTTTTTTTTTCACAAAACAGTGGATAACTCGAAAAAGGTTCTAGATGGTTAAAGGAAATGATATTTAATATGAATGTGTCATTCGATGATCTATCCGAAAAAGTCATAATATACATGGTGTTTCAATTGGAATAAGAAAGCTCATATCATTTCCGGTGAAAGTGAAAGTCATTGATATTTAAAAATTTATGGTAAAAGAAGGTATACTTGGCTTATATCTCCACACAAAACTTGAACCTGATTGAATAATTATTTCTCCATAAACTTTTAATGGGCTCTCCCGGTGGGACACTCTTTATATCATCAACCGTTGGATGTGGTGCTCGACAATGAATGCCTCAGTTTGGAGTATTATATCGTTGGTCTTCCGGGCATATTGGCTGTAGTCCATTAGGAATAACGTTTCGCCTACAACTTCGGTAGGCATCTTCAGAGGATTCTCGGTCTAAGAATTTCTGACATTGACGTGTTCGAACCGGAAGCGTCATTTGCACCCCGGTATATGGCTTGAAGAGGTGGTAAGTTAACGTGCGTGATGCTGATTGGCCCATCGCTCTAGCTTCGTATAGGCTGGATCTTTGCTCTAAGGTCGGTAACCAGGCGCTATGCAAGAAAGAAGTCTCTTCTTTTCAGTTTATGTTTTCTTTGTGTTTATGAATTCCAATAGCTTCTATGTTCAGCCTGGGATAGTTACTCTTGATATTGGAAATAATGTCCTCCTTCAAGAAATCTATGTTGTGTCTATCTGGTAGCGCATGTTCTGCTAGTGCGGATTTTTCTGTCTGATACATCGTTCGTGCTTCTTAATTCTCGTATCAATATTTCGCTTTGTTGAGACAATACAGACTTTGCCTGTAAATACCAGCTTGAGCAAGTCAGGGACGGGCCGAAGCCAATTTTTTTTGGGGGGGGGGGCAATCCATCGAAAATTTCCCAACTGGACATTGAATAAACAAGAAACCGTTATACATATTATGGTATAATATTTGTTTCGGTAAGAAAAAATTCAAAATGATGACTTTCAACAGAGTGAGGAGTAATTAACTTTTTTTCCATTTACCGAACATTCAATTAAATAGATTTTATGGAGTTTGTTTTTTTTTTCATGATAAGTAACTTGATGGTGCTTGAAACTTTGAGAAACACTACTTGTTTGTTTCTTCAGTTTTTAGCTTTTCTTTATTTTATGGAATCTGGAAGCGAGGGCATCAGAGAAAATACTTTTTCTGAAAAATCTATTCTTTTTATTCCGTGAAAGGAGTGAATAGAGAGAATCGAAGTTATGTGAAATTAAAGTTAAATTTCCAATTACCCAATATTCAATAATGTGAGTTTCTTTATTTTATGGAATCGTTTTTTTTTTGTGACGAATACCTTGAAGTATGTTTGAAACTTTGAGACACACTTTTTGTTTCATTCTTTAATTTAGTTCAGATTCATTATTTGGTGTATCTCAAAATTTCAAGCATCATAAAACAAGATTATTTTCACGAAAAAAGCAGATTCCATAAAATAAAGAATTATACATGATTGAATGTTAGGTAGATGAAAAATCAAAATTAATTACTGTCCACTTTGAAGAGATTTATAATAATGAAACTGCTCATTTCTAACATGGGTCCATTTCACAAAATAAAAGGAACAAAATTTCCAGAAAATATATTTCGTTTGATGAAGAATGAGTCTTACTTTTACTTCTCGAAAAAAAAACATATTCCCAATTTAGTAGGGAAACGGTTTCGACCTAAATCAGTCATATTGAAGAAACAATTTTGAACAAAATTTCCTAATTTGTGTTGGCGATTTCGATCTCTTCGCAGCGTTTATTGCAATTAGTGTTTTGAATTGAGGATGTATTAAGTGTTTTGAACGATTTTTGTTGTGTCCCTTAGACACGTCAACAAAAATGCATGAGATTTTTTTTTTTATTTTATAAGGGCCACATAACTCAAACTTCACTTTGAATCTATTTTGGTTTATTATTCAAATTTATTTACACATACGGCCTATTAGACGTTTCTGAAGGACTGGACCTATTTGAAATCTGAAAATTGGGATTATGTTATTGTTTGACATTATCTACCGAGCTGAAATATTATTGGAGCCTGACCAGTTTCAGTTTAACAGGGAGTGAAAAAAAAATACAAAATTTTTTTTCTGTTTTTTTGTTTTTGAATTCGATAGAGTATGCAATCTTGAGTACATTTGTACTCGTGTAGTTGCATTCCTCAAAATAGTTTTCAAAATATCGAGATAAAACTGAAGAAAAGAAAGAGATAAGAGTATTCGATATCATATTTGTTATTCCTATTCTAAATATCTTGAGCACAAACCATTTTCACATTTTTGAAGTCGAAGATTGTAAAATATTGTACACCTGCTGAATTTCGAAAAATTCGTCACAGGGTGTTCCAAATGTTGGGTCAAAAATTTGGATCAAGATTGACCCATAACTTTCTTTTTTCGAATTGGAACCCTTTTTTTATGAATGCGTTGGAGTGTGCGAAAAAAATTATGATAATGTTCTATCATGTTGATGCTCCTTAATTTGATATTTCTTGAGTTATTCAGGAATTTTGATTTTATGTCGTACGTAGCGTGAATTTCATTGAATAATAATAATAATAATAATAACTTTATTGAACAAAATAAACTCAACTTACAATTTCAATATATCATATCATATGGAGCGAAATCCAGAGTTCCACATACAAAACTCTCCTCATTTAACTCCAAACTAAAATAAGATTCGCAAATTTACATAAAATAATCATCAGAAGCGAAACAACCAGAAAAACAAACAAAACAAAAAATTACCAGAACAATTATGATGAATGAACAATGACAACGAATGAGACGAACCAGAATGCAAGAAAAATCAGACACTCAAATGTTGTGCATCTAAGAGCCATAAATAAACATTCTTTTTAAAAGTGATGTTCCGTAGGGACTTGATTCTTTCAGGAATTCGTGAGTATATCCTGTAGCTATTGTATGTGAATGATCTCTCAAACATAGCCGTTCGATGTCGAGGGGCAGTGATAGAATACGCTCGTGACCTAACGTTCAGAAAGTGTCTCTGAGATGTTAACACAATTCTACCACGCAAACATGATGGTTTTGACTCAATGAGAACCCCATGCACAAGCGTTACCAGCCTGAGGACTACACTGTTCTTCATGTCCAACCAACCCAACTCATTAAACTTTGAACTGACACGGTCGAACTTTCGAATTCCGTGCACGAAACGCACACAAGAATTCTGCACCTTCTGCAGCCTGTACAAATCAACCGCATTCAAGCAAGGTCCAAAGACAGGCAGACAATAATTTAAGTGGGAAAGCACCAATGCTTTACATAGCTCGGACTTCATGGATTTGCTAAGATACGATCTGTGTTGGTACAAGATCTTTAAATTACCAATAGCCCTTCCAACGATCGCAGAAACATGGGATTTGAACCTCAACGAGCCATCCATCATGAGACCCAGATTTTTCGCCTCCTGTACAATCTCTAAAGAGACCCCATTAACTCTCAGTTAAATTGAATCGAGGCAGTTATCTCTGAGACGTTTAGGTCCAAATAGAAGAACCTTAGTCTTATTAGGATTCAATGTCAAATCATACTGTCTAGAGATCTCAAAAACAGACTGTAAATCGGTATTTATCTGCTCGATCGCCTCAGCCATATCTCCAATCTGAAATGAGAAACTTAGCTGGGTATCATCAGCGTAGGCCGTTATTTTAGTCGACTGGAAATATCTGTTGAACATGGCGGTATAGAGACAGAACAACAAAGGTCCAAGAATGGATCCCTGGGGAACTCCTCTTGTCAAATCAAGAACAGAACGAGAGAACGTATCTCCAATCTTTACCACCTGTCCACGACCAGTTAAATAGCTGTTAATAAGGGAGCATGTGCTATCAGAAAACCCGAAATAATGGCAAATCAATTTCAATACAGCTGAATGAATACTGTCAAAGGCCTTAGAATAATCTAATGAAACAAGAAGAGTAAGTAGGCCATCATCAGTAGCACGTATGATATCGTCAGTGATGTTCAATAATGCAGTAACGCATCCATATCCCGCTCGAAAACCGTACTGAAATGAAGGAAATAAATCATTCGAGTCTAGGTAAGCTCTGATCTGCTTATTCATAATGTGTTCTAGTATCTTAGATAAAGTAGGTAAGATACTAATAGGACCTAAATCACCATAATCTTCCACAGATTGGCTCTCCGCAATTGGAGTAACCTGCGCTATCTTCCATTTTGTAGGAAAATAGTTTTCCAACAAACATGAATTTATAATATTTAAAATATGGTTGCTTATAACTGGAAAACACACACTAATCATCTCCAAATTAAGACCATCTAAACCAACCGCATTCGTTTTCATCTTATTCATTGCCTCTAAAATGTCCGCGCCATCGACTAATTTGAAATAGAAAGAATCAGATGGATTCAAGGCATTGACGCTATTATTGAAAAAATTAATTGAATCCTGATTACATCATTAACTTTTTGAACGCTGTTTATAAAATATTTATTCATCTCATCGGGATCATTCAAATGACTAGGTAGCTTCGGTATTCATTTTGTGTTTACAACACCTGTATTCTTCAACTCTTTCCAAAGATGTCGAGGGTCCTTACGAATGCTGCTGAAATATATTTTCTTCTCCCTTCTAACTGCGGTGGTAGTGAAATTACGCAGCTGTTTATAGTAGGTGAAATGGGCAGGTACATTTGTACGTCTATAGCGAGATTTAGCCCAATCGCGGAGTTTCATGAGAAGCTTTGAAGTGTCAGTCAACCACGGAGATGGAGGTTTTAACTTCTTTATCGTCTTGATAGGACCTAATAAATCGAATACGGACATAACAGTATCAGTAAGAAAATTTACTTTTTCATCTATATTTTTGACATAAAATATCGTGTCCAGACCTCCATCAGCCAAAAGATCGTGCAACCTCTCTAAATCAACATATTTCAAGTTACGAACATTCATTATTTCCAGTTGGCGTCTGCAGTAACCTAACTTACAATATATCGCATCATATTCAGAATAATGATAATCCAAGACGCCTGACGACCTGACAATAGCCTTACTGGTTGTTAGCAAGATATCTATCAAAGTGGCAGAGGAGGAAGTGACCCTAGTGGGCCTCTCAATTAACTGATTCAACTGTAAATCATTCAGGAAACTATCGAACAGAGGATTTGGCTTCAAGAGGTCAATATTCACATCCCCAAGGCATATCACATTATCGCATAGGGTTGAAACATAAGAAATAGCTTCATGCAACTCACGAAAAAACTCAGATGTGCTGAAATCCGGCGGTCCTTAAACAACCCCAATAATTATCCTAGATCTAGGCAATGATATAGAAACCCAGAGTTGTTCAATTTTGTCAGATAACTTGATTTCTTTATATTTGAGTTTGTCGGAAAGGTACAGACACACCCCTCCGCCTCGTTTCTCACAATGCCTCCTTACAAACCGATATCCAGCCAAAGCAACAACCGCAGAATCAACATCAGGTTTTTCCCCAACCGCAACCACACTCTAATGGTCACTCAAGACAAAATTTTTGAATTGATCAAAGTTTTCAGACAAGGAATTTACATATCAACAATGATAAGTGAATTCAGAAAAGAGGTGTGTCACTAGTGAGTTATTGGAATAATTTATATTCTATGACCAAGATCATTGTTGATATGAAACAGATTCTATGAATTCGACGCTATGTACGACATGAAATCAGAAAATCCTGAATATCTCGAGAATTATTAATTTTAGGAGCATTAACATGTTGGAACATTATCTTAATTCTTCTTCGCACAATCCGAAGCAATCATAATAAAAAAGGGTTTTTGACCCAACATTTGGAACACTCTGTGACGAGTTTTACAAAATTTAAAAAATCCACAATATTTCCACATTTTTAGACGTCCAAAATGTGAAAACGGTTTGTGCTTGAGATATCTAGATTAGGAAAAACAAACATAATACCGAATACTCCTATCTCCCTTTTTTCCTCAGTTTTTTCTCGATATTTTGGAAATTATTATGACAAATGCAATGATTTGAATACGAATGTATTCACCATTTAATACTCTATCGAAATGGAAAACAAAAAATAAAAAAAACTTTTGAAAATTTTTCATCCCCTGTATAACTGAAAGTTGTCATGCTGCAAGAATATTCTAGCTCCGTAGATAATGTCGAACAATATCATAATCCCCATTTTCAGATTAAAATAGGTCCAGTTCTCCAGAAACGCCTAATAGGCCGTCATACTCGGTTCATCTGAAAGTAACGGCTTGAATTTATGATACCAGATGGTTTTTTTATGACACAGTCCACTACTTGAGGCCGCATCTCTCCCAAAACTTGATGGTAAAACCATTGGGTTAAATACCATTTATTGCCGGCATATATTGCCCCCCCCATCCCTTCCTTTGGGCCCGTCCTTGGAGCAAGTGGGTCGACTTTGTCTTTGGATGTTTTGATCATTTGCCTTTTCAGTATTTTACCAATTCTATCTGTGACCTTGGGAATGTATGTTAAAATGGCTCTTCCGTTAGGTGTGATTTGTGATGTGTTATCATCACGGGTGGAAGTTTTTGTTCTTATTGCCCTCTGAATTTCTTTGGCATTATAGCCATTTGCAATGAATGCATGCTGTGAATGTTCAAGTTGATCCTCCAGAAATTCCGGCTCACATAATCGTCGTGTGTTTTGATAATTCCTCGTATCTGTTTGGGGTGATGAATGGAGATATCTGTCAGTGTGTTTTGGTTTTCTATAAACCCAGTAAGGTGAAATCATTCCTTATGGACCACGGCCAATAAGCCCGAAAGACTCTTTTCATACCAGTATATCCGGTAGTGAAAGACTAAAACTATTTGTTATATTGTTCTTCACTACTCCACATAGAAATTTCTGCATGTTTCATTTTCCCCACGAATTTCATGTAGTACTATTATTAAAAGTATTGTATGACGGAACTCAAGCACATCACTGATTCTAAGAAAAAGTAAAAAACTACAGCATTTGCATTTTGATCATTACGTATTTTCCGCCATCTGTCTAAGTTGAAGGTATATTGCTTAACATTCCAAAATGTCTAAATGATCAGTGAATTCCCGCCATACCATCAATCATCTCCTCAATTATAAGCATCACAGCTCATATGGGTTGCCCGCTGCTTGTCCTGATCTCGAATGATAACACCAGAATATAGCAAATAGTCTTTTTTAACACTGAAAATTTGCAATGCTTGTGATTTCCCCATGAATTGTACTCAAACATGAAAGAATTTTTGGGGAGAGATTTTGTCAACTGCAGGGCGTTTACCTCGACATTTATGTTCATAAAACATTTTCTTTTCTGTTATAAGATGCATCTTCTTCAATCGTCCTGTCATAAGATTGACTTCCTGTTCGACTACAAGAAATATAAAAGTGTCCTATTGAGCTTTTCAAAAGTGGTAAGTGATAGGGATTTACGAATATTTTTCTTATCATTGGAAGGATATTTTTATTTTGAAAATGAAGTTCTCCCTTATGTCACAAATATCCTGTCTGTAAGCTTAGTCACATAACGGGGATGTAATGAACAAAGATAGGAACAGATCGGCGGCAAATGAACAGAAAGTTCAGAAATAAACAAAAAGTATTTCAATGCTAATCACAAAGCTCCATACTAGTATAAGATGAGATTTTGTAGACACATATCTTCAAAATTTATAAGTTACAGAAAAAATTCGATTAATGACACCACGCGATTAAAACTGCTACTCAATTTACAGTTGTGTTTAGTTTAATTTTCTCTAAATTTATGTTTATTTGGAACAAAGCCGCTTCGGAACCTCCTATGAAGGTCATACTGTTCCTCTAATTATTTTGGTGATTTTTTGTAACAAGACTTTTTCCTAATCAAAGTGTTCTAGAATGATTTATGCTTCAAATAGTTATTTCTGATTGTTAAAGCAGTTTTCACCTCAAAATAAATGTTTTTTTTTGTCAATTTCAATATTTTGGCTCTCAGAAGCTGTTCAATCATTACGCTTCAATTACTACATCCACATTGTGATTTTTCCCCGTCTGTGAAAAAGACAGTTGACATTTCAATACGCAATCCTTGACATAGTACTGCCATGTGAAATCAATTGGAACAGAAATTATCGCTAATGACAAACGGCAGATCATTCCAACGATGATAAATCCCGTACAAAACCGTAAAATGGGCAATAAATGTGGTCATTTGAGGCGCGAATGGAAAACAACTGATGGAATCGCCAAGATATTTCCACTAGACGATTTCGGCCATAAAACGCCTTTCGGATGCAATTCCGACACAGTCAATTGCAGGCGTAAGAACGTTCTGGCGTTCCATAATGTTTGTAGTAGAAAAAATAAATAAAACTCGAACCAGAGAGGAAAGCAAGAAATAGAAGAGGCGTTTCCGTAGATGTATCGAATGGTGTAGATAGCTCTGAGATTTTTTTAACTGAATCACTCTTTCATTAATGAATCAGAATGACCCCTCTGGAAATCTTAGCATCCTGACGAGAGATTCAGCGTTTTCGAGTTCCTTGAACAAATTGGCATCAAAAGAACAGTCTGATCATCATTTCCATAATAAAATTAAACTGTTTGAATCGAATGCGTTCAACTTTCACTAGTCATGACAAATAATTAATAAGTTATAAAAAAAAACCTCAATCGGAATTATGAAGGTGAAAATTTTATAGAAGGAAAGGTCATAGAATTCGATTGAATACAGGAAAGACCTCATTATGTCTTGGTACATATTTATTTATCCATATTCAACTTGAAAAAACATCTGATTAATATGGCTACGTTTATTCGATCGTTCGAATTGCAGGGCAAAACTAAGTAATATAACTTGAAATCAATAATACTTCTAATCGATTCAGCCATATGGATCATGGATCTCCTACATGACTGATGATATTCCACAATGGCATGATGGAAAGATCCATGTTGAAAAATTTTGAGCATACTCAAAATTTAAAATTAATCAGAGGATCATCATATGAGGACTAGAAATTTGCGGGGTGCAACAAGATATTCTCATTACAATCCAGGACGGGCCGGAGAAGATAATTGGGAGGGGGAAACACTTCTCTCCCAATGTTGAACGAGGTTGGCAATTTTCAAAACAGTCAAGAAATTTCAAAGTAGTTTTATAATTTTCAAAGAATTTGGAAGAATTTCTATATATGAGGTTGAAATATACAGGGCCTTTCACGAGGAACCTCAGCCATATTTATACGGGAAACTACTGAACGTATTTTCATGAAATTCAGCACTTATGAGTATTTCACGATGCTGATGAAATCTAAAATATTTTCAAGGCATGAGCACCTCCGGTTTTTCCGGAAATGACGTCAACTTCCGTTTTCCAAATCAGAACACCATTTTTTTATTGCTGAAATGGATTTCTCAGAAAATTTCAAGTTATTTTGATGTAACATTTTTCAGTTTTGGTTGGAAAATTCTCTCTGAGCGGGAAAATTCGAAAAAAAAATCGAAAATAGAGCTCCGCTGAAACAAGAATAACTTCGAGGTTTTTGGATGGAAAATTTTCATTTTTGGGATTTTTCAAGATGTGAGATTGATGTATCCACTTTGAAAATCGAAATCGCGATTCATGATACAAGGGGTGAAAAAATCGCTTTCGAAGTTAGGGATGACAAAATCGTGAAAATTCTATTTATTCAAATTAGAACCCCATTTTTTTATGGCAGATATTGAATCTACGTTAAAAAATCATGTGAGTGTACCCATCACACCCTTGCCCTAAAGTGGATATTTTCTGAGTTATTAACAAAAAACTGTTTTTCGTCTTGAATTTTAAGCTAAAAAGATGAAGTTTTCAGGAACTGTTACTTAAACCATGTTTGATTTTACTACCCTAATATGCAAGAGAAAAAAATTACAGGTTGTTCCTAAATAGATGGCGAATTTTGATTCGAATTTGTATCGGAAACCTCTTTATTTCAACTAATCGGCCATCGGTTTTCTCTTCAGTGATGAACCATATGCAAAAACTTACCATGTTTTACATTCTTTTTTTTAATGATAGATATCATTAATTACATCTGCCAAATTCCTCTTTATTCAGTAGCATTTTGTGTTTACTATTAATTTGGTGATAATTCGTATTAAGTTATAATATCGATCACTATGCCTAATTTTACCAATGAAGATTATTTAAATCTCATTCTACTTCATGAAGAATGTAATAGTTAAAGTTGTAGATAGAACGATTCGACTGTTCATTGAGAGGTTTCCTGACCGACCCAGACGAACGAGACATACCATTAACAGAACCATGACAAACTTGAGAAATGTCGGATCATCCGTTAAGGAAACTATACACAGAGAAAAAAGTGTAGTAGAAGGTGAGAACAACGAAATTACAGTTCTTGCATATTTTCGTGTGAATCCTCAAAATTCTCCCAAAGATGCCGAGATTGATCCGGAATTATCTCAATCGAGTGTTTGGAGAATATTAAAAAAACATTAAATGCACCCATATAAATTCCATAGGGTACAGCATTTGAGGGAAACTGATTTTGTCAGGAGAACAGAGTTTTGCGAAGCTATGATGATTCGATTTCAATGTATCCAAAATGCTCCAAAAATGTTCAACCTATTGCCGGTGGATATTATACTACTGGCTTCGTCCGGATCGTTTAAGGTGAGGATGGGACAATATATAAAGTCAAATGATGAGACATTCATGAGAATCTTTAAATGAGGCTGTTATGCAGGCGGTCAATTGGGCGTTTTCTCATTTGTGTAAATTCTTTTTTTTCAGTGTTCTCGATTTTTCTGTGCAGCGTTTGTTGCACACGACTTATGATGGCGAATTGTTTAATTTTGTTTCAATCTCGGAAGTTTGTCACACACAAACCATTGGTTTAGGTGACAAAATTAAGTATGTGTTATCGGATGTATTGAGGATTGTTTAGTGTTAACTGTGTTTCAAATGCTACAGATGGATTTTTCAGTGATCGTGTTTGATTATATTTTGTAATTTGTAATTTTGAAGTTGGGAAAATAAATTTATCATTATTATTATTATTCCATAGTGTGTACACATAAAAGGAACAGTGTCAAAACTACAACTGAACTATATAATCATTCGAAAAATATGGTTCTCAATCGACCAAATATTCCCCAACATCTTTCATGAGACTCTTGGAACTATTTGCAATGCTGATTCTAATAGCTAGAGGATTATACAATTTGATACACATATAAGACGGGTGCTTCTTAGATGAAGATAATTTATGAACGGGTTTTTGTGATAGTAAGGGATAACAATTCGATCACAACAGCTCGATTCCCAGCAAATAATACCAGAACAGACATTCTCTCCAATTTTCATTTCACAATTAAATTCAAAACACTTTCCTTCGTTTTTTGTGATCTTTTTGTGCTAAATAATGAAGCTGTTGTCTTGCTTCCGTTTATCACCGATTCATTTTTTGCAAACCATAATTTCAATTGATCATATTCATATTGACTGAGCCTTTGCTTTAATTCCATCAAAATCACTACCCCCAATTATCAACAACAGAAGTTGATAATTTAATAATTTCCTCAATAGCATCACAGATATCAAAAGTGAAAAGAATTGGTATCAAAACTCTTTCCTGAGGAATCCCATATTTTGATAGATATGAAGCTATCCATTTGTTGCATTATCTCTAAAACCGAGTTTTTCTGGTTTCGTCAGCAAAAAAGGGCATAAGAAAACAAGCATAGGCTCTAGCTAGATCAATAAAAAAACCCAAACCAAGCTATTACCCTTTTAGTGAACTCTAATATGTGATTCATGTGTGCACACACGACTCATTGTTCCGTCGAATTTCGCCCATTTTGATTGGTTGAAGTTTGAAAACAAATTCGAGAGTTGTGTCGAAAGAATCGCAAGATGTTTCTCCGCGAAAAATGAAATTTACCTCCGAAAAATCGGTTGAATGAAAGGCCCAGACCCTTTATTAAACGTTGTTTCGAGTTTAGTCAGTTGAAAAGCAATTGTAAAAACCTTTCACATTATCAGTCTGATACAACATCTTTCTTTGTGAGGTGAGTGACTGTGACATTTCAATTATTTCTGGGGCGGAGTACATCTGTTCGGTGGGATGGCGAATAGAAGACATTTATGTAAGGGATGCTCAGAATACATAAGGAAGACTAATGTATTAAGTGTTTTGGCAGTGGTCCAATCAAGAGTTTTCTGACTTTGATTAGGGATTAACAAAGGAGAAGTGGATTTGTGTGTCATTCTCAGTACAGCAGTCTCCTTTGGGAAAAGAAGATGAGGATGGTAGGTTGAAACTGAGATCTGAAAAGCAGCACAATGAAGAGCAGCCAAGTTTGGATTCGATCATGGAAATGCTGAGAAGGATGAACGCAAAGTTTGAGAAGTTCGAGGAATCAGTGGTTTTCAATAGTGAAATACTCTCGGCAGTGCAGAATACGACAAAAGGGATCAAAGTTGAAAATAAGGAGCTGAAAGGAGAAAACTTCAGTTTGAGATCGATAATATCGGAACTGCAAAAGGAAGCGAGTAACATAAATATTACGGTCGAACGTGAAGGTGGTATTCCGTTCGCTCCTTAGTAAATCGCAATTAAGTGTGTTTATGAAGTGTCAATAAAATCAGTTAAAGTCACCTAAAGATAGTATTTATCGATCTTCCACAAAGTTTTTTTCGAGAATATAAACCGGACGCATTGTTTTCAAAATTTGAAAATGTTTCATTGTGTGCGTTGCAACGAAGTAACGCTAAATTCACACACACCGGTTTGTGGACGGCCGGCATAAATTCGACCGATGCTAGATACTTGCACACACACCGGATATTTGCCGGTCAAACAATCAGTTACTCCAGAATGACAAGAGATTATATGAAAATAATGAATCTCAAAGGAGTTGTTTCGATTTGGTTATTGTATCGCTGTATCCTCCATAATCTCGAAATCACTCCTCAGACCGCAGCACACTTCCCTCCATGCATCCCTGCTACAATTCCTGTCTTTGAATTTTTAGCAAGTTTTGTCCTATAAAACAGGTCGAGCCTCTATCAAACAAATGAGGACATCATTATCAATAATGAAGTTCATTTTTCAATAAGCCAGTAATTCGAAGAATAGTTCAATACGTACGAGCATCTATAATTTCACAGAGCTATCATGTGGAATTGTCGGCAAAAAATCGGTGTGTGTGCATGCGTTCATTTAATCATGTGCGCCACTATTCACCGGTTCTGCCGGCGATGCAGTGGCAGTGGCCGGCTGCTGACCGGCATTTTACCGGCGCGGCTCAGCGGTCGGTGTGTGTGCAAGGTTCCATAAGCACCTGTGATTCACTATTGGAATTTGGACGACCGGCCGGTTTCCGGCCGACCAGAACCGGTGTGTGTGAATTTAGCGTTACGCTAAATTCACACACACCGGTTCTGGTCGGCCGGCATAACTTCGGCCGATGCTAGATACCTGCACACACACCGGATATTTGCCGGTCAAACAATCAGTTGCTCCAGAATGACAAGATATTATATGAAAATAATGAATCTCAAAGGAGTTTTTTCGATTTGGTTATTGCATCGCTGTATCCTCCATAATCTCGAAATCACTCCTCATACCGCAGCACACTTCCCTCCATGCATCCCTGCTACAATTCCTGTCTTTGAATTTTTAGCAAGTTTTGTCCCATGAAACAGGTCGAGCCTCTATCAAACAAATGAGGACATCATTATCAATAATGAAATTCATTTTTCAATAAGCCAGTAATTCGAAGACTAGTTCAATACGTACGAGCATCTATAATTTCAAAGAGCTATCATGTGGAATTGTCGGCAAAAAATCGGTGTGTGTGCATGCGTTCATTTAATCATGTGCGCCACTATTCACCGGTTCTGCCGGCGATGCAGTGGCAGTGGCCGGCTGCTGACCGGCATTTTACCGGCGCGGCTCAGCGGTCGGTGTGTGTGCAAGGTTCCATAAGCACCTGTGATTCACTATTGGAATTTGGACGACCGGCCGGTTTCCGGCCGACCAGAACCGGTGTGTGTGAATTTAGCGTTAGAGGTCGCCGAGTATTGTTTGCAGTTTTTGTCGAAATCATTATCACGCTAATGGCACCTGTTCCAGTGTCACAAAAAATCAGTTATCGGCAATCAAGAATATGCAGGGTGCAGATTGGAAATGTGAGTCATGTCGCCAAGAAGGTGCACAAGTATCCAGTGGCGGAGATGGGAGGAGGCAATCAGCATATGCCGGGCGACCATCCCTGGGTAATCAGCTACAGCTTTCCCAGAGAATTGATAAATCCATCCTCTCTGATGATGGATTGGACGCTGAGTGGCGTGACGAAGATGTTTCACGGCCCATTCGATCACTTATTTCAGAGATAAAGAATCTACGGGAGTCTGTTAATTTTTGTTCAGGAAAGATAAGCGATTTCGAGATCAAATTGGGCAAATTCAATGAGATGGTCACTAAGATGAACAAACTGGAAGGGAAAATGATTCGTTGAAAAAGCAGGTCATGGATCTCAACTCTAAAATGAATAACCTTGAACAGTTCTCCCGATCTAACAACATCGAAATTCAGAATGTACCCGAAAAACCCAACGAGAATATCGTGGAGATCATTTCATCAATTGGAAGGGCTATTGATCTCCCAGTTGACTCCTCCTGTTTTGACTTTTGCAGCAGAGTTCCAACGAGCATTCAGGGAAGACCTAAGAACATCGTCGTAAAATTTATCTCGAAAAGCAGGAGAGACGATTTTCTTGCAGCCTACAAAAATAAAAAAATTTCGGGATCTAATAAATCTGGAATCAGCGTTGAAAATGTATCCGAAAGGCTATACATCAATGAGCATCTGTCAACTTACAACAAAATACTGTTCAAGGAAGCACAAGAATTAGCTAGGAATAAGGATTATAAATATGTCTGGACCCAATCTGGTAATATTCTTCTACGCAAAAATGACTCTTCTAAAATAATGCACGTTCGGTCAAGCGAGGACTTCAAGAAACTGTAAGTTTTTACAGTTTCCTCAAATAAAAAAAAAAAACAATAATAACTCCGATTCTCATGGCTGTCTCGATATACTACCAGAATGTCACTGGACTCAGAACCAAATTAGATGAATTTAAGATGAACGCCACTGTCAATGCTCACGATATCATTTGTATAAGTGAATCCTGGTTAAACAGTGGAATAATCGACTCGGAATTAATCGATTTAAACAACTACACGATCTTCAGAAGAGATCGATCGACTTCTAGTGTTGTAAAAACCGACAGAGGCGGAGTCTTCATCGCGATCAAAAACAAATTCAAGCCTACTAGAGCTACTGAACTTCAGAGTGATGCAGAGGATATCTGGATAGTACTTAAGTTGGGTATCATCAAACTTTTTATTTGTTGTGTATATCTTCCACCTGGAAACCAATTTGCTAGTGCCAGTTTCATTTCTAGACTTTATTCAAACAAGTCAAAATTTGAGGACCATCTTGTCATGATCCTTGGTGATTTCAATTGTCCAACAATTTCATGGGTTTTTAATGATGGTGAGAAATATTCGAGAGCGTTCAATGTAGAAAATAAATATGAACAAATTGTTGACGCTTGTACGTATTTAGAACTAATGCAACACAATCATATAAAAAATTGTAATAACAGATGCCTGGATCTTGTATTCAGCAATTCTCACAGAATTGATAATTTGGAACATTGTTTGTCTCCTTTGGTGGTGGAAAATCGACATCATCCTGCATTGGAATTTTTGTTTGAAATTCAGATGTTCAGACATCTTCCGTCCAATATCTCTTCGTATCATAGGTTTGGGGGGGGTGATTATGATATTATGAACAAGTCCCTTTCTGATGTTCGTTGGGAATCATTATTGACTAATGATAACGTCGATTGCGACTTGAATATTTTTTACAATAAACTTTTTCAGGTTATCAAAGCTCATGTACCCGAACAGAAAATTCGTAAGAGATTTCCTATCTATTTCTCTAAAACCGCAATAAAACTAGTTAAACGTAAAAACAAATTGCATGCCAAATGGAAAATCTATAAAAACATGAAAGATTTAGTAGAATTTAAGAATTTACGAACCGCATCTAAAAAATTAATTGAATCTGATTACAAAAAATATATAACAAAAATTGAACAGAGAGTAACTGACGATCCTAAAAGTTTTTTCAAGTTCACATCGAGAAAAGATCGTGATCAGGGTCTTCCGGGGTTGATGTCTTGGGGAAGCAGATTGGTGTCATCCGGGGAGGATGTGGCTGAATTATTCGCGCAATACTTCAGCAGTGTCTACATCAAAAGAGACCGGCCTCATACGTCGGCTCGCCAAACATCTAGTTTTCTTCAGGTTAATCTTCCAAATCAACTAAATTACATTCAGTTCTCATCTCATGAGATACGGAGAGCACTGGAGGGTCTCGATGAGAAAAAGGGTGCCGGACCCGATAGAATTCCACCATCTTTCATAAAACGTTGTAGTTCTTCCCTTGTTGAACCACTAACGATCATTTATAATAAGTCTCTGAGGTCAGGCCATTTTCCGACAAGATGAAAGACTGCATCCATTACCCCAATTTTCAAAGCAGGAGACAAGAGCGTCATCAGTAATTATAGACCTATAAGCAAACTATCCATTTTTGAAAAAGTGTTCGAGTTCTTAGTGTATCCACATATTTCAAATTTAGTGACATCGAAAATTATTGCGGAGCAGCACGGCTTCACAAAGGGCCGCTCAGTCGAAACTAACTTAATAACCTTTGTCGAATTTTTGCAGTCTCGACTTGACCGACGTGTGCAGGTTGATGTCGTCTGCACTGACTTCAGCAAGGCTTTTGATAAAACAGATATCAATGTTCATATCTCTAGCCTTGCTGAGGTTGGTGTGGGGGGCAGTATGCTTGGATGGTTTGAGTCGTACTTGTCGAATAGGTTCCAATACGTTTTGGTGGAGGGTTACTCTTCGGGTCTTTTTGAGGCTTGCTCCGGTGTGCCTCAGGGATCCCACTTAGGTCCTTTATTGTTTTTAATATATATAAACAAGATTGCTGAATGTTTTAAGAAATGTAAATTTCTCCTCTTCGCAGATGATTTAAAAATAATGAAAAGGATCAGCTCCGAACAGGACTGCCTAGATCTGCAGTATGAACTGAATGCTCTTTGTACTTACTGCGTTGACAATCAACTATACTCGAACTTGGATAAATGCCAAGTAATCACATTCACGCGCAATATAAATAAGATAATCTATTCGTACAAACTTGATAATAGTGTCTTGTCTAGGGTAGATTACATAAGGGATCTGGGGGTAGTTTTTGATTCGAAGCTTCTTTTCGACCGTCATGTGGAACAACTAGCCAACTCTTGTTATAAAATTTTGGGCTTTATTACAAGAAAGAGTAAACAGTTTATGAATTTGAAAACCTTCACCATTTTATATAATTCCTATGTATACAGTAAACTCAACTTTGCTTCAGTAGTTTGGAGTCCAAAATACTCAGTATATATCACTAGGCTCGAGAGAATTCAAAACAGATTCTTAAAATTTATATCCTTCAAATTCAACTTCCGATTGACACCTAGAAATCCCGAAAACTATATTCTTCGTTTGACTCAGTTTGGTTTCATTTCCCTCGAAAATAGAAGAAAAATCAGTGATGTCCTGTTCATGTATAAACTTCTCAACGGTATTTATAGTTCACCTGACCTTCTCTCCTCTGTAACCTTCCATGTCCCGTGCCGTTGTCTCAGGGGTGGTAATTTGTTTCATATTCCCTTTCGCAATACCAACAGTGCGATGAATTCCCCTCTTTGCAGGATGATGCGATGCTGTAATTCTTTTAGTGATGTTGACTTATTCAATCTTAGTCAAAATTCAATTAAGCAAAAACTAAAAAAAACAGTATTTATCTCAATAAGATCTCACTTCGATGAAACTGTTTTTTTGTTGGTTTTCTATATTTTATTTTCTCTAGTATTTTTTTATTGACTATATTTTGTTTGATCTGTGAATTATATTTAACTTCCCTTTTCTTCACCTGTAATTGTTAACACACTTTGTACTTTTAAATAGTGGATACTATGTTGGGTGGTATCACCTGTTTGTATTCCGAATTGTATAAATAAATGAATAAATGAATAAATAAATAAATAAACATGAGAGGCAACTTCAATAAGGAGGAATACCAGGAAAGGAGGAATAGTGGTCATTGTGAGTCTAGAAAATGAAAGCATCCAGGAATCTGTTGAGGACTTCATAAAAATTTGTGAAATTCTCGATGTACAAATTCAAGGAAGTGAAAGATAGGGATATATATATATATATATATATAGATATATATATATATATATATATATTTTTTCGACCGCACATACAGACCCAAATCGGTATACTCGACCGACTTTTCAAACCAAAAGTGACGTTGTCAGACCCGACTCCGGGTCTGGGAACGTTCGACCATAGAATCATTATGAGGGAGGTAAGGGGATGTTAGGGGTGAATTTTCAGCTGGGTGTGAAAAGTCGGTTATACACGTTATTATATACAGAAAGTTTCAGAATTTTGCCAGTGCGAGGGCGCTTCTGTCGACATCAACCTGATGTATTTAATTCGTATAGTTAACCGACGCATTGATTCCCGAAATATGGCAACGTTGCACGTCAACAGCTTTGGAATAATTCATGCCAGCTATTTTATATACAGACATCAAATCAACTATTTTGGATCTTTTACGATCCCGATATAGTGAATCGTCGCCATGAGCAATGAATTTACCGAAGATATTTCGGATAAAAATCAAAATTTCGCTTTCTGTTCATTTTTATACATCAACCTTGGGGAAGCTTATACAGACCCGAGAAAGAGAATCAACGTCTTGAAAATGGTTCAGTGAGGTGGTTGAATTTTCATTTCCGTGAATCGTTAGTCAAGAATTGAATCGGGTGACATTTTCGGCGGCGATTAACTTTGAATGATTATGAAGTTTGATCTACTGTATGTATTCGATCATAGTCCAGGTATTTTGCCGTTAACAACCCATTTGAACGAAAAATTTTCTCGAAGCCCCGAAAATTTGTTTTGTTGTACCTACGTGTACTACTAGTGCCGCCTCGACAGTAATGAACGTAACGGAAATTTTAAAAGATATGGATTTATTTCAGCAAGGGACACAAAACCTAAAATTAGAATTGGGTAAAAAGATTGGGTGTACCAAGATGGGGAATAGGTAGAGACTCTTTCTTCCAATGCACTAATTATAGTAATATCTTTTAATTTTCACATGTTTATGTTGAACAATTTTCAGAACATTTCTAATTTACACAAAATAAATATGGAAATAAATGAATAAAACATTTTCTTTGTTTTTCATCATATGTCAAGAATTTTTTCCACATAGCCAGTCGACGAAAAAAAGTTAAGAAGTAAAATCCAGGCCATCTTACACAATTGTACGATTTCTGAATAGATAAAAAAGGTTTTCTGACCTTTTCTAACTTCAATTGGAAAAATAACATAGTGAGTGTGTAAATAAGATTCACAGTAATTTGGTAATTAAAGAATTTCTAAGTGCAATTTTTGATTTGTAATTCAGAGGAGTCCACTCACTGTGGGTAATTAAAAAAGAATGATATATTATCGTAATGACGAAACAAAAAATAAAAATTCTTGGCATGCTTATATAAGAGAATATAGGGATTTTGAATTTTTAATCTTGATATTCTTTTCGTGAATATTTGATAACTGTAGGTACTATATGTTTTCTCACTGACTCCAATGATACTGAGTTTTTTTTTCTAATGGGTAGGTTTCGAGAAATATGATCAGAAAACATAGACCCTACAAGTTTCATGACGAATACATCGAAAGCTGTTGAAAAAAACTTTTTAAAACTATATAAATATCATTCGTTCTTGTAGATCTTCTGTATGACTTACACGTATGATAATTATGATTGAAATAGCTCCTAGGTCGATTTCATTGCATTTTTTCTCAGTTCTACAAAGTCGATCGGCTTATCGACTGTTTCATCGAGTGATTCTATGCTTGAAATTTCGAAAATTCTGAAAAACATTCGTCGATTTGAAGACACGTTTCCCAAATTATTCTGTAAATGAAAGTCACCATCAGTCTCAGATTTTGATTCGAAGAAAAGTTGAATTATCCAAGATTTTTGTCAATAAATGCAAAAGAGTAATTCTGAGTAAAAGTCTGAGTGAAAAAAATTTATTTCATTTTTATAAAATATCAGGTATATTAAGATTCATTTAATATATCAGAAATATTCTCTCAACCGAATTTTTCTTCAACGCCAATAATAATGAATTATGAAAATTAATGGCGAGCAGACGGAATGTTTGATTCTGAAACAAAAACACCGGAACAGGACCTGTCGGGAGAGTCCCTTTTTACAGAATTGAACATCTCGTCTGCACGCCATTAATTTTCATAATTCTTATTATTTTCAGACGTTAAAAACACTCGTAAATAGGAATAAAAGAAGCACAAATTAATAATTCATGTCTGTCGATACGTCTCAACTTTGAATCGGAATTCTCAAAATTTCCAAACATTCTTCGTTTCTTAGAGTATTTTTGATTCCTAATACAGGGTTAAGAAGTAGGTCGAAACTTTTCCTTTTATTCTGGGACCATGTGAAACTTTGTTATTTCTTTATACCAACCATTTTCTTTTATCATTCCCAGCTTGAAATTACCATTCTCAAAATTTTCAACATCTTTCCTTCCCAGCTTGTATGTAAAATTTCAATCCAATCGCTACGTTATCTTGCGTTTGAGAGGACATTAGGCAAGACGATTCCGTTATTTTCGTGAAGATGAATGAATTGGAGAAACTTGCTGTCATCAAATACTTCTAATTGAAAGGATTCACACCGAAACAAGTAAAAAAAGGGATGGATTCAATACGAGGAGACCTCTTCTTGTCATATTCAACTATTAAGCAGTAGGTTTTTGAATTTAAAATGGCTCGTGTGGGCACCTCTGATGAGCCTTGTTGGGGGCAGCCCGTTGAGGTCACAACTTCAGAAAATATTGAGAAAATCCATCAAATAGTGCTGGAAGACACAAGACTGAACGTGTGTGAGATAGCTGTGACCTGTAGGATGTTTTCTGAACGTATGCGAAATATTTGGCACAACCATTTGCACATGGAAAAGTTGTTCGAAAATTGGGTGCGAATTGATTCGAAAAACCATTTCTACCGACAATTTCGCGCTGTATGTGCGTAATCCAAACGAATTCTTGCGTCGAATCATAACTGTTGATGACACTTGGATTCACCCCTTCATTCCTGAGAATGAGAAACAGTCAAAACAATGTGTTGGAAAAGGGGAACCAACTCCAAAGAAGACATAAACAATTTCATCAGCATATAAGATTATAGCTTCTGTTTTTTAGGATGCGAGAGGAATTATATACATTGATTACTTGAAAAAGGTACACCTATCATTGGTCAATACTATGCAGAGTTATTGCAACGTTTGAAGCACGAGTTGTAAGTTAAACGACCTCGTTTGGCAAAAAAATTTTTTTTCCTCACGATAACGCAACAACGCCGATTGTTGGCAAGTCCAAAATCCACAAATTGATAATTACATTGATCCTGCGTCCCCCCTACTCTCCAGACTTACCCCAGCAACTACTATCTGTTTCCCTAACCTTAAAAATGGTTTGGAATCGAAGTTATCGAAGCTGTGCATAAGTATTTCGAAGAGCTTTGTGTATTTTGAGGTTCTTGACGAATCAACGTTTAAAACTTGTATAACTCAATCATGTTATGAGAAATGTATTATTGTTGATGGAGATTATTTCGAAAATAAAGAAAAACATTTTTCTGAAAACATCGTTTTTCTTGGTCAGGCCGGAAACTTTTCACCCCACCCTCGTACATCTGATCAGACTTCTGGCAGAAATTCAGCCTTCGAAGTACGATATTAGACCAAGGATCCTCTGAAAATGCCAACCGCAGTTGTAGGCGAATCGTAAGGTGAAATTATTCCTTTCCTATTCTCTTTCAATATCAGTTTAACTGCAACTCTTTGCAATCTCAGAACACCCCTAGATTCCAGAAGAATAACTTATGATTTTTGTAATTGTTTTTTCCTGTATTCGAGAATTCGAGTTTGTTCAATCGAATGACCTATTTTCAATTTCAGACCCCAAATATTGTGAATAAGTACACAAAGTAAAAGTGGATCTTAAGGATTGTAATGTAAAAATTGTTGAGCATCCAGAATTGAATGTTCACTAACGATAAAGTCAGGAAAAAACGGAAGATCACTAGAAAAACCCAAACTACTGAATGGTAGGAATAACATCAGAACATAATATCTTTTCTTGATCTTCTTCAACATCGTTAGAAAGGTTGAATTAGAAATGTCAGATTAAAAAACCTATGGGTCGGTTTCACAAAACTTTAATTGTGCGAATAAAAAACCTTACGTAAATTAAAACCAATCGAATCACTTCTTTTGAAATTTCCACGAATCGCGGTGGCTCCAATTAATTTAACGGTACAAACAAAGTTTTGTGAAACCGACCCTTAATCTTGCAATTAAATTGAGATCAAGCCACTAAGTACGTGAAATTTCATTGGAGCCATGAAATATGGAAAATAACGAGGTACCCACCTCCTCACTGAATTTGAAAAAATCACTTATCATTTAATTCAAATAAAGCAAAGCATCCATCTCCCAGAAAATATCCCTAATTGCAAATTTCATCATATTTCCAAGTGAATGCGTCAACTGGCAAACAATATTACCAAAACAATCGATCTTCCATGCTCTGTTATGTATCGAAATCACTATGAAATGTCCCGAAGAGCTGGCAACAGCGTCGGGATCGGAAACGTTGGCCGTATTTAGTGATGACGTATATGCGGGATTCAAAAGTTCGCGAGATGTTTCGGGATTGAAGAAGACTATCAAGTATACAACTTTTTCAAATTGAAAAAAAATTTTCCCCTCTCAGGTCACCTTGAGAGTTATATTTCTAAATAACTTATTTTTCCCTTATATATTCGTGAAATATTTTCGGATCATGTGGGTCTTAGGTCGCCTCAAGAACGTACCGGGTCTCGAAACGTCTATTAGACAAATATATATATATATATATATATATATATATGAATATATATATATATATATATATATATATATATATATATATATATATATATATATATATATATATATATATATATATATATATATAGTCTGGGAACATAAATATCAACCGAGGAGTCTTTCAAGGCGAAACACTCAGTGTAATGTGGTTCTGTATGGCAATCAATCTCCTTAGTATGCTACTGAGAAATACAGAGTACGGATATATGATCGATATACTAAGACGAGTTCGAATAAATCACAGTTTGTACATAGATGACCTCAAGTTGTATGGCGCCAATTTCGATCAGATCATGAGACTTTTGGAAGTAGTATCGCTGTTCAGCGATTCCATCGATATGAGTTTTGGGGTAGAGAAGTGTGCTACGCTAGAAGTGAAACGGGGAAAAATTCAAAATGCAAACCTCGGTACTACGCTAATGACTCAGACCACTATACCATCCTCAAATATCGAAGATTCATATAAATTCATATAATTCAAAATTAAATTCTAGATCCTTATTCACCGCCATCAACATTTGGGCCATACCAACGATAGCGCACTCTTTTGGTGTTCTTACTTGGTCGGCAACTGACCTTCAGGAAATGGACAGAGCACTGAGATCTTTGCTCACGAAATATGGGGTCCACCACCCACACTCATCAATAGTGTGATTATACCTACCACGTCATCTGGGAGGTCGAGGCCTACTCAACTTGGAGAAAATGCACCAAGAAAATATCACTGCAATGCGGGACTACTTTTTACAAAAAAGCTCACCTTTCTTTCGAGCGATTCGTGAGGCAGACCAAGATATCTCGGCTTTGAAACTGTCAAATCCCGCTCCCCAGCAGACGACTCTTCGCACAACAGAAGAACTGATTGAAGACTGGTGCTCTAAAGCCCTACACGGAAGATACCCTAGCTGCCTGAAAAAAGACGAAATTAATAAAAAGGAGTCGCTAACTTACCTGAGAGCAGGGTATCTCTTTCCAGAGATAGAAGGTCGACTTCTAGCTATTCAAGACCAGGTTGTGGCCACTAGAATGTACCAGAAAAATGTTGCTAAGTTTAATATACCATCTGATCGCTGTCGAAAATGTTTCCAGGCACCTGAAACAATAGAGCATATGACTTTGTCTTGTCCCATCCTGACTCCGAGAGATTACCTTGAGAGACATAACTCCATGGCGAAGATTTACCACCAACATGTTGCACTAAAACTGGGTCTGCTTCAAGAGAAACTTCCAGATCACCTATATGCTCCGAAACCCCTACTACAAAATGCCCAATTCAAACTTTATTGGGATTCCGCTTTGGATACCGATAGGAATGTCATGCATAACAGACCCGACATAACGTTCTTCGATACTGAGAAGAAAACATGTATGCTCATAGAGTTCACTATCCCGGCGGACGATAACATCTCGAAAGCCTACGCTGAAAAAATTTGCAAATACGGCGACCTGGCATTTCAGCTGAAAGAGTTGTATGGTCTGAAAACGATAAGTGTCCTCCCGATGATAATATCGGTTAACGGTCTTGTAGAGGCACACTTGCCAGAGAATACCGAAAGATTATGTCTTGAGCCTGCTGTTATCTCTACGTCTCAGAAGCAGGTCATCCTTTCTACCACGAGGATTGTCCGGAAATTCCTGCAAGGATTCTGAGCGCTGATTTGCTGATTTTGGTCTTGATAATTGTCCAACTTAAACCAGATATTACCCTGATTGATGGTGAAAGAAATATATATATATATATATATATATATATATATATATTTTAATAAACGAAGTCTTCCTGCCGAAAAACATAATTATATATATATATATATATATATATATATATATATATATATATATATATATATATATATATATATAATTATGTTTTTCGGCAGGAAGACTTCGTTTATTAAAATGAACTACTTTACTTCATTCAATACAATACAACGTTAATACTTGGTAGAGCTACCAGATCAATTAACTGACTAGAAAATATCATCCACAGATATTTATAATATTTCTTATCTCATTCTTCCTGCGTATTGACTGCAGGTGTTCATTGCTTAGTCTGCAAAATACAACATAGTAATATATCGAATAAATGGCATATAGATAAACAATGTATCTAATTAGTATGGGGCCATTTTATGTAATTCCTCCCCACTTTGGATAAAGGTATCACCTTGATTAGGTGCAGCTTCACATTTTTCAAAATATTTCAATAAAAAGTATGAAATAATTAAAAATATAAATATTCCTAAAATAATAATAAAAATTGATGATGTACTTGGATTCCATCTTTGATTATCTTTTAATTTGACATCTGGAATATCTTCTTCCTGGATTCCTTCTTTTTGCTCTTCTTGGGATTATCGCCGTCTTGGGGAGAATTATGTATTTTTCTTCATTTTTAAACGAAGTTGGGAATATCTCTTTTTGAAAGTTACTTATGATACATTTCGATTGGATTATCGCCATCGGTGAAGTGAAGTAATATTTCGTTTGCTGCGAACATTTTTCTTGAATTTCTATATTTGTTCTGTTCTTATTTTGTATATATGTATATATGTTTATTCTTCCTTAATTCATTATCTTAATTGTCACGATGCAATTGTTATGCTTGGATGGTGGTCTCGATATTGAGCTTTGTTTCAACTTTGTCTTGCTGTCATGCGCTAGAAGTTGATATGGCTTATACTGAGGCCAGTTAAAGGAAGAAGAAGAAGACAAGGGCCACCCCCCTTCCGCACTAAGGGCGGACCATCGAGTGCTCTAGCCCTTCAACAACGAGACCAGTACCATATACCATCCAGCAGAGTCAGTTCATATAATACACAGTACCACGATTTTGCCACGCTGTCCTACCGGTAATGGTAAGTCTATATCATACTTATAGTGTTTTGTCAGCGTATACTAAGTCTTGTGATTCCTGGTACAAACTGTTTCGATTGTGAATTTCATTGAATACCATCACGAACTAGCGAATCCGATGATTTTACACTCTTTCATTTAATAGCAATTAAAACAATATTGTTTATTGAAAGGATGCTTCCATCTTCCAAAGTTTTCAAATTTGATATAGGAATAACATGGGATATGTTTTGAATGATTCTGAGCGAAATTTTTATTTTTTCTACTCCAATCAAGTAATTCATATTGGGCTAGATTGCACATATAGTCTTTCGTTGCGTTTACTGTGTCATCAAAAGAAAATTCATTATTCGTTATTAAATATGTTCTTAGCTCCATAGGCGCGTTTGATATTAGAACGGTTTTACAAATTTTCAAAATATTATTCTTATAAATTGCTTTTTCTGGATCTGGCATTCTATCTGCATCTATCCTATAATTTATTCTTATTTTCGAAGAAATCATTCGGTCTATAAATAATATTATATCCTCATTGAGCTTTTTGTTTAAGAATTGCAATTGGTGTATCAAAACGTCTAAGTTAATTTGATCGCCGAATTTTGTATACAAGAAATTTTTGGGAACATCCCAATTATTCGGAATGTCACACGTTGCCACTTCTGCTAGTGCTCATTCTATTAGTTTCGATTTGACTACTGCGAAGCAATAATTTTTCACCATAATATTTTCATTTACGACCATCGCTAGATAATCATCAACACTTTTTATGAACGGATGCAACTCGTTCTCAACACCAGAAAATTTAGGTAACAGCATACCAAATTTTTCAGCTAGCGACAAATCTACTGCCATTTTATTTGTTTTATTCTTACGACCTCTAAATTGTTTAATCGACGTATTATTGAATTATTTTAATATTTCAATTATTTAATCAATTATATCAGTTATATCAATTATTATGTAATAATATCAATTATATCAATTATTATTTCAATTACGTAGTCGGTTTTTTCTTCTGAAACCTAGGAAAAACTACTTTAATCGGTTTTTTGAAATAAGAAACCTAGGGAAAACTTTAAACAAGTTTTACGCTCAAAACTTGGGAAAAAGGTTGACTAATTTTGGGTCAGATTAGGTAAACTGGGAGTAATTAAAGTATTGCTCACCACGTTGTCTTGTTGAATTTGAAACCGTCATGGGGCGCTACTCAGGTGATCGGGCCCCTATCTTCTTCACCTTGTTCTTCTTGTGCTCAACGGTTCAAACCGACGGTGTTGTAGACTGGATGGACCTCTTCTTTTTTAGGAACTCACAGAATTTAACAAAACCGGCACAATCCCAGACCTCGTCGCCAATTATATTTTTCGGGAGGAAGACTTCATTCAAAAAAGAAAACTACTTTACTTTATTCAATACAATACAACGTTAATACTTGGTAGAGCTACAAGATCGATTAATTAACTGACTAGAAATTGTCATCCACAGATATTCATAACATTCTCTCATCTTATTCTTCCTGCGAATTGACTGCAGGTGTTCACTGCTTAGTCTGCAAAATATAACATAATAATATATCGAATCAATGGTATATAGATAAACAATGTATCTAATTAGTAAGGGGCCATATTATCAAATTATATATATATATATATATATATATATATATATATATATATATATATATATATATATATATATATATATATATATATATATATATATATATGGATAAGATTTATTAGACCCTCTGAAACTGTCCTGTTTCACGAGGATTTTTTTTGTTGCCGTGTGGGTTTCTTGCAGAAGAATTACTTTGATGCCATGTCCAGAGTAGAAAAGGGAGAAAACTATTTTTAGAGGAGTGTAAAATAGAAAATTGGGAAAATATAGATTAACGAAGACCTGCCATCGAATATACGAAAATTATATCGAAAATCTAAATAATTGAAGAAAAATGGTTATAAATTTGTTTGGCAGAGAAATGGACACATTTTTGCGAGGAAGTCGAACAAGATGCAAGAAAGATATTCTCTGAAAGTCAGGTAGATCAAATGATACCGAAACCAAAAGAATAGATTCTCTATTTGTTGTAAGTAGCCACTTTTCATTATGGATCAATTTATTAGAGACTGTGAGTACACACCAATTCGGACAATGGAACTGTCGGAAATGGTACACTACAATAAAATTATTCAAAGTAATAACTTATGTTTCGAACGATTTCATCAGAATATTTGGAGCATAAACAAGAATTTTGATGCCTTGCAATTGTTTATTCATAACTTAATCGATCCCTTTGATTGTCTTATCTTCACAGGAACTAGAAATGATATTGATTTGCAACTGTTTTCCAAATGGAGGGCTATGTTTTGTTGTTTAATTTTGAAGAGGTGAAAAAGTGTGATGGCACAGTGATATATGTAAGGCAAAATTATAACTTAGTCACAATATTGTCTCTTTTGGTCGATGTAGAGTTATTGAATTGATCATAAATGCAAATGATGCAAATATACAAATTCTGGATTTGTATAGGTCGCCGTCGCTAAGTGGAGCTGAGTTCACACAAAATTTTGATAAATATTAATCTACAGCTCGAAATAAGTATGATTTGGAAATTATCGATATTTCAGATGATAACTCGAAAACTAACGAGTACTTGAATGTGTTGAGTGAGTTAAATTTTGTTTCCATGATAAGTTGTTGCACCAGGATTCAGGGTTCAGCCAGATCATGCATTGACGATATTTTTATCAAGGGCAAGAGTAATTTTCTCGAGAATTGTAGGGGCTTTGTTTTGGACACGCCACAAGGCAACAATCCTGAGTTCTCATGTGATTTGCGATTCCAAGAAAGATGAGTTTGTGAATTACACTTATGAAAAATTGACCATGTAAATCTCAAGAGATGACTAACCTCTTGGTGTTAGAGCGCAGTTTACAATATAGACGGAGCACAACAGCCAACATCTCATTTTTTAAAAATTGAACAGGCTTATTTTAGAAAACCCTTTTCTGATTAAATCGAGGAAGAAGTATACCAAGAAAAAATATGGGATAATAATAATAATAATGATAATAACATAGGGTAGCATGAATTCAATAAATACCAGGAATACTATTCAAATTATATCAGAGGAACAAACATAACTTAGCAAACAAAAAATTCTCAAACATAACTTAGAACAAAAAAAAATCTCAAACATAAAAACTTATTGAAAAAATTAATGAATGAAACTATAATTGATTACCACAGGAATTTGATAACATGAAGCAAAAATTATTCTCAGAATCCATGGCAGGCGATTAATAAAATAACGAATTCAAAGGTGAAAAATAGGGGTATTAAAGAAATTATCCTGGAAATGGTGTTGTGGACGGAATTGCTGAGGGTTTCAATAAATATTTTGCCAATGTGGGAACAAATTTATCCAAGCTTATTAGACCTCCTGATTCTAGTCCAGTTATTATGAAACGTATTATCTCTAACTCTATTTATCTAAAGCCTGCCGATTGTAAAGAAATTATCGACATTATACAAAAACTAAAAATCCATAAATGTCTAGGTATGGACCATATTGCTGCTGAAACTTTGAAAACAATATCATCGGAGATTGCGATGCCTCTATGTTACATCATGAATGAGATATTGGAGCAGGGAACATGCCCAGATGAGTTCAAAATAACAGTAATTAAGCCATTGCATAATGTGGGGAATACAAATTTGCTAACTTACTATCGAACAATCTCTCTTATCACTAGAATATCCGAAAGACTAATAAAAATCACACTAGAGGAGTTTTGGAAAATAAATTATATTATATCTGATGGACAATATGGGTTCAGGGCGAACAAATCTACGAATGACGCAAGAGTTGATATAGTCTCAAGAATTTATGAAGGACAAGATGATGGGGATAATCTTAATATCATTATTATTATATAATGCAGTTTGAACCGATCGACTCTCCAATAGCCATGTTGAAAATTCTTGAATACATTTCACTCATTCATTAAATTCAAAAACCATTTTCACATTACATGTTGAAATACTTAGGAAAACCGGATAATATACTTATAGGCATGTAGCTTTCGAAATAAGTTTCGTTCCTTTTTTCATAAGTTGGTTTCATCAAAGCTAGTTTAAGATAATTCGGAAAAATTCCAAATTCGAGTGAATTGTTCACTATATATGAAATGATACACTCTATCTCATTTGCACAAATTTTCATCATACTAACTTTTATTTCCTCATCACCACTACAGCATTTATTGTTTTATTTTTGTTAAAACATTGACTTGAGGATTTTTTGGCTTTCACTGACCTTGGGTTCCTTGGTAAGTAACAAGAGAAATCTCTCAACTAACAAATTGTTATATCTTTCAGCCATTAGAAGCCATTAGAACCTCCACTGAAACTATTGATATTGTTCTTATACCCTGTACCTCTTATATAATTACAAATAGACCACATTGTTTTACTTGTGTTATCAGATGACTGAATTTTCATATTTAATAAGCAGCCCTAGCTGCTGTTAGTAGTTTATCATAATTTCGTTTTTCAGTATCATAAGAATTATCACATGTTTTCGATATTAGCAAAATGTCTAATTTAGACTGACTATCCCTGACTTTCTGGGTGTCATAATAGATTTTCAGTTCATCTTTTAGAAATTTAAAGAATTTCAATCATAATTTTTTTCAAATATACAAGAAAATGATCTGATGAAAGATTCCCTTTGCGAATTAACATCTGACTCATCAGCTAAAAACACTGACTGCCATTGCTTTTGTAGTGGAGATTCATTTTTCCCTCATCAGTATAGAATCTACGACAGACTGAGATATTGTTGTCATTTTGCTCTATAGCTACATTAAAACTTATTTTTCGGCCGAATTGATGTGAAGCAGTGATATGAAGTATTTCTGCATCAACCATCAACATTAAAGTTCACAAATATATTTTCTAAGCAACCACTTGTACTATGTGTAAGTAGTAGGAACTAGTAGGAACATTGATTGTGGGAAAAGTTGAAACCAACTTAATAATGTAAGAAAATGTTCTTAATGGTGATGACTAACAGTTCAGTATTGAAATCTCCTGCTACCATAATATTCTCATTATCGTCATTCACCAAAGCGAAAACTTCTAGCCCAGTGGAGTTGTTATGTGATGTATTTTGAACAAGTCTCATGATCTTTTCCATTTCATTTATTTGCGCAGCCTCCATATTCTGCATCATAAACATGTGTGACTCCAATATAATATAATATAATTTAATATAATATAATATAATATAATATAATATAATATAATATAATATAATATAATATAATATAATATAATATAATATAATATAATATAATATAATATAATATGATATGATATAAAATGGATTAAATCTTGAAACGCATCGAGTATTTATTTTAGTAGCATACATTAAACTCCCCATATTTCCAATACCAAAAGTAGATATGAATAAAAATCTTTCTTTCTATCTACTCTAATGAAATGTAAATTTTTTCAGGGGATAGGTATAAGATGATTAAAACACTTGACAACTTATAATTTCCCTCCTTCTCACGAAGAAATTATGAGGTGAAAGAACTTCACATCTGAATATACCAAGATTTTCCTATTAAATGGACAGTATGATGATATTGTGTAATATAAATAATAAATTCTCTACTGGCAAGGCAAAAAAGTTGAATAGACATTTAATATTTGAAATCTTTGAAGGTTTGAAGACATCGATAATATCTTATGATAGTTATATTCATTGAAGTTGAATCATGAAAGGCATGAGGTATTGACAACTCTGTATTAGACATATTACAAACAATAAAAGTATGTAATTATTTTAATGAAAACCATGGTGTTAGCCATTGTTTATTTGTTTATTTGTTTGACATTGGGAACACAAACAGGTCATAGACCCATGAACAGTATCCACAAATTACAAAGGTGAAAATAAAAATCAGCGAGAATCTATACACCAAAAAAAGTCAAGAATCAAAGATTCACTGCATCAAAAAATGTCTCTTGAGTTGTAGTTTGACATTAGCACAATGAAATACATCGACAATTTGCAGCTCATTGCAGGCCCGGAACATTCTAATCAACGGAGAGTTTTTAGATGCATTTGTCCTTCTAAATGGTACATGGAAAATTTCTGAAGATCTTAAATTAAAATTCGAAACATCAATGAGTACTTCCTGCGATAATTCCGGTACCTGCAACTCACAACTTACAATCTTCCTCAACAAAACCACATCGCCCACACAGCGTCTATTTTCAAGTGAAATTAAATTAAAATGTTTTCTGGCCATATAATAAAAATTGAAATTATCATTTGAAACAGAGAAATTACCTTTAAAACTTCTATCTCTATCTCAGCAATTTATTTTGTATTCGTTCGATTCGTTCCATGTAAATTTTGTATTGCGGATTCTAAACGACCGAAGCGAAATTTAGTCGGCTAAAAACGTAAGCATAGTAAATACTGAGAACTGGCTTGATACCTCTAAAAACCCTACAAAACTTCTGAACAAGAATCCTAACATTCTACTAGCAGAATTGACAATACTGTCGATGTGAATTGAGAAAGTTAACTTTCCATCCAAAATTACGCCCAAATCCCTGATGTGATCAACTCTCTCCAATATCGCCTGATTAATACTATATTGGAAAAGAATAGGACTTTTATTGCATGTGAATATAATTGTTCTACATTTAGAAATGTTTAAAAATAAATTGTGCAAACGACAAAACTCCGAGAACCTCTCCAACTCCTCTTGTATGATCTTACAGTCCTCTACAGATCTGACAGCGTAGAAAATTTTCAAATCGCCCGCATAGAGAAGTACTCTACATCTACGAAAAACCGAAATAATATTATTGATATAAATCAAGAAAAACAAAGGTCCGAGATGAGAGCCTTGTGGCACACCGCACACCAGATGGACATGTGAACTCAGCCGACCTACATCCGTCTACTGAAACGAATTGCACTCTATCAGTCATATAGGATTCGCACCAGCGCAAAAGACCACCCCGACACCGACCTCAGAAAGACGACGACTGAGAATTCTATGTGAAGTTTTATCAAATGCCTTACTGAAGTCGGTGTAAACAGCGTCAACCTGCGAACGCTCATCCATTGCCCCTTCCAAAAAGGTCATAAATAACAGAAGGTTGGTCTCTATGGACTTTTCCTTCAAAAACCCGTGCTGTTCTGGAATTATCTGATTTTTCACTAAATAATATAAATGTTTATAAAAAATTTTTTCAAAGAGTTTGGAAAGGGTGCATAATTTGCTGATGGGGATTGTATATATTCATGCATGCATTTGATTAGTAGAAAGAATTCACGGTTGGTCATTTTAGGAAACTAATCGGTGGAGTTTATGTTAGATGATCAGAATATTTTTCAATCGAAATGTCAAATGGTATTATTTTTCAGGTGAACAGTTCCCACACTGGTAACCTTTTTGAAAGTGAAACAAAAATGGGCTTCGAGATCATTTTTTAATATATTATGAAAGCAGGCAGTCGAGTGGGGGGATTTTCATACTAACAATATACCTACATACCTTAACACAACTATATTTTTTTAGTTGTCTTGAGTTTCTGATCCAGCTTGAATAGATGTTTGAGAACTGGGCCAGCATGTACTTGCATGTACAGTCTGTACATGCAACTCCTTGACAGAAAATATCGCTACGTATATGTGTATGACACTATTGGATACATTTCCAAGGCAATTTTTTTTCAAAGACGCAAGTACTACTACTTAAGAAAATTGATTTTTTCATTGTAAAATGCTAGCCACATGAAGTACAAGAATAATTTGTGTTTTTTTTATTTACCTAACTCTTCTTGATATATATCTTCTACAAATCCATGTATTTTGAACTGCATAAAGGTATCTGAATATTTGGAAACTTGCAATTTCTGTTTTCGTTTATTAACGAATATACTTCACTATTTCAATAAGCTTTAAATTATTTGTAAGCAAGGCAATTAGTTGTTCAAAAAACACTTTAATATATGTCTCTGTAGGTGGTACAAAACTGCGTTTTCAACTATAAAGAAGTAAGGTTGTCAAAACCATCACAATAATCGTTATAGTGACAACTATTAGTAGAACTAAAAGAATAATAAAATTTGGACAAGGAAAGAATATATAGAAATTTTTTGCAGACTAGTCAAGGTCGATCATCTCAAATCAAATTGCAAACTTCCTTCGAATATTACTTAAGTCATTTATATTATAATTATTATCTTTGTCAGCAATACTACACGAGTTAACGTTTGGATAGAAGAAGGCCCTTTGCAAATGTTCAATTCTCAAGTCTCAAAGTGGTAAACAAACTATCACCATGGTTTTCATTCAAATAATTACATACTTTTATTGTTTGTAATATGTCTAATACAGAGTTGTCAACACCTCATGCCTTTGTTTAGAAAACTGGGAATACTCACAGTGTGTTCACTGTATATTCTTACCTGCGTCCTCTACGTCTTTGATGATAGAACTAAATATCTAAAAAATAATCATTACCATGATTACATCACACGCAAAAGAGAGGAATTGATGGTAATCAAACACAGAGTAGGAGCTAGTCAGCATGGTACAAATCACGAGTGTGTCAAATTATTCAACAAGCTGCCATCAGAAGTGAAAACTTGTGAAAGTCGAAGCCTCTTTAGAAGAAGAGTCGTAGATATTTTACTTAAGAATACCATCTATGAACTCAAAGAATTTTATCAATGAATATAAGACATGTTGTTTGTTATAGATTACGTGTACTAGTCTTATACTATTAAGTGTTCATTTTTTTGTCCTGACGATGTGATACATTTTTTTAAAAATTTGTTTACACAGATATTCTTTGTTGGCTTGTTATACTTAGTGAGTTAATTTAGTAATTATTATTATTATTATTATTGAGCTTCAATGAATATAATTATCATAAGATATTATCGATGTCTTCAAACCTTCAAAGATTTCAAATATTAAATGTCTATTCAACTTTTTTGCCTTGCCAGTGGAGAATTTATTATTTATATTACACAATATCATCATACTGTCCATTTAATAGAAAAATCTTGGTATATTCAGATGTGAAGTTCTTTCACCTCATAATTTCTTCGTGAGAAGGAGGGAAATTATAAGTTGTCAAGTGTTTTAATCATCTTATACCTATCCCCTGAAAAAATTTACATTTCATTAGAGTAGATAGAAAGAAAGATTTTTATTCATACCTGTATAATTAATTCATTTAATACCTACTTTTGATATTGGAAATATGGGGAGTTTAATGTATCCTACTAAAATAAATACTCGATGCATTTCAAGATTTTATCCATTTTATATCATATTATATTATATTATATTGGGGTCACTTGACTTGATTCGTCAACATCGATATAAAAATTGAGTAAATTTCAAAGGTTGTGTCTACAACAAACCCCGCCGGCTTTGGACGTTGGAATAAATTGAAATGTCATATTTTTCATGGTTTATGCAATTATATCAACACGTATTGTGAAGTTCGTTGCCGGAATGACCCTTCCGTGCACTGACTTTTCGGCCATCTGAACTGCACCGTTTATACTGATTTCGGTATATTAATTTTTTTTTATTTTACAAGAAGGTGTGAACACCCAAAAAAGCGCTCACTGATAACATCAATATAGACATTCTGAATCACTTACCTTCAGTTACAATATTAGGTTTATAGTGATAATCAAGATTTGAGACCAGGTCTATATATTTACACGAATGCAAGGGTATATCCTTCCTTTTAAAAGAATTTAAAGTGTCTCTCGAAAACAAATCGACATCATTTACATGAGTGGTGCACAACTCCAACATTCGCGGTACCAGTGAAAACTTCGAACTGTTGATTCTATAAGTGGTCAGATAAAATACAGGGGGTTTCCTCAGATGTCTAACAGGAACATTAAAGTCAATTGATTGAGGAATTTCGTGACAATTCAGTTAGTTTATCAATATCTTATGAAGAAAAATGATATCATTAATTTTTCTGCGGTCTTTCAAACTGATTTTATGCTCTTGAGATAAATATCCTTTTCCAATATTTAAATTTCATAGATTAACAATGTATTGTTGTCATTCATTAATTCTTTTCTTCCAACTCTTTTATGATTCTCATCAAAACCTCAACTTGATTGAGTTCTTTGATTCGTTATTTGAAACCTATTTACCGGATTGAAATCCTCTTCACCGGACTGTCTCATCGCCGCATTATCAACCAATGCTCCACAGGGTTGATTTTTCTCGGCACAGCAAATAATAGAAATTTCACTCACAACTTCCACCCCAATTTCTAAGAGAGTTCTGAAATATGAAAGAATTTTTGTGTTATTGAAATGATGTTTGCAAATAGTACCTACTAAACAAGCGGAAACAAAAAACGTTTGGCCGGACAAAAGCATGCAGACAACATAATCGGGATATCATGAAATAACGCCTACTGAACGATTAATTGACAGTTAACTAATCTAATGTCAAATCCTAGGTAAAGTGCCATTTGTGTTGCAAGAATAATGGTTAACTACTTTAACTTGATCAGCCAGTCACTCCTATCAGTGGACCGAGTGGTCAAATATTGAGGCCAATTGTTTCTGAAACGCATGTTGTGGCTGAGGGCCGCTTGTCTACGCTAATTCCAGAACTAATTGAAGCTCTTAGTTTTAAATCATATGCTCGCGTATAATGAAATATCGAATCTTAATTGGGATCAAGAGCTTGAAATAGTTCCGAATTTAGCTTTGTGGCAAGCATCTTAAAATCAGTGGTAAAACTAGTGTCAAAGAGGCAGGGACGGGCCCAAGGGGGGGATGGGGGGGGATGATCCCCCCCCAATGTTGAAAGAAGTTGGCAAATTTTCAAACCAGTTGGGAGATTTTCAAGGGAGTTGGAAAAATTTCGAAGCAGTTGGAAAAATTTCAAAGCAGTTGGAAAAAATTTCAAAAGGGTTGGAAAAATTCCAAAGTAGTTGGCAAAATTTCAAAGCATTGGGAAAAATTCCAAAACAGTTGGAGAATGTCCAAAGCAGTTGGTAAAATTTCAAAGCAGTTGAAATACATCATTCCAAGGGAGTTATGAAATACGAAGGAATCTGAATTAGAAAAAACAAGTTTGCAATCAGTACTTCACAATATATGTATAGCCGACAATAAATTGTATTCAACCCAATATTTTTATCAACAAGTGTTGGAAAAGATGCGGCCTTAAGAAGTAGGCACCCAGTTGTAAATTTTTCAGTTACGCATGGACTGTGTCATAAAAAAACCATCTGGTATCATATATTTAAGCTGTAACTTTCAGATAAGCAGAATCATCATTAGGTACGCTCTTCGTACATATATTGTGTTATAGTTTTGCGAATAAACAATATGTGTACAGGGCACAGGGCATCCCAAATTGCTTTATTTTGGCTGGTTCAGGTACTTCTAAACTAGATAGGTAAAAACGTTGAAAGGAGGCCTGGACTCGATTTCCGTGAAAATACTAGTAGTGAAAACCGTTTCACGATATCTTCATTAGTTTCGAAGATATAACAAAATTTTCAAATTTTTTCTATTTTGAAGATGTGCCATAACTTCTCCATTTTCGAAAATATCTGAAAAAAATAAAAACTTTCAACAAGAATTTTTTCATCTGGAATAAGACATTATTTCAAATTTTCTTTACGAATTTTTTCATGATAAAAGATGAATAAAAATGCGTTCGTATTTGAAATAAAAATATGGTTTTTTTCCTCGAGAAGAAAAAAAATGAATATAGTTTCTTATTTCCGGTGGAAAAGCGTTTCTATAAATTTCATATTGTGTTCAGCTATTTTCGTAAATAGGAAAGTTATGGCACATTTTCTAAATCGATAATTTTTTGCAAAATAAAAAAAATTGAGATATCGTGAAACGGTTTTTACTACCGGTGATTTCGGAAGTAATTGCACAAGTGCATCAGAATTACCGATTATTTTGCATGACAGCGTGTTGTCTAAAAACTGCATGAGTCCATTCTCATTTTTGGAGAATGAGCCCGAGACCGAATGCAGTTTTTCAAAGACAACACGCTGGAATGCAGAATTATCAGGTCATTTTGATGCACGAGTGTAATTCGGGTGAATATTTCCCGAAATTGCTATGGATACGAGCAGTGCAATTATCGCAGGGATCTTTCGCTCTCTACAATGCAATTATCGCTGTAATTTTCGATAATTGCATTCTATTTACATGAACTTTTTGACAGGAGGGAAATATTCACGAAAATCGAGCCATCTGTCCCAGAAGTATCTAAAACAGTCAAAATCAAGCAATTTGGGATACCCTGTACATACATTTAAAGAATTAACCAAAAAAGATTCAAAATGAAGTTTGAGTTATGTGGTGCCTTATAAAAAATTTTAAAAATATTTATGAACAGAAAATGCACGAAGGAAAACAAGTGTGAGAGAAAATTTTGGGTAGTGACAACAGAATATCGGAAGTCACAACAACAATCTTTCAAAACACCAAATATATCATCAATTCTAAACACTAATTGCCATAAACGCTGCAAAAAAGTTCGAAATCGCCAACTGAAATTAGGAAATTTTGTTCAAAATTGTTTCTTCAATATGAGTGATTTAGGTCAAAACCATTTCCCTACCAAATCAGGAATCTATTTTTTTTTTAAGAAGTATCTTGATTTATGACACACGCTTTGACATACTTTTTCTGTGTAAACTAGGGAGTTATTTTGCTTTTCTTTATTTCATAAAATCTGTAAGCAAAAGTAATTCTTATTTTTTATCAAACGAAATATATTTTCTGAAAATTTTGTTCCCATTATTCTGTGAAATGGATCTATGTTAGGGATGAGCAGTTTCAATATTTTGAATCTCATCAAAGTGGTAAGTGATTAACTTTAATTTTTCATCTACCCAACATTCAATCATGTACATTTCTTTATTTTATGGAATCTGTTTTTTTGTGAAAAATATTTTGTTTTATGATGCTTGAAATTTTGAGATACACCAAATAATGAAAATGAACTAAATTAAAGAATGAAACAAAAACTGTGTCTCAAAGTTTCGAACATACTTCAAAGTAGTCCTCACAGAAAAAACGATTCCATAAAATAAAAAATCAACGTTAATTTCTCATCACTTTAATTCCCAATATTTACTCCTTCCACGGCATGAAAAGAATAGATTTTTCAGAAAAAATATTTTCTCTGATGAAAATGAGCCGTGCCTTCGCTCCCAGATTCCACGAAATGAAGAAAAGCTACAAAACTTAAGAAACAAACAAGTAGTGTTTCTCAAAGTTTCAAGCATCATCAAGATACTCAAAAAACTACATAAAATCTACTTAATTGCATGTTCGGTAGATTCGTTATTTTGAATTGTTTTTTTCCGAAACAAATATTATGCCGAAATATATATAACGAATTCCTGTAAATTCAATGTCAAGTTGGAAAATTTTCGATGGATTTCCCCCCCAAAAATTTGGTTTCGGCCCGTCCCTGCAAAGAGGTGGTCAACTTATAGGTTGGTAAATCAACGTAATTTCTACGGAAATTTTAAGTTCATGGGTGTTTTAATTAAATGAGAAAATAAAAATTCATCGGATTCGCTAGTTCATGATGGTATTCTATGAAATTTACAATCGAAACAGTTTGTACCAGGAATCACAAGGCTTAGTATACGCTGACAAAACACTATAAGAATGATATAGACCATTACCGTTAGGACAACTCGGCAGAATCGTGGTACTGTGTGTTATAAGAACTAACTCTTCTGAATGGACTGGTGTCGTCGTTGAAGGCTAGGGGTCTCGATACCTATCCGCCCTTAGACCGGAAGGGGCGTGGCCCTTGTCTTCTTCTTGCTTCAACTGGCCTCAGCCCAAGACATATCAACTTCTAGCGCATGACAGCAAGACAAGGTTGAAACAAAGCCCAATATCGAGACCACCATCCAAGCATTACAATTGCATCGTGATAATTAAAATATTAAATTAAAGGAGAATAAACATATATACGTATACAGGCTGGCCATTTGAAAACGAAACAGGCGAGATTACAGACGGAATGAATGTTTCGAGGGGGACAACTTAACATGTAGGTTACGGACGCATAGCGCTTCAACCCTTGCTTCTACAACCCCTCACCCCCAATTTTTGAATAGGTAAGATGGGGTGAGTGATACCTCCTTTGAAAGGTATTCCTATACTGATTTCAGCACAGTAATTGTTTTTTCGTTTTATGCATTAGTTCTCGAAATACAGGGTGGCCATTTGAAAACGAAACAGACGAGATTACAGACGAAATAAATTTTTTCGATAGAAATGCTCGGACAGGCGTTTGGTTTTCCCAGACAAAGTCGTATATGTGTGATTTGTATGAATATTCATGTCGTGTCCAAAGTCTTCACCCGCCCATCTCATAAACCTGGGTAGTGTTCATAATTGCAGTCCCAGGCTTGAGAACATCTTTTCTCGCTACTTGAGCAGATGCAAATAATTGTGAGGAAAAATTCCTAATATTCAATGATGGTTGCGCACACTATATGCATTTGGCGTGACTAGAGATCAGTCCACCCCACCACTAAAGATAATATTCAAATGTTCAAATTTTTTTCGATTTGTTTTTAAAGTTTCATTTATTTCTTCTAATCAATGGGGTGAAGTCCTCCCATCGGTTCACTTATGATCTATGCCCCATGTTGGAATGTAATAACAGGAAACCATTTTTTCAAGGCCTTAACCCAAATAGACCTACCGTTCCGTATAAAGAACACCTATCTAAAAGTTTTCTATTCATGCTCAAAATAAAGAAACAAAGAAGGCGTAAATATAAACACATAAATTGATGCTTTCTTCAACACTGAATATAACCTACAAAGTGCTTCAGTATTCAAATTCACTTTAAAGCCATGTTAACTTCATAAATATATCAATTGTTGCAATACCTCATTTTGTCCGGTGGTGTATTTTTTCATATGTATTTATTTCATCGCTTTTGCGAATCAAATAATTATATCTATGGTCGGATGAATAATATAAGAGGCGAATTTATCGTCTCCATGATTTCAAATCCTGATTTTTGCTACGTAAATGAAGGCGTTCTTTTAACGGAACGGTAGGATTATCACCTACTATATTACCTGGATATATTGTTATAACTATTGGAAAAATAATCTGACTTTGCATGAGATACTACATCATGCAGATAATCTGGATATGATTTCAGAACCACCTGATAGCAAAATTTTCTTCTGTACATAATTAAATAGTTTTCTGTAACTGAAATAACAATAATGTTGCTCATGCGCCTACTAATTTCTTATTCGTATTTCCATGCACCAAACAAGTAATAATAGTAACAAACTAGACTAGCTATCATCGCAACAAGATTGCTGGAAACTAATAGAAAAACAACAAAAACAGGACCATCTAAGCAATCAAAGAGTTTACACCAATCTTCAGGATAGGTACCGGTGTGAAAACAGCCGAACAAGATAGCAGAATATGACCTTGAAAATGTCGTACGCCACTGTACCATTGGGCGGATTTGATGCAATAAGAATTGAACTCTTGTCTACGAATGTGGAAACTTATGTGATGACGAGTCAATTGAATTGTTGTTGATTATATTCAAAAGACCTTGCAGAAAAAATTTCATTGAAGGCATCCACTTACACCTCTTGGGGGTGGAGCGGGACACCTGTAAAATGAAAAATTTCGATTTCTCGGAAACTGTACATACAATCGATTTCAAATTTGGTGTGGACTTCCGAGAGCAACAGCAGAAAAAAATGGCATCAACCGCATCCACTTACACCTCTTGGAGGTGGAGGGGGGACACCTCTCCAATGAAAAATTTCGATTTCTCGGAAACTGTACATACAATCGATTTAAAATTTGGTGTGGACTTTCGAGAGCAACAGCAGAAAAAAATGGCATCAACCGCATCCACTTACACCTCTTGGAGGTGGAGGGGGGACACCTCTCCAATGAAAAATTTCGATTTCTCGGAAACTGTACATACAATCGATTTAAAATTTGGTGTGGACTTTCGAGAGCAACAGCAGAAAAAAATGGCATCAACCGCATCCACTTACACCTCTTGGAGGTGGAGGGGGACACCTCTCCAATGAAAAATTTCGATTTCTCGGAAACTGTACATACAATCGATTTAAAATTTGGTGTGGACTTTCGAGAGCAACAGCAGAAAAAAATGGCATCAACCGCATCCACTTACACCTCTTGGAGGTGGAGGGGGGACACCTCTCCAATGAAAAATTTCGATTTCTCGGAAACTGTACATACAATCGATTTAAAATTTGGTGTGGACTTTCGAGAGCAACAGCAGAAAAAAATGGCATCAACCGCATCCACTTACACCTCTTGGAGGTGGAGGGGGGATACCTCTCCAATGAAAAACTTCGATTTCTCGGAAACTGTACATACAATCGATTTCAAATTTGGTGTGGACTTTCGAGAGCAACAGCAGAAAAAATGGCATCAACCGCATCCACTTACACCTCTTGGAGGTGGAGGGGGGACACCTCCCCAATGAAAAATTTTGATTTTTCGGAAACTGTACATACAATCGATTTCAAATTTGGTGTGGACTTTCGAGAGCAACAGCAGAAAAAAATGGCATCAACCGCATCTACTCACACCTCTTGGTGGTGGAGGGGGGACACCTCTCCAATGAAAAATTTCGATTTCTCGGAAACTGTACATACAATCGATTTCAAATTTGGTGTGGACTTTTGGGTGCAACAGCAAAAAAAAATGACATCAATAGCTTTCACTTACACCTCTTGCTGGGGGAGAAATCGAAATTTTTCATTGGACCGGTGTCCCCCCTCCACCTCCAAGAGGTGTAAGTGGATGCGGTTGATGCCATTTTTTTCTGCTGTTGCTCTCGAAAGTCCACACCAAATTTGAAATCGATTGTATGTACAGTTTCCGAGAAATCGAAATTTTTCATTGGAGAGGTGTCCCCCCTCCACCTCCAAGAGGTGTAAGTGGATGCGGTTGATGCCATTTTTTTCTGCTGTTGCTCTCGAAAGTCCACAGCAAATTTGAAATCGATTGTATGTACAGTTTCCGAGAAATCGAAATTTTTCATTGGAGAGGTGACCCCCCTCCACCTCCAAGAGGTGTAAGTGGATGCGGTTGATTTCATTTTTTTCTGCTGTTGCTCTCGAAAGTCCACACCAAATTTGAAATCGATTGTATGTACAGTTTCCGAGAAATCGAAATTTTTCATTGGTGAGGTGTCCCCCCTCCATCTCCAAGAGGTGTAAGTGGATGCGGTTGATGCCATTATTTTCTGCTGTTGCTCTCGAAAGTCCACACCAAATTTGAAATCGATTGTATGTACAGTTTCCGAGAAATCGAAATTTTTCATTGGAGAGGTGTCCCCCCTCCACCTCCAAGAGGTGTAAGTGGATGCGGGTGATGCCATTTTTTTCTGCTATTGCTCTCGGAAGTCCACACCAAATTTGAAATCGATTGTATGTACAGTTTCCGAGAAATCGAAATTTTTCATTGGAGAGGTGTCCCCCCTCCACCTCCAAGAGGTGTAAGTGGATGCGGTTGATGCCTTTTTTTTCTGCTGTTGCTCTCGAAAGTCCACACCAAATTTTAAATCGATTGTATGTACAGTTTCCGAGAAATCGAAATTTTTCATTGGAGAGGTGTCCCCCCTCCACCTCCAAGAGGTGTAAGTGGATGCGGTTGATGCCATTTTTTTCTGCTGTTGCTCTCGGAAGTCCACACCAAATTTGAAATCGATTGTATGTACAGTTTCCGAGAAATCGAAATTTTTCATTGGAGAGGTGTCCCCCCTCCACCTCCAAGAGGTGTAAGTGGATGCGGTTGATGCCATTTTTTTCTGCTGTTGCTCTCGGAAGTCCACACCAAATTTGAAATCGATTGTATGTACAGTTTCCGAGAAATCGAAATTTTTCATTGGAGAGGTGTCCCCCCTCCACCTCCAAGAGGTGTAAGTGGATGCGGTTGATGCCATTTTGTTCTGCTGTTGCTCTCAAAAGTCCACACCAAATTTGAAATCGATTGTATGTACAGTTTCCGAGAAATCGAAATTTTTCATTGGAGAGGTGTCCCCCCTCCACCTCCAAGAGGTGTAAGTGGATGCGGTTGATGCCATTTTTTTCTGCTGTTGCTCTCGGAAGTCCACACCAAATTTGAAATCGATTGTATGTACAGTTTCCGAGAAATCGAAATTTTTCATTGGAGAGGTGTCCCCCCTCCACCTCCAAGAGGTGTAAGTGGATGCGGTTGATGCCATTTTGTTCTGCTGTTGCTCTCAAAAGTCCACACCAAATTTGAAATCGATTGTATGTACAGTTTCCGAGAAATCGAAATTTTTCATTGGAGAGGTGTCCCCCCTCCACCTCCAAGAGGTGTAAGTGGATGCGGTTGATGCCATTTTTTTCTGCTGTTGCTCTCGGAAGTCCACACCAAATTTGAAATCGATTGTATGTACAGTTTCCGAGAAATCGAAATTTTTCATTGGAGAGGTGTCCCCCCTCCACCTCCAAGAGGTGTAAGTGGATGCGGTTGATGCCATTTTTTTCTGCTGTTGCTCTCGGAAGTCCACACCAAATTTGAAATCGATTGTATGTACAGTTTCCGAGAAATCGAAATTTTTCATTGGAGAGGTGTCCCCCCTCCACCTCCAAGAGGTGTAAGTGGATGCGGTTGATGCCATTTTGTTCTGCTGTTGCTCTCAAAAGTCCACACCAAATTTGAAATCGATTGTATGTACAGTTTCCGAGAAATCGAAATTTTTCATTGGAGAGGTGTCCCCCCTCCACCTCCAAGAGGTGTAAGTGGATGCGGTTGATGCCATTTTTTTCTGCTGTTGCTCTCGGAAGTCCACACCAAATTTGAAATCGATTGTATGTACAGTTTCCGAGAAATCGAAATTTTTCATTGGAGAGGTGTCCCCCCTCCACCTCCAAGAGGTGTAAGTGGATGCGGTTGATGCCATTTTTTTCTGCTGTTGCTCTCGGAAGTCCACACCAAATTTGAAATCGATTGTATGTACAGTTTCCGAGAAATCGAAATTTTTCATTGGAGAGGTGTCCCCCCTCCACCTCCAAGAGGTGTAAGTGGATGCGGTTGATGCCATTTTGTTCTGCTGTTGCTCTCAAAAGTCCACACCAAATTTGAAATCGATTGTATGTACAGTTTCCGAGAAATCGAAATTTTTCATTGGAGAGGTGTCCCCCCTCCACCTCCAAGAGGTGTAAGTGGATGCGGTTGATGCCATTTTTTTCTGCTGTTGCTCTCGGAAGTCCACACCAAATTTGAAATCGATTGTATGTACAGTTTCCGAGAAATCGAAATTTTTCATTGGAGAGGTGTCCCCCCTCCACCTCCAAGAGGTGTAAGTGGATGCGGTTGATGCCATTTTTTTCTGCTTGTGCTCTCGGAAGTCCACACCAAATTTGAAATCGATTGTATGTACAGTTTCCGAGAAATCGAAATTTTTCATTGGAGAGGTGTCCCCCCTCCACCTCCAAGAGGTGTAAGTGGATGCGGTTGATGCCATTTTTTTCTGCTGTTGCTCTCGGAAGTCCACACCAAATTTGAAATCGATTGTATGTACAGTTTCCGAGAAATCGAAATTTTTCATTGGAGAGGTGTCCCCCCTCCACCTCCAAGAGGTGTAAGTGGATGCGGTTGATGCCATTTTGTTCTGCTGTTGCTCTCAAAAGTCCACACCAAATTTGAAATCGATTGTATGTACAGTTTCCGAGAAATCGAAATTTTTCATTGGAGAGGTGTCCCCCCTCCACCTCCAAGAGGTGTAAGTGGATGCGGTTGATGCCATTTTGTTCTGCTGTTGCTCTCAAAAGTCCACACCAAATTTGAAATCGATTGTATGTACAGTTTCCGAGAAATCGAAATTTTTCATTGGAGAGGTGTCCCCCCTCCACCTCCAAGAGGTGTAAGTGGATGCGGTTGATGCCATTTTTTTCTGCTTGTGCTCTCGGAAGTCCACACCAAATTTGAAATCGATTGTATGTACAGTTTCCGAGAAATCGAAATTTTTCATTGGAGAGGTGTCCCCCCTCCACCTCCAAGAGGTGTAAGTGGATGCGGTTGATGCCATTTTTTTCTGCTGTTGCTCTCGGAAGTCCACACCAAATTTGAAATCGATTGTATGTACAGTTTCCGAGAAATCGAAATTTTTCATTGGAGAGGTGTCCCCCCTCCACCTCCAAGAGGTGTAAGTGGATGCGGTTGATGCCATTTTTTTCTGCTGTTGCTCTCGAAAGTCCACACCAAATTTGAAATCGATTGTATGTACAGTTTCCGAGAAATCGAAATTTTTCATTGGAGAGGTGTCCCCCCTCCACCTCCAAGAGGTGTAAGTGGATGCGGTTGATGCCATTTTTTTCTGCTGTTGCTCTCGAAAGTCCACACCAAATTTGAAATCGATTGTATGTACAGTTTCCGAGAAATCGAAATTTTTCATTGGAGAGGTGTCCCCCCTCCACCTCCAAGAGGTGTAAGTGGATGCGGTTGATGCCATTTTTTTCTGCTGTTGCTCTCGAAAGTCCACACCAAATTTGAAATCGATTGTATGTACAGTTTCCGAGAAATCGAAATTTTTCATTGGAGAGGTGTCCCCCCTCCACCTCCAAGAGGTGTAAGTGGATGCGGTTGATGCCATTTTTTTCTGCTGTTGCTCTCGAAAGTCCACACCAAATTTGAAATCGATTGTATGTACAGTTTCCGAGAAATCGAAATTTTTCATTGGAGAGGTGTCCCCCCTCCACCTCCAAGAGGTGTAAGTGGATGCGGTTGATGCCATTTTTTTCTGCTGTTGCTCTCGAAAGTCCACACCAAATTTGAAATCGATTGTATGTACAGTTTCCGAGAAATCGAAATTTTTCATTGGAGAGGTGTCCCCCCTCCACCTCCAAGAGGTGTAAGTGGATGCGGTTGATGCCATTTTGTTCTGCTGTTGCTCTCAAAAGTCCACACCAAATTTGAAATCGATTGTATGTACAGTTTCCGAGAAATCGAAATTTTTCATTGGAGAGGTGTCCCCCCTCCACCTCCAAGAGGTGTAAGTGGATGCGGTTGATGCCATTTTGTTCTGCTGTTGCTCTCAAAAGTCCACACCAAATTTGAAATCGATTGTATGTACAGTTTCCGAGAAATCGAAATTTTTCATTGGAGAGGTGTCCCCCCTCCACCTCCAAGAGGTGTAAGTGGATGCGGTTGATGCCATTTTTTTCTGCTTGTGCTCTCGGAAGTCCACACCAAATTTGAAATCGATTGTATGTACAGTTTCCGAGAAATCGAAATTTTTCATTGGAGAGGTGTCCCCCCTCCACCTCCAAGAGGTGTAAGTGGATGCGGTTGATGCCATTTTTTTCTGCTGTTGCTCTCGGAAGTCCACACCAAATTTGAAATCGATTGTATGTACAGTTTCCGAGAAATCGAAATTTTTCATTGGAGAGGTGTCCCCCCTCCACCTCCAAGAGGTGTAAGTGGATGCGGTTGATGCCATTTTTTTCTGCTTGTGCTCTCGGAAGTCCACACCAAATTTGAAATCGATTGTATGTACAGTTTCCGAGAAATCGAAATTTTTCATTGGAGAGGTGTCCCCCCTCCACCTCCAAGAGGTGTAAGTGGATGCGGTTGATGCCATTTTTTTCTGCTGTTGCTCTCGGAAGTCCACACCAAATTTGAAATCGATTGTATGTACAGTTTCCGAGAAATCGAAATTTTTCATTGGAGAGGTGTCCCCCCTCCACCTCCAAGAGGTGTAAGTGGATGCGGTTGATGCCATTTTTTTCTGCTGTTGCTCTCGAAAGTCCACACCAAATTTGAAATCGATTGTATGTACAGTTTCCGAGAAATCGAAATTTTTCATTGGAGAGGTGTCCCCCCTCCACCTCCAAGAGGTGTAAGTGGATGCGGTTGATGCCATTTTTTTCTGCTGTTGCTCTCGAAAGTCCACACCAAATTTGAAATCGATTGTATGTACAGTTTCCGAGAAATCGAAATTTTTCATTTTACAGGTGTCCCGCTCCACCCCCAAGAGGTGTAAGTGGATGCCTTCAATGAAATTTTTTCTGCAAGGTCTTTTGAATATAATCAACAACAATTCAATTGACTCGTCATCACATAAGTTTCCACATTCGTAGACAAGAGTTCAATTCTTTTTGCATCAAATCCGCCCAATGGTACAGTGGCGTACGACATTTTCAAGGTCATATTCTGCTATCTTGTTCGGCTGTTTTCACACCGGTAGGATAGGTCAGTGTAGACCATCTGATTGTTTACCAGAATAAAATAAAAAAATTGTGAAGTGTGGCATAAAAACCAATATTTTATAAGTATTAAATATAAAATAGCATAACATCCGAAAAATTGCTCCTATAATTACGACATATTATAATTCAATGTTCATTTTTTATATAATGAATTTTAGTAGCTCAAAAACCTACCGTTCCTTTAAAAGAACACCACAAATTTTGACTTTTCGTGAAAAATAAGTACACATCAAGATGAAAAATATGAAAAGGCTCCATTTAAACCATAATCTGACACAATTCTCATTGAAATGAAAGAAAAAAAATTTCAGGTCTATTTGGGTTAAGGTAGGGAAAAGCTCAATAGAATAGCCGAAGGCACCAGCTACTTCTTGAAGTTACTAGCGAGTGTTGGACTCAAACCAACTGCGAAACTCTAAAGCTGCTTGGCTGGAACCCCAAGGACACCGATTTCATCCATTCAGCTTGTTTCAGCTGCTGGGATACCAATTACTATGGTATTCTTCATCATATTTGTTATGGTCGCTCTCACTCCTTACCCATGTTAATTGGGATAAAAATGACTTCAAAGGAACACGAACAAGGATAAACATATGAGCAAAATGAAAGCAGTTTTGATAATTTTCCACGAATTCTTGCAAACATTCCATTTGTATTGTATTGTATTTTCCATGCATTCTGGGTTTCTGTGAAACCCCTCATAAGCTACTTAAAGCTTGTGCGAGTTAGAATCATGGGTGTGTTCTGTGTAGGCTTTATTACTGTGTCTCGACGCCACCTTAGGCACAGCACTGTTAACTGTTTACCCAACAGTGAATGGTTCGGCGCGTTCTCCATACCATAAAATTTCTTCCCTGGCGGAGACTCGAACCCCGACTCGCCGAGTCGGAGTCCAGAGCCATATCCACTAGGCCACCCGCATATTTGTTTATTTATTTTTCCACATTTGACAATTTGGAATGAATCAATTGGAATTCATGTTTTGTCTGCTGGAAAACAGTATTTCAGCAAAAGTCAACCTCAATTTTAATATGACACATGGTGCGGAATATCATTCTTCCTAACAGGCGTTTCACAAAACTTTGATTTTCTGATCAAAAATGCTTATGTCAATTCGAAGCAATCGAATCCCCCGTTTTGAAATGTCAACGAATCACGGTGACTCCAATCAATTTCACCGTACAATCAATCATTCATGAAACCGAAATATAATATTTATATTGAATGTCCCCATATTCCAGTTAAAGGAGGTTAAGTGTAAGAGTAGCCGTAGGCTAAACTTCGCCTCTCGAGAGTTCTCATATTTTGTAAAAAAAGTCGTTAATAAAATAATAAAATAAAATAAAATAAAATAAATATCTTGTGAAGATTAGTTTCTACAAGAGAAAATCTTAAAGAAAATTCTAACTTTAACAACATGTATCTCGAAAATGAATGATTTGTGGTTCCATGGTTATGAGACTTATTTTCTCAAAATGACTCAGGAAATATTGTATTTTTGTTTGCACCCTGAAGTAAGGAATACCTAGTCCGATTCATATCATCACTACTCAAAACTCTCATCATCACGAAACAGAAAATTAATCAGTTTTATATGATTTCAGCTCATTATTTTCTCCTCTGAGTCTAACATATTGAAAAACCTTCTCGAACTGTAGTCCTCATACATTTATTTCGGAAGGGTAGAGTAATGAAAATTCAGTGAGGAATTAACTCGCGTTGCTGCATTCCATCTCTGAAATCAGTGAAATAGTAATAGAATATTCGCTTTGTTCTTCCCATACAATGGCCCCATTTATTAGCAGAGAATGTGAAGGAATCCCTCATAGATGACCATATACTTATGGTTGCGGAATGAGAAAATTACCGGCATTAATGGCATTAGATAGCTTTCAGTTCTCTATCCGAGTTCCAATTAATTCTGAACACAATATGCAAAGCAGTTTGGAAATTTTCGGTTTGCCGCCATGAAACTATGACTTGTTACGAATTCTGTTCTGCAAAGGAAGAATTGAAGTTAATGCCATTTCAGGGGTAGAAAATGATATCTACAGTGGCTCATACAGAGTGGCTGGTGACCGATTGTCTGAATCATCCTTGTTATAGTAAGGAGAGCCTTACGAACGTTATAAGCGTTTTTCGGGAAATGTGAATAATTTTGAACCCTTATCCTCGATCCACTAAGATGCCTAATTAATTTTTTTTAAATTTGATGAAATAAGTTATTCGCTATCTGACAATTATAATAGTATTGGAGAAATGGGTGGGTTATATGATGGAACACTACGGTCGATGGACGCTGACCACAGTCAACGACAATCATTTTTATGCAGGGTGTTTCCTAATTGAATGACAATATTTATTCAAGAAAATAACTTCATATGAACATGTTTCCTGAACGTCTTACCTTCTGAGATACAGGGTGGTAAAGTTTCCAGAAATAAATAAATTAGTATCAATATGCCATGAATCAGGCATTTTTTAATGTATCACTTTTTTTAAATTTATGTCAGTAGCGTTCGTACGTAATAAGACCTGCCTATTTTAGTTGATCACTTGACTTTTTTCAATCCGATCAAGCCCGGATGTAGAGGGTGTGGGCAACCGCGGTACTTGACCCGGGCTCCAGATTGAGGGCGTCCACCGCAAAGATCTTTTGTCCTTTCCAGCTTAAGGGGACGCCAGAACCAACCAGAGGTTGAAATTTATTTTCGATTATCTCGGAAAAAATGACGTTCTTAGAATAGAAGCAATATGAACCATCACTCTACCAAAAATTTTCAAAATCAATGTGGGATCAATTAACTGCATATCATTCAGTGAATCCAGTCATCAACGAATGACAGCCACACTTGGGTGAAATAGATCAAAAGGTCGGATATGCCTACAGTGTGTTGCATTTCTGTCAAGTAATATGGGTTTTGGGTCAGTATAAATATTATGGTAGGTGTTGACAGTCGGTCCAAAGGTGTTTTTATGAAATCAGAATTTAGACCCTGATGATTTTGCCACTATTCTCTGTATATTGATGACAATTTGCACAGAGGTCGACATACTTCATGGTAGGTAGGTATCATATTTTGAAAAACTCAGGATGGAACCAAATCAACAAAGTTACATTCACTTACTTATACAGCTTCATGAAACAGCCTATATGGCGAAATTTAATGTGGTGGGAGATGTTTGTATATCTATGATCTCTTGTGATTTAGAACCCAAGGCATTATGTTAAAATTCTGAAAATCAGAAAAAATATCGTCAGAATTTGAAAATTAATTTTCTCGGAGCTTCAAGATTTAAACTCTCTATAGAACAAACCAAGTATAAGAATTTCGTGAGAATCTGATATACTTATTGTTCATAAGGTTGATATAAATATAATATGTTGAAATTGGGAAAATTCTTCTAGCCTGCTTTTGCTGAGTAAATGTGCGGAGCCCTATTGTTGGTGAAACTTCAAAATCTTTCCGAAAGTTTTCTAGAATTTCATTGTAGTTAGTGCTCTCATTTCCAAAAAAAAAGTTCAAGAGTTTAAGAAAACAATAACCACCGAACCTATCACGTGAAAGTTAGATGCTCGTATTTTCGCTTTTTTGTTTGTGTGTAACGTTTACATATAAGCCAAGAAATCGAAATATGAAAATATGAAATATGACAATTCTCGAAATATGTCTTAGTTTTTGGTCCTGAAAAATATTCTGTTTTCTTGTGTTATAACATGTTTGGTTTATCTATGGGAGATGATTACCTTTTCATTAGATTACGGAATTTGAATAAATTTGATTTGAGAACTGATAGGATCGGAAGTCAGTACTGACAACCAAAACACGAGAAATATAACTGAAAACAATGCTGTAATAAATTCATTACAGCTCTACTTTCAGTACGTTTATTCTCAATTCTCAACAAACTGGGCCCGCTAAGTCTTTTTTGGGTCATTGTACTTCTCAAATAATCCTTTATTAACTTTGACTTTCAAAAGGATCGCTGATCGCTCTGCACTTGTTACAGTAACAGGTTATATTAAAAATTATGTTAAAGCAGTAAAGAGATCTGGGAAACTAATTGTAATCAAAAAGTTTTCTAAAAACAGGAGATCAGCTAACTGTCGTATTGATGATCTTTTCTGACTCTCTGATTTCAATGCAATTCTAAAAGAGTTCATTCGGAAGTTAAGTTCAAAACTGAGGTCATATTCATATTCCTTGACGATAAAATTATTTGAATTTTCTCTCGAAGATCAGGCCTGGGCCTGGGCCCCCCCGCACCGCGGGGTCTGCGGGGGTGTACGTTACGCCAATGTGCGGAAGTCGAAAAACACTCAAGAAATTACCACCAGAAGTAAAAGGACATGTCACGAACAAACTGAGTAATCAACTTGCTGAAAATCCGGAAACTACAACAACATCGAAACTGGTCAAACGGTTTGATTTAAAAATTATATGGAATAAAGCATTTAAATGTCTGCCATTGTCACAACCCATATCCCTTTCACTCAATACTCATGTGCGGAAGCGATTGTAAATTTCAATAAAGAGATAAAAAAATCAATATAACCGATAATTAAAATGAAAGAACTACGAGTCGTAACTTGATGAATTGTCTGCGGCATAATTAGGATTAAATGTTTTCTTGTTGAAATAATGTTGACTTTCAGATTATTTGTATATAATTTTATTTAGAGATCTTTTTTTCAGTATTTTACAGTTTTAACTTGAAAACTATTTATTAATAAATTATAGTCATTTCGCCGTGCTTGTTCGCAGTGTCCTCGTTAATGTTATTGTACGATACAACGGAGATATAAAAGGAGCGAAATCGTTCTATGACCACTCCTCTTCTATGACGATTTATCCCCACTTAGAAAGAAACAGCAGACTCGGTTTGTACTAATTCATTTCCCATTGTTATTGATCAGGAGGTACTTTTATAGGTGGATCTCATAAAATCTCATCATTGGGTCCATTTTAAGTCTTGGAAAAAGCATCCGTAAAAGTCTATGTCGATGGTGTTGTGTTACTATGTCTTTATGCTCCCTCTTGGTCCAGTATTCTACTTGATAGATAGGCAATGGTTCCCTGATTTTTAACTAATTTTTCCTGAAAAAACTTTGAATATGAAACAGATACTCCGTTATTGTAAATATTGCATAGTTTGAAGAATTATATTCAAAAATATTTGACATTCATAGTAGTTACTTCAGAGTAGGAATTGTACATAGATAATAGACACAAATGCGCACTGTGGTGCCAAATATGTAGAAAAATATTGAATAAACTCTTTTTGATTCTAATTGATTGTTGATTGAATCAGAATCGGTGATCGGAGAATCGAACCCGAGATCTTAGACTCAGAGGTTCGAATCCCTACCAGTGAGCTTCCGCCTCTTTTATATCAACATGAATACTCACAACTTTCCTCTCATATATGCACTTTAAGTTTATTGTATTCATTAAATGTAATTATTCCAATCAAATTCCAATCTATCAAAATATCATACACTTATCGATATACACTAAAAAATTTCTTTTGCTTCAGAAGAATTGCATAGGTTGAAAGTTTGTTTTCTCAGAAAAATAATATACACGACCTAGCGCGAACGGTGGTGACGAGCAATTTTACATGGTGCTCATGTTTTTTCATGTTCTCCATTTAAGAAGAAATAACTGTAACTGTTGCAATCTTCCTGAAGATAGAAATTGGTGAGGTGGTATAATTTACCATCTAATAAGAAATTCGAGTTTTTTGTAATCCATCTGAAAATACTGCTTGAAAATTCTTGTACAAGTTTTTGACATCGAATGATGCAAATATGAAGTTGCAATCATAAGCTGTTACATAATCGATTTGGAACAATTTGAATGTCTGAAACGAATTCGTTCTTTCTTAGTTTTGGGTAGGTCATGGAGTCTGCGTTATCTTATAACACCGGTCCTTCAATCAAATATGATATTCACCTATAGATAATAGCAGGTACCATTATTGTTGACGAATGCTAACATTTCATTTTGTTCGTGCACATGTCCACTTATACTTCCTGCTTGTTTTTTCTTTATTCTTCCCAAGTGTAATAAGGCGCTTGCTACTGGATTCACTTTCTTAATATTTCCCAATGAAGAAATCTTTTTTAACAAGAAAGATAAGTGATACTTTCTCAATCCAAATTTTCTCGGAAATTTCGTATCAGCCTACGTATAATTTACGAAGTATTGAAGACGTCAATCTGTTTCAGATTGATGTTCATTAAATGTTCAAAGTTTCAATAATGTTTCAATTGAATATTCTTTCTACACTGACCACAATTTTTATTTGCCATGATGCTGAAAAGAGACGTAATTCTAATTACCTGATTAATGAAAAAAGTTAAATATTTTTCATTGACAAGATTATTTAAGTTTGCTTTTAAGATAATGAAATATTTTATCAAAGAACTTCCTGATGTCTGGGTGTCAATAGTTAAGGATTTGTTTCGAATGCATTCCTTTGAAATCATTTCCCCAATTTTTTGGAGTTCTTGCATTTTCGAAGAGAATAATTTTCAATTTACGCTTACCACATGAGTAAAATGGTCAGATGTGAGAATAGAATCTAATCATAATATCCTTTCACTTCTGCCGAATCTATTTATTCAAATGTTTATCCCCACAAAACCGCGAAAAATAGTATTGTCTCAATGATCAATCTGAATGAATGGATTACATAAATGACTAGAGTAAACAACAAGAATTCAACCATGGGAGTTAAAGGAGGAACGTATTCGGTCTTTACGCTAGGTTGGTCATTTCGTGGCTCTTAGTACTCTGTCAACTTTCGGTTAGAAATGTCTTGGATACCGCCGAATCTTTCACAGACTTGCCAAGTGCAAAATACACTAACAACGTGCCAACCATCAACTTACCTCTTTTTGCAATTAGTTGCGAATCTGTTCGGCCGATCAAAAGATACAGAAAATGATTTCGATCATGATTTTTCTGAATTCGTTTTCAACAATAATTTCTTCAATGAGAAAAAGACTGGTGGTGTACCAAACAAAGAAGATATGTACGATTTCATAGTGGTTGGAGCGGGTAGTGCAGGATGCGTTGTGGCTAACAGACTTTCGGAAATATCCAATTGGAGGGTGAGTTTCATGAGTATAAGAACCTATATCGTTCATACCATCATGTTGCTTCTATTTGTATCTCCTGTTAACACCTTTCATTTATTTCTAAAATCGAAGTTGTCTGTTAGTGAAATAAAGGGAACAATGATATTATCGCTATGCTCATGCTGATATGCGTTGATTTCTCAATATTATCCTCAATCGAAATGATATGCGCACATCATAAAAACGCACCTGAAATATTGTTGAAAAAAACAAGAAGAAATCGTAATACATCAATTAGTCTTGGTGGATCTTTAGAGTACGAGGTCTTTTCCTTTCATTCAAGTATACGTTCCGAAAGGATCATGGAAACAACGTATTGGGGAGAGATTAAATTCAACAAACTATCTGCCAATTGGTTAAATTCGATATTCCGTTCCAAATTCTTCAGATGAATGTAGAGAATAATGGACACGGGAACATCTATTTATGAATTATTTTTCCAGCAATGTTTCGGCTAATATGTAGACTTTATCACGCTGAGTACATCAAATGATGTTACATACCAATTGTAAACAATAAAAATAAAACAATCAACCATAACAAGACTCAACTTCCGAATGAATTATCTGAGTATGTGAGAAAACATCGGAAAACGATATATGCATAAATGTTTAGAAACCAATTCAGACAACAGAGCATTTACAACAATTAATCGATATGTTGCGATTGAAAGAAAGTCATTTAATTATAAGTAATAAATCTAACATTCGGCAATTTCATCGAGAACAACATAATGATGTGGACAGTTCAGTCCGATACACATATTTTAAAAACACATACGGCTATTCTCCTAAAGGTATTAATTAAATTCAAATACTAATATAGTCCGACCGAAGCAGTCCTATAATTCACAGTGTTGGTAGTTTTTTTTTATATCCTACTGAGTCTAAACATCATATCAAAGGTGATATCTTGGGAATTGCGTACATTAGACACTGAAATCCTCATACAGCTCATTTTTGAAAAATTTTATTCATGGGGAGTTTAAAAGAATATGTCCAATTGCGGTGGACATTAGAATGATCTCATTATGAATAAATCGTAAATGAAAATTTCTGAAGCAATTATTTTAGCCTGTCACAATTTTTCACATTGAAATTTGTTTTTAATTTTACAACGTGGATTTTTACAACTCGTAAAATTTTTCAATTCACTGTCCACAGTTGCCAGATGGCAGCCATCATGACAACAAACTTCATTAACAAAGAGCAACACAAAGCAACATATCATCAAAATAGCTGCACACACTATGCGATGGTTAATTCACACAATACGTTGGATCGAATTAACTGTCGTGAATTCATAAATAAGAAAAACCCGACGTCTAACATATTGGACATTGGGACTCATGAGGATACAAAACATTCCTTTAAGAATTCTTCTGAACCAGTTTCTATCAGAATCTAATATTTTAACTTCCTCAAAATTAAAAGTATGTTTACATGCTGGAGCATGCGATGATAATGTTGAATCCTTTGAGCTCATACAATCCGTCCTATGCTGATCCACCCTACATTTAAATGAAGTCCCGTTTGTCTGATATATAGCTTATCACAATCACTGCAGGTAATCTTGTAAATTAAACCAGACCTCTTCCCTCTAATAATCACCAAATCTTGATAGAGCTATCTTTTAACCAAACTCCTAGGATCTTATGAAAAATTAACCATATTTTCAAAAGTTGAATTTTATTTTCAACTTCTGATACATCCGTTAACCTTAAATTGTCAATAAAACTATTGAATAATTTGAGCGTCTCTGCTACTTTATCAATAAATTTTTCAATGAAGACGATATTATTATTATTATTATTATTATTATTATTATTATTATTATTATTATTATTATTATACTTTATCTTTATGCCTTGACATATGAAGTTATTCATGAGATAATAAGTTTTTTTTACTCCCTACTAATTTTGGCGAATAACATCTGTTTATTATGACTTTCTCCTTAATTTTATGCTCAAATTGCATACAGTTGAATAGAGTTGAGTCGATATATGAATTCATAGCATATCGCAACTTTTTTTTGAATGAAACTAAAAAAGTGAATAGGTAGCTATTTCTCCATAATTTTTTCTTTGGGGTTCAAAATTTCTTTGATGGTGTCGTCTAAAATCAAACCAATTCAAATGAAATGCATCTGTCACCCAATAGGAAATGACCATTTGCGTGACAACACTATTCTGATCGTTCTATTTGATTACTAAACGAACAACGTAACATCAAATGTTACTCATGAAAACGAAATTTAAAAGAATTTCTTTGAGCCTAAAAGTGATCTAAATTATCCCACGATGGATTTTTTTCTAAAAATCTCCCATAGACTTTAGAAAAATGAAGTATATTGTTATTTCTGTTCATTGACATTCACTTATAAGTATGTTATCCCGTTTAATTGAATTCTTTCCCTTCACGCAAGCTGTTAGCAGTTGAATCAATCGTTTTCGCATGTTTCAATTTTTGCCAATTAGGTATCAACCTTATATGAACACATTTGCGTACACGTTCTCATTTTATGTATCGCTCGAGCACATCTACACACTCACTGGACCAATGGACATCTGTAGACTTGAGAAGAAGCCACCATTTTTCAAAGAGCAATTATTGTCACAGCGTCGTGCTTGATCGATTTTACCCCTCATGATAGGTATCACCCTGTCTGACGGTAATATAATTGTCTTTATTTTGCGAACATTGTGTTGCAACCGAATAAAATAAACTGTTATCTTTTATTACAACATCCCCATTTCAATACATGGTTTTAGAATTGAAACAAAGTCGAAACTCGGAACTAAAACATTTGCTGGGTGAATGAAAATACGTGAACGGTTCGATATACAGGGTGTACCAAGTTCGACGGCCTATTAGGCGTTTCTGGAGAACTAGACTTATTTGAAATCTGAAAATTGGGATTATGATATTGCTTGACGTTATCTACCGAGCTAAAATATTCTTGGAGCCTTACCACTTTCAGTTATACAGGGAGAGAAAAAAAAATTCTCAAAATAGTTTTTTTCTGTTTTTTTGTTTTCGAATTTGATAGAGTATGCAATTCTGAATACATTCGTACTCAAATCGTTGCATTCGTCGAAATACTTTCAAAAATATCGAGAAAAACCTGAAGAAAAAGAGAGAAAAGAGTATTCGGTATTTTGTTTGTTATTCCTAATCCAGATATCTTAAGCATGAACCGTTTTCACATTTTTGAAGTCGAAGAATGTGGAAATATTGTACATTTTTAGAATTTTGAAAAACTCATCACAGGTGTTCCAAATGTTGGGTCAAAAATTGGGATCAAGATTGGCCCATAACTTTCGTTTTTCAAATTAGAACCCTATTTTTCTATGATTGCGTTGGATTGTACGAAGAGAAGTGATGATAATGTTCCAATATGTTAATGCTCCTAAAATTGATAATTCTTGAGTTATTTAGGATTTTCTGATTTTATGTCGTACGTAGCGTCAAATTCATTAAATCTGTTTCATATCAACTATGACCTTGGTCATGGATGATGAATTATTCCAATAACTCACTAGTGACACACCTTTTTTTTTCAATTCATTCATCATTGTTGTTATGAAACAGATTTCATGCATTTGACGCAACGTACGACATGGAATCAGAAAATACTAAATAACTCAAGAATTATTAATTTTAGGAGTATCAACATTTTAGAACATTATCATCATTTTTCTTCGCAGAATCCAACGCAATAATGAAAAAATAGGGTTCTTATTTGAAAAACGAAAGTTATAGGCCAATCTTGATCCCAATTTCTGACCGAACATTTGGAACACCCTTTAACGAGTTTTTCAAAATTCCTAATATGTTCCACTGTTTTCGACTACAAGAACGTGAAAACAGTTTGTACTTGAGATAGAGAGAAGATAGAGATAGAGAGAAATGATGATAACGTTTAAACATGTTAATGCTCCTAAAATTGATAATTTTTGAGTTATTTAGGATTTTCTGATTTTATGTCGTACGTAGCGTCAAATTCATTAAATCTGTTTCATTTCAACTATGACCTTGGTCATAGAAGATGAATCATTCCAATAACTCACTAATGACACACACTTCAATACTCAAATCGTTGCATTCGTCAAAATACTTGCCGAAATATCAAAAAAAAAAACCAACCAAAAAAAGGCAGATGAAAAAATTCGGTATAATGTTTGCTATTTCTAATCTCAGATATGAAATAGCAAACATTTTACCGAATATTTTCATCTGCCTTTTTTTGTTTGGTTTTTTTTTTTTTTGATATTTTGGAAAGTATTTTGACGAATGCAACGATTTGAGTATTGAAGTGTGTGTCACTAGTGAGTTATCTTCTATGCCCAAGGTCATAGTTGAAATGAAACAGATTTAATGAGTTTGACGCTACGTACGACATAAAATCGGAAAATCCTGAATAACTCAAAAATTATCAATTTTAGGAGCATTAACATGTTTAAACGTTATCATCATTTCTCTTTGTACAATCCAACGCAATCATAAAATAATAGGGTTCTAATTTGAAAAACGAAAGTTATGGGCCAACCTTGATCCCAATTTTTGACCCAACATTTGGAACACCCTGTGATGAGTTTTTCAAAATTCTAAAAATGTACAATATTTCCACAGTCTTCGACTTCAAAAATATAAAAACGGTTTGTGCTTGAGGTATCTAGATTAAGAATAACAAACATAATACCGAATACTCTTTTCTCTCTTTTTCTTCAGATTTTTCTCGATATTTTGGAAAGTATTTCTAAGAATGCAACGGTTTCAGTACGAATGAATTCAGAATTGCATACTCTGTCAAATTCGATAACAAAAAAACAGAAAAAAATAATTTTGAAAATTTTTTTTTCGCTCCCTGTATAACTGGAAGTGGTCCGGCTCTAAGAATATACATATACAGGGTTATGTTTATGAGGGTATTTCTAAGTGAGGTAAGGTTATATAACTTTTTTAAATATTCAGCCTGGATTCTCATTCAGATGTTGATGGACTAACAAAATAACGTTCTCTTTTGGTACTTTTCTCCTTATAATCTTAATTCAACAACGTATCTTTTAAAATTTGTTTCAGTTCAGGACACTGAAAGTGTTTACCAATGAAATTAGTGGATTCAACCAAATTTTTCTGCTTTCCATGAGAAAAATGAACTACTTCAGCACCGCTCAAACTATTTATATTTTCTCATTCAAAGGATCTCCTTGTAGAGATTTACATACCACCGCCCACGAATTTCACACCTGGTTCGATATCTCATTAATTTAATCTTCCACATTTATTCCACTGTTTTCCATGCCCATATTGTGTGCCATTCCGTGCAGGTAATTGTTTTCCCAATTACCGAAATCACTGCAATAACGACCGAGTTAATTAGGCAGGATTTGTTAACGTTGATTCGAAAATCGTTGCAGTTTTATGCGATTTGTATCGTGTCGAAACAGATCTATACTTTTTCATGAACCAATTGTATGGAGTGAATATTTCAGAATAAAGGTTATAACTACATTCCAATTCAAATTTTTCGTGCGGTGTGGCTACATTATAGTGTGAATTTTGATGAATAATAATTATTATTTCATCGAAATCATTGTTTTTTCCCCATGTTTTTATGAACGGAAATTACATGTGATGTTTTCATTGGATGAATTGTCGAGGTGCCTTCATAAAAAAGCATAATGAAAAAATTATTCGCATATGCTTCGAATTTTTGATGACGTTTGGAATCCAGATGGATTGTTCCCGTGAGTCTACTGTTATATCCACTAGAAATGTGATTTCTTCCAGTTCTTCAGTTGCTATATTTGATATATTAATTATTAGCGGTTTTCACTCATTCGGCAATCAATCAATTCATTTGTATATTGCAGTTCAAAAGTCCTGATTTTCTCTTCAGACAAAAATAACAGGGTTGATTTTGTTTGAGTTAAGTATTTCCTGCCTTCTATGTGCTAAAATTTTCATTCATTTTTTCATTGAACAATGAAAACGGACAACGAAAACGGAATGGTATGATAATCATATGTTATACGTCATGAAATAGAATTCACGGAATGAGTCATGTTATTCAAATAAAAATTAAATTTAACAGAATCGAATCAAATCGAAAAGTTCCTGATATAACTTACCTTTGATTAACAAATCGTGAATCTGAGAATCTTTAAACGGCATATGAGAACGAAATAATTCATCAAGGCTGCACATTCACTCAGTATCATGAAGATTTTAATTAATAAAACAATGAAAACGATTTAGTTGAAATGTGATCATTCCGTATGTAACAATATCACTTTTAGAAAATTGTACCTACCCAAATGAATCAACAGAGGGGAGGGGGTAGATGACGCACAAAAAGTTGCGAATATTCTATATAGTTATACGGTCAACGAAGCCTATATTGTACAAGATCAAGGTGCCTTATTAATTTTGTCCTCATTTTCCACAAATCATGTGGGTCAACTCCGTATATTCGACTCAATGTTAAGTTAAATGTATTACTGACATAAATGTATCGATCGACATAGCAGAAAAAACTTTAACTCACGACCATCTAAGTGAAATTTTATTGAACTAAAATATGGTCATGATTCCCATTGGAATTCATGGGAAGTTCACCGACCAACGTTATTTCACAATTAAGCATTCCATTTCAGTTTTGGCTATTCAACTGTGAAACTATTAGATTTGTACACCTGTAATATAATTATATTCACTTATATCACTTACCATGGCTCATTAACAAATCTACCATTATAATGCAGGAAAATATTCAGGAACCTTTCAATTCAATATTGGATTATGTTATGATGTATTATTCGAGAATGCGATCGCTAGTGAAAGAAGGTAATTCTAACTTTGAATAAATATAACGAAACCAGTTGGAAACGACAACCAACAAATAATTACAACAAACAGTGTTTCAGAATAGCGAATATTATTGAATACTGTACATTCTGCCTTTTCGTGCATTCAAAGTCATAGGAACGTTTGGAAACATTCTTCATTGTGCTCAGAGCATTAAAAACACTTGCAAAAACATTTTATGAAAAAAAACTGAGAACTCAACATGATTTCATTTAGAGGGTATTTTTTTTCCCTATAGCTTCTGATCTCAGTTTTCCTGTTTTACCAACTTGTTTCAGAGAAATTCCCCCTTTTACACAGTTCTCACATTTTCAGTATGTATATAGAACTTAATACGTTCTTTTGTCAGTCTTACTGACAGGAATTCCAAGTAGGTATCCTTTCTATTTGATGGTTGCTATTTCTTTTCATTTTTTTTTTTTGAACCAGTATTATTTCATCCTCGATTACCAGACCTATCTTGTGCAAGATAATATTCATCTGATAAATCGTGAATGAAGCTTGAATATTACATTTAATTCTTACTTTAGCATTTCCACATGAAAAATTGAAACTGTAAGAGGTTTATAAAATTTGAAATAACGCTTGCACAAAACGTGTCGAACTGCTACGTCATGCGCCGTTAACAGTGAAATAATATCCTTGATTGAAGTTCTTCTAGGAACATACCCAAACATACGGCACAAAACGAGTGCAAAATTAAAAAGACGGATAGATGGCGTATTGTTGTTCAACAAAAGATGTTTAAATGACGCGCGCAAAATTGTAACTAAAGACTGATAGATGGCGGAGATTAATAGCCATCCCAAAAGACAGAGTACGCGAGAAAAATGAGATGTAACTCTTCGTTTTTTTTCTCATTGAACGAAATGAATAATTTATGGCTTTTAATGATATGTTTTTCCATTGCACATGCACAGTAATACGGAAAATAATTCTTCAGATGAGACGTTTCATTTCAATGCTGCAAACTCATCTGATTCTAATATAGGCTCAGCTCAAATTTTAACGAATGTTCCTTCAAACTCCACCGTTTTTTTAGCAACTGCTCAAGTCGAAATTTGTGATGCCTAGGGCAGATATCAAAAGGTCCGAGTTCTATTAGATGATGGCTCTCAAATAAATATAATAACTTAATCGTGTGTCAATAAATTGGGTTTGAAAGTTTGTTATGCTTACTCAACAGTTAACACCTTTCATTTATCCTTATCCGAACCCTGTTTAAATTCTTCATTAAAGAGATTCTGGGAACTTGAAGAAGTTTCAGAGACTGTCGTCGTATCACCAGAAGATCAATTTTGTGAAAGCTCGTTCTCTCAAAGTTATTCTAGAGATGCTTCTGGACGTTATACTGTGGCGTTACCATTTAAACCTGATCTCTCTACAATATCATTTGATGACACATATTCTCTCGCATTACGTCGGTTTTTATCTCTTGAACGTAAACTTATAAAAACTCAAACAATTTATGAAGAATACTCCAATTTCATGAAGGAATATTTAGAAAGTGGTCATATGTCATTAGTTTCTACTAGCTCCGATGATGACAGTACCTCATCATTGTATCATCAAGCCAAATAGTCCATCCACAAAGTTGAGGGTTGTTTTTGATGCGTCCGCTCATGTACCTTGAACCGCTCATGTTATCTTTGAATGATGCCCTATTGATAGATTGTTACAAAAGGATATCAAAGTCATTTTGTTCAATTTTCGTGTTCATAAATTCGTTTTCACAGCTGACATAAAACAGATGTACCGTCAAATATTAGTTCAAAGTTCACATCGAAACTTTCAAAGAATATTATGGCGGTTTTCTCCTTCGGAGCCTATAAGTGTGTATCGGTTGAATACTGTTACGTACGGAGTCGCACCGGCGCCTTTTCTTGCTCTTCGAACTTTGTCACAGTTGGCTAAGGATGGGGAAGTTCGTTTTCTTAATGCCTCTAGAATATTACTCACTGACATTTATGTCGATGATGTCGTTACGGGATGTGATGATTCTGACGAAGCCAAAACTTTGCAAAAGGAACTTATTTCCTTGTTGAATTGTGGCGGCTTTCAGCTCCGAAAATGGAGTAGTAACAATTTTCAATTACTTTCATATATACCTTTAGATCATCAATATCAGAATTCTTTGGATTTCGATCTCGATCCGATAATTAAAATTCTCGGTTTGAGGTGTCTTCCTTCGTCGGACGAATTTTCATACCTGGCAGAAACAACTGGTCGGGTATGTACCAAACGAACAATACTTTCCGAACTTTCTCGAATTTTCGACCCTCTTGGGTTTTCTTTCTCCATTTACTTTTCTAGCTAAACATTTGATCCAGCATCTTTGGACATTGGGGTTGCACTGGGATGTCCATGGTCGCTGGAATCAATGTAAATTAGAGTTTAAGGAATTTTAGGTAAATTAAAGATACCTCGGAAACTTACATCGAAAACATTTTATCGTTGCGAACTTCACGGTTTCGCGGTTTCGGAGATAGTAGTGAGCAGGGTTACGCAGCCGTTGTCTACTTCAAGTTTTTCTATTCTGACGGTTCCATTGACACATCTTTCGTATGTGGCAAATCAAAGGTTTCACCTTTAAAACGAATTTCAATTCCGCGACTGGAATTGTGTGCGTGTCTCTTACTCTCTAAACTCATTAATATGATATCCTCTGTTTACCGGTCGGCATTTACAATCGACAAAATATTTGCTTCGTCCGATTCTATGATAGCTCTTACATGGATTAGGTTCTCTCCTCATCGATGGAAAGCGTTCATAAGTAATCGGACAGCTCAAATTCAAGACTGAGTTTCAACACAGAATTGGTATCATGTCAAATCAAAAGATAACCCAGCTGACTCTGCTTCACGTGGTCTAACGCCAACCGAATTGTTGAACTGTTCTTCATGATTGACAGGCCCTGCCTGGCTCCGTTCTGAAAGACTTTCCTTCGCAAACGAAGAAATAGAGAATTCTCTTTGTTCTGTACAAGAAAAAGAACGTCATCTCTGTTTATCAACTTTCATTTCACCCTCGTTCGTAGAAAATTTGCCCTCAAAATTTTCGTCTCTATTAAAAATCCAAAGGGTGGTAGCTTACATTCTCAGATTAGTTCAGAATACAAAAAATTCAAAGGCTCATAAAGTAAACGGATTTTCCTCAATCGATCTCAAAGAAGCAGTCTTTTTCATTATTAAACAAGTACAACGATCTGTATTCAAGGAAGACATAGATGATCTGTTATCGGGTAACCCTATTTCAAAATCCCCCCGAAAATTAAACCCATTCGTTGGAGAAAATAGTGTTCTCAGGGTGGGCGGTCGTCTGTCATTTTCCGGTCTAGCTTATGATCACAAACACCTAGCTCTGCTTCCCTCATCTCATCGCCTCACTGAACTCCATATTCAGCATTTTCATAATATACATCTGCATCTAGGTGCTCAGACTCTACAGTTTCTTCTCACTTAAGAGGTCTGGATATTATCAGCCCGAAGAGCTATAAAGAAAGTCATTTTTCGCTGTAATACGTGTTTCAAAGTTAATCCCAAAATGTCTCAGTCTCTCATGGGTAACTTGCCGCCTCTGAGAATTAACAAGCTCAAGCCCTTTCAGTGCTTAGAAGTAGATTATGGTGGCCCATATTACATAACAATGTCTAGATCTCGTGGCTCAAAATCGTTAAAGGCGTACATTTGCCTTTTTTTATGCTTCACCACGAAGGCATTGTATTTGGAGTTGGTGTCCGACTTAACTTCCGATGCTTTTCTTGCTGCATTGCGTCGTTTCATTGCCCGAAGGGGTAGATGTACCAACATCTTTAGTGATGGTGGAACTAACTAACTTCAAGGAAGCTTATCGGGAGCTTTCAAGTTATATGCAAGACGCTGTATCGGAAGAGAAAATAGAGTGGAGTTTCAATCCGCCTTCTGGTCCCCATTTTGGGGGTCTTTGGGAATCCGGTATAAAATCTGTCAAATCCCATTTTTTGAGAGTGATCGGTCATCAAATTCTTACCTATGATAAATTGTACACCGTCCTTACACAGATTGAGTCTTTACTCAACTCACGCCCTCTGTGTCCCCTCAGCAACGACCCGAATGACATCTCAGCTTTGACACCAGGACATTTCCTCACCTTAGCTCCCTTAACCGCTATTACTGAACCCGATTTATCTCACCTATTTATCGGTCGATTTTCACGTTGGCAGATCTTAACTCGCATCCATCAGGATTTTTGGAAACGATGGCATTTAGAATACCTGAACACACTATAACGACGGAAAAAGTGGTTTAATAGTGACTCATTTCCTTATATCGCAGGCACACTCGTACTGATAAAAGACGATCAAGTTGCTCCTTGGACGCATTGAGAAATTGCTTCCTGGCGCTGACAAAATCGTTAGGGTAGCTACTGTTCGAACAACTCAAGGTGTACTGCAGAGACCAGTGGTTAAATTATGTCCATTACCACTGCAATAATTAAATTATCATAAACATTTTTTTTTTTAATATTCGATATCTTTTAAATTTTGTTTTTTTTTTTTCATTTTCTCATGAAATATTCTATTTTAGGTGGGCGGTTATGTTAGTGCAACTAATTATGTCATCTTATTTAATTCCGAATCGCCTAATCGTTTTAATAAGTTCCATCGAATATATCTATGTTAATCTCATATTTTCGCGACACCATGTACTGGAGGATTTGACGGATGTCGTTAGCAGTCAGTATTCATATGGCGCTCGTCCGATGAACTATAAGCTAAATTTCTCTGAACTCAACTTTTCTCGATTAATTCACAACATCGTATTTAGCAAAAGTGCTTATTTTCGCGAGTGAGTGCCACGAAGAAGATTTCAACCCTACTGTGGACCAACAGGTAGGCAGAAGTTGGTACTCCAGCATTCTCTTTACTTCAGTATCTTTTCTCTCGATTCATTTTTTTTTCTTTCATTTTTTCATGGTCCTTCATTAGTCTACGGCCCTTGTCGTGCCATAGAGTCTTCAAGCTTCAATAGTAATTTTTTTTTTTTCATACAACCATTTTTCTATTCCTTCACTTGTTGCGTGAAGTGTATTTTTCGATTTGGAATAAATTTCAGCGAATTTCTAAGGAGCAATCAAAGTTTTATGTTACCGCCGTCTTGAAAAAATTAAATTTCAAACTGAACTAATGCAGTTTCGAATTCTTGGGTGCTCGGGAAAAGGAGTTTGAGTAATTGAATGGCCAAAATTAGATAAGTCTTTATACTTCATCGTAATAATGAGCTCCGCCTTCAGTTTGAAAAGAGTTATTTGCAATATTATTAATTTGAAAAATTGTATAGCCTTTCAAATGATAGCAGACCCACAAGAAAATAAGCAAATAAACTTGAATTAGAAGAATGGACTAATTTTGGGTCATACTCCTTCTCACAATCACCATACAATTTAAGTATTATGTTGATGAAATTGGGGGCTATACTATATTCAAGCAGAAATTTTCCCTGGAAACGAATTTATTATTTCTACAGAATCTCAATTCTCAAGAAAGAAGACAAACTAAGGTTACTCAAATACTGGTACAACAAGGAGAAACATCTGTTCATCATGAAAAATTCCACATCTGGTATCATGACTCATCCAAATCGGGTTTTTGTTTGAAATTAACTGGGAGTTGAGAAATCTAGAAATCTGTTTTTCGGATTCGTTATGTTGCGGATATTCGCATCCGCATCCCCAAATGCGGAGCTTCCGCATAGATTTCCACTTCCGCATCCGCATCCGAATCCGCAAAAACCAATGCGGATTTTCATGCGGATGCGGATGTAATATAATTTGTGAGTTGTGCCATCTCAGAGCCAACAAAATATATTAGTGTTGCGTTTAGAAAATGCTGAAAATATACTTTTTCATTTTTGAAAGTGTCAGAAACATGCTAGTTTTTCACTGTTACTTTTTTCTATAGCTATTTCTGAAACCGAAACATTTGAATCCAAGAGGGTAGAATTTCCGACGCACCTCTCTATTCTGTTTATATTCATACTGGTAATTCCCTCTTCGAAACACTTTCCAAATACATAGTTTATTATACCATCTGTTTTTTTTCCGGTAAGTCCGAAAACCCAATCCATCTCCTTTCTAACCACTGCCTGTGGTCCCAGTCCCCAGATTTCTTATCGCTCGTAATATTGAAAGGTTATATTTTTACGATACCCTTTGTTTCAGAAGCATTTCAAATTTTGAAGGAAAGTTCAGGGACCAAGGGTTTTTCTTTGAACATGAATTATGATTCTCGAATCGGGGGAAACATTTTTATCTGCATTTTTTGGTTGTTGAGTTTTTTTTTTTTAATTTGACCGAATAAATTCAGAGAAATCCCCAACAAAAAGAGCCAGATCTTCGTCCCGCCCGATGAGTGAGAATTGTCCACGTTTGTTTACCTAAAAAACCCGGGTTGTTGCAAGCTCATAAAACGGTTATAGGGGCTATAAAATTCGCCTAGTTTGACGATTTTTAGAGATCTGTTTATGATATAGATTAAAAAAATTCAATTTTTACTTTCCGAATATGGCATATTGGAAAAAATGGGAGTTGCCATAAGGAAAAAATGGGCGTATGCTCTTCGCAAAAAAACATGTAGGTAAAAAGTTACACTTGATATACTTAAAACTAATTAACTTCAATAAAAGTGTTAATAACTGCTTAATCGTTTAATTTTCTGCTCATATACTATTTTCATATAAGATCTTAAACATCCGCATTCGCATCCGTGGATGTGAGTTTTCGAAAATCCACATCCGTATCCGCATCCGCGGATGTGAAAAAATCGGCATCCGCAACATCCCTGATTGGTAATAGGTAGTTTGCAAGTAGTACTTCACCTACACTATAAATAATAATCGTTCAAAAAAGATTTTGTAAAGTTTGTGAAATTCCATGAGGTTATATATACTTTCAAATGTTAAAAAATATTCTGAACGCATATCAATTCAATTGAATTCAATTCAATTTATTTTCATTTCTCCAAATTTAGTACGATATCGCGTAAAAACATAAAAAGAATATCGTCTTGACAAGACCTCATATGAATTCAGTAGTTGAACGATTGCATTGAAAAGTACCTATTTATCATAGTTTTTACCAACAATCAAATTCCGATTGAATTATAGGAACTCTCGCTACTTACAAAATAGAAATCCTGCTAAACCTACTAAAAACTATAGTTCATCCGCTATAAAACATAGATTTTCTCTCAATAAAGTACTTCTAGTGCCTTCCAAAAATAGAAGGAAGGGTGTTCGTTGAATACCTTCGCTCCTTTCCCTTCCTGCCACCTTAACTTTCTCCTGAGATTCACGAAGGGTAAGTTACGCCGAGTAAGCCTGCACAGGAATAGTTATTGATAAGATGAATACGCAGCAATTTTCACATAATTTTCATACAATTACAATTCATCAAATTTCTAAAACACTATTTTTATGGAAATATTTCATGATTTCAAATGAAAATTATATGAATTAGAAAAAAAACGTATGTTATACCCGTTCATTCAGAAACTCACTACTCTATAGATCTTTTTTATATTTTGTTCTCGTGGAAGAATAGCAGTACCTTCTGCATTCTTATCATAAATAACTATTTTAATACTATTCAGGTTATATCTTCAATTATTTTTTAATCCATTCAGTCTGAAAAATGAGGAGTCAAAAATCTGTGCACTGCAACTCCACCGAATTCATTCGAGTAGAGCCAAAGAGTTCCAATAAAATTTCGAACGGTAAATACCATCCACCGAGTTCTCACAGCGTGAGCCTGATCCTTTAAACCTTCTCGTCTGCTGACTGAAACCAAAATGCAAAGAATTGTTTGCTGTATGAGAAAGAGAAACTGATAACGACGGATTAAGGAGGGATTCGCTCGCTTTGTTTCTTCATTCAGAACGTGACTTCCATTCCAGTGTAGTCTGCAATTTATCAAACGTAAATTGATATCATTTAAAATGCAATTTCGTTGGACCCGTCCATAGAAACAGATGGATATAGGAGCGTGTACGAACGATATTGGAAATGGAAATTTATTTGACTCATCAGGTTTGAGCGATTTTTCATTTATAAGCATATAGCAGGGATGGTCAAATGTACAGAAACAAAATTGCCCTTACAAGGTAGACCCTAGTAGGTAAACATATTTTGTTGGAATGTGGTTACTTTCTAATGTGAATTTTCTCATGAACTGGAAATTAAATCAATCGATTCGAATATAAATGAGTCTATCAAGAAGGGTTGGAAATAACATAAATGACAACATATTCATTTATGGCAATATTCTGCTTTTTCTCTGTAAGCTAAGAATCTGTAGCGTGATATTCATTTGTACGTCAGATTCTTAAATAATTCAATTCCTAACTTTTTTCTGTGATTGTCGCATACTACTTCGTGATAAGATCATAGAATCTACTACTCAATAATATTTGATCGAAGGTATGGATTATTGGAAATGTTCAAGTTCAATTCTTGTTCGTTTCAACGAGAAAAAAGAAGTTTGCAACCAAAGTGAATGATGAGAGTAGTTTAGTATGGAAAAATAATACAAAAACAAACATTCAATTTTACCTCACAATACACATACGGTCTCATATGGTTCCGTTCACCTTTCAAGTTGTCGTAAATATTTGATGATTTCTGTAAGCTACAGATTTCAAGAAACCGTCCAGAATAGCAATTTTTTGTTTAAGTCATGATGGAAACAGATTACCATCATTAATCACGTCATATTAGTGATAGTACCCACCAAAGTCATATAGCACTGACGTAGTAGTACGAGAGCTAGTGATCCTTTTGCGTAACGGTTTGTCTGCAACACAAGAAATTTTTATAGCGATAGTTCCAAGCATGCTGAGGACAAAAACCATGACCTAGCACATCTCACCCCTGCACATCATCAACCCCTTTATCTTTGACAGTGTGAAAATGAAATTAAATAAAGAAACTGGTCGCTGTATGATTGAATTTCTAGCCATACAGACAAACCGTTACTCAAAAGGTTCACCAGCTCTTGGACGATCACGTGGTATGGCACACAACTCACGTGAAGCATGATACTTCAATTAGAAGCAATGACAAACTTTAACTAAGTGGACACTGTAAGAGCTCCAGCAGATGCGTGCTTCATAATTTGAAATTTCCCAACTTTTTGAAGCATAATAGAAGACGCTCATGAAAATGATTCAAATTGCAATATTAAATTTCTTTAACTAATATAGTTGAACGATTATGCCAACGGACTCATACAAGACTTTGGAACGCTATCTAAATATTACTCGATGTGTTTGCCACATATGAATATGATCAATATAACAATATTTCAACTGATGAGCACATGTGGTGGAATAGGTATGTTTCTGATCTGATTGAGAGGACAAAGAATTTGTGTAATATTTTTCACAACCAGTCGAAATTTCTCTCTACTAGATACTATGCAAGGTATATGATTCTACAGTATGTTAAATTTGAGGTACTGATATTTCTGTGCGGGGTTCTTCTTACAGCTTTTAGCTCAATTACAAACACAATTCTAGAAAAAATATAAAGAGTTTATAGGATGTATAATACGCTTGACTTATATTGAAAGACTAAACAACAGAACGTCAGACAAATATACATATATGAAGTTTTACCCAATGAAATGAAAAAAAAAAGAAACAATTTAGTCTTCATTTCTATTCAACCATATATACCAACAAAATACGTTGCACATCTGCAGCAAAGGCTGCTGCTTTACAGTTCAAAATTTAATTGTTTCATTCCGGCTCAGCCATGAATATCAATTTTAAAATTAGAAGTAGACAGCACAGGAACGAATTATAAAACTTTATTCTGAACAATTCAGAATGCTTTTTTGACATACTTAAGGGGACGAAATAGCTCCATTCTGAATCAACAGGGAACGATAGGGGTACTTACGGTTTGTGCCATAAGTTTGGATTTCGATGAAATTTAGGGTTTTGGCTTTCCCTCATCATTGGGTGATCATGTTTTATTTGATTTTTTACCTTTTTTGGTATTTATCAAGAATAACATGGGTAATATAATATACAAACATATATTCAGATTGTAATACTCAGTAGCTCTGTTCATATCTATGTATTCAAAGATTAATGAAAATCGAGTTGTATTGAGGTGAAATTGAATGCTTTATCATTCATAATCCGAAGAAAAACAATTTTTATGAAATTATTCGGATATTTTGTGCATTTTCTGAATGTTATGGTGGTTTTCACAACCACTTTCTGGCAAAAATGCCATAAGTAACTAAAATAATGGAAATGCTTCGTCAATGTTATACAGGGTGTTTCCTAAACATGCGGCAAAAATTCAGGGAGCTGTTACTTGGACTATTCTAAGAATATTTTGTCCTTTGATGTTTTTGGAAAAACCTCTTTGTTTCGAAGATACAGGGCGAACAACATTTTTCATATTTTTAAAATTGATAATAGTATAAATAAAAATGCGTACCGCACTGTGTTTACTAAGTAGGTACAATTTATTATTAAATGTGTTTGACAACTATAAAAAACGGCCAGTTTTTTGACTTAAAATTGATAAGTTCAGATGGTAAAGGAATACAGATTAAACACGGTTTTCATTTGAATTCGTTTTGTGATGTATTAGCAATTAACATTTTATCTTTCACTATTCGGCAGTCAATGAGGAGAAGATTGGATGCTTGTATGCTGGCTGGAGGTGGTCATTTTCAACAGTTTTTGTAGGTTAAGTTGAATTTTCATGTAATTTTTCATAATAAAATGTTATTATCTAAAATTTTGTTTGCCCTGTATCTTCGAAACAAAGAGGTTTTTCAAAAATCATCAAAGGACAAAATATTCTTAGAATAGTCCAAGGAACAGCCCCCTGAATTTTTGCCGCATGTTAAGGAAACACCCTGTATTCCAATTTCTCAGAAACATATCAGTTGGAAATAGTTATTGCCTATTAATGAACGAATAATAAAAACTACGTTTTAAAGTTAAAAAGTCCTAACTCGATTTCGTTATAAGACAAAACCTCAAAATATACAGAATAGTGGAAAACGTGGTAGAAACCAATACTAACTCAGGCAGATGCTGACTCTGATAGTATAACATATCCTTTATACAGAAAACATTGCCTGCATAAATTTACATCCATTTTAATATTATTCATCAAACAGAGGTGCCTATAAAAATCAAATTATTAAACACAACTTCACTTTTTCTCTTTTTGTCAAAATTTGTTTGTCATGGGCGAATCGTTGAATCTTGAATCGACCATCGGAAAGAACAACTCTGATATTGCTTCAACCATATCTACTGATGACAATTAACATATAACTTCAGAGATCTCATGTTTTTGTCTCTTTCTTTAAATTCTTTGAACCCATGGTGTTCTATCCATTACTGAATTTTTTGCTGCAATTTTTTTTATTCATGCATTATGTTCAGAATAAGGCCAAATGAATTCGATTGAAATGCTCCCTCTCAATCAGCACTAGTTTTAATAGACGCTTTTCAAAATCTTATCTGAATGACTCAAGTACTGAATTGCTAGAAAAAGTATAGGTAGTTAAAACAAAGAATGCCCTTCTATATTCAAAGAACACTGTTTCTTTCACAGAGACAAGAAATAATGAAATGGTTCACATCTATGATCAGTAACCATATTCTTTCGAAAACTTTCTTCCCGAATTGGCACTGATCTCAACGATATTATCAATGGTGCCACATTTCCGGTCTCGGTTAATCATGCCAATTTTTCACAGAGAAGCCTTTCTTCACTTCCTCATTTGTCGAGCGTAATCAGGTTCTATTCGATTAGTTTCTCATTTCTATTCATTTGTGTTGATATCATTCTTCTATATTCTTCATGGATATTTTCCACAGTAACCTGATTTGAAATGCTTAAATCACCGTGTTGAATGTAACGGATCTGAGATGAAATAGATTACGACCATGGGATAGCTCATATAATCTAGTCCATATCTCAATGTCGAAGCTATTTAAATGATTCATGGGTAATCCTTATGTATGTATGCTCTGCAAATATAGTTTGTCTTTGGATCATGAAGGGTCATTGTTGGCATGAAGATATTGTAAATTTTTTTTATCGATCGATCATTAGGAGTGTCATCGTACTAGGGCTGTAACGGAGCTCTGCCTCCGCTTCCCCAAAAAAAGTACCCCCATCTTCGATTCCGCCTCCGTTAAATTTTTCGCGGAGTTATTTTAAACGGAGGTCGGAGCAGGAGTGGTGACGACGCTTCGACATTGATGAACGAAAAAAGTATTATTTATGAATTATAATTTTCCACCACACATTTTCGAATATTTTTTCTGATACTTATGAGTTCAAGAAATCATGCATCTATCATTAATTATATAGGGTGTCTCACGTTGAGTGCCCATTAGAAGTTTATGGAGAAATAATTATTCGATGAATTTCAAATTTTGTATTGAGATGAAACCAAGTAGACCTTCACTCATGATATATTTTCGAATATAAATGGATTCCGCTTTCACCGGAAAAATGTATCAACTTTCTCAATTCAAATGGAACACCCTGTATATTCTGAGTTTTTCGGATAGATCTTCGAATGCCATATTCATTTAAGGTATGATTCCCTATAGCCATCGAGTGCTTTCTTCGAGTTATTCACTGTTTTGTGAAAAAAAATACAAATTCAGGCTTGTAGAACACGGAAATGCAATGAAAGCGCAACGCTCAATCTCAGATCTGTTTTTTGAAATGGGCTACCAAAAAGATACTCGACGTCACTCTGTAGAGAAAATAACGTAGAAAGGTGAAATGAGAGTGTCAAAGTTCCAATTCTAAAGAAGTCAAAAACTCGATTTTTTCAAATAGAGACTGTATTTTTCTCACTCATATATGAATTTGTGGGGTAAAAATGAATGGAGTCAATTCAGAGTTCCCTATATCTGAAATGTACCATTTTCGAGATAATCATTAGTACCTGCTTAGTATAATATGATCTATTATTATTATGATTATTACAAATGAAACCGAGAAGAGCCCATAGCCTATAAATCTCATACAGAGAGAAAAGAAATAACACTTCAGAGGATAATATAACTGAAAAAATAAGAAAGAAAGGAATAATGTCGGAAAATATGACAATCATATCGAAAGCTTAAATTGTGATACAAAACTTATAACACAAGTCATGAAACGAATTGGTTGAGGCTTTCGCGGCCATCGTTTAATGTTACCTGTTCATTCGAGCATTTAGGCTGTCATCGTAGATTAGTTCTCGACGTTTCGCATTTTCAGACAGTTCAGTCCAGTGAAAACATCTCCTCAAATATAACTCCTGAAGATGCCAGACACTCGAACTGGCGAAATGTCGAGAGCTAATCTACTACGACTGCCTAAATGCTGGAAAGAACGGGTTATATTAAGTGACGAAACATTCCGAAGTTATATTCAGATATATCAGAATAAAAATTGAATTATAACACTTTTTAAAAATTTCGTCCACCTGAACTGACCTACTTCCGAGCCTACTTCCAAACATTTTCCGCACCTTCTCAATATTTCTTGGTTGGTGGTTTCCCTTATTCATTCTGGAACAGAATTCTGCCAATACATTGCACGATAAATTTTTCAATCGGAACAAACCTGGATTATCTCGAATAAAGTCAGTTCTCATGGAAGACTGAAGATAGATCATAATAATTGATACCGCACATATTATAAATGCTCGTTTGCTAAGTTATTTTTGAATATATCGAAAATGGTACCTCTCAGATATAGGAAACCCTTAAAAAAATCTACTCATTTCTTCCTCACAAATTAAGATAGCAGTAAAAAAAATACCGTGTCCAGTTCGAAAAATCTAATTTCTGACTTTTTGGGAATTTAAACTTTGACACTCTAACAGTTTTTCTTGAAAATCTCGAAAATGGTACATTTCAAATATGGGCAACCTCTTAAATTGATATGTGAGTGAAAAAAATATGGTTTCCATTTAAAAAACTCGAGTTTTCGTTTTTTTTGAATTTCCAACTTTGGCACTCTCATTTTACTTCCCAGTACATCAAAACGTTATTTTCTTTTCAGAGTTATATTGAATATCTTGTCAGTAACCCATTTCAGAAAACAGGAACTGAGATTGTGCATTGCGCTTTCATTGAATTCCCAGTGTCCTACAAGCCTCAATTTGTAGTTTTTCCCGAAAATGGTTCTAGATGGAGATGGAGAGAAATAACATAAAATTAATGTGGCATTCGAAGATCTATCCGAAAAAGTCATAATATACATTGATATTTAAAAATATATCTTGAATGAAATTTTCTCGGTTCATATCTTCATACAAAATTTAGAAATAATCGAATTATTATTTCTCCATAAACTCCAATGGGCACTCATGGTGGGACAACCTGTGTGAGTTGGCCGAGCATTTTTTAATTTTCGACTAATACCTTGATGCACTGAATTGTCCTATGTTCGTGATGCTTTGTGTCTGCTATCATGTACTTACCTACTTAATAGTGACGTTCGCATCTTTCTGAAATTCAGTGTAATTTTCCGAAAAATTGAAATTGAAAAAATGGGATAGCCCAGCACTTTCGTATTTTATTTTCACAAATACTTTCACCAGAGATAGAGTAGGGATTACTGATTGACTATAAAAAATTAATTTCTGGATTTTCCTAGAAAGCTCCAGGGTGATTTTAGAACTTCATGAAAATACTTAGACCATAATAAGACCCAAACTCATTGACAGATATTATTGAAACTTGGGAGGCTACTGGCACATGGTGAGGTCGAGTCAGAAAGATATCAATTATTTCATTATTCCAGGGCCGGACTCACTAATCTTCATTTAAAGTGTTCAGGGTGAAACAAATACTTTGTATTTCGAATAAAAAATAATTTCTTCGCTTTTTAGAAAAAAAGCTAAATTATGCTTCAATTTGTGATATCACTCAAAGTTGTTACATCAACAATTATTTTTTTTAAGATTTTTGAATTTGGGTAAAGTTCGAAAATTTGAATTGATTTACCTGAACAGAACTCAGTTATTTTTGTGGAGGACGAAAATAAATAATTTATTTTCTTCAAAAAGTTACTGAAGGTGAGGAAGACTATAATAATTTGTTGATATACTGGGTGGCCACCCCTGACTCGGATCTCATTGCGATGGAGTAAAGAAGGTATATTTCGAGAAAAAATTGGTTAAGTGTATGGGGTATATATAAGCATATTTCAAAATTATCCGTATGTATATCGGGTGTTCGACAATAAAGAAATAAACCAAAGTGACACTTCTTCCAATGTAAAAACCTCTAACTGAATTAGTAAATCGGCAAGAAACATGTATACAAGTAAATGGTTTTCATTTCGAACCACTTCTGAAATAACGTTGACTCAGCAATTCATTCGTTTCTATTTCCATTTTCATTAGGTACTCTTAACTGTATTTTAGTTTGTTTCATTTGTTATTGTTTCGTTATCGAATGTGTTCATTGAAGCTCTGAAGTTTTTTGAAAATTTTCTACTAATACTTTCGCATTTTATATTCAAACATGAGATTTTCAGTTCTCTTCATGGTGAACAATTAAATTTTTCGAACTCCATCCAAATTCAAAAATTCATAGAAAAATAATTAATGATGTGACAACTTTGAGCGATATCACAAGTTGAAGCATAATTCAGCTTCTTTCTAAAAAGCGAATCAACTATTTGTTACTCGAAATATAAAGTGTTTGTTTTACCTTAACACTTTAAATGATGATTAATGAGTCCGGCCCTGGAAAAATCAAATAATTGATATCTTTCTGACTCGATCTTAGCATGTGCCAATAAGTTCCCAAGTTTCAATAATATCCGTCAATAAGTTTAGATTTTATGATGGTCTAAGTATTTCCATGAAGTTGGAAAAACACCCTGTAACTTTCTAGGGAAATCCAGAAATTAATTTTTCATAGTCAATCAGTAATCACCTAGTCCAACTTTATCTCTGGTGAGAATATGTACAGTTATTCCCCGGACACCCTGTATGAAAATTCGTGGTACATTTGTGCTGTCTTCCGCTGTAAATTTTTCCAGGAAAATTCTTTGGAATTTTAAGCAAATTGCGAGATTAACAGAAAGTCAACCCAGTACCTATTTTTTTTCTAATGGAAACATGTTGGAAAATTTTGCTACTTGTATGCGAAGTTTTGATTGTCACGAATATTTCACGAAAAACAAAGAAAAGAGAAAAAAATTAGACACACTTCAGTGCAACCAAAATGTTTTCGAAAACCAAATTTAAACGTCCCCGGGGGTGAAACTCTTGAACTCCGCATCCGCTCAACTGAAACGACCTGCGTTACAACATTAATCCAAACCGTAATAAGAATACGAATACGGTCGGTTACAATTTATTTCCGAACTGCGACACTGGCGAAGATCCTTAGTGATAGTTAACCACCGAGACAGTGACATCGCTAAGCAGAGAATAGATGCATACCGGTTTCGCGGCTGTTACCCCACATCAGCGTAACATTATTCTACAACTTGATGACAAACACTTTGAAGCACGAACGCTACACCGTTGACAGATTCGAAGTAATATACTACTGAAGCGACACCTAGTGAAGTTCGTCCAAACTCCATTCCACGTGGTACACAAAATAAAGTCAGTCCAGTTAATCTAGACATTAAAAGGGGTGTGTGCTCACAAAAGAACGGGTGTTATGTTTCTAATATTCAATTGATGTCCTGGTTCCCCAGTAGTAGAAAACTAAGCGAATCCGACGATATTTCTATCGGGAAAACTTTTGGGGGGCTACAATCCTCGAAATTTCTGTACTTTTTTGGTTTTTCGCTCATATCTCCTTGAGGAAGCCTCGCACACCAAAAATCATTTTCTCCTCAAAGTCTGCTACGGAAGACATACCAAAGGAACATCAATTCGGTCCATCCGTTCACGAGAAATCGCCTATCGAAAAAATTTTTCCAACATTCTTGGCATTTTGAAGACCTGTAACTCCAAAACAGTCACTCCATTCGAAAAAATTCGTGAATTGTAAGAAGTCGCACAGCAAGAAATTCTGCGATCAGAAAGCACCAGGAATTCAAAATTAGCCCATAATTATGGTACATACCGACAAATGTTTCGTTTTTCCTCAATAGACCAATATCAAGTATTTCAACTATTCTCTGAACAGAATTGATTGTTTAAACCCCTTACTGAATTAACAATAAATGCAAAAATATCCCAGGGAGGTAGGAAGGGGCGTAAAAATCAACAATAAAAATTTCGAAAGATGTTTGTCGCCGACTGAGGCGTAATGATAATTTAAATGAACTGTGTGTATTTATTGGGAAAAAAATAGAACGAGTATTTGCCAAATCCGCCTACACTGCTCGTCGTTTGGGATAGTTCGCAAGGTAGCTACCCTGATGTAGTAGTCCAGTTCTTACAATTTCCTATATAGGCACTACACAAAGAAGTCCCAATTCACCAGCTCATGAAGTATTGATATTCAAAAACGGTAATGAAATAATAATGAAAAATAGAAAGAATAATGCAACATTTACAATATGTATGAAACACGAACTGTGTGATTATGGATAAGTTGAAAACAAGTTCAAAATGTTAGAACATGTTGGATGTAAGATGCTAAACAATAATTGTTTCCTTTCCACTTCATCTTTTGGAAGCTCTTCTTGTTCTGCCTGGGCAAGGGAGGACGATGGTTTCATCTTCGCCATCAGATTAGAGAGGTCGTCGATATTTATCGCATTCACTGCCAGTGCTGTGCACATATTTATCTGAACACCGCATTCTTGCTTTCTGACAAGAATAAGCAGAGGTACACTCCCGTTTGGAAGCACAGGAGTTGCTTCTGAGGAGTGCCTCTTGCGTAACACTACTCGTGTCTTTTGAATGGGTATGTGTTTTTGGGAGCTGCTCTGATATCACTGCTCAGGGTCGCCCCTGTTCCCAAATCATAATTGAATTTGATGGTGGGTCTTGTTAGAGTAGTAGCCACCACAGCATAGTGGGTTGTAGGCAGCCGTTCCTCCTTCTTGAGTAATTAGTTCTTAACCTTCTCCATAAAATAATGAAATTTTTTTCATTAGTTACAAATACCCTGCGGAGACACGCAGCTAGTATATAATACATTCAAACTTAATTGTTACTCAATAGGATATCAGCTTCAATTATATGCTTATCTCCCATCGAACATCTTGAATAATTTCATGGATTCATTCTCGTAAGTTCCTCTCAATTAGAAAACAGAGTGTAGATGAGGCTTTCTAAAATTGAATAAATTTGGGGAAATGAACTTTCACGGCCTCGGAAGCATCTACATGAATAGGGTTCATTAAATGAATAACGCAAGTTAATAGTGACATTGATAAATAGAATTAAGGATGTCTTATAAGAACATAATACAACCCATTCCTTGAACCTTGAATTCGCATTCGAATCCAGTCGAGTGGATAAACAAGTTTTTCACTATCTCGAACAGGCAGGGGTCTCTCCGATATTTAAATTTCTTTCCCTCAAGGGAAGATAGATAATAACATATTTTTGAAATAAATTTCCACTTTTTTGCTTTTTTTGTCACCTTTCATCATGAAATTTTCATACTTACCATCACTTTCTCATGGTCAGATAAGTCATGAAAACTGAGAGGATACAAAACAAATGTGATTCTTTCATTCAAAACAACTATGAGTGTTTCAACGTAGAATTTCAAATGCAGTTCATACTATCAGAGCCTATGATTGACGTTCTCCGTAAATATCTAAAGAAAACTAACATGGTCTTATAACCATGTTAAAAGGATAATCAGCATGGATTTCTGCCGGGCCGTTCCGTGATCACCAATCTGTTGTCGTGTGTTAACGATTGGAGTACGATGCTGGATAGTCAAGTTCCTGTAGATATCCTTTACTTGGATTTTTCTAAGGCTTTCGATCGAGTGCCCCACAAACGTTTGCTCCTCAAACTCGAAAATCTTGGAATTTGTGGTGATCTGCTCCTGTGGATCAGAGCTTTTCTCTCCAACAGAACATTTCGAGTTCGTGTCGGAGATTCTCTGTCCTCTGAAAGAGATGTGGTTAGTGGAGTTCCGCAGGGTTCTGTTTTGGGCCCGCTCCTCTTCCTACTGTTCACATCAAACCTTCCTACTGGGCTGAAGTCGACTTGCTCCTTGTTTGCCGACGACGCAAAAAGTTACGGCAACCCGTTAACCGGGGCGCATCATTTGCAGGATGACCTCGACTCTATTCTGAGATGGTGCTGTGCTTGGATGATTCCCCTGAACATAGAAAAATGTAAAGTGCTCCACACGGGTAGAAATAATCCAAAACGAATCTACCATTTAAACCAAGACATTATTCAACCGGTTTCTTCCCACTGTGATCTCGGAGTTACTATGACTGAGGACTTGTCTTGGTCTGAACATGTTGTGGATGTTACCAACAAGGCCAAAAGAATGCTGTACATGGTCCAGAAGACCTTTGGACGCTGTGATCCTCAGACCAGCAGCTTTCTATATTCCACTTATGTGCGTCCTATTCTCGAATACGCTGGACCAGTGTGGGCACCAGTCCTATCCCGTGATAAGAACCTCCTCGAATCAGTCCAGCGAAGGGCCACAAGGATGCCTTACGGAGTGATAAGGCCTACTTATGAGGAAAGATTGGATTTGATGGGCCTGCCAACTTTCGAAGCTCGACGCTTAAGAGGAGACTTAATTATATCCTATAGGGCTTTACATCATCTGTTTGATGTGGATCTATCGGTACTCTTCACTCTCAATCCTATCACTCATTTAAGAGGACACAATTTAAAATTGGCGAAAGAAAAGTTCAAGTCTGCCAGTAGAGAACACTTCTTAACCAACAGGATTTTCGGCTCTTGGAACGTACTACCAACCTACGTGGTTAACGCTCCTTCGGTAAACGCGTTTAAGAATTCTTTGGACAGATGGCTCGCTAGCAACGCCCAGTGACAGTTCTTTGTGCTGTGCTTAACGACTGTGACAGTTCATTTTTTCTTTATTCTCATATGTTGTAAGTTTATTGAGTTTATAGATTTTATCTCAACTCTACTCCATTTTATAATAATAATAATAATAATAATAAAATTATGTTTCTTTGTACGGGAAATATTCGGTAATGAATAGACAAAAAAAAAATGCGTCAATCTTTTCCAAGAAAAATATTAATTGTTCCCATGTTATACTTTTGGATTTCACTTATATCCCTCATGAAGCTCTCTCATCTGATGAAGTTGAAGTTATCATCTCTTATTCTTATCTGAATTAGCGACTGAATGTCTGCTTAGGGCCATTCCATTACTATGAACAAGGAAATCACGTCCTGAATGGTTGAGTTTAAGATTCCTTCACTCACATGTCGTTCCCATCTGGTGAGATACAATGAAAGCTTTCGTGAAGACAAAATAAAGAATCAGGCGAGTGAGAAAATTCATACAGGAAGAAAAATCAGTGTAGTGGTAGAAAATATTATTATGATATTTATGACCGGATCCTCATCAATCGTGCAGACTTCTAATAATACGTTAACTTCTGCCGGTCAAAAATTGTAGAGTATAAAGATAGGAAACGGCCATATATCAGTTATGTTAAAAACCGATTTTCTGTTGTAAGGAACTTTCAAAGTTTAGATGGCTCCTGAAATTGAATTTCAACATTACCAAGCCTGGAAAATAACATCTTTTGCGACAAAACCAAAGTATGTCTCAACTAGAACGTTATAATCTCAACTGATCAGGAAAAAAGAATAACTCATTCTGGAATTCTCTTCTCAAGAAACTCGCAATGACATCAACGTTATCGTGTTTGTTGAAACAATAGGTCAAAATTGAAATTTAGGCGGTTTCAACATTGTTCATTGACTCCGTTTCTATTTATGCTACATTGTTAAAATGAAAACACCACAGACACTTTTTTGGTAGCGACCCAGTTGGGTACCCTCATTTTTCCTAGGAGATATATCATTAAGTTTTATTTTTTCCTATGGAAACAATACCTTGTGTAGAAAAAAACATCTTTTGTCCCCAGTGTTCAAAAACAATATAACACATAATGCATAATGTCCCACGTGAAACAGACCTGCCCAATTTTCCCGTTAATGAGGTTTTGGTTGATCCGAAGAAGCTTAATCTTTGGTTTCTTCGAAAGCGATACCGACAAATTTCGACCAGCAAATGACGTCATTGAAAACTGTAATGCATAATATCAGCAGTGGTCTTTAAGGATGCGTTGACTGTCAGCGCAACGTACTATTTCTGCATAGTGGCATTACGGCTTGAAAGAGTTCGTCAATGGTAGTGCAGTAATGTGATTTCAATTGTTTTCATACTAAAAACCGTTTTCGAAAAATCATTCCCTCACCGCAATCAAGAAACCTGATTTGCCCACCGCAATCTGACGTCATTTGGCTTATCATTGCGGTAAGAGTTTATCGCTAGCGCTTTCGAGGAAACCAAGGCCTTATTGATTATTGACTGCAAATTAAGGGCTGTATGATCATACGCCATACGCCTAATTGGGGTGTCAACCCCTTCCAGTTTCCCAAATCGCAAGTGGGTTAGAGACATATCTTTTCGAAGGTTTTGGGATTGTTTTAATGACATTCCTGAAACAAATTCCATTTAGCATTCATTCCGTTTCAAACAACGCGTTTGAAGTGAACGGGAGAACGAATTAAGGGAAATAGTTTGCACCAAAAAACTCCAAATAGTTTTTTTTTTATCATAGGTATGTATGCATGAACGGAATTGCAGGACCTTGAAAATCATGTGTCAATCAAATACAATGTCGATTTGAGAATCTTGAAGGGCTTGACACGAATAGTGAGATTTTGTTATGTAAATATTTCGGTGCTCATTTTGTGCCCATTTTTGCCTTATGTTACAAATTTTGTTCCTATTCAGTTTTCGAAATTTTTCGAGTTTTCACTGTGAGTCAACACCTTGACGTCAACGTAATGTTGTGACTCACAGATGGAATTTTGGAAATTTTCTGTCATCGACAAATTTGTGCCGATGTATGTCATGAATTTTTTAGTTCGTTTACTTGATGTGACTCACATGTGGAAACTTTCTTTTTTTTGTTAATTGCGCTCAATATGTGACGTGAGCATGTTCAGATTTCGTAATCCATATTTCGAATTTCCACTGTGAGTTGATGAATTCGCAGGAATACGGTTGAAGTGCAGAAAACTAAGTGTCAGATATTTTTGAACTGTAATAATACCCTGTCACTCACAAAGTTCAATTCAAATGATGTTTACGTTAATTTATAAATTTTAATTTAAGACGTTGACCCATCTATACTATCACATAATCATTTCAACAAACAAATATTTTACTTTTTGTTTCATGGTCAAGTATAATAGGATAAGAATATTCAATAAATCAGACACTATTAATAAGTGTTCATTCAAAAAATTTTCAGAACAAAATACAACAAAAATGAGATTCATATTGTACGTAACTTTACATTCATGCATTTCTCGGTAAAGTTTGTCACTTATTTTTATAGGTGCGTCGAACTTTCGTATACGAATGTTTTTCTTTCCAGTTTGTGCCGTTTATTTTGAATTTTGTGCCTGTTCCATTTTCCAGATATTCTGATGCTGTGACTTACATATGGAAATTTGATAGTTTTTTTCCGATAAATTGTACTCACTTCGTGCCAATTTTTGCCGTAGGCTCGGCTTTATGTTATGAATTCTGTGCTCCTTCAGTTTTCGGAAATGTACTGGTTTTTCTTGTGGAGATAGATGAATACTCGCATAAAACATCATTGACGAGCGTTATTTGTATCTCTCCATCCATGACTATCATTAGAGTCATACATAATATTAGTCTGATGTCATAATAGTTTGTAATGATAATGTGTGAGTTAAGCAATTTGCAGAATTTCGGTTGAGGTACAGTAAATCAAGTTTCAAATATTCGACGTTTCAAATCTTCTTTATACTACACAGAACACACCCATCATTCTAACTCGCACAAGCTTTAAGTAGCTTCTGAGGGGTTTCACTGAAACCTAGAATGCATGGAAAATACATACATACATACATACATACATACATACATACTCTAAAATATAAGTACCTGGTCACATACGAATTTCAATTCTAATGATGATGATATATAAATCCATTATATGTTCATCTAAGCCGTTGACATCATATTGATATCATCACATATTAGTTCAAAAAAACTAATATTCTACTATTCAATTCATATCGGTAAGAATCATCAGAATAAGAATAATCAATAAGTTTATGTACCTCAACCTCTGCGAATTCATCTACTGACAGTGAAAGCACGAAATATTTTGAAAACTGAACAGGCTCAAAAATTGATGACATACGGCACAAATTGGCACAGAATGAGAACTATTCATCGAAAGAAGAAAATTTCCATAATTCCATCTGTGAGTCACAGCGTCAAGTTGACTCACAGTGAAAACTCTTAATATTTTGAGAACTAAATGGGCACAAAATTCGAAACGTACGGTACAAATTGGTACAAAATGAGCACCTTTCATAGGAAAAAGAAAACTTTATCTGTGAGTCACAGCGTCAAGTTGTTGACTCATAGTAAAAACTCGGAATATCTCGAAATCTGAATACGCACACAATGATATCGACTCATTATATATCATGATTGAGTTTGGCAACACGTCTTAACTATAGGCAAGTTATGTGGAATTTCCTACATTCTATTTTTTTTCTGTTTTTCTCTTCTGGGTGAAGTATAGTTATATCTGTGATTGGGAGAAAATTTTACTGAATGCTGATTTTTTGTTTTGTGTATAATCATCCCCAAAAAAAACTTTTTGGTTTTGCCAGATGCCACCAAATGTCAGTTATTTTATTGAGCTTATTGATTTCATTCGTGGGAAAGCAATATTATATCGACATTATAGTGACTCTTTCCATATATTCATTTGGTTTTATTTTCCAGGTCCTGCTTCTAGAAGCGGGTAATGAAGAACCTGAGGTCACCTCAGTTCCTGCATTCGCTCCCTTACTGCAGAAGTCGAGCATCGATTGGGGCTACATGACTCAACCACAAACCCACAGTTGCTTAGCAAGGAGAAATCAACAATGTTCTTGGCCTCGTGGCAAAGTTATGGGTGGTTCCTCTGCAATAAATTATATGATTTATATCAGAGGTAACCCTGAAGATTATGATGAATGGGCATCTGCAGGAAACTATGGCTGGTCCTATGAAGAAATACTTCCCTATTTCAAGAAATCAGAGAACAATCATGATGAAGAGGCGCATAATAAAATCTATCACAGTACTGGAGGATATCTAACAGTAGAAAGATTTCCATATCAGGACGAAAATGTAAAGATAGGACTCGAGGCTTACAAAGAGCTTGGATTAGACGTCATTGATCAAAATAGTGAGCGTCAAATTGGTGTTATGGTATTGCAGCATACTGTGAAGCATGGTGTCCGACAGAGTACGAATGTTGCTTTTATAAGACCTATTCGAAAAGAAAGAAAAAATTTGAAAATAGAAACAGGAGCTCATGTACTGAGAGTTCTGATCGATCCCAAGACGAAAGTTGCATACGGCGTCGAGTATCTCAAAAGAAATAAAATAGTTAGGAGTTTTGCCAAAAAGGAGGTAATTTTGTCAGCAGGAACACTGAACTCACCGAAAATCCTTATGTTGAGTGGTGTTGGACCAGCAGACCATCTGAATGAAATGAATATCGAAGTGTTAAAGGATCTCAGGGTGGGACAAAATCTTCAGGATCACCCAACTCCAGACGGTGTTATATTCGCCTTGACTAACAAGACAGCTATAACAGTGACAGACGAAGAACGTGAAAAGTATGTGTATGAGTTCAAACAACAACATGACGGCCCCTTATCAGCTACTGGGACAGTTCAACTCAACGCATTCATTCAAACTAAATATGAAAAGTCTCACAGCAGACCCGATATCCAACTGACTCTTGATGTAGTCAATGTCGAAAATTTCATAAAAGATCCGATTTTAGCCTACGAGACGAATGTACTTCCCCTAGCATTCTATGATGGATTAGTTTTAAGACCGATCCTACTTAATCCTGAGAGCCGAGGTTACATAAAACTCAACCAGTCGGATCCGATATTTGGCGCGCCTCTTTTCTACGCAAACACATTCTACGAAAGAATAGATATTCTGAGAATCATTGAGGGTATTAAACAAGGTCTGAATTTGTTACGCACTCACGCTTTTCGTATTGTCGGTGCGAAGCTAGTGTCCAATCCTCTACCAGGTTGCGAAAACTACGAATTTGGCACCGACGAATACTGGGAATGCATCATTGTAATGTATACTAACACTATTTACCATCAAGTGGGTACTTGCAAGATGGGACCAGCAGGTGATACAAAATCTGTGGTTGATCCAGAGCTCCGAGTGCATGGAATAAAAAACTTGAGGGTTATAGATGCTTCTATTATGCCCAAGGTTGTAAGAGGAAATACAAATGCTCCAACGATAATGATCGGTGAGAAGGGAAGTGATTTGGTTAAATATACCTGGTTAGATAATTCTTCCAGTGAGAGACTTCAAAAGCATGCAGCGAGCGTAGACGAATTTTTCAGAGACATAAATTTCGATATCAATTTCCGACAGAACTGACTAGGAGACATATATGTGAGTGCTCAAGCTAGAGGTATCAAGAGAGACTTGGGTATTGTGCGTTTACCGTCCACAATAGAGCAGTGAATTCCGATTAACTATAGGAACTTATAAATTCTAATATAAAGAAAATAGTCATGAAATTTATTTCGACAGAATAGTGAACTTGTTGGATAAAGATATTTTTCAATCATTATACCCAAACAGGAATTTCTCATTCGTTCGTAATCACAATTCATATAAGAGATACTGTCAGTAAACTCTTCACTTTTCGAAAAATTGATGTTAATGCGAGATAGATATTGACATTACGATATCCAAGTATTTGATATGTGATGACGAAATTGAAGTTTTTCTATTTCAGTATCGTAATCAGTTAAATTCAGTATTGAAAATACAGCTTTAATGAACTCATTACACCATTGTTTTCAATTATATTTTTCGTTTCGTGGTTGCTAACTTTGACTCTCAATCCTAACAATTTTCAACACATTCGAATTCCATAATGTGCCAATTTCCGTAACAAAACTTGACGGAAATTTGAAAAATATCGTCTAATACTATTTACAGAAGACAATTCCAACACCCATGGTTGGATGTTTACAAACATGCCGTCATTGCAGGATTGATGAAGTGAATGTGGGTGCCGCTGTTGAAATCATTGCACCTTGTTCTAGCAGATGGTAAGGGTGCCAACCTCTCAAGAAATTTTTCCAGAAGACTTTTCCAAAAGAATGGAATTTTGTGAAAGAATGACAAAAAAGAAAATAAGAGTAGTTAATTTCTGAGCAATATCTTATTCACGGATGAGTCATCGTTCTCCGTAGTAAGATATTGTTTTATTAAGAATATGAATCTGAGTATTCCTGTGCGTACCCAGTTTCCTAAAAAACTGTTAGGACAGGAATACTGAGGAATTACATCATAGGTCTATTTTTTTACGAGGGTTATCTAAATGAATGAATGTTAACGTCTGAAAATGATATAGAAAAATTGAAAATTAATGGCTTTTACAAACGTAATTGAATTTTGGAAAAATGACCAGCCCGAGCAGGATTTGAACTTGCGACCCTCGAATTACTAGTCCAATGCACTAACCAACTGTGCCATCGGGAAGGTGAAAGGTTCCATCTGATCTTCGGTTGGTGACTCTCCCAGAATTCGATGTTAGTTTTGTTAGTTTAATTCTTCACTCTCGTGAAAGAGCGACGAATACTATTCAATTAAGGTGCCAAAATAGCAAGTACGCCTAATCTTCCCAAAGATATGAGATTATCTCTTTATGAGAGATTTGGTTACTGTTTAGCACAACAAGGTGGATTATTTGAACATACAATTTGAATTTGTCTATCTTCAGTTCCCTCATATTTTAGAATTTTATTTTGTTTTCCTTTTTTTCATTTTCATAGAATTGATTTTTGTTTTTGATTTCTTCTCGCAGAATGTATTTTTGTTTTTCAATTTTTTCGTTTTCTAGAATTTATTTAAATTTCAAATCAGTTTTGGCGAAAAAGAACAGAAAACTAATTTCCACAGGAAATTCGTTGAGGCAAATTAGTTCCTCGCCTCAGAGTGGAATCAAATAGTTTTATTCACTTACAACAGCTATCTTCTTCTTCATCTGTTGTGTCTTTTGCGGCAGAACCGAGGCCTGGTAGCCCATTTTTCATACGCCCGTAGAACAAGAGACTCACTCTGTGTGGCCTTCACTTTTTCACTTATCTTTGAGTTCACAAAATAATCTAAGATATCCATATCACTAACTTTCGCATCAACAATTATTCGACACACATACATCGATTTTTCCTTCAACTTTTGCGATTACATTCGTTGTTTCAGTACATTTTGCCATATCATTATGAAGAGTAGGGGAGCGTGGGGTAATGGGAGCGGTCAGTATATGGGAGCCATTGTGATTTAACGGAATGTAGTCAAATTCACTCAATTTTGAACAAAAGTATGCCTTCGCCAATCGTCGAAAAACTTTGTATGAGAGGTATGAAGCCGTTAGTGTCCTGCGTTTAGTCAGGAGGGACATTTTTTTGTTATTCGCTCCGCGTTTGAAAAAAATTTTGCATTTCCAACGCCAAAATAAGCATGATATTTCGTCCTTATTTTATTATATTTATTTTCATTGAACCCGTAGATTCATTCACCAACTGAAGCTTTTTCTTCAATTGCGATTTAACGAAGGGTCACATTATTTTTGTTATGATTTTTCAAAATGGAACTCAGCGGATAAAGGGAGCCTAGGATCTCGGAAGGTTTAACTTTATATGGAATTTGTTCCGATACTAGAGAAAGTGTAGAAATGTGGTACTGATGCAGAATAAAAAGAAAATTCTTTGCCTTTACGAAGGCACATCGAGAACATTTTTGAAACATAGATGAATTCAAAATAGTAATCCTCGAAATGAATATCATTTTTAATCCCAGGCTCAGAGATCTTTCATCATGAGGTTGGAGAAATGATATTATATTTGGTCACTGAGATGAGAAATATACCGGTTTCGGCCAAACGAGGCCGAATAAAGCATCTCGAATATCCGGATGCTTAAGAGAAATAATATGGAAGGACAAACATATGACAGCAGAAAGTAAAGTCTGTATATAAAAAAGGGCTGTGGGGCCAATATAAACATACGCAGCAGAAACCCGTGCTGAAACCTCCAAAAAAAAGACTCTGATGAGAAATACGGAGATGAAAATCCTAAGGACAATAAAGGGAGTAACACTGCGGGACCAAATAAGAAGCAGTTTTATACGAGAGAACTGAAAGTGCAGGATATTTTTCGGTTTGTACGGTCGAGACGCACGAACTGGAGAGACCACGTGGCAAGAATGAGCAACTATCGATGGGCAAAGTGGCCAAAGAACGAAAAGCCAAACTCTAAGCGCCCCCCCGGCCGACCACCAAAGAGTATAAGAGTTGGACGTCCACATCGCAGGAACTGAATGAGAAGATAACAAGACAGTCTTAAGAATAAGGAAGAAGAAGAAGAAGATAACCTTGGCAAACATTATGTCTATATATCTATCCCAAATTGCTTGATTTTGACTGATTAAAGTACTTCTGGACTAGATAGGTGTGACTTCGAAAGGTGTCTTGGACGAAGGTGAAAAAGCCATTAGTAGAAAACATCAATTTTGATATATTATCGATTTCGAAAATATCCTTTAACTTTTTTATTTTTTTTTATGGACAGAAATATGTGAAAACGATTGAAATTTTCAAGAAGCTTTTTTTCACTGGAAATAAAAAACTTTATTCAATTTTTTTCTCGTGAAAAATACTTTTTTTTTAATTTCAAATACGAGCGCAAAGTTTCTTCATCTTATATCATAAAAAAATTCAAGATGAATAAAATTGAAATAATGTCTTATTACCAGCGAAAAAGTGCTTTTTGAAAGTTTTCATCTTTTCCAGATATTTTCGTGAATGAAATAGTTACGTCATATTTTTTTGAAACATAGATGAATTCAAAATAGTAATCATCGAAATGAATACCATTTTCAATTACCAGGCTCAGAGATCTTTTATCATGAGGTTGGAGAAATGATATTAGATTTTGTCACTGAGATGAGAGATATACCGGTTTCGGCCTTGTTGAGCCTCATCAGTATCCCGCACATCTGAAGATTTTGTCCTGAAGATGATATAATATTAGATTTTGTCACTGAGATGAGAGATATACCGGTTTCGGCCTTGTTGAGCCTCATCAGTATCCCGCACATCTGAAGATTTTGTCCTGAAGATGTGCGGGATACTGATGAGGCTCAACAAGGCCGAAACCGGTATATCTCTCATCTCAGTGACAAAATCTAATATCATTTCTCCAACCTCATGATGAAAGATCTCTGAGCCTGGGAATTGAAAATGGTATTCATTTCGATGATTACTATTTTGAATTCATTTATGTTTCAAAAATGTTCTCGATGTGCCTTCGTAAAGGCAAAGAATTTTCTTTTCCTTAAAAACATCAGGCTTCACAGTCACAAAAGAATTGGGCGTTTCCATCACTTCGAGAAACTAGCAAGCGGGCCCTGAATAGAGCCACTGCTAAAATCTCATTCAGTGAAAGAGGAAGTACAGATTTCTTTTTTTGCATTTGATTGGAGATGTGAAACTTCATTTTGACGCAATTGGATGTCACCACCTTAGTACTTTGTAATATTTTACTCATTACTTCACAACCAATTGCTATAAATTCTGAAGTTTTTCATGAAGATTTTGTCCCGAAGATGTGCGGGATACTGATGAGGCTCAACAAGGCCGAAACCGGTATATCTCTCATCTCAGTGACAAAATCTAATATCATTTATCCAACCTCATGATAAAAGATCTCTGAGCCTGAGAATTGAAAATGGTATTCATTTCGATGATTACTATTTTGAATTCATCTATGTTTCAAAAATGTTCTCGATATGCCTTCGTAAAGGCAAAGAATTTTCTTTTTCTTAAGTTACGTCATATCTCCGGAAAAGAAAAAATATCAAAATTTTGTTATATCTTGAAAACAAAGGAAGGACCAGCCAAAATCAATTAATTTGGGATACCCTGTACTAGAAAACGAAACGTCTTGGGTTCGAATTTGTAGTCAATAAAAATCCAATTATATCAATGTCAACAATTGACTAGTCAACTAACAGAGACAATCAATAGATACAAGTACAATAATGATACGGAATTTTTAACAAGGGTAGATAATGTTTTACCTAAGTTTAAAGCTAGGTAAATGTATAGTTGTGATATTAGAATTGCCGTTCTGGGAACACGTAAGTTACTAGCAGTGTAAAGATTCTTTCCGGACCTCTAATCATAGGCTTGAAAAAAGAATAAACAGAAAATTATCAGGCACATAAACTTACTTATATTTGATGATTTTCAAATCAGAAGATATCATGAAATATTGAGAAACAAAAATGAAATGAACACCGAATCTAGTTCGGTAAATATATGAAATAATGAAGCACTAAATTTTTCATTCAATTGCAAGAAACCTACGTAATAGTTCACATACAATAAAATTCCACATTCCGATAGTGTGAATATATTATTTCTTTAAAAAAAATCGATTCAAGTGACACAATTTATGTTCTTCAAAATGGTGGTTGTGACCCAAATACACACAAATACAATTATCAACAATTAATGTTGATTTGATTTGAATATGGAGAGTGGCTGTGTTAGTCGAAGGTTGTTATCTATGGCATTCATCTTGTTCAATTAATACAGTATCCCCGATAATTAAAATATATGTAAATATGGAACCAATACATCATGATATGTTTAATGAGTTATTAATGAATATGAACCATATTTATAATCTTGTATCCTATAATCTAAGATATAATTGGTAAGTTAACAAATTACGATCTCGAAATGAAATCACTTACTAAGGTATTTCAATTTTTAACATTTTCTGCTGAACGAATTTTGAATTGGTTGATTAAAACCAAAAAGGTGATCTTCGTGCTGTTACTATAGTTCGAGGTAAGAAGATAGTAGATACACACAAATAATATATCAACTTATATTATTTATAAATTCACTCTAGAAATTCCGCATGTCAGGAGTCATTTTCAACACTTACAAATATTCATTGAAATTTATTGTCAACAGAAAAAAGAATAGGAGTCTGAAAACAGAAACGAGGCATCAGAGATTTAACATCGAAATACATCGATATAACACTGTTACATCCCCTAACTCGAAGGAACGTATTCCGAAAATGAAAAATCAGTCATATAAATTTTGAAATTTACTCATGTCTGAAAATATATTTCACGATATGTGGCTCTGATATTTGTGAATATTCGCTGTTGAAACTGAAAGATGTTTTACGGGGTGACTCAAAAGTGTGTACCAAGATTTCTGGAGGTATTTATCAGTATTGGTATTTCTCTACTTTCCTTAGAGAAAGTCTTACATAATTTGATGAGAAACAGGCTAATTTCAAAATGAAATTAAATCTCAGCACGCGTTAAAAAAATTCATTCATGTTATAAAAACGAAATGTCTTCTTGAAACTACGCAAGAAATAATTGTTTCAGGCAACATGTTGTACGCTCGTGGCCCAGCGACGTTAGGAGCGTTATACGCCAACCCTTCTTCTGCTGAAAGCGAGGCTGAGAGTTTATGAAGCATTCTCCTGTTAGTCCTATTCCTACGTCTTGTGTTTATTTCATGATATTCATCAACTTTAATGAATACATGCACTCAAGCTTACAATGCTTAGACACAAAAACCAAAAAATGTCCATATCCTAAATAAGTAGGTACTACAGACAAGATTGCATACTTTTATGAGTGCAAAACCTCTTAATTCGCTCCTTTGTTTCAAAAAGTCATCAGCTAAATCAGTAGACCAACACAAAAACAAACTCCTAATCTGATAGTAGGTACATTGAAAAATAGAGTTTGATGAATAATTTCATTGCCAAACTGTATACAAAGGTTGACAGTAAACTGGAATTTGTCAGAAATTCGAATTTAAAGCCATCGACCTGTGAAAGGTTCTGATGCATTCCAAGTATCAACCGAATATACTGGTTGGTTCAATAGTTATGAGCAATTGAAATTTTTGGTGAATACATGAACCACCCTGTTATCTCGGTTATGGAATTGATCAGACCTAGAATATATGGGTTCTTTATAGTCGCCTAGGGTAGCTCTAGCTTAGGTAAGCGTATGTTCATTTACTGATCAAACACCCTGTATAGGTATCTACATCCATAATCAATTAAATTGAAGCGTTCTCGAGATATTTGAGTTTTTGTGGTCACATCAGATTCCTTCATATTTAGATTGATTGATAAATATATTTCAGCAAGTCATGGAATATTTTGTCGATTATAAACTCCCTTCGTGTTGAAAAACAATAATTACATTACCTACAATGAGTATGCCCCGACAAAGTTTGGATTCAAATAAAACTAAGAAATATATTTAATTCTTGAAATGCCTTCCCCTAGAACATTTGTGAAGCTTTACTTAGTTTTCAATATACTATCACCTCCAGAAATCCCGGTACACATTTTTGACTTTCCTTGTATAACTCGAATAATAGCTGCACTTCCTATCATAGTCTGAGAACAGGGTTGAAGATTCAGACAGTTAAGAAAATCACCATGTGATTCATTCAGCTCAGAAGCTCAGAGTACGAGTTCAGGGTATAAATTCAAGCAAGGAATAGAGGGTTATGAGTAAGTAATAAAAGTACTTCTGACTATTATAGGTATCGAAACTAGTCAAAATTTTCGATATCTCGAGGTAACAATATCTCCAGACTTCTCATCTCGATTAATCCTTTTTTTCCTTTCCTAATCCTTCACTGCATGATATAATAAATAATTGAAAAAAAAAGTTTTTTTCTGGGTTAATGATTTTATTGAGGCTTCAACATGAATAATAAATTTTTGTTCGTATGCATCGGAGCCTTAAACTCTGTGGACATATACGGTTTCGTATGCACACTTGGTTCATATGATTAGTTTTATCAAAACCTTATCATATTCAAGGATATTCAAGGATATTCAAGTTATGAAAAATTTTATGAAATTCTGAGGCTCCACTCAAAACTTGATATTTATAGCCCCAATTATCCGGCTTTGCTGGATTATACTGTTTGATTTTGTGCCTTTGTTAGGTTACATTCGCTCATCTACCGCTAAATACTTTTCCTTTGGAATTATCAATAGGTGCTATGGAATTTTCTCACAGATTACGAACGATAAACGAATAGTTTATCGTGTCCTTTACTAATTGGAATAAATTCAGAGTTGTCGTTGAAATGTGATAAACTTATAAATGAAATAGAGGATAAAGGAAATCAACCCTCATGGCTCAGGCCATGCTCAGGTATCGCGTTAGTATGCTTATCACCAAGAAAGAAAAACGTAGCTCCACATAAAGAAACTTGGGGCAAATTGAAACGAAAGCAAATTTTCATGCTCATTTACGAATCAGTTTTATATGCATACGAAACCACATACAGGGCGTCCGGGGAATAACTATACATACTCTTAATAGAGATAAAGTTGGACTAGGTGATTACTGATTGACTATAAAAAATTAATTTCTGGATTTCCCTAGAAAGCTACATGGTGATTTTTCAACTTCATGTGAATACTTAGAAGATCATAAAATCCAAACTTATTGACGAATATTATTGAAACTTGAAAGGTTATTTTCACATGCTCAGGTCTAGTCAGACAAATATCAATCATTTCATTATTCCAGGGCCGGACTCATTAATCTTCATTTAAAGTGTTCAGAGTGAAACAAACACTTTGTATTTCGAATTACAATTAATTTATTCGCTTTTTAGGAAGAAGCTAAATCATGCTTCAATTTGTGATATCGCCTGAAGTTGTCGCACCAACTATTATTTTTATATGAATTTTTGAATTTGGATGAAGTTCGAAAAATTGAATTTATTGACCTAAACATCATTCAGTCATCTTGTAAAGGTCAAAAATAAATAAAAATTTTCTTAAAAAAGTTACTGAGAAAAGTGAGGAAGACTATAATAATTAATAGTTTAAGGCTTTCACGACCGGATATACTGGTATGAAAAGAGTCTTCCGGGCTTATTGGCCGTGGTCTATTAGGAATAATTTCACCTAACGTAGGCGAAACGTTAGGTGAAATTATTCCTAATAGACCACGGCCTATTGGCCGGAAGACTCTTTTCATACCACTATAATAAATTGTTTATATACTGGGTGGCCCTCCCAGACGCGGATCTCATTGGGATGAAGTAAATGTAGGTATATTTCGAAAAAAAAATTGGTGAAGTGTATAGTCACCAGAATGTCATTCGAATGCGGTTGGTCCAAAACTGGCGGACCAATCTATGAACCAAACAAGAACCAAAGTCAATCGAAATCTCCTCTAGTTCACAAACCAAATAATTGAAGTTCACAGTTCAATATTTATATCATTTAAAATATTACCTCATTGTATTTTCCCTATTTTTAGTTTAATTCATCAAATGTTAACTTTTACTTATTCTTAGTTCATATGCCTTGTATTGTTTCGTAAAATACCTAGTTGATTTATATTTATATTTTTACTTTATGTTCATTTTTATAATTTAATGTGATAATTTTGTTAATTATTGTTATTGTACAAAATATTCTTAAAAATGTTATAAATTTTTTTGAAACAATCTTATCAATGCATTATTATTTTGTACTGCTACAAAAATTTACATATATTTAAATATATAGAAAGATATTACCAGCATATGGCATGGACAAATCAGGAGATAAAAAGATATTGCCAGCATATATGTAAGGGAGATTTTTATAGATGAATATGTATGGAATATGCCATGGATAAATTTTGGGAGATCATGAGATATTCCTGGCAGATGTTTCATGGTGACCTTGGATATTCCAATATGCCAGCGGTATATTCACTGAATATGAATGGAATATTTCTGTGCCGTCTGGGTGCGTCCGACCTTGGAATAATGAAATAATTGATATTTTTCTGACTCTGACTTAGCAAGTTTCGATTTTATGTATGTCTAAGTATTCAAATGAAGTTGGAAAATCACCCTGTAGCTTTCTCGGGAAATCCAGAAATTAATTTTTTATGGTCAATCAGTGATCAACTAATCCACCTCTATCTCCGGTAAGAGTATGTACAGTTATACCCCGGACACCCTGTATGTCCAACCGAAGAAAGGATGAAATTGAAAAAAAAGTGAAAATTTATTGTGATGAATACAAACTAGAGGATATGTCACACAACAAAAAATTTTTTTGGCTCGAAAAACTCATCTTTTCATTGCTAATTCTTCTTGCTAAGTGGAGAGACACACGTGCATAATAAACAATTACAAACAATACTGATTACTGGTTACGTCCATGCTTTTTGATAGTAGAATAATATATATTTCTCTATTTCAGTATCGTAATGAGTTCATTACAGTACTAAAAGTAGTGCTGTAATGAAACTCATTACAGCATTGTCTTCAGTTATATTTTTCGTTTTGTGGTTGCCAGTACTGACCTCCGATCCACTCAATTTTCGAATCAAATCCGGGATCTGTCAAATTTTCGTTAGTGCCACCAACTGCCAAGATACAATACAAAAGTCACTAATCTGAATTTTTATTTGAATTTCGAGAGTTTTCCACAAAACTTGACTGAAATAGAGAAAATATCGTCTTATACTCGTTGCAGAAGGCAATTCCAACACTCATGCTGTCGAAATTTCGCATTCGTGTTGGAATAGGAGCTCATTCTGCAACTTGTATTAGAATATACTATTGTTTGGATACTAATAGAAATCAGCAAAGAATAGTCTGTGGTGGAACCTGCTACATTTGCTATAAATTCTCTTGTCAGTCGTGTTATCATTGGCCAAAAAGTCTTGTCGCCGAAGATTTGGTCTGGACATTGCCAGCGTGTGTGCCAAGGATGTGAAGTTATCGAATATTTTTTTCCATTATATCCTCATATAAAAATTGAAATGAAGTCAAATAATACTATTGTCTATGAAAATAAATACGGTTTCGAGCCAACTGAATCATTTTTGGAATTTCTGAATCAAGAGATACATTTTCGAATATAAATGTATCCCTAAAAACAACAGTGAAGGGTGTTTCTTCTTTTTCTTTTTATGTCTGTATTTTTCTGAATCGAATCTCAGTAGCATTCTGATAGCGGTAGCCTTATTAAAAGCGGTAAATATTTCATATCAATTCATAAACTTCGAAATACTATTAGCAGTCGAAATGAGAATCCTCCTGCACAACAGGTGTACAAAAATACAAACCTAAATTATGCAATTCACAATGGAAATTGAAAAATGTGGTGGCTTATGTCTTAAGACGTCTGAGTAAGCAGAAGGTCTTCAAATTCGATCCATTCATAATAATGATTTATTCAAAAATGCTATAACTTTCAAATGAGAAAGCTGATTTATTTGAAATTTTCAGCAATTTTTGGATAAAATACTGCAGTTTTATGGTTATTATTCGGACATCTAAGTGTAATTCAGTAATCGCCGCATATACAGGCTAGAACAGAAAACAATTTTTTCCTCTACTTTTGACACACCCTGTAGGTTAATTCTGCTAGTAGATCTGAACACAATTAACTTTATCAAGAAGACTAATTTGTTTCCAACATTTTGTTTTTTTATTTATCCCGATATCTTAAAGACAATATAACCTTCTAAATTTTTTTCTTCAGTTTTCAGAGTAATACATAAGTTTATCAACAAATCAAACAACAAATAAACTAATAATTATTACAAATTAATACCGAGTATTTCCCCCACGAGCGCGAATAACTACCTCAATGCGTAGTGGCATACCCTCTATCAGATGTCGAATCTCCATCTGGTCAATTCGATCCCATTTTTGGACCAAAGCATCTCTCAAAAAATTTGAATTACTTGGAGAAGGAACTCGGTTACGAACTCGTCTGCCTATCATGTCCCAGACGTGCTCAATTGGATTGAGGTCTGGGCAACGTGATGACCAGTTCATCCTCTGAATTTCTGTTTCCTCCAAATATCGAGATACAATCCTCGTGGTCGAGCGTTGTCGTACATAAACATGAATTCCTTTCCTATAAATGGTGCAAATGGTGTTTAACAACTTCATGGACTGGAGAGCAGCGAACAGAATCGAATCATTTTCTGAGGCAGTTTTATTGGCATATTTCTCGAAATTATCAGTTAACTATAAACCATCAACATTATGGTCAAATTATTCCATGAAGGTAAAAAACTAGCTATATTGAAGAAGTTGTTTGATTTATATTCATGAAATATTTTTCTTTGTTATTAGGGTGATGATGAGGGTTATGGGTGCATGCCGAGCAAATGAATTGTATAACATGAAAATACAGGACATAAAAGACGTTGGATCAGTTTTCTTGGTAAACATGCCCAATTACAAAACAAAAATCAGTAGAAAATTCACTACTAATAAGGATTTTAACTCGATTTGCAAAAAATACAGACCTATGTCCAGCACATGTAACTTCTGATGTATTTTTTTGAACTATCAAAATGAAAAATGCACTTCACAAAGGATTGGTGTGAAAAAATTCAAGAAAATGGGAAAGCAAATAGCTGTGTTTCTGGAGCTGCCAAATTGTAATGAATATTCTGGACAAAGCTTCCGCAGATCTTCTGCAACCATACTCGTCGATGCTGGTGGGGACATAACAACATTAAAGCGATATGGGGGCTGGAAATCTACGATGGTAGCTGAATGATACATAGAAGATTCGATGAAAAACAAATCAGACACAGCTCAGAAAATATCCACCACTATACAAAACGCAACAACTGAAGTCCAAATTGGAAATTCAAATCAAATAAGAACGACCGACCAAAACATTACCTTCGTTATTTTTCAATAATTGTTCTGTTACTATTCATATAAATGAATAAATGCAAAATTATCCAATTCATTTTTATCAGAGTGAAAGAAATGAATGGAATCGATGTCAAGTGAAATTTTGACGTTTATCGTGAGCTTGGAATTTTCAGTGTCAACGCTATTGATAACTATTGTCATTGTTGAAATTGCAGATAAATTCGAATTCCACCGAGGAAGTCGTGGACAAAGTATAGTATTCTATTCGCACATAATTACTATTATTCACTCGAGTGAATTGCGACACTCGCCTGACGGCTCGTGTCGCAAACTTCACCCTCGTGAATAATAGTAATCATTTTGTGCTCATCGAATAATATACTATTGTAACTTGACGGAACACGGACTTGAACACGAAATTATAATACAAATTCAGTATTTCCGGCACAATGGGAGATACCCCGTAATATCCCACTTCCTAAAATTTCCAATCCGTCAAGTCTCAATGATTTGAGACCGATAAGCATTCTTTCAAAGGTGCTAGAGGAAGTACTTGAGGGTCAACTTCGGAAAAATATGAAAAATAATAATATTTTACCAGAATCCCAGTCGGGTTTCAGACGAGGTCATGGAGGTAGTCTGCCCTTCCTCCAATAACACATGATATTTTGACGGCAACTGATGAAGGTTGAGGTAAGCTGATACTTACGTTTGATACTGTGAGTCACGATGTCTTAAGAGCCATGTTACGTTTTATTGGTTTATCGGAGATTGCACTGAATATAATAACAGCTTTTTCAATGGATAGGTCTCATACGGTTGTCTTGAAAAGAAAACAGTCGCCGTTTCTGATTGTGCTCACTGGTGTACCGCAAGGCTCAGGGTCATCCCCTCTACTTTTCACTGCTTTTATATCCAGGTTTTCGACTGCTTTTCTATCATGTACGCGGCACTACTACGGCGATGATATACAATTGTACTTTTCTTTTTTCTTGGAGGAGTGCATGCAGGCTATTTCAGCTTTGAATTATGGTTTGAGCAAGTTGAATCAGGTCTCTGTCAATCAGTCGCTCAAATTGAACCCTCGGAAAACAAATGCAATCATTTTTGGTAAGCGAAAAGATAAGGATATGCATGCAAAGGTACATGTTGTTTTATTTATATTTTATGTAGTTACTAGCGTTGAGATCACAGTAAATGTCAAAGAGAATGAGTAGATATTAATAAAGTCTCTTGTCGCAGTCCAAGGGTGTAGTTGGTTATACTATTTTATTTGTAGTCCTGAATGAGTAAACAAGGTTATTCCAATAGTACAAAAATGCCCAAGGGGGAAAGCCGTGAATCAAATCCAAAGAACAAGATGAAGCAAATGGACGAATCAGTTCCAGCAACAAAAAATTCTGTTACATAAACAGAAAATTCATTTGAAACTTTAGAAAATATTTTAACTGATAATTGATAATCAATATTGATAAAATTTATTCAGGTTAGTATATTCTAAAAATGTTTGCATACGTCAATAACAAGAAGATACAATAATGGAAAATCAACAAAATCATTACACCGTGGCAGCTTGTTGAAAAACTTAGGCCCATAATATGTGACAACACACTTCATTTTATCATCTTAGATTTGATCTAAGCGGCATGTACATCCTTGTGAGTCCTATATTCACCCATATGTGGTGGTCTTACATACAATAACATTGATAAGTAAGTATTTTTCTACTTTCAAAGATATGTCTGTAATTTAGTCTACCTAAAACTCTAACAGCCTTTCTTGCCAATGTAAACAGTCGTTTCACATTTGTATTATGACCCCAACACAAGATACCATATGTTAACCTGAACTCGATGAAAGCACGATACACAGATATGAGCATAAAACCTAACACAACACCAATCAATGACTTCAACGCATAAACACTAGATGATATATAACAAACCTTATCGACATGAGCACTCCAAGAAAATTTTCCCCTCCATCAGTACGCCCAAGAACTTGACTGGTTCAGGTGGATTCATATCCTCCAAATCTCTCATCGAAAAATACATTATTTTAGTTTTAGTTTCTTTTAAAAATCAGCTAATTACTACTAAACTATTCCGAGACAACAGTAAACAAGTCTCTCAGTCTCTACTGGTTTCGAGCTTGGAGCACCGGGGCACTCCTCTGTATATACCTCTTATCTCTGGAAGCGGGGCTCTGCAGAGATGGTTCTTTTATGAACGTTGCTTCTTGTAGGACTAACCATGAAAAGAAATGAAACCCTATGAACAACACCGGAAAGGGGGTGGAGACTCTCTCCACTTCTACATCCGGGCACCCTGAAAAGGGGGAGGTCAAACGACCTAGAAAACAGACAATGGAGTTTCCCAAGTGGGGACAGCCTGGTGCCAGAGATGACCCTCTGAGAAGAGGACTCATTGGTGCAGGGGTGCGGAAGTACTTGCGACTCTTCCGTCAAGGCCTTGAACCTGAGGAGGCTAGGAAGCTGACTCTTCAGCGCCCATCTATATAGTTTACACCTACAGGGAAGGAAAATGAAACAGACCCGGAGCAAATTATACCTCCTACGACGCCTTCTTCAAAGAAGCAAAAGACGTTCGCAGCAGCAGCTGGGCGAGGCACTGGCTATGCAGCAGCTGTCAAAGCCAAGAACACCTCCAGGATAGGAATTATGCCTGAGTTTATCCTGGAGGCTGCGGAAGTCTCGAAATAGAATCGGAGAAGATCATCTGACTCATAGGAGTCCAGCGACCATCTCAATATACATGCATGGAAAGTTCTGAGCTCCAGAAAGGAAGGTGAAGAAACTATCCTCACGATTATGATCCACTTCAAATCAGAAGAAGGCCTGGAGATAGAGGGGTGCTACTTGAACTTCCGTTTCGGGTGCATACCGGTCTCTGGAGGGTTTGGGGGATGTGGAGATCCCCTCTACGTCCAGTGCACCCCAGATGCACGGGAAAGAGGCGGCAGAGTAGTGTTCGGGTCGGCTCGGTAACTCTATCGGAACTCCTGAACGAACACAAACTTCCTCTGTCGTCGAGGAGGCTGGACGGAGCTGTCTGCTGTCCAGAACTGGGACAACTTTGACAGAGGCCAGCTCAATATCCGTAGGGGAAAACCCCCATACTGAAGTTGAGGAAGCAGAGAAGGAGATGAAGGAGGGGTACCTGAAGGGAATGGGTAACCAATATCACTCACCCTCAATAATGAAACCTTCATTTTCTCCAAGGTAGTGCGAGTGAAAATGCATCACGCGAAGGACGCTTCAGCCGTGAATGAAAGGTTATTTGCAAAATTGCAAGTTAGCATTGCTCTGATCCAGGAACACTGGATCAACAAAGAAGGCCAAATCATGAGTTCGGCATGTAAAGACTGCAAACAGATCTATGATCTGAGGCAAGCATCTTCACGAGCTTGTATGCTGATAAGAAGCAATCTTTGTATTTGTGTTTCAGAACACATGTCTCGAGACCTAATACCTTGAATTCGTACGCAGCGGCCGGGACATTGTCATAGCATCAGCATACTCCGCTCATGACGGACCAATAACACCGCCAGAGGAAGTGAAGCAGCCGGTAAGATATTGCAACAGCAGAAGACTGCCATTTATTATAGGATGTGATGGAAATGCGCGTAACACTGTTTGGGGATGCACGAACAACAACGCCATAGGTAAGTGCTTACTTGAATATCTCTCAGCTAACAATTTCGAGACATTGAATGTGGAGAAAACACCAACTTCCGTCACGAGAGCGAGAGAAGTGGTTCTTGACGTGACAATTGCAAATAACGTTGCCGCGCAAGAAAATTACTTTTTGGAGAGTGATGGATGAACCAACACTCTCAGATCATATGCTCATCGCATTCAGGGTGGAAAGTAAAACCACCTCAGTACTCTCAATTCGAAATCCTAGAAAAACAGAGTGGTCTCTTTACAGGAGGCATCTAAAACATAACTTAAACCAGATCGAAATAGGTCGGGAAAAACACCGCGATTACGAGAAGCCTACTCAATACAACAAGGAGATCTGGAAGGCCACTTTCTCTCCTACAGCAGCCAGACTTCAGAAAGTCATGGCAAAAGGGGGAATAAACCCAATCATGTCGCTTAAACATCCAGATGGTTCCTACACTGAGGGAGAGAAGGAACGATAAGCGCTTCTTCTCGAGATACATTTCCCAGGTAGTGAAACGATGAGCACTATAGAAACAGCAATCGAACACAGTAAGAACTCCAAAAAGGAGGATTGGGGCATTGCTATGAGAATATTCACAAAGCAACAACTGATATGGGCAATAAGCAACTTTCAGCCGTATAAATCCCCAGGAGTAGATGGAGTGTTTCCGATACTCTACAGAAAGAAGTGGAAAAGAGCCTTTCTCATCTGCTGAAGATCAGAAGAAGCATTTGAGCAATGGGCCAAATCCCTGAAATATGGAGAGAAGCAAAAGTAACCTTCATTCCAAAGGTAGCGAAGAAGGATGAGACTGACCCCCGATCCTTCGGACCCATTTGTTTAACATCATTGTTACTCAATACGATGGCAATATGAACTGACTACTACCTGAGAACAGAGAATGTAGAGAGTACACCTCTCCACAGTTCTCAGCATGCGAACAGGGAGGGACGTTCAACTAAAATCGCCATGACTGAAGTTATTCAGAAAACTCTTAATAGAATGGTTTATTCGTCCTGGAAGACATTTAACAATGTATAGGACATGTCATTGATAACTAAGCTAAAGAATATCATTTAGTTATTATTCTACACTATAATAACATTTTTCTAATAATATAGATTTCACAGATTTACGAAATTTTTAGATTTTCAAAGGTTTCAAGTTATTTGGCAATTTATTGTACTACTTAATACATTGATACAAGGGTGACTTCTCGAATTTGCTTGTGTTATGGTTAGGAACCGATAAGATATGCTGGTTTCTTGTAGCATAAGTATGAAAGCCGGACAAGTTGGCAAACTTCTGTTCATTTTCTTTGGCATAGAGAAGAATTTTATAAATATGAATACATATAAGTGTTAATATTTCATGCTTTATGATCACTGGTTTACAGGACGATCTGTTATTTATTGCACTAGAAGCACCCCAGATCTCAATATTGTAAGTTAGATGACTATAAACCATACTGTAGTAGACTGATATTGAAGCACTGAGTGGAAGCGAACTCCTAAGTCTACTGATAGCATAGTAAGAAGCAGAGAGTTTTTTACTAAGATATTCGATGTGGTCAGTCCATCGCAATCTACTGTCAACCACTAGACCCAAGAATTTAGCTGAGTCCGTAGAGACAAGAACGTCCAAACCACAACTAAGGGTTAGAGGAGGGCTTTGCCTCAATTCAAATTTGATTTATTCTGTTTTTTCAACGTTTAAAATGAGTCTGTTAGTGTGACACCAAGTTTTGAATTGTTCTACAAGAATTTCAAAGAGAATAACAAGCTCGCCCACACTCTTTGCTTTCACAAGAAATGATGTGTCGTTGACAAATATAATAATTTTTTCCTGCTACAATATAATAAGGTAGATCATTTATGAACAAAGTAAAAATTAAAGGTCCCAGGACTGAACCTTGAGGAACTCCAAGTTCCTGTTCAAATTGAGAAGAGTGAGCACAGTGAACTTTAACAGATATTTTCCGACTCGAAATGTAGCTAACAAGAAGATCACCAACTGTGCTTTCCTGGGTATATCTGGGGCCTTTGACAACACACTTGTCTATCAGAGATACATCCATTGTGAAATGAATGTTTGAGGTATTAAATACGAGAATTGCTGCACCATCGATGGGCGATAAATCCGTCGGAGTTAAAGCTGCTCGAGGTACAACTCAGGGTGGGGAGCCTTGTAGTGGATGAATCACTACAAAGGCTCACGCAGTTAGGCTTCGACTGTGTGGGCTGTGGTGATGACATAGTCCTTATGGTTAGAGTCAAATTCGAAGGCGCCTTCTGCGATTTACTGCAGAATGGCGTTGGAATCATTGAGCAATGGTGCTTGTCAGTAGGGCTGAATATTAACCCAACCAAGACCACAGTAATTCCGTTATCATTGAACCGAAATATCCTGGAGTAGAAGTCCAAAGTTAAATATCTGGGAATTACCCTGGATAGAAAGTTTCTGTGGAATAGGAATATATGTAATGCTACTAGTAGAGCTATTAGGGCTCTTATGGCGTGCAGGAGTCTATGCGGCAGGAATTGGGGTAGTAACCTAAGAATACTGCGATGGATGTACGTCATGATTGTGAGACCTGTTATGACATATCGGGGCAGTAGTCTGGTTTTTTACTGAAGCAAGTCGGACAAGTACGAGGAAAATGCTTAATAAAGCACAGCAGCTTGCCCCTCCACGAGGGGCCATGAGAACGTGCCCAACCAGAGTACTTGAGATTATACAGATTTCACACCCCTACATCTGGTGATTGACAGGATGGCTTATGAGGCCATCCTCAGGCGCAAGTCATGAGAGAATTAGGTGTCAGAGAGTCTAGAGCTGTCTGAGTAACTACACCTCATCTGCGAACCTTCCTAGTGATGTAATGGTCAATTCCTCCGTTCCTCATATTTCTGCATCTGGATTACCATAGGGCTCAAACTTTGATCCGTTGTTATTTATTATGTTCGTCAAAGATCTGCTCCAGGATATTGATAGTGAGGACAGCTTCGAAAGAAGCCACAGTTAGCTGGCGGCGGCTTTCGGGCAGCTAGCGATCCTATTCATTCATTGGCCTATGTTGATGATCTGAAGATCTTCTGTGAAATTGGCTTCTGCTTTCAGAAGGCCCTGTACTCTTCATTGATGTGGTGTAGCAGGAATATACTTCCTGTTGGCATACCTAAGTGCAGTGTCGTCACGTACATCAGGAAAAAAAACTATTTTCTTTAGGTCCGTCAAGTTGGCCCGGTTGTTGTGGCATTTTTCCAAAATTTTTTGTAATTGCTAATGCTAGGTAAATGCTGGCGAGTGCTGAAAAAAAATTTGAAAATCATAGGAGTGGAAAAATTTGCAATTGAATTTTCCGGGCCAACTTTATGCAGCCTGGAAAATTCAGCATTTTTCAAGGAATTTTCGAAAAAAGTTATTGCTAGTCAAGTGCTGGCGAGTGCTGAAGAAAAAATTTGAAAATTTCACTCAGGAGTGGAAAAATTAGCAATTGAATTTCCTGGGACAACTTGATGCTGTCCGATAAAATCAAAAATTTTTCATTGAAATCATGAAGGAAAATGATATAAGTAAAGTGCTGGCGTGTACTGAAAAAAAAAAAATCAGTAGTGAATTTTGCGTAGCCATTTTGCGGGATAATCTATGAATGCCCTCGAAAAACTTTCTCTTGTCAGAAGCTAGTTCGATTCAAGTGAGTACTATTTCGATTCTAGCGGGTTATTACCTTAAAATTGAAAATAATCGATAACAGAAAAATTAATTTCGATTTAATTTTTCGGTTCGAACTCATAAGTCTCCCGGAAATAACAACATTCTGAAGAGAATAGGTATCTAGTACGAAACTGGAGCAAGATGTAGGAAAAATAAATTAAATGAAGAAAATTAACAAAGAAATTTGTCAGGCAAAATTCGAATGAATCCAATTCAGATGAAGGAAAAAATACTTAAAGTAAATTTTTCATATTTCATGTTAGAAAATATCGTCTGAAAAAGTGAGATTTTTTAATTTGTCACTCTTGAGAGGGAAAATAATGAAACGGACAATGATCCGTGAATCCTAGTTGAAAATATGCAGTAGTAGGCTGAAGGACTTCAGATCGACGGCCAGTTGCACTTGCAATAAAGCACTGTTATTATTATTATTATGTGGTAGTTGTTTTTCGGCGATTTCGTTATATGAGAATGAATCAAATAGAAAAGTTTCATTTTGATCAATTTATTCCTGGAAATAACATATTTATACATTTATATATGTATACATATACAGGGTGTACAAAGTCCGACGGCATAAGGGTTCGAGTCTCCGCCAGAAAGAAATTTTCTGGTATGGAGAACGCGCCGAACCATTCACTATTGGGTAAACAATTAACATTGCTGTGCCTAAGGTGGCGTCGGGACACAGTAACAAAGCCTACACAGAACACACCCATCATTCTAACTCGCACAAGCTTAAAGTAGCTTCTGAGGGGTTTCACTGAAACCTAGAATGCATGGAAAATACATACATACATACATACATACATACATACATATTAGGCTTTTCTGGAGAACTGGACCTATTTGAAATCTGATAATTGGGATTATGTTATTGTTTGACAATACCTATCGAGCTGAAATATTCTTGGAGCCTGACTACTTGGAAATTTTCAAAATTTTTTTTTCTATTTTTTTGTTTTCGAATTTGATAGAGTATGCAATTCTGAATACATTCTTACTCAAATCGTTGCATTCGTCAAGATAATAAATAGTTTCAGGCTTTCCGACTTCCTTCCGATCTCCGAAAATTCACAAGTAAATACACAGTAACAAAGCCTACACAGAACACACCCATCATTCTAACTCGCACAAGCTTTAAGTAGCTTCTGAGGGGTTTCACTGAAACCTAGAATGCATGGAAAATACATACATACATACATACATACATAATGTCCCATTGAGACCTATCGTTAGTACCATCGATTCACCAACATACGACTTAGCCAAAGTTTTAACAACTATGTTGAGACCTCATGTGGGAAACACGGACACTTTCGTCAAGGACTCTACCCAGTGTGTACAAAAACTGCAGAACATTCAGTTGGGACCGAATGACCGACTCGTTAGTTTTGATGTTGTGTCTTTGTTCACACTAGTTCCCATCAGGGAATCGCTTAACTACGTGTCTGAGTTATTCCCGAATGACATAACAAAGCTCTTCGAACTTTGCCTGTCATCCAGCTATTTTCAGTGGAAAGGCGAATTCTATTATGAGCAAATAGATGGCTGCGCCATGGGAAGTCCTGCAATTGCAAATTTCTTCATGGAGAAATTCGAACAAAGTGCAATTGAAGCGGCAACTAAGAGACCGTCCACATGGCTATGTTATGTGGATGATACTTTTGTCGTCTGGAGTCATGGACTTGAAGAATTGGATGCTTTCCTATCTCATCTCAACAGTAGGCACCCAAATATTCAATTCACTATGGAAATTGAAAAGGACGGTGCTCTACCCTTTCTAGACGTCTTGGTTACTAGAAAGCCTAATGGAAAGCTAGGACACAGGGTTTATAGAAAACCAACCCACACTGACAGATATCTACACAAGCAGTCCAATCATCATCCTCAACAGAAACGAGGAGTTATAAAAACACTCGTAGATAGAGCCCGACGATTGTGCGAGCCGGAATTTCTGGAGGATGAACTTGAACATCTACAGCATGCATTCATCGCTAACGGATATAATGCTAAAGAAATTCAGAGGGCAATAAGACCAAGACTTTCCACACGTGATGATAACACATCACAACTCACCCCCAATGGAAGAGCTATCTTACCATATATCCCCAAGGTCACCGATAGAATTGGTAGAATACTAAAGGGCCACAATATAGAGACTGTCTATAAGCCAACTCAAAAACTTGGCCAAATGATCAGAACTACCAAAGACAAAGTCGACCCACTCTCTCAACCCGGTATTTACAGGATACCTTGTGACTGCGGCAAAGTCTACATTGGTACAACGAAGCGAAGTATCAATACGAGAATTAAGGAGCATGAACGATGCTGTCGACTCAATCAGACAGAAAAATCCGCACTAGCGGAACATGCTCTGACAGATGGACACAATATTGTTTTCTCAAAGGCAGAAGCTATATCAAACATAAAAAGTTTCTATCGTAGGATGAACATGGAAGCCATTGAGATATATAAACATAAGAACATAGCGCATGGTTGCCGGTGTTGGAAAAGACCAAAATCAAGCCAATACGAAGTGGAAGCGATGGACCAATCAACATCGCGCGCGTAAACCCACTACGTTCTCCCGCCAATGATCAGGGTATAAGTGGGACCAACGGATCGAATCCAGCGTCACTTTCGGAAATTCAGCGGTCGAGTTACAATCTAAGACCAAGAATCCTCTGAAGATGCCTACCGCAGTTGTGGGCGAAACGTTAGGTGAAATAATTCCTAATAGACCACGGCCAATAAGCCCGGAAGACTCTCTTAATGTTCGTCAAGATACTTTCCGAAATATCGAGAAAACACTGAGGAAAAAAAGAAAATAAAAGTATTCGGTATCATGTTTGTTGTTCCTATTCTGAATATCTCAAGCACAAACCGTTTTCACATTTTTGAAGTCGAAGACTGTGGAAATATTGAACATCTCTAGAATTTTGAAAAACTCGTCACAGGGTGTTCCAAATATTGGGTCAAAAATTAGGGTCAAGATTGGCTCAACTTTCGTTTTTCAAATTAGAACCCTATTTTATTATGATTGCGTTGGATTCTGCGAAAGAAAATGATGATAATATTCTAATATATTATTTAGATTATCTGATTTTATGTCGTATGTAGCTTCAAATTCATGAAATCGGTTCCATATCAACAATGATAAATGAATTCAGAAAAGACTTGTGTCACTAGTGAATTATTGGAATAATTTTTCAAGGAAATTTCGAAAGAAGTTAATGCTAGTCAAGTGCTGGCGAGTGCTGAGGAAAAAATTTAAAGGAGTGTACCAAGTTCGACGGCCTATTAGACGTTTCTCGAGAACTGGACTTACCTGAAATCTGAAAATTGGGATTATGCTATTGTTTGACATTCTCTACCGATCTGAAATATTCTTGTAGCCTCACCACTTTCAGTTATACAGGAAATGAAAAAAAATATTTTTTTTCATTTTTTTCGTTTTCGAATTCAAATCGTTGCATTGGTCATAATACTTTCTACAATATCAAGAAAAAGCTGAAGAAAAAACGAAGACAGGATTATTCGGTATTATGTTTCTTATTCCTAATCTAGATATCTTAAGCACAAACCGTTTTCACATTTTTAAAGTCGAAGACTCTTCACAGGGTGTTCCAAATGTTGGGTCAAAAATTTGGATCAAGATTCTCCATAACTTTCGTTTTTCAAATTAGAACCCAACTTATATGATTGCGTTGGATTGTCCGAAGAAATATCACTTGTCTTCGGTTTTACAATCGTCAAAAAAAATGATGATAATGTTCCAACATAATAATGCTCCTAAAATTAATAATTCTTGATGAGTTATTCAGGGATCCCTGATTTCATGTCGTACGTAGCGTCGAATTCATAGAATCTATTTGATATCTAAAATGACCTTGGTCATAGAAGGTAAATTATTCTAATAACTCACTAGTTCCATATCATTGTTGATATAGAACCGATTTCATAAATTTGACACTACGTACGACATAAAATCAGATAATCCTAAATAATTCAAGAATTATTAATTTCAGGAGCATCAATATGTTAGCACATTATCATCATTTTTTTCGCAGAATCCAAGGCAATCATAAAAAAAAGGGTTCTAATTTGAAAAACGAAAGTTATGAGCCAATCTTGATCCTAATTTTTGACCCAATATTTGGAACACCCTGTGACGAGTTTTTCAAAATTCTAGAGATGTTCAATATTTCTAGTCTTCGACTTCAAAAATGTGAAACCGGTTTGTGCTCAAGATATTCAAAATAGGAACAACAAACATTATTCCGAATACTATTATTTCCCTTTTTTCTTCAGTGTTTTCTGGATATTTTGGAAAGTATTTTGACAAATGCAACGATTTGAGTAAGAATGTATTCAGAATTGCCTACTTTATCAAATTCAAAAACAAAAAACAGAAAAAAATTTTTTGGAAATTATTATTTCCACGAATAAATTGATCAAAATGAAACTTTTCTATTTGATTCATTCTCATATAACGAAATCACCGAAAAAGAACTATTACATATTTTCAACCAGGATTCACGGATCATTGTCCGTTTCATAATTTTCCCTCTCAAGAGTAACAAATTCAATAATCTTTCTTTTTCAGACGATATTTTCTAACATGAAATATGAAAAATTTCCTTTAAGTATTATTTCCTTCATCTGCATTGGATTCATTCGATTTTTTCCTGACAAATTTTATTGTTGATTTTCTTCATTTCATTTATTTTTCCTAAAGCTTCCTCCAGCTACGAACTAGATACCTATGCTCTTCAGAATGTTGTTATTCCTGGGAGACTTATGAGTTCGAACCGAAAAATTAAATCGAAATAAATTTTTCTGTTATCGAAAATTTTTAATTTCGGGGTAATTACTCGCTAAAATCGAACTAGTACTCACTAGAATCGAACTAGATTTCAGAAATAAGAGAAAGTTTTTTGAGAGCAGTCATAGATTATCCTGCAAAATGGCTAGGCAAAATTCACTACTGATTTTTTTGTTCCCTTGGCGCATTTTTTATATTTCTTTTTCAGTATAAGCCAGCATTTAACTAATATCAACTTCCTTCAAGATTTCATTGAAAGTTGGCCCGGAAAATTCAATTGCAAATTTTTCCACTCCTGAGTGAGATTTTCAAATTTTTTTCTCAGCAGTCGCCAGCACTTGACTAGCATTAACTTTTTTCGAAATTTTCTTGAAAAATGCTGGATTTTCCGGGCTGCATAAAATTGGCCCGGAAAATACAATTGCAAATTTTTCCACTCCTAAGTGAGATTTTAAAATTTTTTTTCAGCACTCGCCAGCATTTAGCTAGCATTAAGTTTTTTCAAGATCTCGATGACCAATGCTGGTTTTTCCGGGCTGCATACAAGTTGGCCCAGAAAATTGAATTTTCATTTTTACGAGTACCATCGAAGATTTTCCAGATTTTTTTTTAGCACTCGCCAGCATTTAACTAGCATTAGCAATTAACAAAAAATTTTGGAAAAATGCCATAACTACCGGGCCAACTTGACGGACCCATTTTCTTAATTATTACTGTCCTGATGGCAAAATTTTGTGCAGAAAAAGGGAAATAAGAGATTTGGGCATACTTTTTCATCGTGGATTCACATTTGTTTCGAATGTGAATTATTTACTTTGCACTACGTCGAAAACGTATGGATTCATGCTACGTAATTGTGAATATTTTTCTGATCCGAAACATTTGATTTTACTGTATAATGCATATACAGGGTGTTTCCTTAACATGCGGCAAAAATTCAGGGGGCTGTTCCTTGGACTATTCTAAGAATATTTTGTCCTTTGATGATTTTTGAAAAACCTCTTTGTTTCGAAGATACAGGGCAAACAAAATTTTAGATAATAACATTTTATTATGAAAAATTACATGAAAATTTAACTCAACCTACAAAAACTGTTGAAAATGACCACCTCCAGCCAGCATACAAGCATCCAATCTTCTCCTCATTGACTGCCGAACCCTTTCAAAAACACCAGGATCATTTCTTATTAAGTTACACCCAGCAATGATCCGATTTCGCAAGTCTTCCACATTTTCCACTGGAGTGGTATGAACTAATGATTTTAGATGGCCCTATAGGAAATAATCTAAGGGGTTTAAGTCCGGGGAACGAGCAGGCCATAAATGAGGTCCACCTCTTCCAATCCAGCGATCTCCGTTTGTTAATGTTAAAAACTCACGAGCAACCAAACTAAAATGCGCTGGTGCACCATCGTGCATAAACCACATTGCATGTCTTATTGCCAATGGTACATTCTCCAAAAACAGAGGTAACGTTTGTTCTAAAAAGTTGCGATACACGTTCCCGGTAAGTCTTTCTGGTAAAAATATCGGCCCTATTAGCCAGTCACCCACAATACCAACCCAAACATTCAATGAGAACAGGTGTTGAAAACGATCTTCAATTATCTCATGTGGATTCTCGTCGGCCCATACATGGTTGTTATGAAAATTTCTTATTGCATTTCTTGAGAAATTCGTTTCATCGGTAAAAAGAATCAGCGTCAGTAATTGAGGAATTTGAACTAATGTGGTTAAAAGCCATTGACAAAATGCAATACGTGGGGGAAAATCAATAGGAATAAGTGCCTGAACGCGTTGCATATGCTATGGATATAACAAATTGTCTTTAAGAATTTTCCAAACAGTCTTATTACTCACATTCAAAGTATTGGCAATTTTTCGAGTAGAAGTTCTAGGGTCTTCTTCGATCATGTCCAGCACATTCTCTTCCAGTTCCACCGTTCTTACTGTGTTTGGCTTTCCTGGTCCCCCAATTTGTTTCAATGTGCCTGTTTCATGCAGACGTTGATGAATATTTTGAAACAATTTTCTGTCAGGAATATTACGCCCAGGAAATCGTTCAATGTACAACCTCCTAGCTTTTAATGAATTTCCATCAGCAAGTCCATAAATGAAATGCATGTCAGTCATCTCGGCATTTGTATAGCGATTCATAATAGTGAAAGATAAAATGTTAATTGCTAATACATCACAAAACGAATTCAAATGAAAACCGTGTTTAATCTGTATTCCTTTACCATCTGAACTTATCAATTTTAAGTCAAAAAACTGGCCGTTTTTTATAGTTGTCAAACACATTTAAAAATAAATTGTACCTACTTAGTAAACACAGTGCGGTACGCATTTTTATTTATACTATTATCAATTTTAAAAATATGAAAAATGTTGTTCGCCCTGTATCTTTGAAACAAAGAGGTTTTTCCAAAAACATCAAAGGACAAAATATTCTTAGAATAGTCCAAGTAACAGCTCCCTGAATTTTTGCCGCATGTTTAGGAAACACCCTGTATAAGGAGCAAACTGGAGTTTGGATGCATTGTTTGGAATCCCATATACGAGTGCAAAACATAATACATAGAAACTGTCGAAAGAAGAAATTTTGAAGTACCTTATATTCAGAGGAGGAGGTGTTTAAGGGGTCTTGATAATGCGGTTCTTTTGCATAGATTCGATGCAGTTGAACTTGATATCAGAAGGGGTGTTTTTGTTTGAGGTTCCTTCATAGACTCTTGAATGGCATTGTTGATTGTTCCGTTCTACTCTTTAGAATTCTATGTAGGACGCCCAAGCTCCCGATCCGTACACTTGTTCAACCTTTTTACGCACCGAATAATTGTTCTGTTAAGGAGCGATTCCACCGGAGTGCTGCACTGTGCGGCACTGTTGCGCACAGTGTGCCGCACAAATGTTCGTTGCGGTGTACTCGTCCAAAAGAACAGCAACAAAAGTGCGCGAACTCTGTTGAAACGTTCGCGCGTACAGTTGCATACTTTTGTGCGCGCACAGTTTCTGCCGGTGGACTCGGGTCGACGCACACAAACATGTTTCAGCGAACTCATTCTTGCTTCCGCTACGCTAGCGAAAACATCTATTTTTTCGCGCTAACATGGAGTGAAATAACTGGAAAATAATCGAATTTATCGAAGAAATTGAACTTCATACCGTTCTGTGGGATTGTAATCACGGAGATTACAAGAACAGAAATAAAAAACACGACGCAACTGAGGAGTTGGCGAAAGAATTTAATTGTGACTCAACCGAAATTTTGCGGAAGTAGAAGATTATTTTGGCTCAGAATAGGAGAGAAAGTAGTTTGTATCCCGTTTAGCAATCAAAGGACTAACAGCATTAATCAGGAACTCAAACTGTTCGCACGATATTCGAGTGAAATTTCAAAATCTACCCAATGGGTCTATTTTCATCATCATTCCACAAATCGATTCATCTCTTCATGACGATGTTGCAAAAAGGAAACATCTATGTTTCTTTCTTATTTTTTTTTTCAAGCGAAGTGTATACCCCTACACACGCTGCAGCACAAAGCACCACGTTTTCTTGATCCTCCATATTCAACGGTTGAAGGAAAGCGAAACACTGAGAGAGAACAGTGAGATCCTGTTCGTGCACACTGTGTGCTTCACTGTGCGCGTACAAAAGTTACGCACAGCTCTGTCGGTGGAAACGGTCGCTAAATATGTTAACAGCTTGTACGTGTACAGCTGAAGTACTGCACAAAATGTTCGTGAACAATTGTGCCGCACACGATTCTGGTGGAATAGTACCTTTACAATCACCTGTGCATTCGATGTATTCAAAATTTATTCTAGTCTCCCATCTGGGTGTCCATAATATGTAATACTTTCATCGAGCTGTATGTACATTGTACATACTTCATACATACTACATCCATACTTTCATTGGGCTTCGTGGGAATAGATACGAATATGGATATAAATTCTTGTTTTGTCAATCTTGTCATTTTATATGTCACGAATGTGTTTTAGTATTCTTTCATTGGGTTGTATTCATTTAATTCATATACTTGAAATTTATGTGTGTTATTCTAGTTATAGTTGATTGTATTTAAACATTTCCTGCAATTGGGTTCTACCTGTTTCAAATAAATCCTCATTATTTTAATTATCATTATTCTGGAATTAACAGTGAAGGTATCGAAGTTATCCTATTGAGCGAAACTCGTTTCCGGACTACCAACCGTGACCCGCATCGATCTGATCGTTCCATCGAAAATGGTGGAGGTACCACGATCTACGTAAGACTCTATGTTTTGAATATCCAAAATTTGCGAAATTTATAAGCCACCGGAATAGTTGTATCTACGAGTAACGGTATCGTTTCGTGCTACAACAGCCCGAACATCGGACATCACCTTGAAGAAGATGATCTTCGTATCATCCTAAACGACAATATCCCATCGCAGCTAGAGATTTTAACTCCAAGAGTCCAGTGTGGCCCAGCAGAAACAGAAACCGAAATGGGCGTGCCCTAGGAAAGTTCAAACAACAGAACACCAAAGTGACAGTTGTGGCTCCAATGGAGCCACTTACTTCAACAATAAATCCAGATGTTCTCGATATAGTTATAATGAAGAACGTGAACAGAGATTTCCAATCCAGCTCCATTGAGGCGCTGAGCTAGACCATAATCCAGTCATTATGCAACAAATTCGAGGAAATTCTTCGATCATCGGTCGATATAGCCACGATTCACTCTGACGACAACCAACCGTTTAGGCGCACGATAACGTACCGTATCGTGAGACTAATCAGAGAGAAAAACAAGGTCAGAAAAATTGCACGTCTTCCGGTACTCAATCGGATTGTATTCGAGACCCGACCTCCGAAGAGTGAACATCTCCGGTGTGCCGACTACCTGCTTAGAGAAGTGCTATAATTTGTGTAGAGTGTTGTGAACAATGTGCGAACTATTAGACACAGAAATTAGTTGAAATAAAGTGCTTATTTTATATTGAAAATATTGCTATCGAAAGAACACTATAGTGCGAAGCCCCAAAATGAAACCCCAGTCATTTCCGCCACTCCCGAATAACTACTCAAACAATGTGTCATCCAGCAGCGAAGAAGATGACATTGAAGTGAATAATATTCCATGGCAGCAAGTGGAAGGAAGAAAAAGGAGAAAAGTTTCCACATCCCAAGAAAAGAAGTCCTCAACAAAAATATCAAACAGTTTCGAAGCTCTTCCTATCGAGGAAAACTCCATAGCAGAAAATAACGACTCCGTCAAAGTAATCAGACCTCCTCCCATATACATATATGGAGTAACAAATTACCCTCAAATGATTGCGCAAGTGAGGAACTGCTTGGAAGACGAGCAATACACCACAAAAAGTATGGCGAACAACACTGTTAAAGTTAATTGCACAACTCCCGACAGCTACAGGAAACTTATAAGGTACTTGAAAGAAACAAATATCATCCATCACACATACCAGTTGAAGGAAGACCGGGCATATAGAGTTGTAATAAAAAACCTCCACCACTCCATTCCTATTGCAGATATCGCAATTGAGATAAACAAACTGGGCCACAAGGTGAGGAACATAATAAATGGAAGAAATCGTTCCACAAAACAGCCACTGAACCTCTTCTTCGTGGATCTGGAACCCTCCAACAACAACAAAGATATCTATAATGTGACCAGAATCCAAAATATTTTTGTTCAAATAGAGCCCCCTCACAAGTCGAAGAATTTCATAGTGCAATGTACGAGATGCCAATTATATGGGCACTCTAAAACTTACTGCAACAGACCTTATGCATGTGTTAAATGCGGATGTTCACATGACTCATCAACCTGCACCAAATCCAAGGACTCTCCAGCTACATGTGCATTGTGCGGAAAAAACCATACCGCAAACTACAAAGGATGCGAATACTACCAAAATCTGATCAGAGAAAACTCCACAAGGAAACGCACTACCATTACTCCAGTAAAACAACCATTGAGTCAAAACTTGAATGGCAACTTCAGCCAACATCAAACCCATAACAAACCGCAAATCGCCAACAACTCGCAATCAGAAACACCACCTTTTCCCAATTCCTGGAGCAATCGAATCAACCAACAAAATGAAAACAAATCCTATGCCGAAGCATCCAGTAATAGTCAAAGCAATTCCCCTGATTTCCCACCTAGGGCACTTTCGTCTTTTTTGGACGAATTCAAAGCTATGTTCAATCAACTTCTACAACAGAACAGCATGGTAATGAACATGCTCTCAACTCTCATAAATAAGATAAATTAATGGTGAAATTCTTACGAATCGCACAATGGAACGCCAATGGACTAGTCCAACACAAAGAAGAAGTGAAAATATTTCTTTCCGTCAACCAGATAGATATTCTCCTAGTGAGTGAATCACATTTTACAGAAAAAACATATTTCAAAATACCTAACTACATCACCTATCAGACAAATCATCCCGACGGAAACGCACACGCAGGATCGGCAATTCTAATAAAAAATTCGATCCATCACCACGAAGAACCGAAATTCCAAAGGGACCATTTACAATCTACTGCAATAAAAGTGAAAGCTTTACCCTATGAACTCACAATTTCAGCGGTCTATTGCCCGCCCAAACACAATTTGAAAGAAAGCGACTACCTGGAGTATTTTCAAACTCTTGGAAACAGATTCATTGCAGGCGGTGATTACAACAGCAAAAATACCAGATGGGCTTCTCGTCTCACAACAACCAAGGGTAGAGAAATGTTGAAAGCTATCGAAACAGGTAGATACTCATTTATGAGTGGAGGAACCCCAACTTACTGGCCAACAGATCAACGGAAAATCCCAGACTTACTCGATTTCTTCGTAACAAACGGTTTGAATTCTACCTTCATGGAAACCATACCTAGTTACGACTTATCATCGGATCATTCCCCAACTATCCTTACCGTTGGAACATCAATCAGTTTAAAAAAAAACCCAACTAGACTACATAACATCAAAACCAACTGGGACCTATTCAGAGACAATATAGACAAAAACTTGAATCTGAATATTCGACTCAAAGAAACAGAAGAAATCGAAAACGCCTCTGAATTATTCATTAAAATTCTACAAGAAGCTGCAAAACTATCCTCCCCGGAATTGAGAACACATAAGATAGTTCAAGACGTTCCGCTAGAAATAAAAAACCTAGTAGCTGAAAAAAGAAGGGCTAGAGCAAAATGGCAACGAACTCACACACCAACAGATCGCAAAATCTTCACTGATAAAAGTCGAAAACTGAAAAAGCAACTCAAACAAATAAGGGACGAAAACTTCGAAAACTACATCTCCAATTTGTCCAGAACTGATAACTCTATTTGGAAGCCCATAAAAAACTCTAAGAAACCGAAAGAACCTGTCCCTCCCATTCGTAAAAATCCATCCGAACCTTGGGCAAGAGGCGACGACGAAAAAGCCAAATTATTTGCGGAATACTTATCTACTGTTTTCGAACCATTTGAGAATAATGAATCGGACCACGAGGTAGAAAATGACCAATCCAATTCACCTTCAGTACCCACTTCAATAAAACCAGTAACACCTAAAGAAATTGCCGAAGAAATCAAACTTCTGAATCTGAAGAAAGCTCCTGGTATTGACCTAATCACGAATAAAATATTGAAAGAACTTCCGAGAAAAGGATTAGTCATGCTTACAGTTATCTTCAACTCAATTCTACGGACTGGATATTGGCCGAAATGTCTGAAATCAGCTCAAATTATAATGATTCCGAAAGCAGGTAAAGATCCCAATGTCGTCTCGTCATACCGACCGATAAGTCTATTATCTAACATTTCAAAACTCCTCGAGAGGTTGGTCCTTCGAAGACTGAATAGAGACTGTCCACCTGATACTTGGATCCCGGTACACCAGTTCGGTTTCAGGCAGAAGCATTCCACCATTCAACAAGCACATAGAATAATTCGAGTCATAAACAATGCAATAGAGAACAGACAATACTGCAGTGGTATATTTCTCGACGTCAAACAAGCGTTCGACAAAGTCTGGCATCCAGGACTGATATTCAAAGTGAAGCAGATTCTTCCAGCCTCGTACTTCCGTCTCATTCTATCCTACATTAGTGAAAGAACTTTTCAAACTAGAGTGAACGAAGAGAAATCCGAGTTTTATCCAATAAAAGCAGGAGTCCCCCAAGGAAGTGTTCTGGGTCCGATACTATACTTATTGTACACTTCAGATATTCCCGTGGCAGAAGGTACTACTATCGGGACTTTTGCGGATGACACCGCAATTCTTTCGTCACACTCAGATCCACAAGTGGCTTCGTCTCTAGTACAAAATCATCTCAATATTCTACAACTGTGGCTGAAAAGATGGAGAATCATAGTGAACGAAACAAAGTCACATCATATTACTTTTTCCATACGAAAAGAAGTATGTCCCCAAATAAAACTCAACAACGTTCCAATTCCCCAAACTAACACCGTCAAATATCTTGGCCTTCATCTGGACAGCAAATTGACGTGGAAACACCACATAATCAAAAAGAAAAAACAAGTTGATCTCAGAACAAGAGAACTGCAATGGCTAATAGGAAGGAAATCCAGGTTATCTATTGAAAACAAAATACTTATTTACAAAGCAATCATCAAACCTATCTGGACATACGGAATAGAACTCTGGGGTTGTGCCGCTAAATCCAATATTGCTATTCTACAAAGAAGTCAATCCAAAATCCTACGACAACTAGTAGACGCACCCTGGTACGTAACGAACAACACGTTACACTCAGACCTGCAGATTCCAACTGTTCAAGAATGTATCAGTGAAAGGGCCACAAAACACCACGACAGATTAGGTTATCATCCAAATCCCACTATGGAACCGCTGCTGGAAGCAGTACCTAGAAGACTACGAAGACTCTGGCCAATCGAACTACTCTAATTTCTAGACAGGAGATGTCACTGGACGTTGACCTGTTCATGTAAATTCTAGATAAACACATTAGCTCATAGAAATTGTAAAAATATTCTGATTGCTAATAAAGACTACATTAAAAAAAAAAAAAAAAAAAAAATCGGATTGTACCACAGCGAACATTCCCAAAAAGGAAGTACGCAAAGCGTTGTCAGAGTTCAGGAACGAATAATGGCAGCTGGGACGGGCCCAAGGGGGGGGGATCATTTTGTTTATGTTTTTGTTTTCCATTTCGATTCAATTGTGAATATATTCGTATTTAAATCGTTGCATTTGTCATAATAATTTCCAAAATATCGAGAAAAAACTGAAGAAAAAAGGGAGATAGGAGAATTCGGTACTATGTTTGTTTTTCATAATCTAGATATCTTAAGTAGAAACCGTTTTCACATTTTTGAAGTCGAAGACTGTAGCAAAAAACAACATGTTAATGCTCCTAAAATTAATAATTCTTGAGGTAGGTATTCAGGATTTCATGATTTCATGTCGTAGGTAGCGTCAAATTCATAAAATCTGTTTCATATCAACATCTTGGTCATAGAAGATAAATTATTCCAATAAGTGACACCTCTTTTCTGAATTCATTTATCACTGTTGATATGGAACAGATTTAATGAATTTGACGCTACGTACGATATAAAATCAGAATTCCTAAATAACTCAAGAAATATTAAATTTAGGAGCATCAATATGATAGAACATTATCATAATTTTTCTTCGCACACTCCAACGCAATCATGAAAAAATAGGATTCCAATTTGAAAAAGAAAGTTATGAGTCAATCTTGATCCCAATTTTTGACGCAACATTTGGAACACCCTGTGACGAATTTTACAAAATTCAGCAAATATTTCTACAATCTTCGACTTCAAAAATGAGAAAACAATTTTTGCTCAAGATATTTAGAAAAGGAATAACAAATACGATACCGACTACTTTTATCTCTTTTTTCTTCAGTTTCTTCTCGATATTTTGGAAACTATTTTAACGAATTCAACTATACGTGTACGAATGTATTAAGGATTGCATACTCTATCCAATTCGAAAACAAAAAAACAGAAAAAAATTTTTTATTTTTGTTTCACTCCCTGTATAATTGAAAGTGGTCATGCTTCAATAATATTTTAGCTCGGTAGATAATGTCAAACAATAACATAATCCCAATTTTCAGATTTCAAATAGGTCCGGTCTCCAGAAATGCCTAATGGTGAGAGGGACCCCTACCTGTCAACTCGCGAAATTTTTGTTGAGTCTCTTGTTCTACAGGCGGATGAACAATGGACCACTAGGCCTCGGTTCTGCCAGAAAAGGCACTGCAGATGAAGAAGACTAAGCAAACCATAGAATATCGCAAGTCACAACAAAAATCGTTCAAAACTCTTAATACATCCTCAGTTCCAAACACTAATATTGCAAATAGATCGAAATCGACAAATCAAATTGGGAAATTTTGTTCAGAATTGTTTCTTCAATATGACTGATTTAGGTCAAAACCGTTTCCCTACTGAATTGGGAATATGTTTTTTTCAAGAAGTATCTTTGACATACATTTTCTGTTTTATTCCCTAGTTATGTTGCTTTTCTTTATTTCATGGAATCTGTAAGCAGAAGAAAGGCTCATTTTTTATCAAACGAAATATATTTCCTGAAAATTTAGTTCCTTTTATTCTGTGCAATGGACCCATGTTAGGCATGAGCAGTTTTAATATTATGAATCTCATCGAAGTGGTCAGTAATTAACTTTGATTTTTTCATCTGCCCAACATTCAATCATGTATATTTCTATATTTTATGGAATCTGCTTTTTTCGTGAAAAATATCTTGTTTTATGATTCTTGAAATTCTGAGGTACACCAATGAATGAAACTGAACTAAATTAAACAATGAAACAAAAAGTGTGTCTCAAAGTTTCGAACATACTTCAAGGGATTCGTCACAAAAAAAAACGATTCTATGAAATAAAGGAACTCACATTATTGAATATTAGGTAATTGGTAAATTAACGTTAATTTCTCAAAATTTTGATTTCCAATATTTACTTCGTTCATGGGATAAAAAGAATAGATTTTTCAGAAAAAATATTTTCTCTGCTGAAAATGGGCCATGCCCTCACTTTCAGATGCCATGAAAGAAAGAAAAGCTACAAAACTGAAGAAACAAACAAGTAGTGTTTCTCAAAGTTTGAAGCAACATCAAAATACTCTTCATGAAAAAAACAAACTCCATCAAATCTTCTTAATTGAATATTCGGTAGATGGAAAAAAAGTTAATTACTCCTCACTCTGTTGAAATTCATTTTTCTACCGGAGCAAATGTTATGCCATAATATGTATAAGGGTTTCTGGTTAATTCAATGTCCAGTTGGAAAATTTTCGATGAATTTCCCCCCCAAAAATTTGGCTTCGGCCCGTCCCTGAATGGCAGAGCAAACTGAAGGACCTAAATACCAAGGATAACTCGATATGGAAATTTTCTTATGTTCTTAAATCAGACTGCATTACGAAGAAGCTTCCTGACAGGCATAATAAACGCAGTCCTCCGACTGTGATCTTCATACCAAAACTAGGTAAAGATAAAAAATTCCCGAAACTATCATCCACTTAAGATTTCACGATATCGTCGGGAGACACAATATACTCCCGGATAAAAAATTTAGTTTTCGTCCCCAATATTCTACCGTGGATCAAAGGATCAACTTCTCACCTAGGTACTGGTTTTGAATGGAAACCAGTAACAGGTGCGGTGTTTCTTGATCTTTCTAAAGCCTTTGACACTGTGTTGCATGACGGCCTCGTCTTCAAACTCCGTGAAACGAAAGTACCATTTTCACTGTGTCAAATGATCCACCCATTTCTTCAAAATCGCATTTCCAAGCGGAAATTTCTGATTCGATATCTCAACCTTAAGAACTCGGCTCCGGTGTACCCCATGGAAGCGTATTGTGTTTTCTACTCACGCCATCTACACATCAATCCCAAAAAAAGTATCGCAATTCTAGTAACACGGTGAAGAGTCCTACCCTCGGTCCTACCCCATAGTAATATCAAAATGTTTGGAAGAGATATTCCCTGGCAATCTCAAGTTTAATACCTGGGAGTTATTCTAGATTGTGAGCTGCAATTCCATCAGAACACCAAACATGCAATTCGAAAGGGCGAAATTATCTCCACTCAACTGTGACCGCTGCTTTGCCGTTGCATACAAATGTCTGTTCACAATAAGTTTATTCTTCACAGGTCAATCATAAGACTGACTATTTCTTACGCTGCTGTTTGCTGGCTGCACGCCCTCAGCCTCACTCATTTGAATAGATTGGAAATCTTTCAACGCAAATTTCTCAGGACCGCCTTCAATGCTCCCTGGTTCGTTCAGAAAAGCTCTTGACTATGACGCATCAATTTCTTGATACAAGCTTCCAAAAGTTGACCTCCTGGATGAATCCATGCCAAACAACCGTCAATAAGCGGTAATTCGCCATAATTTTTTCTCTTCCCATGGGACACCCAGACTCGCTTACCGCACCCTCGTAAATGTCCCATTAGGAGACTGGCGCAACAATAGGTTCGTCCATTAGATTTCTCCTGTCGTGAAAAAATGCACTTGGCCAGCATTTCGATGGAAAGTGATGGGTTTTACGGGCTCCTAAAGTTGGCCCGGAAAACTCAATTGCCAATTTTTCCACTCTTGATGAAAAATTCTTTTTTTTTTCGAGCAGAATGTAAGTTGGCCTGAAGTCAAATTTTCAGTACCTACGGTCGGAGAGTTTCCATTTTTTTCCGCACTCGCCTGCACTTACCTAGCATGAGCAATGAACAAAAATTTTTGTTAAAAAACCACTAACCTGACAGACCCGTGAAACATTTGATTATGAACTGAAGACCCAAAATTCTTCTTCCTAAATCTACACTTCTAAGTTCGATAATTCCTTTCGAAATTAACTGTTGACATGGGTATCTACAATACCATACGATCCACATTTGGTGAATCGGTCGTCAAGAGACAGAAAGACTGTTCTCAAATTTTTTTATCATTATCATTTATCACCCCCGTCAAATATCACACAATCAGTAGCCGGTAGCGCCAACATTTATATGGGTACTGCTCGTGAAATTGACATTATTTTGAAATAGATTAATATTCCGGCATTTTTATGCTTTTGTTATGAACAAAGGTTGAATCCGTTTGTTATTCCAAGTTTCTGTTAATATGTCGTGGATCTCGTCTATGCTACATAAAAAATGCTTATGGATGCCACGGATATTACTGTGAACCAACAAAAAGCCAAGAGACTGACCCCCATCCCACTTTTAACATACAAAACCTCACCCATTTCTCCATATGGACAGAACTCCAGGCAGGCAAATATCTACGATATTTTCTGACCGGGGCAAAAATTCAAGATGCCCCGCCCTTTAAGGTTGGATATGAGAATTGAAAGATTTTGAAATTTATATTTATTCAGTACTGAAATGAATTGAAGGATCAGAATGAAAACGAAATTTCTTGAGCAATATTCAACATGTCATAACTTCGAGAGGAATGATAGTACAAGAAAAAACAACAAAGGAAATTATAGCCCCTAGTTTTTCTATTATCACTTCAAAAATTTAGAAGCGTCTGTAGTTTTTGAGTAATATCAGAAAAACCAAACAAAAGAATTTTCAAAAAAGAAGAAGTTTCGTTTTTTAGTCGATATGCTATTATGTTCCTATACGCAACTGATTTTAGGTTTGAGGTTCCCAACAAAAAGTTTTTCAACAAACTGAAGAGCTGGACGACTTCCCTAACCTCTTCCACCATGAAGAGCATTATACATCATCTAGAACACTGTTTTTCAACCTGAGGGTCCCGGCCCCCTGGTGGGTCGCGAAGCCTTTATAGGGGGGTCGCGAGAGGTCGAGAGTACTAGGTTCCAGTTCACTAAAATCAATAAATTTCAGAAAAAAAAGGTTTGTCAAGAAATAGTTACTAAAAGAATACTGGTAATGTTATTCATACAAATAAATTATCAAAACAAATTCTTTGATTACTAGTTCATTTCGATGTGGAGGTTGCGCTTGTTTTTATTCACTGAGAAGTTATGAGACAATTATTTGTTTTCCTGAAAACTTAATTTGGGTTTTCTCTCTATGTCTCTGAAACAAGAAACACTTAGAAAAAATTTTTTAATAATAATAGGAAGGCCCCTGCTTGAAAATCTGAGCACAAATTTGTCAGGGGCCGAAACTTTTCATGAAAAGAAATGTTGCCCAACAATGAACAAGAAAACACTTTGAAATCTTGAGCTTAACTTTTCGGAGTCTAAATCAGACTCCTTCGTCAGATGATAACTAATTTTCATTCAACTTTGTAAAATCGTGACAATTTTTCCTCACATTATTGACATTATCTAATTCGAATATACTGGATGGTTAAAAAGTCTGGAAGCGATGATTCTGTTCCGCACACAAATGGAAAATCGGAATTTTGATACTGGGGTCATTGGTAATTTTGCCAGAGGCATCGAGTGGGCTCCACAGATTTTGAACCCAAAAGGGCCTTATACATTATATGTGGCCCAACCTTGATATTTCGAATGCAAACCCATATGTTTTCCTTGCAGATTCGGATAAAGAGGGAAATGTTTTATCTGACTTGGCTAAACTAAAAAATTTTTCGTCCACATATCTCGCATAAGGCCCCATCGGGTTCAAAATCTGATTGACCTTATCAGTATTAGAATATGAATATTTCCATCCTGGTCTCAATGAACGCCGCAGATGTTTTAACAAAAAACGCGCAATCTCGGCAATATGTCATATATGTCTTTCTGGTCCTAAAATCGATTCATTATACAAAATTACGAAAGACCCCATCAGTATCAAAATTTCGACCATCTGTGCGCGAAATGAATTCACTGCTTCTACAGTTTTGAAACAAACGATATGTGAATTAATGTTACCTCACTTCCCAGTTCTTCAATGAGAGACGACGGCCACATTTTCAATTCAATTTAGTTTTCTTTCGCTATGACAACATTTTCATTTCGCCCTTGAGGACGTTTATTCAAGTGTTTTAAATGCTGAAATAAGTCAGAAAAAAAAGCTATACTCCCAAAAGGAATTCCAGATAAAAAATTAATTCCAAGTTAATTGACTTGGCTTCACTGGGCTGTGGAAAAACTTATTCTTTTTTTATTTGTGTTTACACTGAAAGGGTGAAGTTCCATAACTATGGTCAGTAATTTGCTATTAAAAACTACTTTACCTCTGTATGGTAAAGCAAATTTCGATGGAGAACCCATACTTGTAACTACACGAATGGAAATTCTTGACAATACATTTACAATACAATACACATTTCAATATTTTTAACAAACATGGAAAATGCCAGGGTTGGGGGGTCGTGAAATTTATTTTCGATACTTTGGGGGTCTTGTCATGGAAAAGGTTGAAGAACTCTGATCTAGAAGATACCCTCCACGGACTTTATTTAAAACACTAGAAATATATTTATGTTTTTTTTGTTACTATCTATATATTATATAAATATGATTGCATTGTAATAGGCTGAAGGACCTCAGGTCAATGGTCTTGAATATGAATGAAACTGCCTTCAAGACAATTTATATTAATATTCGAAAGAAATCACTAAAGAGAATTTCAATTGAAAAATGATATTATCGAGTTAATGAGTTTTTGAATGATAAAAATTTGAATGAACTTCAAAAAAATTTGAATTTTGATTTATTTATCATCTGTATTGTTGATTGTATACTGTTCTAACATAATCTACACCTACATGGCAAAAAAAATTTGGAGTGAAAAACGAAACTTTAAAAATTTAGAAAAATTTCTTGTTGTTGGTTTTTCTGATATCACTCTCAAATTACTGATGCTACAAAATTTTTAAATAATAACCCAAAAATATGAAACCCGGTTCTAAAATTACTTTTTCGTTCGTTTTTTGTAGATACGCATTCCTACCGGAGTTATGGCTTATTGAAAATTGCTCAAAATATTTCGATTTTATTTTGATCGTTTAATTTATTTTGGGAAGTGTAGATATACAATTTCAGAGCTTTCGATTCTCATATCCAGTCATAGAAGGGGTCATTTGGGGGCCCGTCATAATGAATTTTCGCCCTGGTAAGAAAAAATCTTAGATCCGGGGCTTTCCATTGATCGGGTAAACAACCATTACTGAAAATTTGCTTTGTAATATGTGTTGAAGAATCTAATGAACTCACAACAATGAAATATCTGTGAAACTGTGGATGAAGGGATTCGACACAGAATGGGAGAAAATGGTTTCCGTAAGAAATCCAACTGAATTGAACCATTTTAAAGTTCATTCAAATCGATAATGCGAAATCTTTTCTTCAAGGTTTCCACTATACAATGAAATATCCCACTACTCTCAGGGGTATGACAACACAAAAGTGTAACCAGCAACTTTAACTTACTTCAGCCTTCCTGGCAATTCCACAATAAAAAGCTCCTCGGTTATTTGTATTAAAACGATAAACTTGTAAAGAGTTTAAATTATCAATTCAAATTTATTACATCAGTTCATAACAAGCGGAGCTTGAAGAGTTCGTTTATCATCACAATGAAACCGCGGTAGGGGTGAATTGATGAGTGGTATTTGCATATATTCAAATAACTTAGAACGAAATACTGAATTGGATCTTGGAAGTGAAGTTTCGGGAAATTAAAACGTAAAATAATAATCCAGGGAGGCTTCCTATGAAAAAGGAAGTTTAGTATTATTGATAAGGAATTGAATTATCATCAACGCATTCAATTAGCAAATCTAGTGACCTCATACGAACTTTAAAAATTGATAGTCTTTTTCACCTCACAAGATGAAAACATGAGAATAGTAAAAACCAATGTCTTACCTGTGCTCTTCGAAATCAATCCAATGGAGTTGTTTGAGTGATCAGTTAATATAAAATGATGAATCAGAAGAAAAACAATGCGAAGATTCCGTAGATTTTATTTTATACAATAGTTTTGGCATTTGAATATGGATAAAGAGTAGGGTATACGACTATGAAGTGTACTGCAGATGAAAGTAGACTTGGTTGCTCTTTTAAAAAGAAGGAATTTGCTCCAAAAATATTCTTGAAATTGTCCACAATGATGTATGTGTTCCAATGGGATTCACCGCTTCAGAAGGAACGACGTATTAACTCACCTTCATCGATGACTATACCAGGATGTGCTACATCTACTTTTTGATGGCTTGAGATGAGGTATATGAAAATTCATATCTTGAAAAATTGAAAGAAAATCAGAAGAATATGAAAATTAAGGTACTGAAAAGCGATAATAGAAAACTGAATTCTGGCATCATTTATCAAACAACAAAGAGCCACATGTCGGAGCAAAATGGAATGCCCGAAAGGTTCAACAAGGTGGTTGTTGAAAAGGCCATATGTCTTTAGTTTGATTTATGTAGGTCTTTATGGATTGAAGCTTGCAATGAAACTTGTTATTTGAAGAAGAACTACGATTGTTGAAATATACTATACACACCATACAAGCTCTAGGCGGGAAGAAAACGACATCTTGCCAACCTGGTTGTACAAAAGCGTAACATGGGCGCCTGCAGGGGGTGGCCAAGGGGCCGTGCCCCCCCCCCCCCCCCCCCTGAGACTTTGATCTCCTATCGAGTTGATAACTCCCTGAGTCGTGTTGAGCACTTTTTGGGTGAAAAAATCATGGAAAGTTTTGGAAGCCGAGGAATTTCATGTTTTTGTTTACATAAAACGAAGTAATAAATTCATAAACTACCCCATGCTTATCGTCTACCAGATGTTCGTTTTATGACCGTGGCTTCTTTGATGGCGGATTCTTGATGCGACAAGTGGGGCTACTCTCATATTTCAATAATTATTGTCCATTCTCCAATCCCAATCAGAATATTTTTTTCCGAGAAGGGGGAAATATAGAATCTTTTCATTAGTATTTTCATTCTAGAGAAAGATTTATTCGAATTCGAAACAATTGTATTCAGAGAGTATTCTTAGTTTTTAGTGTCTTTGACTGCAAATTGTGTTATATCGGGGGATACTTCTTTGATTATTTACGTATCTGATTTTTTCGTTCGGCGCCTCTTAATGTGAAGTTTCAACTATTATAATTGTAGATGATTTATAAGAAGTGTAAGAAATCCGAAACGTGGCAGTCTTTGGGGTCTGCGGGTAGAAGTGAAAACAAAGTAACACGTGAATTGTATCGTAGAGCGTCGACCTATTAGATTATTATTTGCGAATGATTCTTGATTTGTTAGGATGTATTTATGATCAATTTGAACTTCCTTGATTCCTGATCATGAACACTCCTTTGAAAACCAAAATTAATTCAAAAATGATAACCGATTAGTTCGACGATACAGTTTACAAGTTGCTCAGATTTGACTTCTATCGGCAGTCCCGGAAGACTATTTTTTTCTTGTTTGTTGAAAGTCCGTTTTACTTATGTTTCTACATAAATTTCATATATTTTCATGAAAATAATAATAGTTTACAGCAAAGTGCGTACTACAGGTCAAAATAAACAATTCACCAATCAATAAGTGTCGAACAATCATCACAAAATTCTATAGTAGAATAATAACATTTACTAATCAACATAATTTTGATTTTCTTCTTGGACGTTTGCAAATTGAGAGCCTTCAAAATTTTAGGTAGGCAATTATACAATTTTATACTCTGGTACATGGGGGAATACTCAAATTTTGTGTTCTATGCTTAGTTATTAACAGAATTTCTTGGTTCCTAGTCCTGTATTCATGGTTGTCATATAATTGAGTCCAATTTAGTGAATTTTCTTCAGCGTATATTAAACATTTGAATATATATATGGTAGAGATAGAAAATTATTTTCAACGAAAACTGGTCTGCGAGACGTACGAGAACTTAAATTAAATATTATAATAATGATCCGTTTTTGAGCTATGGAAGCTCTATTGAATTCTACACAGTTTCCCCAGAGTAAAATGCAGGAGCCGATCTACGACTTTTTCTGGTCGGGGCAAAAATTCATGGTGGCGCCCCCCTTCTCAAGTTTGATGTAAAAATTGAAAGCTTTTTAAATTTATATCTACACAAATGGAATGAATTAAAGGATCAAAGTAGAATCGAAATTTCTTGAGCAATTTTCAACAGGCCATAACTTCGAGAGGAATGTTCGTACAGGAAAAAAAAATAAGGAATTGTAGCTCCCAATACCTATCTTATTATTGGATTATGACTTTGAAATCTTGCAACGTCATAACATTTCGAGTAATATTAGAAAAACCAACCACAAAAAATTTTCAATACCGATGTCGCATGCACCTTATCGTTTTTCGACAAATTTTTCATCATATTCTTCTAATTAAGATACATCCTTATGAAGGATGTCTTTTCACTGATAGGTTTTTGAATTGAGAAGAGACTGTGCAATCTAAGACATGTAGAGAGCAAGGCCTGTAGCCACTTGACGACTGTACATTTATATGTGACGACTGCTCCCCTTATCGGTTTCCCGGATGAAAATGTCTTCATGAAGAAATCTGAGGGCTTTTTCATTATAAGAAAATCCTCATAATATGGTGTTGAAAATGAAGAAAGTCAAAGCAATGTCTAGTATTTTGAATTAGGAGGTCAAAACTGTTGATCAAGAGGAGTAGGTATATTGCTTCTTTACGGAAAGAATTTGGGATGTCAGATTGTAAGACTATTTGTACTCTATAGTGATTAAGCTTTGTGTGACTTTGAAAGTAAGATATCTGACCCAAAAACTCCATAACAAGAAATGATAGGAGGTCTAGGGTCGGTATTAATTGTTTCTATTGTAAACGCTATTCTATTTGATGATTGTTAAAATTTGTATTAGCAAACTTTCTTTGAAATAAAGATATATTATTATTATTATAAACGTGTCAACTGAGAATTGAGACTCGACCTCAGCTTCAAGGCCAGTTTTGGCCGATAAAAACCGGTCATCAAACTGAAGTTAAACTTCAATTCTCGGTTGACACGTTTATTATACCGACTCTGTGCTTGTCGGTTATGACTCGCCCAGATATAGCACATTATTGTGAATGATAGAGTCCATGAGTGTTTTTAATTCTTATATTAATTGAAAGAAAGGCAGACTCATTTTAAGAATTATATTCTTTGACGATCGATTTCGGCTCTAGGCCATCATCAATTCAGCAGAAATTGGAAAGGAGTAACGATAAATGATGACAGTGATAGAATTGGCCATTGAGGGCAGTTGGAAACAGGCTGCTCAATTTCAGAGGTGAATTTCTCGAAATACAGATACAATACGGAAATCACTAATCTGAATTTGTATTTGAAAATCGAGAGTATTTCACAAAACTTGACTCAAATAGAAGGAAATGTATTAAATTTAGCTAGTGTTGTGATTACAACATTAAGAAACTCGTGGCAGAAGGTAATTCCAACACTCATGCTTTCGAAAACTCGCTCCTTCGTCGCTCATTCTGCAACTTGTTTTAGAATATACCATTACAACACTAGCTTAATTTAATACATTTCCCCATATATTTCAACATAATAAATAAACCTTCTCTGTGATGCCTAGGCCTTTGGCCTTGTTGATTGACCTGAAATACCGTATACGTGATTGGAACCATCGGTTAACTCTGGCCCAAAAAACTGTTCCAGTTTTCCCGCAGCACGATTTGTATCCACTCAAATAACTCCGTGCAGCGGTAGCACGATGAATGATTCATTAAAATCGTTCCTTTTCAGTTTTCATCTGAATCCACATCAATCAACAAAAATGGCCTACGATCAATCTGAATTAATATTACCCCGATTCTCAATATTTGCATATCGTACTTCCTCTATTGATTTTGAGAGAGGAGAAGGAATATTGCAACTGCTGAACAGGCAGTTTTAATTGGATGAACGAAATGTCGAAAGCTTGGCAATAAAGGTGAATAATTCTTCATGGTTAGATTGGACATGAGCAGGAAACTGAAATATTTTCGATCCCTCAGTATTTATTATATTCGAAAATTTAATTTTTTTGTGGTCATTAATCAGTCTCTCTGAGTTTTTCATCGAATATTGGGTAGTTCAGATGTCGTAATTCGATGTTGGTTTTTCACCACATTCTACCCCATGTGACTCACCTGCTGAATTTTTGCCTTCAGTCAGTATTCTGTTTTCCCAAGTCAATGGAAAAAAAACTCTCGTCATTCCGGTGCCACAGGTAAATGATCCAAAAGATTTTAATAACTTGAGACCAATTAGTGTTTTACCCACATTATCGAAAATATTAGAAGATATTATGAGTAAACAATTAAAATCACACTCGAAGGATTTTGAAATTGTCCCCCTGTGCAATGGGGATATAGAGAAAATCATAGCTGCAAGACAGCACTGTTGCATATTACTGATGACATATTTAGGGCAACAGATGACGGTAAGTTGACACTCCTTACACTTTTGGACTATTCAAGAGCTTTCGACACGCTTGATTACGGATTGCTTGAGGCCATACTTGTTCACTATCTTGGGTATATCTGTTGGAGCAGTGGAACTTTTCAAGCGGTGTATTACGACAAAAAGATATCTTCTTTCTTGGAAATCGTTCGTGGTGTACCACAGGGGTCTATCTTGGGACCAATACTTCTTATAATGTATGTATCTCAATTTCCTAAATATGTTCTGTCCTGCATGAAACATTATCATGCCAATGACAGTCAAATGTACATCTCATTTTACCCGGACGAGATCATGCAAGCTATGGCTGCTCTCAATTTTGACCTTGATACAATTCAGAAAGTTTCTCACGACTACTGCTTGCAACTGAATATTAGTAAAAGTGTTGCCATACTGTTTGGTTGAAAAAATGACAGGCTTGAGTTTCTGGCGGGTGATAATGCCGTTGTGGTTAATGGAGAGAGGGTCATTGTATGTGATAGGGTGATTGATGCTGAGTTGAGGTTCGCAGAGCATGTTTCTTCGAGTCTACAGAAAGCATATATGATGTTGAAATTAGTTTATCGTAACCGTGAAGTACTAAATAGAAAAACAAGGAAGTTGCTCTGTGAATCACTCGTTCTGTCCCATGTGAATTATTGTGATGTTCTGTACGGACCTTGTTTGAGTTTCCATGATAAGCAGAGGATTCAGAAGTTGCGAAATTCATGCTTGCGTTTGATATTTGAAATAAAGAAATTCGAAAGAATCAGCCCTACTCTTCGTATGGCTAACTGGCTCAATATGAACAATAGAAGACCCTCACATGCGCTTACATTCTACTATATAATCCTAATAATTACAGCCCCTCCATATCTTTATAATAAAATAACCTACAGATCAGATGTTCACAATATTAATATAAGATGCAAAGGAACCCTTAAACCGCTAATGCATGAAACTGAAACATTCAAAAGATCTTTTTCATATAACTTACCGCTACTTATGAATAAATTATCGTGGAAACGACGTTTCAAAGATTTATTTTTTGAAAAATTAATGAATGAACAGAACGGGGTTGTGCCTGATTAGAGTAGGTTTATTTATTTTTTTTTCCGTTAATTTTACATCAAAAATTAATGTAATAATACTTTTTTTCATTTTTAGTTGGAAGTAGCTATAAGTGTTATTCGGAAAATAGCAGATGATATTCTAAATTTCATTTAATTTTTCTTCTAGACGAATCATGGGTTAGATAGAACAGTAGATTGACACAAGCAACTGGATCTCGCCTTTTTCTCATTTCAATTTGTATTTGATTTGTTTATATTGTGGAGTTTTGCAGGAATAAAGACCTTTATTATTATTATTATTACTAGCTGGCTCGGCGAACTTTGTTTTGCCTCAGAGATACATAAAGTTGTATCAACAAAACATTGGTATTTTGTCAAGTAGGAGATATATTAGGCGAAATTAAAGTACAAAATATACAAAAAATTTAATTACATTGAAATACATATTTTTGAAACATAGATGAATTCAAAATAGTAATCATCGAAATGAATACCATTTTCAATTCTCTGAGCCTGGAAATGATTTCAATTTTGAATTCATCTATATTTCGAGAATATTTTTGGTGTGGCCTCCGTGAAGGCAGAGAATTTTTTTGTTTACTGTTTTATTTATTTTTTTTAAATACATTGAAATAGGTAGGTATGTACATTGTTATTTACATGAAAAGACTTCACTTTATTCAAGCGGTAACTTATTATTATTCAAAAAATGTCTCATTGTAGTTCCTTTTTTCCCGGGTACAAGAATAATGAGAGCAGAAGGTTTGCCGACTCGTGAACACACAACATACAACTGGCTATGAGAAAAACAACTATTCTCTAGATTCATGCCACACACACACGCCTTGGGATTTGTTAATTGAACGGGTCGGCTGGAATAACGTTGGTTACACTAAAAAATGATATACATCCAACGTTGTTCCATCCGACCATACAATTGTCATAGCAAACGATAGACGAATGGGAAATTGAATTATCCTTAACTCAAATGGCATATCTGTTGGGATCATCGAAATTATGGCAATAAGAACTTCCTCACCTTCATATTTTCCTTCGAGTTTTGTGCAATGTGCAACTATCTGTTCTGGTCAAATTTTTTCTACTGACCAGATGAGAATGTATGCATGTGGCAGGGCTCGTTTTTGCCATTCAATTGAATACATCCAGTATCGAGTTTTCCCGAAGACATTTTTCGTAATAAAATTCATTAGTGACTCCACTTTTTGTTTGAATACTCGTACAGTGATGTCATGTCGATCAATTGATGTTTGTCCGGGAAGAAGCAGTTTGTTTCTTCTCCATGGACTCCAATGAATCTGATTGGATTACCTCTTCTTCTACCAGCTGTTGCAAATGAGTATCTTTGAAAATTACATTATCATTTTTATCAAAATAAACACTTTTCATTTCCTCCGTTAATGTTATCCATACTTTTCTTTCTTGTCCTCTTTGGTTCAGACTCTTCTTCACTCTCTTGAAATGTTCTGTTTTTACCAATTCATCATGCTCACTCACGTATTTATCTTCTTCTGAGAGTATATATTTTACCTTGTCTTCCGTTGTAATATAAGATAATGCAACTACATTTGTCTTTGTATCCCTTGGAGATACTAATAATTTGAAAGTGAAAACGACAAAATATTGTCGTTTTGTAAGACTATTTTTATCAGATGAAATTGAAACCAAATGTGTTTCTGTGTAAACAAAGTTTTCAATTTTATTCAACATTTCTACTTACAATATCTAGAATCTTACCTGTAAACAAAGAAACGATAATACAAGTTTCTTATACTATTGTAAATTCAACCAAATATCAAACACTTCTTCCAATATCTAAACTTAAATTCTTCTCAACCAATACTCATAACAATCAGCGTCAGAAGATTGACATTGACAATGGTTATCAAACCGAAATTTCTCTTTGAAAAGAGATTACAGGAGTCTCATCTCCTTACATATATTTAGAAGAAGAAAAGATCGTAGCGACATCTATTGGCGTTAATCGCAAGAAGGAAAGCTATTTCTAACTTTTTTTAAGTTTTTCATAGTTTTAATGTTTTTTATGTTATCCTCACTGTAGAATAATCCAACAAAAAAACTTTCATAAAAAACAGTTCATCCAATCTTGAGTTATAAATGGTGCAACCGACAATATGGCCGACTGAGTTTCATATATTAAGATTATTATTATCTTTCATTCAGCAACCTTCATTCATACACCTACCATATGGTAGGTGGAATTTTACATACACCTACCATATGGTAGGTGTATGTAAAATTCCTCGTGGGACTGATACCAAATCATCTCATATATATGGGACCCACCATCAGCATCACGAAACGGCCACTTAGAAATAACTCCTATTTTTTGTAGCCAATATATGGGGGGAATTATTCATTTTGACCGAAAATTTATTCAACAATATTTCTGGTACTGTATGTGAGAATTGAATGTTTTTTTAACATCTGTTAGTGTTTGGTTTGAAACGTAGCAAAGGCAAGACTAATTGCAAATTAGTCCGCATAAACGCAGTCAACAATGAGGACTTGTCGCGATAGTTTTTTGTTTCTCAGCACACTGTTTATGTATGTGAACATTCATATTCATTCGATTCGATTGATGGTTTCCTAGTGAAAACGAGTTAAAAACACCTTTGAATTTTGATTTTTCTCGCTTATTTCTGTACTTACAGATTAAAATTTCGTTCTTTGTTTTGGAAAATTCCACGCTTTTGATAATAAAAACCGCTTATTTCTTTTGTATAATTCCGCATCGCATTTTGATTGTGTTTTCAACACCGCATATTAAGAACCGGAAGTTGGGGCAGATTTCCCGCAGCCAAGTGTCCCTGAGAAGAGCTGGGATTTTAGACAATTTGAACAAAAAAAAATAATAATAGAAAAATCAACCCCGACTCATCAAAAATTTTCATCACAAAAATCTTCCGGTCTTGTTAGGACCAATGTTATTTCCGCAAATACAGTCTACTGTTCTCTACAATTTTACTGAGCTACCGGAAATAACATTGGTCCTAACGAGACCGGATGATTTTTGTGCTGAAAATTGTTGATGAGTGAGGGTGGATTTTTTTATTATTATTTTTTTTTCGATTTGCCATCTTTTTCATTCAATGTATTCGGTTGCACTTGGAGTATCTTCGAGTGTTCGCTTTGTTATTTTATAGAGAGCACCTATAAATAGATGTTGATTCACATCAGAAAAATCAGCATACGCATTTCCTTTTAAAATAGTTAATATCTAATTCACATCGCTTAATACGCAAAATAATATCGTAGGTACCCTTATCTACATTGCATGTGTTGAAGAGTTACTTCGATATACTTGTGGTAACCACGTTTATGTACACACCACGTATATATTATAGCTAAATGTATTCAATCTGATTTATTAATTTTCTTGTTTTGAATTGCGGTTAGTTGAAATTGAAATGGCTGACGTGAAACTAGAGAAAGCCAAATTCAACAGAAATTCTTGTCTCAGCGAGATAACGGCATTGCTAGATCTTGCTAATCGAGCTAAATAAAGTAGACAGAACACTTGGATCATCATTCAAAATCCGATTTACCGTACTCGACGAAGTTAGAGAGGAGTTCAATAAGCAGCATCAGATCATTCTTTCTCTCTTATTCCAAGATGATGATGCTGATATGGAATCGGAAGAGGCCATCCGAACGCAATTTCAAAATGACAATTTTGCGATCAAAACTATCTATACCGAATTATTTGATTCAAACCTAGCCAATTTGGATACTTCAGCTCATTCGGTGTTCACGCGGAAACAAAGTTCAGCTTCTTGCATTTTAAATCACTCTACGCCATAGGTTCGTCTTCCTAAGATTGAGATAAAGAAGTTTAGAGGAGATTATACGCAATTTACTACCTTTATTGACTTTTTTGACGCGTTGGTGCATAACAATTCTTGTTTCAATGATATTGAAAAATTTAATTATCAAATTTCTTCATTAGAAGGTCCGCCACTGTCTTTGGTTCGTACGTTACCGATGACTGCTAGTAATTATCAAACAGCATATGATTCTCTGGTTAGTCGTTTTTTAAATGAACGGTAAAGAGCTCAGGCACATTGGAATGCTCTTGAAAATTCTCCGAAAATCAATTGTTCTGATTATAACGCCCTTCGTAAATTATTGAATAATTTCACTGAAAATATCGCTGCGCTTCGCAATTTGCAGTTTCCAGTTGATTCATGGGACTTCGTTTTATTCATGATGATGATAAAACGGTTGGATAACGCAACAGTTACTCGCTTCGAAATAGAAAACGGCTCATCCTCTATTCCCGAATTTCAAACACTACTTGACTTCTTGAACCAATATTGCACCGCAATGGATACACTGGAAGCGTCATCCGCAGTTCCCTTTTCTAATAATCATAATGAGCCATCTTCTAGCTCTAAACGCATCGCATCCTTCTTCACTGATGAGAATGAGTATGTCATCAGGTTCACGTCCTTGATAATTAATTCTGAATGTGATTAACAGGTAAAGGACAATTAATAAACAGACTTACTAGAACTGAGCCGACGTTTCGTTCATATATTTGAACTTTCTCAAGGCTACAAAATGATAAATACTCAGTCAATAACAACGAACAAACACACAAGGATACAAAATATTTCAAACAGTTAAAGAAATCTCACCATCGGGTCAACAACAATTAAAGGAATTAGGTCGAAGACATGCCCGCAGATTAACAGCAACAACGTCATGTGATGAAATTCAAGTCGAAAAATAATAATTGAGAATTATTGTCGCTCTGGTGTTTTCCACGATATAATAGTATATTCTAAAACAAGTTGCAGAATGAGCTCCTATTCCAACACGAATAGCATGAGTGTTGGAATTGCCTTCTGCAACGAGTATTAGACGATATTTTCTCTATTTCAGTCAAGTTTCGTGAAATACTCTCAAAATTCAAATAAAAATTCAGATTAGTGACTTTTGTATTGTACCTTGGCAGTTGGTGTGACTTATGAAATTTGACAGATCACGGAATTAGAATTGATTTGATTCGAAAATTGATGGGAGTTCAGTACTGACAACCACAAAACGAAAAAAATAACTGAAAACAATGATGTAATGAGTTTTATTACAGCACTACTTTCAGTACTGTAATGAACTCATTACGATAGTGAAATAGAGAAACAAACTTAACCTAAACTATATGGACCACAGACAAACAATATACCACCACTACACGTTTTTAATAGATTATTAGGGTGGGGTGTAACGATTTCTATTCTTATTTTTGTACAGAGTTAGGATGTTTGAATAGATTTGACTGAGATTTTGTGTGTCAACTCTATAATTGACGGTGTCATTCAGTTTGATATTAACCATTTTGCCAATATTTCTCTTAAGCCAGTTGGACTCCTGATCGAGAACCTCAGAAGATGTAAAATCGAAACGATGGCCTTCCTCAAACCAGTGAGTGGCCAAAGCAGTCAACCCAGTCTCATCTCTAAATCTATCATCACAATCATATTTATGTTGTCTGATTCTATTCTTTAACTGTTGTTTGGTTTGTCCAATATAACATTTCTGACAGTCAAGGCAAGGAATCCTATAAACAATATTAGACCTATCACTGGGCGGTATGTGATCTTTCAGCCGGGAAAATAGAGAGCATGTTGTCTTAACATTATAAAAGACCAATAGTGTGTCAGGTGATGTTTGTTTGATACATCGCGCCAAACTAGCGCTGAGTGATGGAACGTATGGAAATTTGATATATTTCTTACCATCGCGTATCTCAGGTGGAGAGACCTCAACAATTGATCCAATGGGCCTGAATTCGTTAATTATTTTGTTGGTCAAAGATTTTGGATAGTTATTTTTTTTCAAAATGTCTTTAATTTCCATGATGTTTTCTTGATGAAACTCCGGAGAACTGAGGCTCTTCGATCTGTAAAGGAGGTTCTTTATGCTTGCAATCTTGTATGATCTCGATGTTTCGGAACGGTAATTGATCAAACGACCAGAGTTAGCAGGCTTCATATACCATCTGGTCTTGAGAGAACCGTCTTCCTCACGAATTACTTTCAAATCCGGAATTCGGAATTGTAAGTCTATTCATACTTGTCGCAGATGACATCAAAAACATCACACTTTATTGCATCTTGATAAATTCACTACAAATGAAGACAGAAGAGTGGAAGTTGTACCGTCAACCTCGTCCAGTAATGATGATACTACATTTTCGGCAAGAGTTGATATCTCGAAGTCGTCATCCGTTCTATTGATTGACATGCGTGATAGTTTCGGAATGTTTCATACATTACGCTGTTTCTTAGATAGTGGCTCTATGTCATTCTTCATAAGTAAGCAGGCAGCTAATTTGTTGGGTTTGCCTCGGCACAAAATGGAAATAAATGTTAAGGGCCTAAATTCAAAGAACAGTATCGCTCAACATGGTTCCATAACCATCTCTTTCCGCCCAGTCGAATCACAATCACCTATCTTTGTTACCGATGCTATAGTCTTAGACCAGATATGCGACAAGGTTCCTGCCTCTCAGGTTCCCAAAATTGCTTGGTTGCAGTTCTGTAATCTGAAATTAGCAGATGCGCATTTTCACACGCCCGGTATAATTGTTATATTGCTTGGCGCAGACGTTTTTTCCAAAATTGTTCTCCCTGAAAAAATTATAGGCAAGCCAGGACAGTTGGACGCAATCAATACCGTGCTCGCTTATGTTTTGATGGGAAGATTTGAATGCAATTCAAATAATTATATTTCCGCCCTTTTCGCTTATCCAACTGGACTTTTCGCTCCAAAGGTTTTGGGAACTCGACTCTGTTCCTCTATTTGATGCATTGTCACCAGAAGACAAAGAGAGTGACAAAATATTCGCCGACACACATTTTCATGATCTTGAGGGAAGATACGTAGTTTCTCTTCCTTTTCGCAATGGATTACCTAGATTTAATGGCATTTGTGATTTAGCAATTAGTCGGTTTAGAGCCAGGCTCTTGAAAATTCAGAAGAAGGACTGAGGAGTATACAGATGTGGCTTACTTACAATCGTCTAAGTTTGAATGCCAAAAAGATAAAATTTATCACTTTCAGTCTATTGCAGAACAACTAACCAACACAGAACACTGTCCACATCCATGAGAAAGACTGTGTTGGCTCAGTGAAGTGTAACTGTCCTGTTACAGAGAAGACGGAAATGATCAGGTATCTGGGGGTGGTTGTGGATCAGCATATGAGATGGAGTCAACATGTGACTTATGTTGTGAGGCGACTCAGACAATCGATCAGGAAAGTCTACGAACTGGGAAACATCCTCGAGTGCAAAAATCAGACCATTATACAGGGTCTTTCACGAGGAACCTCACCCATATTTATACGGGAAACTACTGAACGTATTTTCATGAAATTCAGCACTTATAAGTATTTCACGATGCTGATGAAATCTAAAATATTTTCAAGGCATGAGCACCTCCGGTTTTTCCGGAAATGACGTCAACTTCCGTTTTTCAAATTAGAACACCATTTTTTTATTGCAGAAATAGATTCCTTAGAAAATTTCAAGTTATTTTGATGTAACATTTTTCAGTTTTGGTTGGAAAATTCTCTCTGAGCGGGAAAATTCGAAAAAAAAATCGAAAATAGAGCTCCGCTGAAACAAGAATAACTTCGAGGTTTTTGGATGGAAAATTTTCATTTTTGGGATTTTTCAAGATGTAAGATTGATGTATCCACTTTAAAAATCGAAATCGCGATTCATGATACAGGGGGTGAAAAAATCGCTTTCAAAGTTAGGGATGACAAAATCGTGAAAAATCAATTTTTTCAAATTAGAACCCCATTTTTTTATGGCAGATATTGAATCTACGTTAAAAAATAATGTGAGTGTATGCATCACACCCTTGCCCTAAAATGGATATTTTCTGAGTTATTCACAAAAAACTGTTTTTCGTCTTGAATTTTCAGCTATTTCTTTTCCCTTCACTCCGAAAAGATGAAATTTTCAGGAACTGTTATTTGAACCATGCTGTAGATTTTTCACCCCTTCTTGAAACCGACTTCAAGTTACTATTAGGAGAACCATGGCAAACTCTCGCAGTTATAACTAGAGAAGATGCTCAAAGTTTTGACCGTTAATTTCTAGACATTTATTTATACGTCTCAGGAATGCTTCGTGCGTTGCTCTTCTTATTTCATCGGGAGGAAGAGATCTGCAAAAGTGTTTAAAAACCAAATTGAGTTTCAAAACTATGAATCTAAAAATCTAAACAAACCTGAACGCATTTCTGACTCGTTCTATGCAGTCCTCTTTATCAGTCAGGGGAGTTGAGTAGACAATATTTTTTATCCTACCCCAAACATAATAATCTAAAGGAGTTAAATCGGGAGAACGTGGTGGCCAAAGATGTGGACCATTGTTCGCCAACCATCGATCTTCAAATAGCCTGTAGAGGATATTTGACACATTGAGTGAATTGTGTGGAGGCGCGCCATCTTGTTGATACCAGTCATTATGGTTCTGTACTAGCGGCTCAATTATTTGAGTCAATATGTCAGAATATCTATCTCCTAAGGGAGAACATTCTTTAAATAATGCAAACATGTGTAGTGTTCTATCTTACCAGTTAAAGTCCCATCATAAATGTAAACATCGAGAATTGCATTATTTTTGATGGCGCAAAAAACATTGAAACTCCAGGTCTCTTGAAAGTTCCATTGTCTGAAGTGGTGGTTGTTCTCTTCATCCCAATAATGACTGTTATGCCTATTGAAAGAACCATTCTTTGTGAATTTAGATTCATCTGTCCAAATTATACAGTCCAAAAAGTTTTCATTCTCTTGAAATCGAATCATCATAGCTTCGCAAAACTCTGTTCTCCTGACGAAATCAGTTTCCTTCAAATGCTGTACCCTATTGAATTTATATGGGTGCATTTTATGTTTTTTTAATATTCTCCAAACACTCGATTGAGATAATCCCAGATCAATCTCGGCATCTTTGAGAGAATTTTGAGGATTCACACGAAAATATGCAAGAACTGTAATTTCGTTGTTCTCATCTTCTACTACACTTTTTTCTCTGTGTATAGTTTTCTTAACGAAAGATCCGACATTTCTCAAGTTTGTCATGGTTCTGTTAATGGTATCTCTCGTTGGTCTGGGTCGGTCAGGAAACCTCTCAATGAACAGTCGAATCGTTCTATCTACAACTTTATTACATTCTCCATGGAGTAGAATGAGATTTAAATAATCTTCATTGGTAAAATTAGGCATAGTGATCGATTTTATAACTTAATACGAATTATCACCAAATTAATAGTAAACACAAAATGCTACTGAATAAAGAGGAATTTGGCAGATGTATTTAATGATATTTATCATTAAAAAAAAAGAATGTAAAACATGGTAAGTTTTTGCATATGGTTCATAAGGAATTATTTATTTATCACTGGAGAGAAAACCGATGGCCGATTAGTTGAAATAAGGAGGTTTCGGATACAAATTCGAATCAAAATTCGCCATCTATTTAGGAACAACCTGTAACTTTTTTCTCTTGCATATTAGGGTAGTAAAATCTAAAACATGGTTTAAGTAACAGTTCCTGAAAATTTCATCTTTTTGGCGTGAAGGGAAAAGAAATAGCTGAAAATTCAAGACGAAAAACAGTTTTTTGTGAATAACTCAGAAAATATCCACTTTAGGGCAAGGGTGTGATGCATACACTCACATTATTTTTTAACGTAGATTCAATATCTGCCATAAAAAAATGGGGTTCTAATTTGAAAAAATTGATTTTTCACGATTTTGTCATCCCTAACTTTGAAAGCGATTTTTTCACCCCCTGTATCATGAATCGCGATTTCGATTTTTAAAGTGGATACATAATTCTTACATCTTGAAAAATCCCAAAAATGAAAATTTTCCATCCAAAAACCTCGAAGTTATTCTTGTTTCAGCGGAGCTCTATTTTCGATTTTTTTTTCGAATTTTCCCGCTCAGAGAGAATTTTCCAACCAAAACTGAAAAATGTTACATCAAAATAACTTGAAATTTTCTAAGGAATCTATTTCTGCAATAAAAAAATGGTGTTCTAATTTGAAAAACGGAAGTTGACGTCATTTCCGGAAAAACCGGAGGTGCTCATGCCTTGAAAATATTTTAGATTTCATCAGCATCGTGAAATACTTATAAGTGCTGAATTTCATGAAAATACGTTCAGTAGTTTCCCGTATAAATATGGGTGAGGTTCCTCGTGAAAGACCCTGTATACGAGATTATATACCACTCTCTTGCAGAGTAAGTACTGAGATACTGCATTACTGCCTGGGGTGGCGCCTTCAGTAATTCCCTGAACATCCTCTAAGTGACTCAGAACACTGTGGTGAAAATATTGTTCAATAAGCCGAGATTGTATCCCACGAATGATCTGTATAGGGAAACTCAGTTACTTAAGACAAGAGATCATATGAGTCAATGTTTAGTATGGGTATTTAGTAACAAATCCATTCTTCAAGGAGAAAAGGAAAAGTCTACAAGATTCGTGACAGGTTCAAGCTTAAGTCTATTAACTATCAAAAGGAGTCACACACAGAGGTGTGTTTTCTATCAAGGCCCCAAACTTCTCAATCTCCTTCCTGTAAGCACGAGAAACATTTCAAGTTTGAATAATTTCAAGAAATCACCGACAGATTATATTAAGGAAAATACAGAACTACTAAAATTATTTGGTTGAATGGAAGAGGCTGTCGGCGGGGTTCATTGTTGTGTTTTTCGAGTTCTCTCTCTCTCTTTCACTCCGTCTCTGTTCATCTTTATTTTATATCTGATTCTAGGTTTAGCGATAGATGTAGTATAGCCGTGGTGATCAATGTTCTGCCAGAATAAATACTAATTATGTATCTTTGTACTCCCGGAATGGAGGATGGTTAGCACAACACAAGCTGGTACTTGGGTGTGTCCATCCTCACATGAAGGGTTAATAGTGCAGATTATACTCATGAACAAAGTTGTATTTATTTATAATTTTATAATAAATTGATTTGATTTGATTTAATTTTTTTTTCAAACAGTTACTAATTGAAAAACCTCACATGTCTCTATGAGAACACCAATTTAAATAAACACTATTCATTATTTGATAAGAGGATACCATTTTGAAAAATATTCAGAAAGTTTCGCCTCTTCAAATCATCAGATACTGGTATATTTCTAATAACGTTTACGAGAAATGATTATCCACCTCGTTTGTTAGTATTGAAGAAAATTAATTAGAAACCAGTCGCACCTTGGACGGAGGGCCTTCAATATACATATACTTCGTATTTGTACAACTCCTTCAATGAAATATCATCAAAATTTAAACGTCTAGAAAATAAACTACATCCTCTATTTCATTTCAAAACCTTGTCCGTTTAAGTAACCATTAAAATAATGTGTTTATTGAAAATGAGATCTGATCAAATAATTCGGAAATATTTCAAGGATGCATGGAGATATATGACTGAAATAATTTTCCCCTTTTTCTATTCTATTACTACTGAGAAGAATTCGATTTTCAATTATACTTGTATCCGTTCCCACAAATCATAAAAATCGACTAAGAACGTGTTTTCAATATATGCATTTCCAAAATATCATTCATATTCATTTTAGAGGGACCTATTTTATATAAAAACTGCTGAGACTAGCTCGTTAGGTGAAACTTCTGTGCATGAGTCAAAGCCAGGAGCTATTTGGTATTGCAGTGTCGAATGTTACTGCCGCAGAATGCAAATCAAGGGGAAGTCGACTGATCTATCTAGACTATAGAGAATAAATGCACCTTTATTTATTGACTTCTGGTGAACATATCTTGAAACAAGACATATAAATGGGGTAATTAAATGATTGTGCAAGAAAACATACGATGCTTGCCGCGTAACGTACATGTAGAAGTAGAAAGGATTTGCGGCCTTTCGATAACATAAATTGATATTATCTTAAAGCACTCATTACATTTTCTCTCGAATTGCCTTCTTCGGATACATCCAGGTTTTGGGGTTCAACTAACGAACCGTCATTCGAATTGGAATTTTTATTCACAACATACCGAATAGAAAAAAATATTAAGTTGGAGCATTATCTGTAGAAAATATATGGCACACATAAAGGCTCCAGTATCTATACATTGGGCCATGCTGGCCCACTGCCGGCCATCGCCAATGTGTATAAGGGATATTTGGTGTAGGTTGATGGATGCTGGCCTTGGCCTATGATGGCCAGTGAATTGTGACTAGTGATGAGCAATGGTTATGTTGTCTACCAGCTATCGCCATTCGTTGTCATGACTACCAAAGGCATCTCGAGATTCATAACAGCTAGAAAAAAAACTATTCCGCAACTTTCCACTTTCCAATTGAATTACATTTTACGAAAATATTGACAGGCGATTTCGACGAGCACAAGTACCTACCGGGCGACTCGAAAAGGGTGTAAAATATGAACAAAAATTTATATATGTGTTCGTCTGTGAAAATGAAAAAATAAATTTTGTTTATTATTCTTCATCATCATCTGATATGTTGTTATTTTCTTCATCATATGGTACAGTTGTTTCGAGCGCAGTACGCAGTGTCCCAAATTGCTAGAGACTGCATTGTATCTCAGCTATTATTGAAGATAGAGACATGCGGTTTTCGCGACCCCGTGTCACTTTTTTGTGAAAATTTTAATAATATAATTATAATAATGATAATAAAGTTTATTTATTCGAAAAATAAACAAAAAACATCACAGAGGTGAATTATATTACAACCTGTTCATGACTTTAAAGTAAAAATATTTCTTAGTATTGTTCCTTGAGGTAGAACAAAAATACAACATAAAAATATTCTGTTTACATTTCAGGAGGGACAATGTTCCGGTATTGTTTTTGTCGTAATTGGGTATAGTTTTTTTTTGTCATATTCGAGTATCACTTCTTGTCTTCATCAGGTATTATTCTGTCGTGTTCGGGCTTTTTTTTTTCTTCTACTCGGTATTTTTTAGTCTTTTTCCTTTTTTTTTATATTATATGAGAGTCGGAACTAGGTTTCTATTGTTCAATTATTATTTATCAATCTGTGTATTATTTGTCTATTTCCATGGTTCATCCAAGCCGTCAATTGTCTTTTAAATTTCTTAATATTTGTTATATTTTTTATATGATCAGGAATTGTATTGAAAATTTTTGGTGCAAGATATGCGAAACTTCTTTGGCCTATACTTTTGTTATACATAAATGGTGGGTAAGTATATCTTCCTCTAGTGGTATAGTCATGATTTAATGTTGATATAGGTATCCTCCCCAAGATGACGTTTGACAAGATCTTCAAAGCATACAATTGCCTTACATCTGGTACTTTTGCTTCTTCAAACAACCTGTGGCTTGAAAAAGTACGGTTTTTATTATGAACTATTTTCAAAAACCATTTCTGAATGATTTCTAACGGTTTGATGTGGATATTATATGTACCACCCCATCCAACTATCCCGTAGGTGATCTGGGACTCAACCAAGGCTTGATAGAAAATTTTTAAATGCTTTTTTGAGATCAGATGATTACTCAAATACCTGAACTTAAAAAGAAGATTTCTTAGCTTGTTCACAACATTTTTTATATGTTCGCTCCATATCATTTGTGTATCAATTGTTATTCCTAGATATTTCATGTACTTTGTTTCAGCTATATATATTCCATCATCAAAAACAAGATCTCTCAGATCTGGAAGGCTCGAGGCATAAGAGCTGAACACCATATATTTAGTCTTGTCGGTATTTAATGTTAGTTTATTATGCTTGTACCAATTTATTATTTGTGGAAATTGTATCGGAACTTTTTCTCTCAATTCACCCCATGTTTTACCCTGATATTGGATAACGGCATCATCAGCAAAGCAGATCGCACCTTCAGACTGTTTCATTTTGAGTAAGCTATTTATATAAATGAGAAATAGAACAGGACCCAAGACGGTACCTTGTGGAACTCCGTATGTAATTTTCTCTTCTTGGCTCCTTGTTTCTCCAATCTCCACAACCTGTTTTCTGTTTGATAAATAGCTTTTCAATAATTTGTACATCGAACCTCTAAATCCATAAATTTTCAATTTTTTGAGCAGTCGAATATGGCACACTGTATCTATAAAAATACAAAGCGAAGGGATCGTTTTATCCAGACTTTCGTAAAGTTTTCCTGTTAGTTCTCTTATGGCATCTTCGGTTGATTTTCCTTCAATAAATCCGTATTGTTTTTTGTCAATGATATTAAATTTTTTTAGGTAACCCATAATAGTTCGTAACTTCGGATCGGTCTCCGCATTTGTATACTGGCTTGATTATACCTTTCTTCAACGTATCAGGAAAGCATTCTTTCTCAAAACAGTAGTTTATGAGATAGGCTAAAGGTGCCGCTATCTCCATTTTGATCTCTTTCAAAGTTTCAGCTCTTATGGAATCATGACCAGCAGCCTTTCCCCCACAAACAGAAATATTTCAACTACTTTTGTTTCTGGAATACAGGACGAAAAAGAAAATGTCCACTTTTTGATGATGTTATTATTTCTCGGGCCCTTTATGAGAAAGAAAAAAAATGAGAGTGCTTAAAATAATATTTTCACGTAGAAGTTAGTGACGTAGCTTGAAATTTTTTTCAGATGAATGTTTTTGAGATAGAGCACAAACTTGAAATGTTTCAAATGGAACATCACGTTTAAACGTCAAATTTTCCTATTTTTTCTTAATACATCGATATATCACAACCTTACCTTCAATAAATTTCAACCACTAGAAAAATTTATATTTCTGTTTGATTTTTTTTAAGTAAGACATGAATTCTTCTACGCATCAAGAAAGAACAATATTCATACTAAATTTTTTTTCGTTTTCATCATTTTTCAGTTAATATTTTGAGTTTTTGTTCAAAATGGGATGAAACGAATGGGCTTAGGTCACATAGGTTTTCGAAAGAGTAATGATTGAATGCGTTGGATTTTTTTTTCAACTGAAATTTATTGAAGGTTAGGTTGTGATACAGCAATGTATTCAGAAAAAAAGCAACAATATGACGTTGAAATAAACAGAGTGTTTCATATGAAAAATTCCATTCCGTTCCAATTCAATCTCAAAATCAATGCTCTGAACAAAATCTTAAGCTACGCCACTGACTTTTACGTAAAAATACCTTATAAGGAGTTTTCGTTTCTTTTTCTATACAGGGCTCAAGAAATAATAACATTTTCGAAAAGTGCACATTTTTCGCCATGTATTCCAGAAACAAAAGAAGTTGTGGATTTTAAAGTTTTACAAAAAAGTGACACAGGGTCGCGAAAACCGCATGTCTCTATTTTCAATAATAGCTGAGATATAGTGCCGTCTCAACCAATTTCGGACACAGTGTGAAACGACTGTACTATATGATGAAGAAATTGACGATTACATATGAAATGATGATAAAGATTATTAATGAAATTCATTTTTTCAATCCCTCAGACGAACACATATATAAATTTCAGCCTTACAGAAAAAAGTTCATTTTACACACTTTTCGAGTCGCCTGGCAGGTACTTGTGCTCGTCAAAATCGCCTGTCAATTTTTTTTATGTTTACAATGAATGAACAAAATCGTATGAAAGTTTCAAGTTTACAGGAACAAGTTTTTTTACACTTTCAAAGATATAGAGGTTGATGACGTGCAGGGGTGAGGGGTGGAAGGCGATGATTTCCGTCCTCAGTAAGCTATGAACTACCACTATAAGAATTTCTAGCCTTACAGACAAAACGTTACTCGGAAGGTTCACTACCTCTTGGACTATTAGAATAAACATATGATTCATTAACAGTTTTTTTATCTTTGAAAGGAATCTTCTTCAACAAAGTGCTTGCTGCAGATTACAATGGCGTCCGTGGAATTGCAATTTTTTTTTTCGAACAGCCAGCAACCACTTTCTTCTCAAAACTTTGTTCTTTGGAAACCTATTAAGTACAGTAGGCGTCATCATACGGACAACATTTCAAAAATATATAGACATTATTAGGGCAAATTAAAATCAGCTAAGATACATAGGAAATCACCCTTGTGAAATTTTATGTTTTGGCCTTTTTAGAACCTATTGATACAGTTCATTGCTACACAATCCTTCACCATGATGATTCTGATCAATTATCACCAAAAAACTCTCAAAATATCAAAAGAGGTAGAAAACGCTTTAAAAACCAGATCCCAAATGCTCGAAAGTCGTAATCACAAGTTGTAACTTGTACTCGTAATCAAAGCTTTTGGCGCACTTTTTGCCTCTTCTAGCTCCGTCTCTTACTTGGCATAACACTTCTCTTTCTTTCGCCGCTTCCATTGTAAGTTTCTACGAGGAAACATATATGTGAGGTTTGTTGCATGGTTTGTTTTTATCACAGAATATAAAATTCTTTCTCGACCCAACTACTTTTGTGTTTCATTTTCTCACTTCGGTTGTGAATTTCTCTTCTTCTTATTGATTTTTGGATTGACATTTATCAAAATATGATGAACATAAATCAATATTGATTACTAGATGTTGATATCGTTATTTTATTTCAATATTTCCTGAAATTAGTTCTTTTTTCAATAAATCCATCCAAATTCGATCTATTCCTACTGAACAATTGCCAAGATTATTATCCTCATCCAACAAAATACAAGCTGACTCCTTGATTTTCTTTTATAACCATCAAGTTCCGTCATTAGGAATCACATGATGGATTGGAATAGAACAAAACCCTAATGACGGAACCTGATGGTTATAAAAGAAAAATCAAGGAGTCAGCTTGTATTTTGTTGGATGAGGATAATAATCTTGGCAATTGTTCAGTAGGAATAGATCGAATTTGGATGGATTTATTGAAAAAAGAACTAATTTCAGAAAATTTTGAAATAAAATAACGATATCAACATCTAGTAATCAATATTGATCTATGTTCATCATATTTTGACAAATGTCAGTCCAAAAATCAATAAAATTGTCACGATTCTGCAAAGTTGCATGAAAATCAGTTATTGTCTGACGAAAGAGTCTGATTTAGACTCCGAAACGTAACGCTTAAGATTTCAAAGTGTTTTCATTTTCTTTCTGTTCATTGTTAGGCAACAATTTTTTCTCGTAAAGTTTTGGCCCCTGACAAATTAGTGCTCAAATTTTTCAAGCAGGGGCCTTTCTTATATTATTAAAACAATTTTTATAATTCTTTCTTATTTCAGAGACTGGGAGAGAAAACCCATATTAAGTTTTCAGGAAAATGCAGAGACCTCCCAGAAAATATTTCAATAGATAAGAGAATAGTTACATAAAATATATTTAATCTATCAAAAATATAAAATGAGCAACAAATTTCAAACAAGTCAATGTAATCTATCTGTAATATTCGAGTTAATCGTAAAAAAGTACATACAGCACCTATGTCCTTGCACGAACATAGGAATCAACTGAGCATGATTGAAAATGGCAAATTCTCAATTTTCGTTCTGTATTCAGATTTGGATTAGTCAGAAAAAAATACTTCGAGTATGAATCACCCGTCCAATGCAAAATATAGAAATGATAAGCTGGTTCTGTATTCAGATTTGGATTAGTCAGAAAAAAATAGTTCGAGTATGAATCATCCGTTCAATCCAATGCAATCCAGCTATGCTGGCCACAAGCACGAATCATTGTGTAAACTCTTTCCTTTCGTCCATGCTGGCCTAGTAAACACATAGGACAACTAGGTAGTCTTAGGACGGCAGTATCGTGGCGTATGGCCGTGCTCGCTCGGACCAATGTGTACAGGAGGAGTCTGTACAAATTGGCGATTGCCGGCAGTGGGCCAGCATGGCCCAATGTGTACTGGAGGCATAACAGATTCAAAGAGATTTGAAAAAAACTGAGAAACTGGAAACAAAATTAGTTTTCAGGGCCATTCCTAGGGTATATGCCGGCCGCGTCAAGTTGAGATTTTGCCGCCTTTTTTAACTATGTGCGAAAAGGTACTGCGCTGGCTGCTGTCTGATTGCCGCCCGCGTGCAGGGCACTCGCTGCACCCCCTTTAGGAACGGCCCTGTTAGTTTTTACAACCTACAACAACAATTTTTAATTCATTTATCATCATGACATATTGGGTTCTTTTCTGCTACGGTAAGGAAAATACCTATTCAAAATAATATGACCATAATGTCGCAGTGGACTCTAACTCCTATTTAAATAAAAGTAACTCCATTTGAATTTCTTCAAAGCAGCGAAATAGTTGTTTCGACAAAGTGGCTAGTGCATGGGGACGCTTGATCATCCGCTATTTTATCAATATAAGACTCCAATACTTCTTAATAGTTTGCTCAACTATTTCCCTTATTCCGTTTTTGCTCTCTATATCTGAACCCAATATTTTCACATTATTTGTATGAATTACTTCACGAAAACAAACACGAATAATATACGAGTTTCAATACGAGTAATTTATGACCTTAAGAGGGAAGTAAATAGGATAACTGGGGTAGGAGAGATACGTGAAGCTGAAAACGGAAAGCCATTGCTGGGGTAGCCAGGCGTGCGTGGTTTCACGTATCGAGGGTACAACAGGGGGTACAATCAGAAAAAATAGCGAGGTACCTAAACATGAAATTCCCGAACGAAAAATTTGAAATATCTAAAATACATACAGAATATGAGACAAACAGCGTATCTTTCAAGGTGGGAGCAAGCTTTGAACTTCTAGAAGAATTGAACAAGCCAGAAATATGGCCAGCAGGAGTGAAGGTAAAGATATTTCGCTTTTTTCGACCATAAGGGGGAAACAGCACCGTTTGCATTTGATTAATCTGAATTGTTGTTCTATTAGAAATAAACTGATTGAGTTGCAGATTCTTCTTCAGGACGAAAGTATTGATTTTGCGGTGCTCACGGAAACTTGGATCTAACAGGAAGAAATAAATAGCTTGGTTATTCTAAACATGACTATAGCATCATATTACTGCAGAGATGGAAACAAAAAGTCTTATGGGGGGCTAGTAACTCTTGTGAGAAATACGTACTACGCCCAAGAACTACCAGGGATCAAGCAGATTTCTATCGACGAGCACTTTGAGACAACAGCTATGAAAATACCAGATAAAAACACTATTATACTGGGAATCTAGAGAAGTCCAAGTTCAGATATCGATGTATTCTTCGGAAAGCTGGGGTACTGCCTTCACAAATTGCAAAGTAAGGCATCAAACAGCACGGTATTTGTCGCAGGTGACTTCAATATAGACCTGCGTAAAAACACCGCAGAGACGAAAAGTCGTCTAAAGGAGATGAGAGAGTATGGATTTCACCCTGCATTCAACCATCCATCAAGGGTTACACCTTCTTCAGCCACATGCATAGATAACATCTTTTGTAACTGTATGGTACATATTGTCAACAAAAAAACGTTCAACTCACACATATCAGTTTACAGGGCACAGTTAGTAGAGTACCCAGACGCACATTTTGAAGACAAGAAGAGATAAAACATAAAACTTGTTAGAAGTGTGTCGAATTAAAATACTGACCTATCAATAGAGCATATTTCTCACAGTAACTGGAGTAACTTGCATCAGTATAGTAGAGCAGAGGACGCGTTCAGCGCTTTTCACAATGAACTGCTAGAAATGTTCAACATATTTCATCCATACAAAAGAACAAATAAAAAGAAGAGGAAGACGCAACTACATAACATGGTATACGGAAAACCTACGATATATTAAAAACAAACTCGATGCACTGTTGACTATAGTGGAGGTTAAAAAGGACCACACTGCAACACAGGCTTACAAGTAATATAGAAAGCCATACAAGGAACAACTAGAGAATTCCAAGAGGTTATATACTACACGGCTTGGAATGAGTCAGCTGAGAATAGACAGAAAGAAATGGAAAATAATAAACAAAAAACTTAGAACTCAACCAGAAAATTGGAAAATCAACATAGATCCAGAATGTTATAGTAAATATCTTCTCAGTGACAATAGCACGCAGACACTTCCAAAAACAGAGGAAAACTTCTTGAAGTATCTGAGAAAAATAAAAATAAAATCATCCGAATCTTTTCATCTCAAACCGACAACACCGGAAGAATTGATAAAGATAACAAAGAATTCAAAAGGCGGGAATACATTAGATGCATATGGAACTTCAATAAATATGAGAAAGAAAATTATACACGTCATCGCTAAACCTCTGGAGTTCGTTGTCAATGGATGTTTCGAATCAGGTTGTTTTCCCGGCTCACAAAAAGTAACGAGAGTCATACCGGTGTACAAGAACAAAGGCGATATGAAAGAGCCCGACAATTACAAGCCAATATCCATCTCACCATCGACGTCGAAAATAACGGAGACCCTCTTTAAGAACAGACTATTAGATTTCCTACAATACAAAGACACATTATCAAAATAACAACATAGATAAAGAAAAAAGAAATAAACTACCACGGCACTAGTAGAAGTGGTAGAAAAAATAGCAGAGGCCTTAAATAAGTCAGATAAAATTGAGCTTACCTTATGCGACCTCTCCAAGGCCTTCGACAGTGTCGCGCATTTTGTCATGTTGGACAAACTGGAATATTACGGCATACGTGGGATTCCATTAACATGTTTCCAGTCTTACCTAGAGGGCAGAAAAAAATACTTTCACATCGGAGATAAACGATCTAATTTACAGAGTGTAAGCAAAGGAGTTCCGCAAGGGTCCATCCTGGGTCCTGTGCTATTCATTTTGTACTTGAATGATCTACCAAAAAATGTTGGCATCTTCTGTGTAATTACGCCGACGATACATCTTTCCTGAATGTGGACAGCAAGTCGGTAAAGGTACGCATTTTAAGAATCCGTTTGCTTCCGTATATAAAACGGATCCGTTCAGTTAAATAATGATTTGATCAATGTGCATTGTAAAAAAACGGATCCGAAATGAAATCGGTACCGTTCGATTCACCACCCGATTTTAATCAACGTGTTCATTAAATTCCGTTTGTTTACAATGCACATTGATTCAATTATAGGCTTTCATTATTTAACTGAACGGATCCGTTTTATATACGAAAGCAAACGGATTCTTTTAAGAATCCGTTTGCTTCCGTATATAAAACGGATCCGTTCAGTTAAATAATGATTTGATCAATGTGCATTGTAAAAAAACGGATCCGAAATGAAATCGGTACCGTTCGATTTACCACCCGATTTTAATCAACGTGTTCATTAAATTCCGTTTGTTTACAATGCACATTGATTCAATTATAGGCTTTCATTATTTAACGAACGTTTATATACGTTTTATATACGGAAGCAAACGGATTCTTAAAATGCGTACCTTAAGAAGGAAAACAGAGGTTGCCCTGAAAGATGCCGAAACCTGGTTTGATGCAAATGGTTTGTTGTTGAATCGAGCGAAAACAAAAATTTTGACCATTGGACTGCGGACGCCATCTGAAGCTGTTGAGCATGCTAAATTTTTGGGTGTTGTAGTTCAGAGTTACTTCAAATTCAGTCAACATACTGAAAATATAATAAAAAAATTATCCCTTGTGACATTCTTGATGTCTAGATTGAAAACATCATAGAACTCGACATGCTATTTTCGACTTATCATTCCTTATTACACAGTCGTATGACATACGGCATCTTAACGTGCGGCGAATCACCAGGAAATGAAACAGTTTTTCTGAAACAGAAAAGAGCCCACGAAGACAAATTCATGCAAAGAATATTTCAGGCATTATAAAATACTTACCTTCTACTCACACCTTATATACTAGTGCATTATGTATCTGTATGAACACAAAAATTTTTTTAACGTTAATGGCGATTGTCACGAATACTTCACAAGAAGCAGAAAGTGTCTACAAGTCCCAAACCATAGAATAGAGGCCGCCATAAAGGGAACAAATTACTGGGCCATTAAATTTTATAACAAGTTCCCTCAGCAAATTAAGATATCCACAAACTTCCGATAGGCTCTCCATCATTTCATGCTCACTGGTGCGTTCTACAGCATACAGGAATTCCTTTCGAGAACGTCTGCAGTTTGTTATACTCGTTTTTATTCTGTCTTGTGTAGTTTTGTATATTGTGTATTTTATATTTGACTAATAGGTGTTACCGAGTTTATAGTTTGTAATACTTTGCGAAATATACTTACATATTTACTCACATACTTACAATAATAATAATAAAAATAAATCAGCATTATTGATTACGACTATTTCTAAAATATTTCAAATTTCAGAAATGATTGATTGGTCGAGTTTTGAGATTTTTGTTCAGTCAGGGAATGCATCATTTGTTTTCTTTTGGCTGCTCGAGATCCGCTCAGTAGATAGTAGACATCCAATTCGAGATTATCAAATCTGCATTTTTCAATACCGACAGGCGCAATTCTTCATCTACTTGATAGATCGATTTTTATAAGGCAATGTAGAGTTTCTTGTGTTTCTGGAGTCGATATAACTGTATCGGAACTCTTTTTAGGTAATACTACTTGGTGATGATGCTTCTCTTAGTATAGATCTTCCCCGTCATTCTTTTATGTACCATGTACCTACTACAAATATACGACAATCGTTGAAACTATCTACTGCAGGATATTCTTGACTCGATGAACAAGCTTTAATTTTCACAAAATATCTGACTTTTCAATGAAATCAGATAATATCTGAGCATGTTTTTTAGTTATTCCGAATTCATTTTTATGTTTGTTTCTCCAATATTTCAACCAAAACTCAAATAATTTTCTACTCTTATGTATTCTGAAAAAACTTGAAACTCGTAATCGACAACGACAAATTGAAATTTCAGAAAATTTCATGGAGTGCCAAGACACAAGTTGCTAGACAGCTAGAGCCACCTGGTGCACAACGGCAGAACTTGTTTTGCTTTCAGGTGTAATTCTTTATGTTGAACTTCGGTAGCAGAATTATAAAACCAGATGGCGCTACATGGTACTAGACTGAAACATAGTTTTTGAGTCAATTTAATCAGTTCAATTAAAAGACAGAGATGAGTTTTCCCTATTTTCTTTCAATGTTAATATTTTTCATTCGTAGGTACGCTGATTTGACAAGTTTTCTCGTTCTCTAGGGCCGTATATTTTATAGTTCTTACTCATTAAAATCGCACTTATGTGCTCAAGATTATTCATTCAACCTAGAATCATATTTTCCTTTTCAAGTCGACAACTGCTCACCGCATAAAAGTTGTAAAGTTGTAGTGATAAAACATTGATAACACCGAAAAACTCTGCTGGCAGTACAAACTACATTTCACCCGCCTTTACTTTTTGGGATGAGCTCATCCGAAACATGGTTTAACATGAAATAAAAAGCTAATTAAAAAACAGTAAATGGATTTATTGTTTACGACCACTAACGACTTGAACCTTCAATTTTCATCAATTTTATTTTATAATTTCAAGGGTTGGTTTATCCTTTCATTCATAGCACGAATTCGAATATAATAAATGTTGTCGGATTTTTTCAATATCTTATATGCAGAAGTACTTTAGTTCTATGTGCTTTGATCTGTCAAACTATATCAGCACCCCAGAGGTAAGGTGTGTCGAATCACAAAATCTAAATAAATCAGAAGACAGATTTTTCAGTTCGATTAATTTTTCAAAGAATATTTACTGCCATTATTTGGCGAAATGATGAGAATGTGTTCCATAGCGAGAATTTAATGATGTGAATCCAATATTGTAGATAACTCGTGCCAAAAAAAAATGTCACTTAACACACTCTACCTCAAAGGTGCTGATATGGTTTGATATATTCAAAATATTTTACATGATAATATCCTGAAAACGAACGAATGACATATCGTTTTACCTACCCTGAATGATGTACACAATGTGAGAAGAATGGTAGGTGTCTCAATAGAAAACCCTGTTCATTTTTTAAAGTGCCCCTGCTATATTCACAAGTCAAATTGTTCTCATTTGAACTTAACTCACTTTGAAAAGAAAAGTCGGTTACAATTCAAACGCGAACTGGTTTAGACCCTGTTCACATAGGGGTGGCATAGCGCTACCTTATGGTGAATTACGTAACTTGTGTCTGCAACCAACAACACTGATTCGTGTATTCAAGTCTGCAAGCATCGAGAATTTTCCAACTGTGCATTGAAGGAATAGAAAAGAGAAGGTTATCCAATGGTCTTTATAACATCATACTATAAGATAGGTACCTTTAATATTTGTTTGTTTTTGTTTTTGCTTTTGCAAAAAGAATCTTTCCATATGATGCGTAAAAGTTTGATTTTCCATCTATCCAACATTCATTCAACCTAAGTTTCCTTATTTTGAGGATTTTTTGTAGTTTCAACCATTATGAAATAAGATATTCTCACACAAAAAAACGATTAATAAGGAGAAATCTCCATAATAAAAACTTGGGTATATGGAAAACCAAAGTTGATTACTCACCACTTTAATGGGATTCATCATATTGAAATGTCTCAACCCCATTATTCACTCTTTCTCAGAATAATTAGAGAATTAACAGAAAAAATATCTCTTATGATGAAAAATGATTCTTCTTTTTGCTTTCAGAATCCATTATGGCGACATGACTTTTTCCGAAGAGATCACCGCGGAATTGTCTAAACTGAAAAAGTCCGATTTAGTGGAAATTATTATAAAGAAGCAAATTCCCAGAAGAATAACAGCAAGTGAGTTACTTAGGAAATATATAGACGAAGATTTCGGTGAAAATTTTTACAATACAAGTTATCCAACAAAACATAACAAAGAAAATTCTGGGGAACAACAAATTTGGAATATGAATTAAAGGTCGCGAGACTGGAATTAACTCATGCCAAAGAGAGTAATAAGCAACTGCAGGCTATGGTGAGCGATAAGGATTTGATTATAAAGTTATTATCGAGTAAACAACATAATAGAAATACGTACGATTTCACCTCCGTCTGTCGGCGTATCGTCATATCGGTCGCGCTGTTATTGTCCCCGCTTTTTGATCATTTCTATATTTATGGTTTGTGCTTGAGGTATCTAGATTAAGAATAACAAACATAATACCGAATACTCTTTTCTCTCTTTTTCTTCAGGTTTTTCCCGATATTTTGGAAAATATTTCGACGAATGTAACGATTTGAGTACGAATGTATTCAAAATTGCATACTCTGTCAAATTCGAAAACAAAAAAACAGAAAAAAAAATTTTGAATATTTTTTTTTCGCTCCCTGTATAACTGAAAGTGGTCAGGCTCTAAGAATATTTTAGCTCGGTAGATAATGTCAAACAATATCATAATCTCAATTTTCAGATTTCAAATAAGTCTAGTTCTCCAGAAATGCCTAATAGGCCGTCGAACTTTGTACACCCTGTATATCAGTGCATCTTCGAACATATTAATTTATAACAGAATTATATTTGGGAGATTCCGAAAAAGCCAAAATTTTTTACGGTCGTCTTTCGTCTAAGGTAGGTCTATCCAACTACTCCATATCCAGTTACGAATGTATTTCAAGTATCATGTTTTGATGCAATTCTGAACTGTATCATTTATCAGAAGAAAAGGTGAAACATGATATTTCTCTCAAATTCTGCTCCTGGAGATTTTATTGTGAATCGTGAGAGTAGTTTTATTATATACGGAACCGGCGTGAATAGAAGAAGAAGGGATATAACTTATTGACCACCAAAATGTAACGGATTTATTATACACATTAATATACCACAATTAATTCAAGTAGAAAATAAAAATTACAGAACGTAAGCATCTATAAACAATACTTTGATTATTTGCATCTACATGAAATATGGACAATGTAGGTAAAACAGAAAATCATATCACAAGATAAAAAACAACAACTCAGATTCTCTTCATTGAAAAAATCTGTTAATGTTAAAAAAATTCACATATTATTGTAGAGGTTACGAAACTTCTAAATTTCCGTATCAAGTTCATTGCTGTCCTTGACCCTGATGTCTAGTCTACTCATGACATTTAAACATAACACATCACACCCAATATAATTCAGTTTCAATTTCACTTAACTTCTTCATTTTGTACAGTTCTATTAATTTACATCGTATACATTTATTTCACATTTATGTTTCTTAACTCTTTATATATAGTTCTATTCAACAATGCAATCAGTTGTTTCTCAGTTACAACGGCTCAGTAGTCCTTAGAAATGTGTTTTTTTTTATTTCAGACTGATGCAAGATGGAATCAGTAGACAAGAAAATTTATAAATCTAATTGAAATATTGGAATGACGGAGTACATTCGAAACCATACGATTAGTCTGTGAGCTACTGCCAAATGCATCAACCGTTTGTTTTGAATACATACAGTCTTCGATCGGTAGCTACCCATTTTCTACTTTCGTGAAATAAAATATTCCGAACGGATTTATGAAAATGACCCTGTCAGCGGTTGTTGAAAGTTTAGGTTCTGTTGGAAGCCGGTACGTCACAAACAATATCTCTGCAAACTAACAATTGACACAAAATGAACAGGGCTTGACAGCGCACTTTCAACACGTTCCTGACCGCTACCGGTAGGTGTAGAAGTAACGCTTTGTGCTTCGTCCGCTGAATGCAACCATTGATTGGCTTTTGATGTAAACGGGTAGGAAGATCAAGTCAAAATGATCAGGAGATTTGAAATGCTCTTTAAATTTTTATCGAGGCACCGAGAATCATTATGAAAAGTCCACCAAAACAGCTTTTCCAAATTTTTTAAACGTCGTATTTCACTGGACACAAGGGAATGATAATAATGATCACTGGACATTAAAACTGTTATTAGACTTTCCTTCTTTTAAAACAAGATTATTTTGGTCAACTCTAATTGAGGATTTTAACTCGTATTTAAAAAACATTAGAGGTGAGTTTCACAAAATTTTGATTGTCCGATCAGAAAAACTTACATAAATTGGAACCAACCAATAAATTGATTTGAAATGTATCATTGATCGACATTTTTTAAGATCTAAAATGAAAATTCAGAGGACTTAGGAAAGACTTCAAACAGAATGTCAGAAGAAAGTCCCACCTCATCAATTCAGAAATAATGTGAATATATTACTTTATTACTTTCTCCAAGAAAAATTAAAAGAGAGCCACATTTTGACTATTTCTTTCTCCTTACCCTGAACATTAAATTATTGAAAATTTTATAAGATTCATTCAATTTTGACCATCTATATTAACTAATTTTCGCATTTCTCGTTCTATATTTTCTATTATATTTTCTATTTCATCAAAATTTAGCAAGAATCATAACGTTTCAGATCTGATTTCCATATCAGGTACATGAAAACGTCTGAGTTTAAAAATCGAGAATTTAATGCAAAATTATATGATCCAAAAGTATTTCAATAAACTTTAGGATCAAACTATTCTTTCGATACCAGTTGTTGAAATTCGAACTCCTTAATCATTCTTGCGGGGATTGAAACCAACTCGTACCCTCCAAATTCATTATAGGTTTAAAACTTCAAATTAACGAGTTGAAAGAAATCTTCACCGTACAAATCAATTAAGTGAATCGAATCAGATGTTTTTGAGCAAAATTGGAAAAACTAGCAATAAAAACATTTTCGGTCCACGAGCGTCGCAAATTTTTCTTTTGCATAACTGCTATAATCATCAGATACTTTGTTTATGCAGTTTCAATGTTCTGTTTCATAAACCTTGAAACGTCATATCATGAAAATACCGGCCTTCAAATGAAAAAGGATCCTTTTGTTCTTGATTTTCGATATGTCAACAATGTATAATAGTCGCATAGCATAAAGTTAAAAGTTTCCGAAAACATCAACAAATCAACAATTAATTCCCCTCATCCTCTATCAATTTTTTTTTTCGAATTTTTTTTCATTTTGTCACATTAATTTGAAAATACAACGAAAAAAGAGCTTCTCGTGTTTTTTGGGCCGATCAAGCGCTGGATCGAACAAATTGAGAAAACCAAAAATTTCGATTGTGCAATCTGGCTAACCGTTGATTTGCTTCACTCGAATGAAATTGCACAGAAATTGAAGGATCACTTTTGTTACTCGTACTTTCCGTACTATATATTTGATTCTACGACATATTATGTCATAATTGTTTAATGTAACCTGTTCCTTCGAGCATTTCGGCCGTCGTCGTAAAATGGTTCTCGACGTTTCGCCAGTTCGAGTGTCTGGCATCTTCAGGAGTTATATTTCAGGAGATGTTCTCACTGGACTGAACTGCCTGAGTGCTACTCAGCCCGAGCCTAAATGCTCGAAAGAACAGGTTACATTGAACGATGGCCGCGAAAGCCTCAACCAATTAATCATTTTTGTTTATTCAACTTTCTCATAAACCCATGCCTGGTATTGAAAATTGTCAGTTTTGCAAAACATTTTTTTTAATATGAGAATGTGGATTTCATTGTTTTTCGCCAAATATCTTGAGTATTTTCAACTGGCTAACCGCATCTATAGGATGTCATTCATAAATAGTTCAGAAAGATTGTATTTCCTTGTCAGTCGCTAAATTCCGCAAGAATGTTGACTTCTAGTATTTAATCATGACCGTTGTAAAAATGGGTAGTTCCGCAACTTGACACAAATTATCATATAGTTTCAAAGTCGTTCTTACATAAAGAATTAAATCAGTATAGCATTCAATAAAATCTCGTAGGTTTGCAACTTATGGTAATATCTGTATCATAGGAAAAAACTTGTGGTGAAATAAAGTATTACTCTACACAACTTGACACACCAAAATTTTCTCCAGTGAAAGAGATCTGGAGCCAACTTGAATGGCGAATTCCGCTTCCGTACAGTCTGCAGACTCTTCAGTTCGTCCCTGCATTACGTGAAACATCGTCGAAAACTTGAACCAAGCGTTCCACGCTTAGAAAATCGATCGAGACAAGAAAACTAATAAACAGAAGCGTTATTGTGAGTGTCGTAATTGATTTGGAGATACGACGGTATGGCAGCGTTCAACTCCGACGCCCGCCGTCGCAGCGCCGCTATGCTGTGCCCCCTCCAAATGTCCTCCTCCTGATCCGTCGACGAGGCAACGGACGCCACTGGCGGAGTTGCCGCGTTCGAGCACGAGATTTGCGGGGGCGGAGAACTACCGTTGCCACTTCCACCGCTGCCACCGCCCCCGCCACCTCCGCCCCCGATGGCACTGCCCCCTGCTGTTACTCCGTTGTTGCAATATGTCATCATAGTATCACCTGCAAAGGATAAATCTGAATTAGCTTGACAGATCACCGATATAATGTCCGTGAATTATAACGTTATAGTTATTTCAACTTAGGGACGATGTTTCGGTGGGATCTGAAAGCGTGAAGCCGGAAAAATATCACAGGAACATAAAGGATTTCAGACTTCTCAACATTTTCATACCCTTTAATTGAAATGAATATCAAAAATACTGAGAAATTCAATATTTTCACTGGATTAAAAGCGGATAATAGAATGGCATTGAACTCACCAACTTCAAAAACCTTACAAAATTGATAGATCACTCGTGTTATGATGAACGAGAGTAAGAGAGGGATATGTTGCAATAAAATTCTTTCAATTTCCGAGAAGGAATTTTCGAGGAGGAAAAACAGTTAGATCAAGTTTCATTCCACTCAATAATTGTTTGTTCTTTTTTGAAAAGGTTGTGCAATGCATTTCGGTAAAAGAACTTGCCATCATTAGGTATTCAAAAATACAAATGTCGATAACTTCAACTTTAAAGTTTACAGTTTTTTTCACAAGGCTATCGCAATTCTCGTGCTGATTCACATTTCAGAGCAATTATTTTTTTTTTTTCAAATGGAAACCATGTAGTCTGCTATGATAATTTTTCAATAGACTTTTCTCAAACTATTTCAAAAATATATATTATGACATTATATACTTTCCATTTTATTATATTTCGAAAATTCTGAAAAAATTCCGCAGAAACTGCGGCTGAATATGAAATATCTGTTTTTAAATAGAAACAAATAGTTTCGAGAAGTATTCTTGAGTCTGTATATAATGATATTACTATATCTGATGTTTTTTTGAATCATTTGACAGCTTGAACTGTGGAATATCAAATTTTATGAATTCACAGGTTGAAATGAAATGAATCGAAATTGAAAACCGAAAACTTCTTTGATTTTGTTAGGGAAAATTTTATCGGAATTTTCGGTATACCAACTCAGAAGTATACTATGAAAAATATATTCGGAATTGTCTAAGAAAAGTGTGTTGAAAATATTTCGCACACTATGATTTGAAGAGGCACTGAAAATTCCATACCAAATGAAAAAAAATACGAAAATACTGCCCTAAAGATGTTTTTATTTCGAGATCGTGTAGTTGCAATACTCAGTTATTGCGAATTATATAAATCGCCGAAATTCCAAAATCGCCCTGTAGCGATAAGGAATACTGCACCCTTTGAGAACAGTGTACAGACATTCTTACAGGATCGTGCAATGCCAGTTCAGTATAATAAACTATTTAGAATTCAAATATACGAAATATTCTCCTAGTTCTGCTTTGAATAGACAGACAAAGATCCGCAAATGGAATGAGTAGGTACTTCCATTATATCATATTCGTAATGCCACACACCAACAGTAAATGGTGTGGAAACATAGCTGCCATCTTAAAAAGTGTGTGCAGAAGCAATTAGATTCATTGACGTGTATTTCGGTAGCACGTAACGAGACTGTTTCTAATCACCGCTAATTGTTGCGTTTTGTTACGTTGACTGGCACCTCAAGCCCCCCACCATGGCAGACAGCATACGCCCAGGAGCTGAATACCACACGGAGTTGTTACTTTAGTGAGAAGGTGTCAAAATGTCGTGGGTTTGTTTGCTTTCGTTTTATTTCATTTCTGTCTCCCATAGACGACAGAGATGGATTAGACTGGTACAGATATATTGTCTGTGCTTATTATTACCTATTTACATATTTTGCAACACTTACTGGCATTGAAACTTCAGGCTGTTCGTAAATAGATACTTTATTCAGGGCGAAACATATATTGTGAATCGCCTGCCTAGAGAATACAATATGACACCTATCGTCTTAATTATTGGTCGTTCTATGTCCCATTTATTCAAACGAAGACATTTGGAGAAAATGCTTTTCTTTTGATTGTATTCATCCCATATTTTCTGTGATGTTTGAATATATATATATATATATATATATATATATATATATATATATATATATATATATATAAATATATATAAATATATATATATATATATATATATATATATTTTCTTTCTCAAGCTTTCGAGACTTTATTGTCTCTTTCCCAGGAGAACTAAAATGAATAGATATAACATCACATGGTGAAAAACATATAAAATACTACTTACGAAATTGAGAGTTCAATCTAAGATATTTTGTATCATGAATGGAGACATCAAACAAAAGGGAAGAAAATTATCGAAAGAATGTTTGACTTTTGTCAGAAACTCACAATGTCAATTTTTTTATTATGACTAGTTGAAAGTGACAGACAAATTTCTCTCAATATACTGATCAGGTGGTTTATTTTTTATGGAATCAATCTCTATTAGGTATGAATATTTATAATCTGCTGCCAACGCACTATAAAAATCAATTCATATTCACAATTCAGCAACGATTTTTTTCATATATATATATATATATATATATATACAGTGGAACTTCCCTACAGCGAACGTCTCTACAACGAATTTCTCTGTACAACGAATTTCGTATCTGTCATTGCACCTTGAATCAAAATACCCTGTTAAAAACACCCTCTAAAACGAAGTGAATTCTCTCTATAACGAATTATTCCAAGAAAATCACTCTCTAAGTGCGTATTGGTAAGAAGGTTTTTCCCAGAGTATACTTAGGTATGGTTTTTCCGTGATTCTGTCGGACGTAGGTAATAAATCCCGATCATAAACTAAACCATTACGGCGGACAGAGAGTTCCTTCTGAAACAGTTGTAGATGCACCCCTGTCTATACGGATTGTTCAGTTTTCAGTTTAGCTCTGATCGTTAATGAAAAAAGTAGCGCGAAAATGTCTAGAAGGAAGTGCTTAAGTTAAATATGTATAATGTATTCAAATAAAAAAAAAATGCAAGTGAACGTTGCTTTTTTTGACACTTGACACAATAAAAAAAAAAATTTCTGCATAACGAAATTTCTGTATAACGAATTTTTTTTGCGGATTTAGCGTATTCGTTATAGGGAAGTTCCACTGTATATATATATATATATATATATTATATATATATATATATATCTTTCCATTTCCCAACCCGTCCCTGATTATATTTGGAAAAATAATGAAATAAAATATTGTGAGCATTACGGTTTCCATTAATCTTCTTGTGCATCCAAGACAACGAAGGTAGAATCAGCTTTATCGATTCACTTTTTTCCGGATTGTTGCGCACGATGATGAATCGATATGCAGGCATGCACTCATGCTGTTCTATATTGTTACCGTAGAACATGAAAAATGTTGTTCCCGTATTGACTGTAAGAAAAAAGTTAAGTCAGTTGATACCGAAAAATGTTCCGAATTATTCATCCATTGGTTTTATCCCTTGACTTCCTATGATCCTTTTCTCTACCCCAAGACTATCTTATGCTGGTTATGTTCTGAGGTAATATTTGTATTGTATTGATCGAACAAACTAATGCAGCACCTAATTGAAATTATATTTAAATATAATTCTGAAACGAGGAAGACCTGAATCAACTTGGATGAAAAACGTTTTTGAAACCATGAGAAATCTGGTGGAGAAATAGAAAAGTAAGGCGATCGAAATGCGAGATGCGGCGAAATCATTGTGAACTACTACACTTTCATACGAACTAATAATAATCATTATTACGTGATAATAGACATGAGAAGTACACACAACAACAGATCTATCAAACTCCAAACTAATTAATCCCAACTCACCTAATGAATTGAGCCCATAATGAGCCTGGTAGACAGTATTAGCCGTGCTGATTGGGAGGGCAGAGCTTAGCCCAGAAGTTTGATTGAGTTGACCAAGTGACTGTCCGAATCCACCCATGGGAACAGAACTTTGCCCGAGTTGACCCAGACCTGCAACAAAATTCACACTTTTACGACAGGGGAAATATCAAATATTGGTAGATGCTCTCGTATTTTCCTGGATGTTTCGTGATTTTTATGATCAAGAGACTCCAGTAAACCTTGTTTATTTAGGACTGAAAAATATGATCGTCCTCCAGCCAAATAATCGTTAAAAATCGTGTTTGTCTAAAGATTTCCAGTTCTGGCTGAAGGTGCTACGATGAGTGCAATAGTTTCTTGGCGTTGATATGTTTGTTGTTGTCACTTCTGTTCGAAGTAGCTGAATTTGAAGTCGATTTAAAAAACAACAAAGAATTTCGGAGCAACCGTCATAGTTCTTCTGTAAATTATCACCAGAATATTTTGTTGTTGGCCTGCGCAACCTTTGAATGTGTATAAATTTCAATGAAATCACTGAATTACTTCACAAAGAGGTATTTTGCTTATTTAATGGAATAAAAACATATTCGAGGATATTGATTGGTTGAGGCTTTTCCGATCTTCGTTCGTCACTCGATTTCTCGACGTTTCACCTGTAACAGTGTCCTGCATCTTCAGGAGTTACTCTTTCAGGAATTGTTCTACCTGGTTGTGATAATCATTTTGTTTCGATCCAAAATTTTTAAATAGTGCATAGGTTTCTTTAACAGTTCTTTATCGCCAAGGGCCCTTCACCTTACTGTGAAATATTTTGTGCAATTCTTCATTTCATAAATTAGAGCAACTATTCAACAATATTCACGACAAAAACTGTTTCGAAAAATATTTAGTTGTACCTATGGCATAATAGGAAGTATTTGAGGAAAAAAAATTTCATAAATCATCAAGTATTTCAAGAACTGTGAGACTTTTATAAAAACGGTTCTTTCACTCAAGATACAGATCCTTTTGATCTACATTCCAGTTCCGTTTGATGAGGTCTTTGTGGGACACCTGCATAAGGATGACGATTTGTTTTTTTCGTATAAGGAAAACAACATCTTCATCATTTGAAGATGTGACGATAGTTGCCGGCCTTTTTTACCATCTGTGAGTAGCTGTAGGCCCAAAAAGAGCCTCCAAATCCCACACCGGTGCTGCTTCGACCTGTCAGGAAGCGATCTGAGGGTCGCATTATTAATATTCAGTTAAAAAGTGTAACTGTATAACTGGAAGTTAGGGCTGATTATCCATAATAACCGATTTCAAGCAAATAACCTGGTCCTCATTGGTAATTACCAACTAGGACCAACTGCATTCAAGCGACTTCGGTCATTGTAGGTTATAATCATTTTACAAGGAATATCCCTGAAGACTATAACCGTAGATAACCGCGGGCAGGACCGTAGATAACCGCGGTCATTACTGGTTATTCGCTTGAAATCGGTTAATGTGACCCCAATATATTGACCCGGAAATAAACTATACTATATGACATCTATAATGATAGAGCACTCTTCTGAAATTTCGGTCTGGGGAAAATGATTATCATAATATGGTAGGTCATTTCAACTGCTGGAGATGCCAGACATTCGCAACAGGTGACTGCATATATTCTTAACTTTTCTCAATAAGTTTATTTTTGATATCGATTAATAAAGTTGGCTATTAATATCGGACTCAATTGGTCGAAATCGGAAATAATCATCTATAGTCCGTTTCAAAATGATTGGCATCTCGGGCGGCTGTGGAATCTCGAAAATATGTTGGTAATATCTCATCAGTAACTTTTGAGTTCTAGGATTTAGGTTGGTGTTGATTGAAAACACTAAGTTTTGACATTTCAGAGTTTGAATTAACCTTCTTTCGAATTTATTACTGTATGCTTATGTTCTTGATTAAATCGAAAAAATAGTTTTGAATTTGAATATTTCTCAAGTATTACCGAATTGAAAATGGCTGGAATTCATCAAGATACCTCCCGCCCCGCCTAACTACAAGGAAACGTGAAGCAGTTTTCGTGGTATTGCGAGTTTTTCAACAATTCAGCAGGTTTGTGCCAGTTTCAATCGCGTTTTGCTAGTTATTCAGGTAACAATCATTTACTTGTTCGAGGTGTTTTCGATTTTTTCGAATAAATAAATAAGTCTCAAATTTCAGTTTTCACCTAGAACTTTCAGATGAATTTTGGAGAGAAAGAAGGCAAGACAAGTCATTAACGGGCCGAAGTGAGCAGTGGATGGAAACCTATTCCACATGATTATACCTTCAAAGAGACATTATACGACGTTATTCTTTCTAAAATCAGAAACAATGAATAAATCAGTTTGTACATATTTTTTGAACTGCCTGAAAAGTAACCGAGTTTTAATCAAAATCAACATTTGGTATATTATTTAATGAAACATGAAAAAGACAGTATTAATAAAAATACAAATAATAGTGATCTATTTTATAGCATATCACACTTCCAATGATTCACAATTTGTCAACAAATATTTTCTATTTGTTTCAATAACTTGGCTATGGAATCATAAAGTTATGTCAGCTTCATTATACTTTCTTTTCCTCAATACCTACTCAGAAAAAATGACACAGGGTGAGAACTTGGCTGAATTTGCGATAGTAATCAAGATTCCAAAATTTGCGGAAGAGTCTTCATAGAGAACGAACTTTTAGTTATCCTTGATTATTTAATGAATGATATCTCTACATTGGAGTTCCTCGAAAGCCTCCAAGATTTCATGTTGAAGTATTCCACGCTATTTTTATTATCACTCCTGAATTTCCAATTCCCATGCTTGATCTACAGCGAAATAGTGTGGGTGTGTATATTTTAGTCATCATCTCAGCTTGTTTTTCTTTTGTAATTGAAGCTGAGTTTGAAAATGTGTCCAACAATGACGAAAATAATATTATTCCACAAAAAAATCTTCAAATTTATTTGCCTTGAAAAATATATTCAATCATTTTATAGGTTATATTGATATATTTCAATCTATGATGAACTCACAAAAATTTTTAGTTACTTTTTGTAACTAGAAATAAAGCCCCGGCTGGAATTCCATGGCTTGCTCTGATGACAATCATTTTGAAACGGACTATATATTGGTTGAATTCACTGACCTGTGGCCACACCAGCAACGCCCCAACGGCTCTCGGAACTACTGAACATGCTGGAACCGCATAAACCATCCCCCATCGCCCCAAAAGGAGGAAGACCGTGCGATGGTAAAAGAGCTCCAGGAGTCCTGAATACGTTAGTTGTCTTCTTCCTCTTCTTCCATTTGGCACGTCTATTTTGAAACCAAACCTTGAATGAAATGAAATCTTCATCAATTAATATGGTGTGCTCAGTCAGCACACAAGGTGTATATGTATGAATAAATAATGCGCCGAAAAATTTATAATATTATTTGCACTGTTGTATCTGAGATCTGTGTCAATTTTTTAACACATTTCATATTGAAGATATCAGAAAATTACACATATCCCGTTACCACTTGACATATCTCTACATTTTTTTGCTGATTTAAGAATTTTTTTCCGAAATTATGATCTGAAAATACTTCATCTTTATCTGGGAGTAGCAAGGAGTCCGACTATAAAGATCTTAATAGACCCAGTAATCTGACGATCCAAATTTAATGAGTGTATATCATTTCGAAAGCAGAAATTATCCATTGCAGAACACTTCACGAAAAATACTTTACAATATTACTATCGAAAGTTCATACTGTTCATTCATGAATTTTCGTAGTTTGAATGAAAAACGTTTCAACAAGACCTGTGTAAAAACCTTCCCATTCACTTCTCATGCCAGCCACGCAACTACGCATCCTCGCTTCATCAAACAATAGAACTCCCAACCATATCAAGGGAATTTCGTCTCCAGGGTCACATGACGCCAAAAATCCATCGTGCGAAGATATATGATTGTTAAATAATCCAACATCATTAATGTCCGCTCCCTAATGTGGGGTGGAGATCGGGCATCTGGCGAGGTGTCAGTGTGCTCTATCCTTAACGTCCGCAGAGATTTATTTTGGCTGACGATTGAGTGATGGACCTCCGTTTTGCTGACCGACGGGAGCGTTTATCCGTAAAAATCGGCCACATTTTATAAAGCTTTTATTTGTAAGAACCTCATTTGTCACATTTAACTCGCTTCTTAGGCATATATCCAATAACAGGCAATCGGGTATGGAGATCGTGATTCGTTTGAATTGAATATATGATCATATATTGTTCTGATACAGAGCACGTTTTTGTATAATATAATATAATAAATTATGAATAAATATGTATCAGAGAAATAGAAGGAATATATATTCTTTTGATAGAGGTTAATTGCGGGGTATTATACAAAACCAATAAAACCATATATTTCAGCGAATGATCAACAAGCTCGAGGAAAAGGCCTTAGCAGAAAAAAAAGCGGAACATGTATTGTTTGTAACATGTTGGAACATAAATTTGACCAAGCAAAAATACTGTTATATCATATAGCTTCGAAATTGATAACATCCAAAATTTTTATTCATGGGATATTTGGCTGTCAACATTTAAAGTTTCAACTGAATTCTATGACTTGTTCTTGTACAATTCAAAAGAGACCATAATTTTCAACGGAAAGTTAAACATGTATCAGAGCAAATAGTAGTTATACCTTTATAGAAAATATTCAAAAGTAATTCATTCGAATTAAAAAATTTTCGTTTTGGCTTCAAATTGACTTCGAGAAGAAATGGACCAACATGACGTATTCAATCTTCATCCAGCTATCCTGCCTATGAAAGAGACTCGGAAATTAATTACTGAACAAATTCAAGGTTTTAGCATGTCCGCGAATATGCGGAAAAGAACATTGTTTAAGAACATTGAGCATTAGCACCTCAAGAGAAGATGAGAATGTGAACATTTTAGTTTAAGTCCCCACACAACACGAAAACAGCTATGTCGTAGGAGCAATAATATTCAGTAGCAGAAAAAATTTATTATATGGCTCAAATGTGAACTAATTTTTTTCAGAATATCAAATTGCTATCCCATAAATTTGCAAATATTAGAAATAGGCTTTGAAATTCAGAAAAATATATTTTAGCTTAAGTAGAAATGAATGTTTCAAGAGAGAAACAACGAAAAGAATACATTTGGATCGTTTTTCAAATGGAAACTTCGATTTAACTCCAATTTGAAATCAAATGCCAATCAAAATTCATTACTATTAATTCTTAGGTGTCCGCAAAGCACCTACTTTCTGTGGTAGGATAAGTCCATACGATAGACTTATAGGCCTATAGAAATTTCTCAGAAGGAGTGATAATTTATGCATTGACAGGAAAAAGAGCCGAAATCAATCATAGCGGGAGACCATTGAGCAAAGGTTTGAAGTTACTACTTCCATTACCATCAAACACAAAATGTAACATCTCGTATAATTTATTCTGAATATTTCCCTCGTCAAAAATCTGCAATTCCGATTGAGGTAAAAATAATGGTTTCTAAATAAAAAAACTGTATGACAACTGACAAACTTGACAGCTGTTCTTAAATTCATACCTATACCTAGACCAAGCCTGTCCAACACACTGCCCGCGGCCTCATTTTTTGTTCCGCTAATCGTGATGTCCTTCTATATAGAATATTCAGATGCAACAATTTAATTTTTTTTTCAACGGGGAGGCCGGTTTTTTCGGCTGAGGTTTTTTCCTCTGGCTCTGTAGTATCGTATGATACTATAGTATCATACGAAGAATGTTATGGTACCCCGTTCCTTTTTTTACCTCAGCTTAGGTTCTTTTTGTTTCAACATTTATTGTATTATTTTTGCACTCTTCTATATACAGGGTTGCCATTTGAAAACGAAACGGACGAAATTACAGACGAAATAATTTTTTTCGATAGAAATGCTCGGATAGGTCGATTTCTGTTTCGAGGGGGACAACTTAAGATGTAGGTTACGGACGCATAGCGCTTAAACCCTTGCTACTACAACCCTCAACCCCAATTTTTGAATAGGGAAGATAGGGTGAATGATACCTCATTTAAAAGGTATTTTTATACTGATTGCAGCACAGTAATTGTTTTTTCATTTTATGCATTAGTTCTCGAAATATTCCTGACTAAGCATTTGAAAATGAAGTGGTGTTTTCATGGCACTTGTAGTGTGTTTTTGTGAAAAACCTTTCAAATGAGGTATCACTCAACCCATCTACCCTATTCAAAAATTGGGTGTGAGGGTTGTAGTAGCAAGGGTTGAAGCGCTATGCGTTTGTAACCTACATCTTAAGTTGTCCCCTTCGAAACAGAAATTGACCTGTCCGAGAATCCTATCGAAAAAATTTATTTCGTCTGTAATCTCGTCTGTTTCGTTTTCAAATGGCAACCCTGTATAAAGAAGAGTGATTAATAATGAGGGATTTGTAGAATACATGAAATAAAAAAATTTAATGGACACAATCCTCCTTGTGTTGTCTATATATATAATTATGTTGTTTGAGGGAAAAACACCGTTTTTAAAAACAGCTTTATTAAGAACTTTGATAAGGGACAATAGACACTAGTCTCACAATTATTACTACTATTCTTGACTGACAAATTATTCTTGTGCCTATTTATACCTTCGGTATTTACGATGTATTCAGCATTAGATAAGCGGCACGTGTGCTTAGTCAGCTAAAGTTAATATGGACATATTCAATAACAAATGAAGTTACAATGTATTGAGTATTTCAGAATACAGGGGGTGTATTATTTAATTCCTCCCCGCCTAAGTCAAAGGTATCACCTTTTGTAGGTGTAGCTTTGGAGAACCCTTTTCTAAAATAATAAAATAATAATAAGCAAGTAATAAAAATTAATAATGCAATGATCAAATAAAATAAAAATCTTGAAGGTTGTGGACTCCAGTGGTGGATTTCTTCCAAATCTATATCTGGGGTGTCTTCCTTCTTGTTGGTTTCTTCTAAGGATTCATTGTGGGATAACGGCTCCATTTTTGGTAAAATAATAAATTTTTCTTCTTCCGTTGAAGTAGTCGGGGTAATCTCTTTCTTGTCGTTGCTCAACGTACATTTGGTTTTGATAATCGCAATTGGAGGAGTGAAATGATGTTTGATTTGATGTTGGCATATTTCCATTAATTTCGAATTATGAATCGACAATACATTTCCATCTTCTAACAATTTGATATCGGGAGGATCGATGCTTCTTGATTTGGGACAGTCTTCTTTTTGATTTTTCAAAAGATTTTTGATGCAGTTTGGTGCTTCTGTCAGAGAATCTTGATTACAGAGAAAGTCTTCTTCTACAGGATAACATCGTTGTGTTGACCATTTTAGGATTTCTTCTTGAGTGAGCCAGTAAGGATCGGAATAAGGAATGGTTAAATTATTTTGTGGTAAATAATGTAACTTGTACAGATTGAAGCTTTTCAGATTCACTAAAGGAATCGATATAAGAAATAGTAATATTCGATTTTTAAATACAACTTTGGTATGACATAATTGATAATAGTCTTTCAAATGGTGTAAAGGTATAATAGTATTATTTTTTATTAATTCTGAAAATTTGGAATAAGGTAAAATCGACTCATGTAATAGATGTAACCTTGCGAAGCTTACTGCTGTTTGAATTTCATCAAGGGTATTTTTGATCTCTCTGAGTTGAAAAGTAAATAAGTGCATTTGCTGTACTTCTTGTAGTAATGGTACATTTTGAAGTAATTTAAAGTTTTCCCACATTTTATTAAATTTATCAATGTATTTATTTTTGAGTTCATTAACGATATTTGCAATTTTCTTTTGGTTTCTCATCAGAACATCCTCATTTTTGGAAATACTATCGAAGTAATTCTTATACAATTCTTCATCATCCGAATCCAGTGTTCCAAATAAAATCTTAGAAATTTTTCCTCCTATATTAATCAATCCTCTTTTGATCCTAATTTTTTCATTCAATAATTCCTCCAAAGTATTAAAATTTATATCATTTGAATGTTTCAAATATTTATAGTTGGCCGTTTGGGCGAATCCCAATTGAAAATTAGAAAATTTATTAACTTCTTTCTGATATTTCAATATTAAATCTGCTATTATGTTTAAATCTATGTGGTAAATAAATTGTAAATTTCTATCATTAACATATGCCTTTCCAAGATATATTGGTAATACATTATTTTCTACTGGTATAATTTCCATAGAATAGTTGCAATTCATTATGATGCACAAAACAAATGATTTCTTAAAAAGATCCATTTTCGATCTGAAACAAAATGATATTATTTCTTTCTTTGTTTTAAAATTCTCTTATGATAGATGTGTTTATTTTTGGAATCTTGAATTCTATGCGTATCTATTTCGCGAGCCTCTATCTTTTTATAAACAGGATCAAGTTTTCTTGTAATGGGGGTTTTGATATAAGTAGGATTTTTATTTAAGGGATGATCTTTCTCGGCTTTACGTTTTTCATTAATTTTTTCTAAACGGTTTACATTTTTCAAATTCTTTGACTCTAAGTGTTTTGATATTTCATTCAAGTTTTCCCGATAATTTTGAATGTAATTTTCCACTTTTTCATTATGACTTATTTCAATTGGAAGAGAATAGTTTAAATCTGCTTTGATTATTTGCATTGGGGTCATATCTAGACTCGAGTGATTTGAGTTATTATAGCTCAATAGGGCCTGAGAAATTCTGTTTTGAAATGTGTTAGTTGTTCCAATGGTTCTTAATTGCTCGATTAATGTCGAATGAAAACGTTCTACTAATGCATTTGAATTCGGATTATAATTAGTTATATAGTGAATTTCTATTTTATGAGTTTTACAGAAATCTTGTACGAGACTGTTTTTAAATTCTAATCCATTGTCGCATGTTATTTTGATTGGGACACCGTAATGACTGAAATAAATTAACAATTTGTCAATAATCTCTGTACCTGTTTTCTGTAAGAGTGGGTAACATTGTCCTAGTCTCGAAAATGAGTCTACAATGCTAAGACAATAATTTTGATTGAAACGAATTGTATCACAATAGATGTGGGTAAATGGCTTCGAACCAATAGGATTAGGCTTAAATTGTAATTCAATAGGTGTTCTTTCATATTTACTTTTCTGACAAATTTCACATGCATTAATATAACTTTGAACATCTTTGTTCATGTTAGGCCAATAATATTTCTTTTTGAGACTAATTAAATTTTCTCGTAAGCCACGATGTAAAGTTTTAGTTTCATGATACTGTTGGATTCTAAGAAGTTGTTCGTCTTTATCTTCAACGTCTTCTAAAAGAATTCGGGAAATTTTCAAGTCAAGAGTCTTATAATCAAATTTGTTTTGCAAAATTCGAATAAGAGGTTTTTCTAATTCTGGGGACATAAAATAGATAGTATAGGGATGCTTGGGTCGAACATATTCATGTAAGAAATTGTATAAATCTTTTTCTACAGAATTAATCACTACTCGGAATCTCAATTTATCATTAAATAATTTGATTTTTGCTACATTATAGGTGGATCCTTGTTTAAAAATAATTTGTGATTGGGAAGAATTAAGACTTCTCTCTGTATAAGGGATCTCTAAAATAGGATTTTCTATATTACTATGTACTGTAACATCACTGTGAATAATTATATTTCCTGATTTTTTGTTTGAAACTTCATTATCTTCATCATCAAGAATATCATAATTTCCATTATCACTTGGATCTAATAATTCTAGGCATTCATCTAGTTCTTCATTTGTTACATTATTTATAATTGATATAAGATCATCTTCAATAGGATTTATCTCTTCATTTTCAAATAAACTCAATTCATAATCAATATCGTCATAAATACCATTTCTTACGTCTAGTAAGTTAATATTATTATATTCAACATTATCATCTTCATAATTATTACTTAAACCATTTGAATCATTCATAAAATTGTTATTTTCAGTTTCATCATTGCAGTGATATATAACTATTTTCACATTTAAATCATCAAAAATGTATTGAATCATATCGTATATTTTATCCCATTTCAATTTATCTAGACCACATGCTATTCGTGGTATAGCTAGATGAGTTTCATTGTTTAACTTCATTAATTTTTTCAAGTATAAAAGAGAATTAAAAACATTTTCATACGTTGGTTTATCATAATGGAATTTTTTAGTAATAAGATAATAAATATTTCGGTTATTATGTCTCAGAAATGCTACTTCTCCAACTTTTTTATTTTGTGCTTTCAATTCATTTACATTTCCAAATTTATCTTTAAAATCTCGTGCAATGCCTTTATTCATAAATAAATCTTCCGATACACAATGAGCTAATGCGAAATTTCTGGGTGCATTGAATAAATCATCATTTAAGGTTTCAATATAATTTACATTTTCAATATTTCCGTATTCATTTTCTCGTAGAAAATCTTTGAAGCTTTTGTCTTTTTCCAAAATTATTCTACTTAAAGCATCTGCATTATTGGATGATCCTTTTTTGTATTTGATTTCATAATCGAATTCTTCTAACAAAATACGCCATCGCATAAGGCGGGAATTTGGTTCTTTAAGTGAAAATAGCCAAACTAAAGGCTTATGATCCGTATAAATTGTGAATTTTCTCCCGTACAAATAAGGCCGGAAGTGTTTGCACGACCACACAATTGCAAGTAATTCTTTTTCGATTGTGCTGTAACGCGTTTCAGCCAAGTTCAAGGTTCGGGACGCGTAGCAAACTGGGTGATTCAATGGGTATTCACCTTGAGATAAAACGGATCCTATGGCAAATCCAGATGCGTCTGTCGTAAGAATGAATTTTTCTTTGAAGTCTGGAAATCTCAACAACGGATAATTAAGAAGACTTCTTTTACAAATTTCGAATGCTTCAATATATTTAGGATCATCGATATTTATTTTAGCATTTTTTTTCAAACACACGGTTAAAGGTTTCGTTATTTTGGCAAAATTCGGAATGAACTTTCTGTAATATCCGACAAGGCCAAGAAATGATTTAATTGCTTTAGTAGTTTTCGGAATAGGAAAATTGTTAACCGCTTCTAATTTATCTGGATTAGGTTTTATTCCTTCTGGTGTAATAATGTGACCTAAGAATTCAATTTCTGTTTTGAAAAAATGACATTTATCTAATTGTATTTTCAAATTGTCTTTCTTAAAAGTTTCTAAGATATTATGGATATCTGCTAGATGTTGTTCAATGGTATCTGAAAAAATAATTATGTCGTCCATGTAAATATAGCAACATTTTCCAATAAAATTTCTCAAAACATTATTCATTAATCTTTGAAACGTCGCTGGGGCATTCTTCAATCCGAAAGGCATTCGCAAAAATTCATAATGACCGTTTTCAACAGTAAAAACCGTTTTTTCAATTGATTCTGGATCCAATTCGATCTGATGGAATCCAGATGCTAAGTCAAGCGTTGTAAAATATTTTTTATTTCCCAATTTATCTAATATGGAATCTATTTGTGGTAACGGGTATTTATCATCAATAGTTTTATCATTAAGTTTTCTATAATCGATGGCCATTCGCCATTTGGTTTTACCAGATAAGTCTCGTTTTTTCGGAACAATTACTACAGGAAAGGACCATGGGGAAATACTAGGCCTAATAATTTTCTTTTCAAGCATATCTTTGATTTGATTCTGCACTTCTTCTCTATGTATTTCAGGATATCTATAAATTTTACAATGGACGGGTATTTCATCAACTGTCCTAATTTTATGCTTTATTTGATTTGAAAAATTCAAAGGTTGACCAGGTAATTGGAGAGCATCAATATTAGTTTGGAAAATTTTCATTAATTGATTTCTAATGTTAGGGCCTAAATGGGATAGGTCTACTGGAATGTCGATTGGATTTTGACATACTTTTTGATATTGGAAAGGTATTCTACAATATTCATTATATAGAAGTTGATTTTTGAAATCCAAGCTAAGTCCATATTTATTTAAGAAATCGGCTCCTATAAGGCCATCATAATTTTTATGGAATTTGTATAGAATAAAAGGGTGCATATCATTAATGCAAAATTCATCAAAAACTGGCAATAATACTTTTTCATTTGAGTTTTCCGTTCTCATACAAGCTGTTAAAGAAGTCTTTTCTTCAAAGATATTATCTGGAAAATTATTATATGCGAATTTAGGATCGATTAAACAAACTGAACAACCACTATCAATTAGAAGTTTACAATAAGGGTTTCGAAATTGGATATAAGGTAATTGATTTTTATTATCTAAAGTATGATTCAGGTCAATGCGTTGCTTGGGCCTGCTTTTGGAAAATTTCTACTTGGTTCATTTGAATTAACATTCGTTAGTTCTTCAACAATGAAGTCATTGTTCGAATTATTATGATAGTTCGTATTTCGATAATTATTAAAATTTCTTTGTGGATTTGGATTAAATTGAGTTGAATAATTGCTTCTTTTCTGAGGATAATTTCTCGTTTGGACCGACATTTTTTCTGGAGGAGTATTAATTCTCTGATTGGGATTTGGTTTGAAAACATTCGTCATATTTGAATTATTTGTGGGACTAAAAACTTGTCTCGCAGTAGGAAAATGAGTATTTACATTTCTTTGTTTAAATTGGATTGGTTGCGAAGGGAATTGATGATTGAAATTTGGTCTTGGATCGTAGGAATAGTGAGGTGTTCTGAAATGATTGTTTTGATACTGGGAAACATTATTTGAATTTTTAAATGGGGGATTAGTTTTCGATTTATTAATATTATAATTATTCGTGGGCGGATTTCTCCACGACCGCATCATTTCTATTTGCGATTTTTGTGAGACATAGTTCTCAACAATTTGTATGGCTTGATCGAAAGTTAAGTCAGGTGTAGTAATCAGGGTTGTCTGTAATTCAAAGGGACTGTTACTTATTAATACGTTTTTCGCTAAATCGTTAGTTAAATCTTTATGTAAAATTTTCATTTGCGCATTCATGACATCTGCGTCTATTCTGTAATTTATTCTGATTTTTAAAGCTTTTATTTCTTCAATAAAGTTCAAAATATCATCTTTGGGATTCTTTCTTAAGAATTGCAATTGATTTTTCAATACATCTAGATTTGCATGGTCACCAAATTTATTTATTAGGAAATTTCTTATACTGATCCATGTATTTGGAACATTGGAAGTATGAAATTCTGCTTCTGCATTCCCAACAAATTTACTTTTTATTAAATTGAGACAATACGTTTTTACGATTGCTTCAGCATTCTGGAATTGTGAGATATAATCGTCACATGCAGCTAAAAATGAATTCAATTTTGTTCTGTCTCCATCGAATTTCGGTAGGAGATTTCCAAATTCTTTAGGAAAAGTTAAGTCTGCCATATTTGTGTCTTCTATTTTCAACTCAGATATTGAATTTATCAAATCGTTCAATGCGATTGATATTTCTGAATCTATTTCACCTATTTTGAAATATGTAGATTAATTATCAATTATACAATAATATTTCAGTAAAATACTTAGTTTTTATATCAGAAAAACTTTCAAAAAACTGTACAAGTTTTACGCACAAAACTTGGGAAAAGAGTGAAATGACTTTGGACCAGGTCAATATAAAACTGGGAAGAAATAGAGTAAGGACAGTGATATTGCTCACCCTCTCGTTCTTGTATTAGGGGTCGTCGATGGCGCTACCCTGTCGATCGGACTCCGTTTTTCTCTCGTTCGGTTGTACCTTGGCAGTTGAAACTGCAGACTTCTGGAGTTCTGGATTGGATACTTCAAGAAGACTGGCACAATCCCAGACCTCGTCGCCAATTATGTTGTTTGAGGGAAAAACACCGTTTTTAAAAACAGCTTTATTAAGAACTTTGATAAGGGACAATAGACACTAGTCTCACAATTATTACTACTATTCTTGACTGACAAATTATTCTTGTGCCTATTTATACCTTCGGTATTTACGATGTATTCAGCATTAGATAAGCGGCACGTGTGCTTAGTCAGCTAAAGTTAATATGGACATATTCAATAACAAATGAAGTTACAATGTATTGAGTATTTCAGAATACAGGGGGTGTATTATTTAATTATATATATAGATATATATATATATATATATATATATATATATATATATATATATATATATATATATATATAGGAGGTGCTTGATCTTGAATGGTACAACCAAAGGACAGATTTTGAAGCTGTGAATAAGGTGATATCAGTCCACGGGGAATTCCATGACTTTTCTTATATTTTCACTGATGGAGCTAGAGCTATGACAGTAACTGAAATCGGATTTGCAGGACTCTTGAAAGAAAACCACATAAACAGTCAACAGTCTTGTGATGCATTGCGTTGTTCACCAAGAGGCGCAATGTAGAAATATGTCACCTCAAATGGATGCAATGAAAGTAGTTGTTGAAATAACTAACATTATGCGAGAGGGCAATCGTTCTTTGAAAATTTTGAGACTTTCAAGTGGAAGTAGAAGCTACATATGGCGAACTGTTACTTCACACCAACATCCTTCGAAGAAATTAAGGATTTTATTTTGAAGAAGTTTCATTTTAACTTCGCATAAAACACATCGGAAAGACTGCAAAAGGAGTCTAAAATAGGTTTAGCGAATTTCAAAAAATTGTAAGAAAAATTTCAATTTTTGCTCAGCCCCTTCAGAATGTAGGTAGAACACACCTCCAACTGGAATCGTGTGAGTTGCAATCAAATTTTTTTTTTACCAAGTAAGGACGTGAACTGAATTGGAATTTTTCAATTTGCTGTTACTCGTGAAATAGTCTTGCTAAAAAGCATTCGGGTATCTAATTTTTCCTTTAAAAAATCGAAAAATTGCAATGCAAAATTATATTTTTTACAGAAAGCACTCGGATTTTCATTGCCACCAGGGTACCGGGATACAAACCCTACAAGTGTAATAAAATCTACAGGTTACAAGTGATCTAGACCACATATTGCGGACCTAGTTAGGTACGTGTTTACAGTACGGGAATTCTCATAATACTACAAGTGTGCATTTACCTATGTTTGAAAGTGGGTAAAACATTATCCACACTCGTTGAAACTGCCGTAAAACAATTATATCAGTGTCAACTTTGTGTTGCAGAAAACGTTCACATATGTAGAGATTTTTCCTTTATTACAGGTGCCACCCGGATCACTTTAAGTTGGACTTGAAGGAACATATCTGTTAACACAGGCGTTTGGGAATATACTTTTTCAACGAACTATACTTACTATTTTTTTTCGATCGTTGATTAACATTTAAAAATTAATTAAAAAATATTTCATTTGAAATGTAATCAATTAAGTTTAAATGGGTTTCTTCATGTTCATATTGAAATATTGAAGTGGTAAGCATGAAGAATACTTTGTTATAACAAAAGTAAAATAATTTCCAAGCCGGTTTTGTTTGTAACAAAGATTATAATGTATAAAAATGCGAAACGAAGTGACTTCAGTGATATCTGTAGTTTCAAGAGTGAACAGGTTATGGTTGAAATCGAGGTTGAAATATTTAATTAGGGTCCATTTGGCCATATAATATAGAGATTATTAGTAAGCTGTTGTCAATTTTGAAAGAAATACTTGGATGAATATTTATGCTGAATGATTGTATTTTTTCGTATACGCATATTTTCTACTGAAATAACTCGAAATCTCCAAGAGTAGCACCTAGTTGACTCTATAATATTTGCTCGTGTGTTGAAACTGGTCGACAATCAAAATGCATGGTGATTAATTGCAGGAATAATAGAAGAAATATTCCTGAATGTACATTCTTTTCATTATCAAAGAGAATGGGGATGTAACTTTTGAAACTCATATCATGCAACTGTCTTGTTCATTGCGTTTTATTTTCAGTGCTGCCAAACGGATTGAGTTTTCGGGGCAAAAATATATTTTTCTGGATATCGTATGAATAACTCTTGATTGGCTGACCTACAGGTCTTGTTATACGCGTCTGATATTTTTTTTTATTGTTGTTCAAATATTCTGTGATTAATGTAGAGTGGACTCTCGTTGAGCCGAACTCCTATAGGGACCAAAAGAAGTGTTCGACTTATCTATTGTTTGGCTCGCCAAACATTTGAGGTATTGAAGTGAAACTTTAGTTCATTGAGAGAAAAACTCAAGTTAAACACGAAATCATCATCAATCAGAAACGAGCGTCTGAGCGCTGGAAACATGTCCTTGGCGGTCGAAAAATCGTATGATATTCATCACGTGTGGTAATCTTTTTCGTTTTCATTCATTAAATTTAATAGTTCCACTCATAAAGGCAGTGGTGGTAAGAAGAACGACTTATAGAGATGGAGGTTCTCTTGACGACCCTGTAAAAATGCACTGGGTAAGATATATATGAATCGGGTCCACAATAAATGTTTGACTTATCGATGTTCGATTCATCAAAAGTTCACTGTATGAATAATCTTGAAATTGATATAATTATTATCTAATACGTGAACAAATTTTTTCATAATAATTGAATTGTAGTGGATTTCACACAATCATTTCAGAGAAAAATATAAAAAATCCAGCAGCTTATTTCATTCAATGTGTAGATGAAAAACATCATCCTGATCAAAAATCAGTGCTCTGCTTTTATTTTGTCGATCAGGATAATTCTTTGAAAGCTCAACAAAGAATTCTCAATTTAATGAAAATTTAGGGGAAGTATAATTCGAATTTCGTTCCTATTTTAATAGTTTTCCTTACTGAGTAAGGTTTTCAGCGCCATCTAGGTGTCGAAAGTACTAGCCGAAAATCGTAGTCGGATTTTAGTACCACAGATATAAGGGCGTTTCCTATCTTTCTAACTATATAATGTTTGATTTGTATCTTATGAGGAATTAAAAAATGATGGAGCATCGTAAGTATACGATTTTTTATTAATATTAGGTATATCTAATATTTGGAATAAGAGAAGCCTGTCGACGAGATGAGCTTGTTCGAATGTTCATGATTTACTAGAAATAAAAACAAATAAGCCCAAATCATTTATCATCAACGAAAACTATTCAAATGTTTATTGAAAGTACGTATCAATTGGGCCTAATGATTTTGAAAATACTAGATTTTTTTTATTCAACAGCGGAAAAAGGTGGGAGACAGTCATTGAAATAAATAAATTTGTTAAAATTCCTCAAATTGTTACAAGTTATTTATAGTTGCCAAATCTGACAGAACATACAGGAAATTGTTTTCGAAGATCATCGGCACACATTTGGTAGATGCTGATGCTACTATTCTTTCTTTATTTAAAATGCCACGGAGGATGGAAATCTTCCAATACAGTGGAAGAATATATTGTCAAATCTCTTAATAATAGAGTAGAAGAGGCTAATAAAATATTCAGTTTCCCTGCCCCGTCTTCAGGTAAAAATAATAAACCAAACAATTAGCCATGCAGCTTCGACGTCTATAAATTCTCGTTGCCCTTCAGTACAATTTACAAATTGTACATACTGTTCAATGCATGTAAATATTAACAACAATTAATTTGTATTAAAAAATATCGTTATAAATTAAATGTTTTTTTATTTCTTTCATAACAACTTTTTTACTATGAAAATTAAAACAATAGTTCGTTTCATTTTTGTGTAATAATCCATTCCCAATGGAACAGCAGTGCGGTAGGAATATTACCAAACTATTATTTTCTAATTGCTCATCAACTGCTCCCTATTACGAAATATTCAGCTTTGCGCTTAGAAAATAGGTCAGAATAGTGTCACTTCTCCCACGACCGAATAAAATCATTATCGTCAGTAATGATGAATGTCTTAAATTGATATGCATAGGTGGTTAGGTTAGGGATATTTATAGTCCAAGAGCTATTGAAGCCTCCGAGTGACGGTTTGTTGGTAAGGCTAGAAATTCTTATAGTGCAGTCTCAAACAATTTAGGACACAGTGTACTATGATTGAAACGACTTTCTATATGATGAAGAAATTAATTATAACATATCAGATGATGATGAAGAATTATAATCAAAGTTATTTTTTATTTCCTTCAGAAGAACACATATATAAATTTGAGCCTTAAAGAAAAAACTTTTTTTTCATATTTTACAACCTTTTCCAGTTTTCTGGCAGGTACTTGTGCTCGTCGAAATCGCCTGTCAATTTTGAACTTTACAATTCATGAACAAAATCGTATGAAAAATTCGAGCTTATAGAAAGAAGTTTATTTCTTCTGTTTAATACTTTCAAAGATATAGGGTTTGATGACGTGCAGAGGTGAGGGGTGCCAGGCGATGGTTTTCGTCCTCAGCATACTATGAACTATCAATATAAGAATTTCTAGCTTTTCAGACAAACCGTTATTCGGAAGGTTCACTAGCTCTCAGTATAAGCTGTGTAAAATGTACTAATTATCTGTGAATGACTGGTCATCGAATTTTTCCAGAACAATATTATCAATTTATAGTCCGTTTCAGAAATATTGCCATCTAGAGAGGATGTAAAATCCCAAAATTATGTTAGTGATATCCGTATCCGTGGCTGTAATTATTCAAGGTTCTTCTCGCCTCGCCTAAATTATTGGTGTTGTGTTACTGCAAGTTTTTCAAGGATTCAGTAGATATTTCTGCTAGTATAAATCGAGTTTCGTTAGATGCCAGTAGTAATAACTCAAGGACATTGATAATAGAAAAAATTGTATGATAGATTTCGAAAGCTTGTTGCTTGCCTACCAGCAACAAGCTTGTGAAAGTTGTCATAAAATGTTTGATCATTTATCAATGTCCGAAGTTTATTCGAATAGAAAATTGTTCGGTACTTAAAAAAAGAACTTGAATCATTTATTTGAAAGTACAATTAACAATGGAACCAATAGAGAAGTTAAATGAAGATCCAGACGTTTCAATTGGCCCAATAAAACTTCTTCTTATATCAATAAATTATTTTTGAAGTGATTAAATTGAATAATATCCTTCAATTCTCGTCCTACTAATATTGAAATAAGGAAGAACTACATATTCGTTTGATGAGACTTGTATTTGAATGAATTGATCAGAATAATATTGAAATGAAAAAGAACTATATTCGTTTTGAATACAACCTATATTTGAATGAACTGATTCATTTCATTCAATAGCTAAACATTTTAACGAAATAAAAACTAGATTTAATCCAATGAAGCCTATCTTTGAATCAAATATAGTAGAAAGAGTTTGCAACCAGCGTTGCGAGCGAAAAACAAGGGAGACAACTGTTTCAGCCCTCGAGTCCCAACAGGTTTTGATTCAGTTGCATGTGATTTGCGTGAGTGAACTACTGCCAAAAAAAAAAAATAGTTGAAAAATGGAAGACTTTTTAACTAGGTGGGGAATGGAATCCCTAATTCAACATTTTCAGGGTAAGTACTTTCAGATTCATATAAGAATGTAAACATCTAATAATGATACTTTTTTTCACCGATAAAGGCTAGTATTTCAGTTATTTCTCTATTTAATTACGTATTGAAAGGGTATTAGAAAAACAATCTATATAATAAAAGCTATTTGTATTCCCAATGAATAATTTCAATTTCTCCTCTTTTTTTGGTTCAACTTATAAATAATTGTTGAATCTTCTACTGAATATATCGATCATCATTTTATTTTATTTTTAGGCAACGACATTCATGATTCAGATTTTGCATCAAGTCCATGGTGCGTCTAATAATTTGGCCAGGGATTGTACTTTCAAACACACCCATCTTAGTAGTATGAACGATTGACATATACTAATAAGAAGGTTTTGCTTATGTAGTTTTTTGGGGTTTAGAAAAATCGAGTATTGAGAAGAAAAATATCTCTTGAGATGAGTGTATTCATGATTGTGACTTATGACAGTGCCACAATATGTTCAAATTAGAGAAAATAAGTTTTTGTTTTGTTTTTTACCTCAGTATGTTTCTGTTCACTTATTGCTGATACTCATTGTGTTCTTGAATTTATAGCATATTTGATTTTGTTGGAACAATAATAAAAAAATTTTAAGACATTAAAAGTTGTTTCATTTTATACATCTTATCATTCAATCAATAAATAAATTAAAGAATTAAATCAATAGTAAAGTGAAATATTTCTAACAACTGCATCATATTCAATCAACTGTTGCTGTTTTGTTTTCCATATGAAGTTTATTTGAATCAAAATCAAGCAGTCATCTTTGCCATGATAAATTACCTTTCGATAGAAAAAAAGGTGGGTTTGTTTCAATTATATTCTTTCATTGAAACTAAGTATAGCTTATCTTGGCTCAATTATAGCATTTTATTGAATACTTTCACTGTTTAAATACAATCAATAAGTCCTATAATTGAATCGAAAATAGGAAGCATTGGCAATAGAAGAACAAGATAAGCATTGAATTAAATATACTAATCATTCAGGAATAGGGAACACAGTATATCATTGATTCAATGGTTATCCCATTGTTTCTACTAACAGTGTTTTTTGTGTGTACTGTTAATGATTTGATGATAATGTTCTTCGTCAATATTTGAGTAGGGTTTTATCGAGTTGGCTTTGTTGTTTTTATAAGTTGATATTCTTGTACACCACTTTTGGCCAACCGACTGACCGCGGTCGATCTATTGGAATAATTAGTGATTTTTTTTCTTTTGTATTCAAGCCAATCACTTCGGCAGACGATTTTGTCCAATTTTGAATCATATTTCTTCCAATGGGAATATCGTCATATATATATTCGTCGGTTTTAAAACGTCTTTCGTCGTTGTCCGATGCCCAACTTCCACTCTCTCCCCTAATTCTATTGGTCTCTTCTCAGACCTCTGGCGCTCATGGCTTTCATTATGCCCTCTTTCCAAGTTCTCTTTGGTATTCCTTGCTTTTTTCGATATGGTGGTATCCACTTCACTGAGATCTTAGGCAGCCCATTTTCCTTCATCCTTTGAATATGTCTATACCATATCAGCTGTTTTTGTCTGTGATTATCAAACCATCTATTCTCATTCGCCGTCTTATGCCGTCGTTTCGAACTCTATCTCTCCTTGATAAAGCCAGTGATCTCCGAAACACATCCATTTCAGTTACCTCAAGTTTCCTTTCATTCTGTGTCGTTATTATCTACGTCTCCGCTCCATAAGTCAAACTGTCCTTAATGAATGTTTCATAAATATTATATTTATGTCGTTTCCCAATATCATCCAAAACTTCCCACAGCTTCTTAACAGGTATTGTATCATAGGCCTTCTGGAGATCTATGAACATGGGATGAGTTTCTTGGTTAACGGCTGTCTTTTTCTCTATGATTTGCTTCAGGCAGAAAACGTTATTAGTGCAATGTTCGTAGTGTCATGTTCATAGTGTCAATGTTCGGGGCTCTTCTTGCATAAGTATTCCTCGCCATATAACGACTAAGTTCAAGAGTTCTTTTTCATATCAGGCCCCTTATATTAACAATTCCATCGATAATGATATAAAAGCTTTATCGTTGTACCGTTTTGAAAACAAAATTAAAAATTCACTACTGATCAGCCAGGGTTCTTCTGTTTCATAAAAGATAGAATATTATTGTATGATCTCCTTTTTTTTATTAATCAACATTATTGATATTTTTGTTAGAGATCAAGGGATATGTTGTAACATTATTGGTTAAAGTGTAAGAATAGCTCAAGCTAAACTTTCGCCCAATAAAGACGATTATTATTATTATTATTATTATCATTATTATTATTATTATTATTATTTTTTTTTTTTTTTTTTTTAATCACACTTTCGTGGGGTGGTTTCCAACTAAGCTGGGATTCGCATGAATCAACAGCTCAATCGTTCGTTAACACACGCCGGACAGTTCTACACGTTCCCAGGATTGCAGCCTTCTGTGCCGTAAGTATGGTCTTCTCTACTTCATTCAATCCTATTTTTGTCAGTTCTTTTTTCAGATTCAGTTCAACGAGTCCATTTGCCGAGATTATCAGAGGATGAACGGAAACTTGTTTCAGCTGATAAATGGCCTTTATTTCATGTGCGTTATTATTATTATTATCATTATTATTATTATTATTATCATTATTATTATTATTATTATTATTATTATCATTATGTTTTTCTAGCTCGGAATCCAAATTGGTCTTCCTCTTCCTTATCCCTACATTCCTGCTCAATCAGATTTCGGATAATTCTACCATGAAGGCGGTTCAGAGTACTGGTCACAGATGTACCTCTATATTCCGCACACTCCAGTTTGTTCCTTTTTTTATGGATAGATGAGATGTATGTTGGGTATTTAACCAGTTACCCACGAATTTTTGTACTTGATATACCAATAAAACCATTAACCAATAATTGTGATTTGTTTATTTTCACCAAAGTCAATATAACCAATTGAGAACAACCAATATTTCTCTACATTGACTCAAATCACATTCGTCTTAAAGTTACTTACAGACTACTTGAACTATTCTAACACTTTTTCCCCCGCGCTTGGGCACGCTGAGGCCCTTGAAGAGCGTCCTTTTCTGTCTTCGTCTTATGTGCGCGGGGTACGCCGTTTTATGCAGTTCCTACGCTTTTGCACATAACGAACTTTACGAACTTCTCATTGCCTTAATGCGACCGAACAATGTATGCTTCTTTCCATTCGTCACGGACTGATTCACCATTAATACCAAGTTAGTTGATCAAACAGTTTTTCGGATCCACATTTGATTAATTCAGGGGGGATTCCTCCTGGGCCTGTAGCGCGGCCAATTTTCAATTTTCGTATTACGTTGTTAACTTAGTCAACGTTGATTGTAATATCATCACCCTTTACCGGTATATCGATTGGCGTACTCATCAAAAATTTTTCTCTTTTTTCGGTTAACGTATTATCATACCAGTTATTATTTTCAGAATTCCATTGACAATTTGGTCGAAGAAACAATCTGTTGGTTTTAATATTTGGGCCCCCTTTTGACATACAAATTTTGAATAATCCGACAGGACAAACGTTGCAGTCCTTGTTTTCTATTGAAAACTCTCTTCCAGTGCACATCCTTGAACCACTCTGGCAAGTCTTGCTGAATTCAGGGTTATATTCAACTCGATTTGATACAAAACCATCGTTGTTTGATTCAAAAAACTTCAGTGAATCAAGCAGCAGCTTCTCCACCTCGCCAAGCTAATTCAAGTGATTCTTCCATTTTATGTTCAATAGAATAATAACATTTCGCATATTGAACAGCTTCATTTGCAGCGACCTCAGATCTCTTTTTACATTGTCTGACGACGACCGCCTGGGCTGGCATGATTTCAAGTTGAGGCAGCAGCGGTACAGGACAACAACGAGAAGAAATTTTCTTCCCAATAGAATTTTCAAAACTTGGAACTTCCTGCTTCCCTGTGTTGTGGATGCCCCATCAGTGGACATTTTCAAGAACCGTTATGATGAAACCCAGTAGTGAGATGCGAACCACCAAGAGATTCATTCATTTAATTTTATGAAAAAAAAATTATCCTCTCTATTTGAAATATATGATTATTTGATGTGTACACAACCAATTCAGTTATATTATTTTGTAATTGAATCTAATAGGACTACACCTCGATTATAATCATAAACTTCTGATAAAAAAAATAATAATATTATGTAACAAAGCACTGAGCGATTTTGTTGTCCCTTTTATTCCTATCACAAGATCGGAAAACTTGTTATCCTTGCACCAAATGGTCTTTCGATACTATCATCATGGCTACTGCTGTGCGAATGAAGTTGAAACATTTATCATCATAGCTTTTACTATAATGAACACTGTGAAAATTCATTATGTGATCAACGATGCAACCAAATAAATTCTGTCGAAGCAGCTTTTCTGACAGAATGGTTTTCATTTTATTCTTTATAGATTAATTTCAAAACTCACAGATTCAACATGTGAAACACCAGATAGGGATATAAGTGAAAGCATCCGCTCTATACCTGAATCAGGAGGAAAAACAATGTTGCAATATCACCCCCGATGGAGCAAACGAGCGTAAGGCTTCGACCCGGCACGCAACAGAATAGAGCAGAACATTGCGAAGTCATACATCACCACGCCCCATTAGGGATTAATGATGCCAGCACCACCGAAATTAACTCCCCGTTGGCTTACCGCGGCGCTATAACGTCGACATATTAACTATTTGTTACAAGAGCAATATACTCACTCGCCCCAGCTCGGTTTGCCGATGGGGCATGCAGCATCGAAGTTCTTTGTTCAGAGAAATTGTGAAGAAAGTTAATAAAGTGCTGATGTAAATCATGCAAATTATCGCGAGGACCCACCCAAGTTCACCTTCTTCCGCAGTAGGGGAATTTTTTTCTTATTCAAAACATGTTCAGAACTCGGGATATATTGGATGGATGGTCCATACTTGATGAAAATACAATATACTTTTTCTCGGCTATGTACATTGAATGATTCCACAGAAGATTTATTATCGAAAACGGAATAAAATTCGAAAATTCATTTCATTTACAAGTTGTCCGACATTGTGGATAAAGTTGCTTAAATGCTTAGAATGCAGATTTCAAAAGATTTCCGTCAAGATCGATTGACTGGACGAATAGAATATAGGTAGGCCGGAATATTTGATAAAATGGAGTTGAGCTCGTTGAAATTCCTGAACGTCTTGAAGCAGTGGCTCATTTTGAAACATAGCTTCTCGAAATTTTTGACAACTTCTGATACTTATGTATCACGTTGAAAAGAATACCTTTCTCTGAGAAAATATCTCCTACTTCTAAAAAAAAGTCAACAAAAATATTATCAATTGAACTGAATTGGAGACCAATGTTCTTCACTTTTTGCAATTATAATGTTACATTTTGATCTGGTGCACTTATAATGTATTGCTACGTGATATTATATTCAAATATGCAGTAGATTCCGTTTATAATGACGCCGGCCGAGACGCCGGCTATACTGACCAATCGCTTATAATGACGCAAATGCAGTGTGAAGTTTGGTTTCATTCAACACTCCCTACTATAGGGTCCGGATATCATGACTTCGCTTATAATGAATTGTCAGATACAACAACATGATTTTTCGAAAAATTTTCCGGTTATAGTGACCGCTCGATCGTTTTCTCAAGCCACCCTTCCCTTTTTAATGCGATGAGGTTTGATACGAGACATACGCGTGCCGACATGCTTTTTAGTATAATCCAGTTCCTTGAAGAAATAATTGGTGTTTTGTGGACAAAATGACATCCATTGAAGCCATTTCTGACTTGGACAATGGTGTAAGAAGCTATTATTTCAAGTCGAAAAAAACAAACGCAAACTAAAATTTCAGATTATTTTTCTAAAAAATTGAAGAGTTCCTTATATTTAGTTTTTTTGAAAGAGAATTTATTTTTCATTTTTTCAATGAAGTAAAATCTGAATTCATCGTTTTTCTCTTAAACTGAATCCAAGAAGAATACCATAAATTTTGATGAAATTCTGCTTTATGTGACTTCCGGTTATTATGACGTATTTTTCATTTCCCCTCGATGTCATTATAAGCGAATTCTACTGTAGTTGTTTGAAGTAACTGATTCTTCTAGCTGCCGATTAAATATGAATATCGGTTATACTGTTTATATACCTATGAGAAACTTTCCTCAAACAGATAATTATGATAGAGGTGCCTGAACCAAATGATTCAGTTTTGAATTACGAGAATCTGTGCATTCCTCTGTTACTTATTCCTATTCATGAGAAAGAAGACAAATTTTATGCTGCAAATTATAAGAGATCGATCAGGAATTAGCCAATAAAATATTATATCTCTAATCTCTGATATACCGGATGTCTCAGTTAACCTGTTCCAACAGATAATCTCAGCCATTTCGAAAGATGCAAATTTGTCATTCTCCAATTGTAGAAGTCATTTCTGGTTTGACCGGAGGTGTCTCTGACTTTTGTGTTTCAAATGGCACCCCATATAATTTCTACTCAGAATGTCCTTTTGAACGATGTAACACACTTTATATTTTCATTTGATTCGATAGGAAAAGGATAGACAGGATGTTGAGAACGTCTTGTAGTGCAAAAGCAATCTGCGAATAGAAAGTTGACGCAAAGCAGAAAACTGTGACGAAAAACTCTATAAGACGAACAATTGACCAGCTTGATGACTTCACTCTTACCTACTGGTATTGAACGATTTTGTCTTATAATTTTGTGAGCTCTCCCCATATGGCAAAATAAACAAAAATTGTCTATTTTCAGGTATCATTTGTATTTTCGGAAACTGGATTTGTGATACCTACAGGGAAACTCTACTAGAAGAAGGTGGTAACACGAGTTCATTGCTCCATGACTGATTAGCAGGTTGCTGCAAATCTTCGGGTATATTCAATAGAACCTCTCGAATGCAGTACCTATATCTGAATTAGGTATTCATTTTTGCCACTTGATATATCATTACTGATCTGTTGAAAGGCATAATAAAAATATAATTCATATTGAAGATATTCTAGGGTCTTCCCTCGGAATTCGAAATATTTAGCTGTAAACTCTTGAAAACCATCATTTTGACATCTCAAAACTTGTCTTGAACCCTAGCGACTATAGAGAGGTCGCGTTCATAAAATCCTAAGGGTCAAAGGTCGAATAATAGGTTTTTTGCATGTTTTTACCAAATATCTCGGTACCTTTCAGGTTTTCGGTATTTTTATCCCCTTTTAACTATTGTAGAATAATAAATTTTCTACAACTTTTGTTTCAAAACTATTATTGTACCTCTAACAGTGAGTCCGCAGTGTTTTACTAGGTACTGCGAGTATCATTTAAGTTCAGGTATATGACCTCAAATGTTCAAAAATGGTTAATAAATATGTATTTATGAATGATTTTCATTATGTTTTATATTATTTCTCATGGTTAAACTATTATCATTAATGTAACCTGTTCTTTCGAGCATTTCGGCCGTCGTCGTAGAGTAGTGCCTGAGTGTTCAGGCAATTCTGTCCAGTAAGAGCATCTCCTGAATATAACTCCTGAAGATGCCAGACACTCGAACAGGCGAAACGTCGAGATCTCATCCACGACGACGGCCGAAATGCTCGAAAAAACAGGTTATATTGAACGATGGCCGCGAAAGCCCAACCAATTAATTATAACTCATTGAGAAATTTAATTTTGATACATGAATAGATATGGTAATTGAACAGAGCATTTTGAAATCTATGAAAACACAAGGTAAAGTATCTCGTGATCAAAGGACGCAAGAAAGTGTTTCGTGCAAATGGGTCTATGCTATGTGCGATACAAATACAAAGTATTTGTGAGGATATGTGAAAGGTTTTGTAACATTTCTTTCGATTCAATTGAGCAACACCTTAATTTCAGAAATTCGACAGTCAAATGGGATCTATATCTCTATAATCTTTTTTCAACTACGACTAATCGACACAGTTAATATCGTTGGCTTCTGGAATTGCTGGAAATGAACTAATTAACTGTCACAAATGCATTGCAATCGGATTAAAATCTATGAAGAGCATCACAGGTTTACAATTTCATGAAATAATATTTAAACAATCCAAAAATGTACTGCCACATTCTATTGTCAACAAATCTGCAAAAATTAATGACTGAGAGGCAGGAGCGCACCCTGGCGGAAGGGCTACATCATATTTGGACTAGTTGAAACTCGCAACTCCGAAATATAGCGAGTATGAATGAAAGAACTTCGAATTATAGAGTTTCTGTTTATTTGCTTCAAATAACTGAGTGTCCCTAATTGCATTGGTATATTTCGGCGGATTTACAGGGGGGAATGGAGGTAATTACCCCCATGAGTATCGAAAGCCTGAAAAACAGGGAAAATGGTCTTATAGAAAAACTCACTCGTGAAGCTTGAACTTTTGTTTCTGAATTTATTGGTTCACAACATTTCGGAGTACCGGTGATCATGCAATCATCGGATAAAGCACGAAATAATTTTCGATTTTCCTCTACTCGCATGGAAAAATTTTCTCAAGCTCAACAGATACAAATTTCACATAACCTATTTATTCAGCTCTAATTTGCTTTCCATTACTTTCAGATTTAACCATTTGTCTTCGAGAAATCCTGTTTTGAATGCAGAAAGATCCTTTTTCATTCAACTGCCGATCTCTCCGGAACTACTGATCGTTCAGAGAGCGATTTCTTTTTCTACAGGAAATTTCCTACAAAAATCTGTTGTTTTGAATTTGAAAAAAAAATTGTTTCACCTGTCACATAAACGTGGAAAAAGAGCATAAACATGCCATTTTACCATTTTTTGTTTAATGAACTATATCTTCGTCAATATTGGCGGAAAAGCTTAGGTTGCGCAAAATTCTACAGACTGATGTTCCCCGGAGTCCCTCCTCAATCGGTGGATCGTTCGGTTTGGCAGTTTTCTTGAACCGACCTATTGATATTTTGAAAAAATTAAGGGAACCTGGTTTTTGTCAAGTTTAAGGAAACAAGTCTTGTCGAATACCTATCCCGAAAGTCGTAAAAAGCAAATAAGAGCTGAATGAATCAGTTATGAGACATTTGCAACGGTCTAGCTAGGAAAATTTATGCGTGAGCATAGAGCAAAAAAATGAAAAATCTAAAAATTTTCAAAATATTTTTTTCGTGCTTCATCCGATGATTGCATGGCTACCGATACTGTGAAGAATTGTTAACCAATAATTTTCGAAACTAGATTAATGTTGATGAGACCTATGAATGCGAATTCACAAATCCGAAGTTTTGGAAGAAAGGCCAACTAGTTTCGATTTTATTTCAAAATCTTCAGTCTTCTCAAAGATCTTGATGCGAGCAGTACCTAGTTGTTCTCTCCAATATTTTAAAATTACGACAGTCATATTCACATCGGTACCACAAAAGGCGAAGATAGCCCTGATGAAGATTTCAAAATGAAATCGAAACTAATTGGCCTTTCTTCCAAAACGTTGGTTTTGTTAATTTAACAAGTTGGTTTTTTATTTGCTATATACGATCATTTCTCACTGAGATAGAGCATGTTGAAAAATAAAAATTTGAAAATTTCTGTTCCTTCTATTGTTATCAGAAGTGTAATAGCAATGAAAACTTCTTGAATATGTGGTAAGCAAATACCTTCCGAGCTGAAAAAGCTGGAAGTCTCTAGTTATTCGTTTTGAATGGTTATAACCCCGCCTCACGAAAAAAGCTATATCCACCCTTGGTTTGAATTATTGAGATTCGACAGTATTTAATTAGATTGTTCGGCAATATCAAACTTAGGTATACAGTTGTTTTATGCGTGTTCAGATGAGACTAGCCGCGGAGATCGTGATTTACGGAAATTTTCAGATAAGTTGAAACGGTTTGACCTCTAATCGAAACTGATTTTTTTTTAAATAAAATGAATCTCGGGAAGGATACAGCCCTGGGTGCGCCACTGCTGTCAAGTTTCAGTAGATCCATAACGACCTTTTGAAAAATTGCTAAGAATAAGCAATTTGAACGTAATTTTGAAGAATTCCTGCCATATGAATTGAGTTCATATTTCATAAAACTCTGTTCAAATACCATATCTGTCCATGTACTTGAATTGAATTTCTCGGTTTCATAATAATGGATCAATAATGAAAAAAGTAATGAAATATAATTAAACAGTAAATGAAAAATGAATATTTTATATATATAATTGCATGTTTATCAAGAATTTTTGAACACTAAAAGATGTATATTTGAACGAGACTACCGACTGAGCTTGAATCATATTCGACACAGTAAATCACTGCAAGTTCATTACTCTCTATCTCGAAACAGTACAGAGTAGGTATAAAAAAATTCCGAAACTGAAGTTGTAGAGAATCCATTTAATTTTGAGAAAATCTTGCAAAAAGTTGATTTTTTGGTCTTTCACCTTCAGAATTTCATAGACGCGGCCACTCTACAGTCGGTAGGTTTTAAGACAAGCTTACGGATGGCAAAATAAAGGTTCTTACGGGCTTACAGCTGATAAATTGAAAGCCTAGATTCCGATTGTTTCTTGATCAAAATTACTGGATAATGAGGTTCCATATGAGCAAGGTCAAAAAATGCATAAAATGCATATAAAGTTCTAAATTCCAACAAGGTATATGAAGTTGAAGCCCTTGCTTATAGCACTGCTCATTAAATTTTCCCCATTTATGTTCAAATTAGTATTGACAGTTTCACATATCTTAATATATAAAACTAAATCGGCTATTTTGTTGGTTACGCCATTTTTAACTGAAGATTGGATGAACTGTTTGTTATGAAAGATTTTTCGTTGGATTCTGAAATTCTGAAAAATTTGATGAAATGGAAAAAATATGGGAAATTATTTTCCTTATTTCTAATAAATATATGTTGCTATAGTTAATAGCGTTTTCGTGAAAGTATTATATTTCATATTAATAGGGTGAACTACACTCTCTTATAATATTAACACATCTGAGTCCATGTGTTATTACACCTATCTTCCTTCCGAATAGTACGGAAAATTTAATGACGGAATGTTTTGAGCAAATCACCATTCAACTGTCATCGCCACTAGATGGCAATGTAAAAAATAACTGTATATTTTGAGTTGCATAAACGTTGTTGAGCCGTATAATTCCAAGGTCTCGTGTCAAAAATCGTACACATAATCATGTTTATAATTTTAAAGTTTTGAATTTAAAATAACGCTAACTGTGATAGATTGGAATCAGAAGTTGGAATTGAACTCATAAATTCAATACTTTAACATTAGAAACCTAATTAGACTTTCGACAGAACTTTTTCAGTATCGGCACTAAAGAAAAAGAAGAAAACATTTTAGCTCTTCTGTCAATGAGGTATTTGCAGGTTAATCTTTGGTTTTGTGAAGTTAAAGCATAGAAATGGTATAGATAGATAGCACAGAGATATTAAATCTATACTATCTCTATGAGTGAAAGTATCACAAACCAAGACAAAGGTTATTTCTGTTATTTGTGAAAGTATCAAAGACCTAATTTTCATGGACGTCTTCCTAGAGAGGGACCATGGACATGCGAATGAGATGGAGTAATTTAAGGCACTTCCAACCGCCCTTCTATATTGTTTGAAACATGATTTTGACTTAACTGCTTAACTTGGTACCTCTCTGTCCGTTTAATGGGTTCTGCATAAGTTATTCTTTCTCTGTATGTTGTTGCCTCGGATTTCTTTAGAAAAGTCACCTGACAAAGGGAACAACTGTCGATTATTTGAATTCGTAGTCATTATTGCCGGCAAGATGGAAATTTTTTAAAACTAGAAGAAATATTATTTATAAGTTGAAATGCTGTATTTCAGCGGCAATAATGACTTCGAATTGACGTTCTGAATGGAGATCAAACCATGGAGAATTGAATCAAGTATTCAATCTCAAAATAATAATGACACCATGTAATTCATTCTACTTAATACTCAATATTTCAAATTTCACATACAAACTATATTTTTCATGATGTCTGAATGAATCTGAGAACGATTTATGACATATTTCTAAAACGGGAAAATGGATTCTTTTTGAGACAATTCAACCTTTTGTTTCCGTAAGAAAAAATACAACTTTATTTTATAGCTAAGCAAGGAAACCTATTGCCAGAAAAAAGTACGCTACTGGATTGCTATGAAAATGTGCCTGTATAATTTTTTCATTTCAACATCTTAGCACAAACAGAAACGGAAATAATGGCCAAGGTTGAAATAGCCCAAATTTCAAATTTGGCCTGGAACTCGAAAACAAAAGAACGTAGAGGAATGCAGTTGATGGCATTATTAGTTTCTCTAAAAAAGATCACCGTAACGTGTCATTTCATTCATTCTTCTCCATCTCTCACGGTTCAAAAGTTGTAGTTAGAGTATCACCAATTTTGTCTACCCTGTAGATACCTATTTCAATGCAATTAAATATTTAAATATTTTGGATATTTTATACTTTTGTTTTTTTTTTTTTGTTTTTCACCTTATATATTTCCTCTTGAAAAGAAACCAATGAAAGGCGAAACAAAGTTCGCCGTGTCAGCTAGCCTGTCTAATTGCCACAATTGGTCCCACCACCAGATCCCTTACCCTCTTTCAAAAATATGACAGCTGTTTCCAGACGACATCGTTTGGCGCAACACATATTGTACAGGAAAATTTCATGTCCCCTTTCAAGATATTATACCATAATATTTTATCATAATATTAAAGTTGCTTCTTTATGTATCGATTGAGGCAGTACGAAGTCTGCCGGGTCAGCTTGTTGTACATAAAATAGGTGTGACAATCTAATCTTTTGCAAACTGTCCCACGTCTCTAGCCAAATCTATGATGATCCATCATGAATTCAGTTCTCAGCACTCTACATTTGACAAAGCTGATTTAAAATGAGTTCTGGGATGTGTACCCCAACATCGCCGTATATATGTGTTTTCAAAACACATACAAAAACGTTTAACTTCCTCATCGTAGACATATCCATCATCTATCGATTTTTCAAATGGATGAATATGATAATGACTCGCAAACCGCTGGTCCCCTCTTCGGGTGAGGCCGACTTAAAAGGGGTTAATTGCCAGTGAGCAGCCGGCTAACAGAATTTCTATTCGATCGGAAAACAATACGAAACGCAGAGTGCTGTTCAGATGGAATCCTTGCTGGCCACACAAATTAGGCATATGGATTAGAGTGGAATCACCTGGTTCTCGAACTGTTTCATCTATCGGTCAATTGGTCCGTGATTCACGCCTAGCAGGGTGCTGATGTCCGATACTATGGGCAGGGTATATCAAGCTTTAGAGCTACAGGAACGTACTGGGGATTTCATTGAATGATCTTTTTATTTTTCCGATTATTCGATTTTCTGCAAAAATCTCACAGTTTATCAAACATTTTCTTCAATTTATTCTTGATGCGAGAGAAGGTGGAATGTAAATTTTAATGGAACAAATTCAAAGAGATCCTTTACAACGTTTCACAAATGAATGAGACAGATTCTCATAAATTCTCCTTGCGATTATTTGATTTATCAAAAGTATATTTTAAAACGAGTTTCAGACAGGCTCTTATTCCAATACGAATGCGAAATTCGAAAACGAGCGACGAAGGGGTATCAGTGTTGGAAATTCCATCAGTAATGGAAGGCATTCGTGTTAGAATTGATTTCTGCCACGAGTATTAGACGATATTTTCCCTATTCCAGTGTAGTACTATACTCAAGAAATTCGAATGAAAATTCATATTTTAAATCCTAATGACTTTTCTATTATATCTTGGCAATTGGTGAGACAGATTATGAAATTTGAATTGATTCGATTCATAAATTGAAAGGAACGAGATCAGAATTGACAAGCACACAACAAAAAATATAACTGAAGACAATGATGTAATGAGGTAATCATAGCACTGCTTTTAGAACTGTAATGAATTCTTTACGATGTTGAAACAAAAAATTTATTTTCAATCTTTATGTGATATATTATATTGTACTCTTTAATTACGTTTTTACTCAGATTTTTAGACCCGTGAAACGTGGCAAATATTCACGTTAAAAAATTCATATACTCATTTCAAATTCAGAAATATGACTTCTGCAATTGCTGTTTCTACTGAGAATCATAACAATATTTCACATTGTATGAGAAAAGAGCACTGACTCAAAATATTGTTTTTCATAATATACCTAGGATGTTTCACATTAAACTGGACAAACTCATATGGCTTGTAAGAGGCATCAGGAGAATCATTTTTGGCTTATGACCTAAGCATAAGTAAGATACACTGAGTTGATCGTCTTGTTTCAGCAATTTTTAATTTTGTATTGTTAGTTTTCTTCAACATTTCAAGTTATGACATTCATACAGTTGCTTTACTTTTTTCCACACGAGGATGATTTGATAAAGATAGTGCTTCACCTGGAATTCTATGAGAGTAAATTTCTCTTGCTTTCCCTGCTGAGATATTCCCTTCACAATAAGCCTGAAGCATATGGTTTCCTTCCAAAACTGAATAGCTCATTTTCTTCCAACAACCAATTTCGCTTTGAAAAATTCAAATTCTGGGAAGAACCGTTGCTGAATTACGAATATAAGCATTCTTTCATAAGTTCCCACGGACATTTTATAACCCAGAGTGATAACTTCCCTACAGGGTTACACCATTATGTTGCAACAATTTTATGATGAAATCTTTCAAGCATTTGGAATATTTCGATAGCCAAATTTCACAATATAGACCCTCATTGTTAAGATATTTCAACAATTTTAGTTAATTCACAAGTCAAAATACGATATTTGGATGGTCTTGAGAAAGAAATCGTTTGATATTTTTCAAATCTCTTCTACAATTTATTCAATTACTTAAATCCAATAGTGACAAATTCGATGTAGAATTCCTAAAGACTTCCTATAAGAAACTGGAACAGAAAGTGGAAATTCTCGAGCAGAAGGCAAAAAAATAAAAAAATACGTCTTATCAGCTGCAAGGAATCTCATGAAGATATCCTCAATGAGGTAAAGGAACTTTTTGTTGACAAATTGAATATAAAAGTTACCGATGAAATTGCTGAGGACTTCAAACAACAAACAACCGGGTCATATTGTCGTCTTCAAGGATTTGAATTTTGGAAATTTGATATATAAGGAAAAGAAATCGATGAAGTGAACGCGTATTGTAATGAAGGAAGATTTAACACATGAGAGATTGAAATTGGTAAGAGACAGGGAATCGTCTGAGAAGGATGATTACAAAAATGTATGCACTGTCAATGTAGCTCTGTTCATGAAATCTGGGTCCGTTGTACAAAATCTCATTTTGGGTGTGTAACTGTTATATTGTTAAATTAGTTCAAGGCTGGCTGCATCATTTGCACTTATTGCTTGCCAGCGAATTTGTGGAAATATTTCGTTTAGTCCAGTAAACGAAGGTCTGAAATCACTTTTTTGCGGAAAGAGCTGCATTTTTGATATAATGATTGTCACTAGATTAGGAACTCATGGTCAAAAATGCAGGTTCCCAAATTTTCAGGAACCTTGGAAAATTCGTGAAAATGTCGAAAAAGTTACGTTTTCTCGGAAACTAGAAGGTTTATCGAAAAAAGTTTCAAACAAAAGTTGTAAAGCGCAAAATTCTAGTGAACATTATTGCTTTTCGCATTCTCGTGGTGTTAATATTGACTAATAAGAGGTACATTTATGTAATAGCTTCCTCAGTTGCTAACTTCATTACGTTCGGATAGCCGAAGACCGAGCCGAAGACACTCCAAGAGAGCTTGTGGTTTTGCCGAGGGTTTTATTATTCCCTTTTTATTTATGATGTATATGTTTATGAACTACAGGGCGAAATGCCAGCACCCTTACCCAATGCTATGCGAGTTCAAGAATGAAGACAGCTTTCGTTAAGCAGCATTTTCTTTCAAATCTGCCCGAAAACTACACTTATATTTGTTTCTCTTGTGATTTTACACCTGATTTGCATTCCATGCAAGAATATAAAATTTCATCGAAATATCTGTCATTTGGAATTTTAGATAATAAAGAAAATGAAAGAAAAATTGTTGATGGCACACCCTCAAGAATTTTTCAGAAATATGATGCACAATGTACAAAACCCATACAATCACGGAAGTTCAAGGTAATTTTTTTTGAAATATAGATAAAAATGAGTCCAAGAAGCTCATCATTTCACTAAGCTTAACTCTGTAATAAGAAAAATAGTAATTTTTGGAAAAATTCAAAAGGAATATTCTGCTCTAAACAGAGCAGTTTTTGTTTGAAAGTTCTGCATTCAACGGATTGATTAAAAAAAGGTCAGATAATGATTCCGATGTGAGAAGATCGCTAATTTTGTAGAAGTTTGAGTTGTTTAACTCCTTGATGAAGTATTGTATTTTTATATTTGAAGTAATTCAATCTCCTCCTAAATTTATCGAAAATGTCATTATTCATATAGCAGTGAATGAAGATTAACATTCTACATTACTACAGAAAATATGCTACTCAACGTTACCTAAATTGAATGTGATACACCTATTGTGATATATACCTTATCCTTTCGTCAATATTGGCGGAAAAGCTTAGTTCATGAAAAAATTTTATAGCCTGATGTTCCCCGAAGTCCCCCCTAAATCGGCAGATAGATCGGTTCAGCGGTTTTCTTGAACCGATTGATTGAAATTTTGAAAAAATTAAGAGATCAAGATTTTTGTCAAGTTTAAGGAAAAAAAACCTCGTTCTCTTAATTTTTTCAAATGTTCCATCAAAAGGTCCAAGAAAACCGCTGAACCGGTCGATTTGGGGTGACTTTGGAGAACATCCGGCTGCGAATTTTTTTTATAACCTGAGCTTTGCCTCAATATTGAAGATGATACAGTCCATTAACCAAAAAATGACAAAATGATATTTGTGCGCTATTTTTCCAAGATTATGTGATAGGTGAAAAAAAAAATTTTTTATTGAACCAAACAGATTTTCGTAGAAAATGTTCTGTAGAACAAGAGATAGCCTGAATGATCAGGTTATACGACATTTTCATCGGTCTAGCAAGAAAAAAATCTCCGTGAGCGTAGAGCAAAAAAATAAAAATTCGAAAACTTTTCAAAATTTTTTCTTCGTGCTTTATCCTATGATTGCATGACCACCGGTACTCTGAAAAATTATTGTTAATCAATAATTCCTGAAACTAGATTCTTCAAGCTTCAGAAGTTGGTTTTTTATTTTCTTCACGACCATTTTTCACTGAGATACAGTCTGTTGAAAAAAAAATTTGAAAATTCTTCCTGTTATCTTAATTGTTTCGCGAAGGGTACTATCAATAGAAACTTCCTAAATTTGTGGTAAGCAAATACCTTTCAAGCTCAAAAAACCGTAAGTCTCTAGTTATTCGTTCTCAATTATTATTACCCCTCCCACGAAAAAAAAAGCTATATCCGCCCTTGAGTCAGTACAATATTTTTTGACTAAATTAGAGATCGAACTGAGTTCCATTCTGCGGACCTATACAACCAAAAGACGAATGGGGAATAATCCGAAAAAAATAATCTTCGATTAGCTATTGTTCAAAGTTCGAAATATGTATTAATTATACCAATTTAAGAAACATTTCTGAAAACCGCTTAATGTGTTTTGACAAAATATTTTCAAGTATGACAAAAAACAATCATTCTCGTTCATTTACTCTTCGAAGAACTTTTTGAAAGCCAGAAAAGTTCTGATTATTGTTCAGTTAGTTCATCAAAGTTTTTTGATCGATTTCGATAGAAAAACTAGTCGTTCGTCGAATGTTAGCTGTTGATATTTAATGGTCAAACCAATAATTATTCGAGGTGGGAACAATCGATCTCTGGACCATACTTATGGAAGTTCTGAGTTTCTTTCGACGAGTTGTACGAAATATTACAATGATTGCAAAAGCGAATTTATAATCGCTATGCTAAGTTTCATACTTTCATACTACATTTCCAATGGGGAGTCGTTCTTCAATTTAGAGGAAAAATCAAGCATGTCTCCACTCATTTCACATTTCCAATTAAATTAATTTAACTTTCAACAGTTCTGGGTAGCATTCGATTAGGAAGCTCTACAAAATTTTGAATCAACGCTGATCGAAGAGAGAGGTCTGGTTTGCATTTCGCAAACTTCAACCTTTCGTTAAAAAAATACAGATAAATCAGATATAGCCAAATTCAATGCACACAACACAAAACGCGAAATGCTGAAATGCATCTAAAAATGATTATTTCTTCCAACATATTCTCTTGCAATCGAAATAATTTGAGAGATGTCCGGGATAAGAAAAGCCTTGTTATTTTCGTTTACAAACATGAACGTAATAAAATGAGAATGGTAAAACTACCTGCTTCCTTTCCGCTTCTTCGGCAATTCGTACGTAATGAAGTTAGCAACTGAGAATGCCAATACAGAAATCCGTCTCTAAATAGTTAATATAAACACCAAGAGAATGCGAAAAGCCATCATGTCAACTAAAATTTTCCGCTCTACAACTTTTGTTTGAAACTTTTTTCGATAAACTTTCTAGTTTTTGAGAAAACGTAATTTTTTCCATATTTTCACGAATTTTCCAAGGTTCCTGAAAATTTGGGAACCTGCATTTTTGACCATGAGTTCCTACTTCAGTGACAATCATTATATCCAAAATGCAGCTCTTTCCGCAAAAAAGTGATTTCAGACCTTCGTTTACTGGACTAGTTTAGATCATTTAAATATACAATGTTTAGTTCCTAAGTTTTACGATTTTCAAGTTTTCAATTAGCAGTATAAATTTGATATTATTGCATTATCAAAGACATGGTTGAAAAATTCTGTTTATTCGGAGAATTTGATGATTTCAGATTATGATATATTGAGGCGTGACAGGAAGTCAGTGGGGTGGTGGGGTTATCAAAGAGGGTTTCGATATGAAGTAGATATTACTAACCATTTCAATATACAGCAGGTATACGTCGTTTTTTCTGTTTTTTTTTTCCTGAATGCTCATTTTGAAAATGTTATCATTGAGATAACAAGGGATAAGTGGAAGAGCACCTTTCTGGCGAACTTCCCTTCGAGATTTCAATTCATGTTTGAAAAAAAAAGATATTAATATTATCATTATTATTCGTATTCGGTATAGGATAAAGTACCACCGCACCGTGAAAAATTTTAGCAATTTGAGGTGAAATTCTTCTTAACAGTTGACATGGAGAAAAAGTATTCGTGGTATATGGAAAATTTCTCATACAAAAATTTTTACAAAAATGAGCACTTTCAGAAAATTCAATTCAAATTTGCAACCGAGAAAAAAGTGTAGAACATTTCTGCATGAAGAATTCGAATACACTCCGAAGTGATTAGAAGAATAACTTGAAATATTATAGAAAACTTAAAATACTCGAAAATTGCTCCATTCTTCGTTATTATAATTTATTCATTTATTTATTGCTAATACCAGAATGCAACACGCCGAAAATAGCATTTGCAAATTACAAAATGAACCAATTATAATGAATTCCGATATAAAGGGTGATTATTTTAGAGGCGGAGAACTTTAAATTCAAATTTGTTTGGCAGTTTTTGATTAATTTGAATTAAGTTTTCTTTGGCAAATTCATCATGCCTAGACTTGTTCCGGAGCAACGCTTGCAACTTATTAAAATTTATTATTAAAACTATAGTTCAATAAGTAGAAAAAACCAGATGTTCACTATATAAAATCAGAGTTAACATCAAAGATGATTTCAACATATGCTTGGCCGAAATGCAGATTCGTTTTTTCCTAATGGCAAATGAAATAATTCTGTATTTCGCAATCCCAAGTTTTACGTTTCATAAGGTATACGCATTAGAAAATCTGAAATCAATCAACAATAGTCCAAAGTTAGCATTATTCAAAAGATTTTTCAAATATTATAATAATAATTTTCAAGTATGATACCATTTTTGAAATGTTATCTCTCCATATAACAAATGATACAATTTTTTAAATATTATCTCTCCATATAACAATTATATTGTGGGTGCCATATTTCTGTCCATTTATTCTTGTATCTCGCTACAAAATGTTCTATTACGACCCTGTTCAGTTCGATAGGGGGTGCTAACACGATCGGTTTTAGTCCCTTAATGCCCAGACTTGATATATTGACTTTTATTAACCTTATCCTGATGTTTGAGTTCGAACTACAACGGGGGAACACTACTCTACTAATTCCCATTTAATCTTCTAATAACGTGCATGAAATTGAAACTGTGATTCGTTGGGTAAAGAAGATTTGATGAATACGTAATGTTTTTGTAGGGAACTTTTTATCCAACCCTTTAAGCAGTGTTTATTTCTGAGATCCTGCTGATGACTAAAGGAATATATTCTTCATAGATCAGGAGGAATATTAATAACATGTAATTTCATATAACTTTTGCCAACTTACACTGTGTAAACTTCTCATTAAATCAAATTATTTGTATCCTTGTGTTAGAAAATCATGAAAAACAATGGAACCTTTCAACTTCCCAATGAAAAGGTGTGATTTCCAAGGATGATTCGCGCATACCCAGCATTGTTTATTCTCTACCTTTTTTTAATGAAACTTTTTTTTGTTTATTCATTAGGACCCCTCATTTTTTTTTTTGAAATTTGATTCGAAATATTCTGCATTTCTGTAGTAATCCTTTCTGACATCAACTGTTCTGCATAAATTATTTGAGTCAATCAAACCAGATCCATGGGCGTATCATCATTTTCATGAAACTGTATTCAGATAGGTATTTGGAGAATATCATTATTTGAAGCTTCATTGATAATTGATTGTTCTTTTTCAACCAAAATTATTCGTAAGAGATCATACATAATAATTTAGTTTGTTGAAACTGTTGTTGAGAGCTTTCATAAAAATAAAAGTATTCAGGGAAGTCCATTTCGAAAAAAAAACAACACAAATATCTGTGAACCTTATGCTTATGAGACCAGTGAATATAACTTCGATCTGCTCCAATTTTTGTCAAATGAAACATCAAAATATTTTTTCCATTTCATAAATCGGGTTCACAGTGTATGTATATGTCTGATCACTAAATAATAATAATATAGTTTATTCAGTTATAATTTCAAATTTCAAGTTGTAATTAATGAAATAATTCATGAAAGTTTGTAACAGTCAGCAGAAGCGCGCCAAGGATTACATTTCAGGGGGGGTCTATCAACTTTGTTGTTGAACAAATAATAATCTCGGGGGGAAGTTTGTATCTGCATCCCCATGGTTCCTCCCCAGTGGTGCGCCACTGACATTCAGTTTTGAGATTGAGCGGAATGGGTTATTAAAAAGAAAAAAATATTAAAGCTATTGCCAATTCGAATATTCATTATTATTATTATTGAACAGATTCAGAATTGAGTACAGGTGTGACTATAAAATTCTCGACTTCGAACTCATTGCTGCAAAACACAATTTCATTGAAAGTAAAGAAACTCATACCTTCGATAATAACGAATCTAGTTAAAAAGAGTGATGAAAGAAGGAATGAAGCATCGAAATATTTCACGGTTATACTTTCCACGAACGAGAAACCAGAAGATGTAATATTTGGTTCATTTTATCCGAATAACAAAAAGGTTGAACACTTCCTCAGCCGTTCTCCAGTTTGGGAAAGATTTGAAATGATTCCGCATAATAGGTATATCCAACATCATGAGCTCTGAAATTTTTCACGAAAAAATCGAGCTTAACAAAGAAGGTATGCAAAGTTCCGACTTACTCGAGATTGTTCAAGCAAGCATTAGAAAAGCAACGTTATGAGATTTTCTGCAATTTTTGATTTCTACTCAAAATAACCTTTTCAACAATATATCAAGAACTTTATTGAACTCACTGCTATAAAGAACCAGTTTATATATTCCGCGTGAACGTAAAAAAAGAATTATTCCTCACTAATCGTCATTGATATAGAGAAAAACCTAGCTTGATTTGAAATCAACTTTGTTTTAAACCGAACCTCAAATGAAACGAATAATAAGAAAAACACAAAAAAAGGACACAAGAATATCATTAACTAAATATTCAAAATGTAGAAGAACATTAATTCAAACCGGGGTGATGATAGTATTGAAGCATAAATTTCAATGGTGTAGGGCAAAGTTTTCAGTGTGGGAACGCTAAATAGTGACTTACCAATGGGTGAACGGTGCATGGGTGCTGGCTGATGCCTCTAATAAATATAGGTATGAAGCACTCACATATTTTTTAAGACATTGTTTCATTTAAATGTGTGAGTGATTTTAATTTTTTTTGTTATTATGATTTTTTTTTTCATTAGAAAATATATTAAAAATTGATTGTCTGAAAAAATTCCTGGAGAGAATGTTTTCAATTATTTTTTCAATGATATTGCATAGACTTACATAGGTTAAAAAGTTTTGGAATTCTCCTTGAAGGTGCCTTGAACGAATTGCGGTACATGAAATTTTAAAATTTTTTTCTTTCGAAATGCGTGCGATAATCCATTGCAACAGGTATCCTGGGACACCTGGTATATTAGGGGGTTTCTAGAGATTTAAGATTTACTCGTTATGTTCTTCTTTGTGAACAATCTAACCAAAATTCCAACTAACGTCTCTGCTTCACAGAATATTCTGCTAATTTAATTGGGGAATAACACTATGCATAAATTCATTCATTTTGAATATTTTCGTGTCAAACATCGGATCGATAATTTGCAGGAAGAGATTATATCTTATTGAGAAGGAGATGAAGAGAAGGGGACAAGAGGAAATGGGGAAGAGACTCGGTCATGAATTTCTATAGCAGATTAGGGTTTACGACTTTCGATTACCTTTACTGCACTTCTAAAGCCCGATCAGAGCGTTATGTCATAAAATATTACGATTACACCAAAGCTGTGAATCTACGGCCACTGTCTGCGTCCGGGAGGTTTTTTCTTCTATAGTATTTCGGTTCACAGACGCTTACAGCAAGAAAACCGCAAAAAAAAAACTTTCCGATTATTGCATCGTTTATGTTCTGAATTGATAAAGTTGTAATTTCCAATTCAAGTGCACAAGGCAATGATAGTTTTGAATGAACGAGTGTCAGAAGGTGTCTTTTTTATACGAGTACCTATTTCACATTATTTCCTCTAATTCATTGAGTTTTCACTGAATTCACTGAAATATTTCTATGAATATCGTTAAGTAATATTTTCATTGCAAAATGGTTGGATGAACTAGTTTCTGTATCATCAATTGTACAGAACAATCCAAAAATATTCGTGAAGTCTGTGAAAAGCTGAGACATTCCTTTTATGTTATTTTTTTCAGGGTATGATAGAAACAACGAATTTGCCATAGAATCACCTATAGAAATTCATTTCAATCACTTCTCATCTTTTCAATTCAGTGACGAAAAACTGGAGCAGCTTCTCCAGCAAAATCGAAATCACTCGTACAAATACAGCGTTCCTTCTTGAAAAATTTCTGGTATTTTGACTTCAAAATTAGTTACACACGAAAAACGTATATTTATTCTTCTCTTGTGTTCGAAAAATACACCATTACTGGTGCAATTTACTGCTGTACCTACCTACTATAATTTCTGCTAATATAAAGTGAAGCATTCTTTGATTCTGACCCATGATAAAACAGCAGCTTTTTCGTTGATGACTAAGTTACCATGAAATATACATAACAGACCAAATTTAAATCAAATTGAAAGCTCCTCTATATTAGATCTGAATATATGAACTACTTACTACTTCAACTTCTCAGGAGTGCAATGGAAATTCTGATGTAGGTAGGTAACTTCAAATGCCGTCGAAACTAATTAAAGGAAATATCTCATCAGAGGGAAAACTAGATGAGCTAAAAATGATGAGCAATATACCTAAGGGCACTGAAATGCCTCGGCCAAACCAAGATATTTATTTTCTCGCATTGCTTCGTCGTATAACTGAAGTTGGATATATACAAAATAAACAAAATTCTGGAGATATAGGTAATGTCAATTAATAGTGGACTTACTCAACATACAGGGTGGTCAGATTTCAAAGATTTAATACATCTCCTAAATTGAAAAAGTAATATACATGTCATGTTTTCTTTTTTCTAAAACATTATTCCCTAAATACCGCAAGACGCTAAAGTGTCTTTTTTCCGTGCTATGCAGAGTGATTTTGAAATTTGGCCAATTATTATAATTCGCTATAATTTCCGCAGTACCTACTGTGATTACGCTCTCGAAATAAAAACTCCTTTAGGGCAAATTTTTCAGTTTTGTTTACGATTTCAATGCCGCCTCCAATTTTGCAGCAATTATATATTTTCTCTATTTCAGTATCGTAATGAGTTTATTACAGTACTAAAAGTAGTGCTGTAATGAAACTCATTTTCGGTTATATTTGTCGTTTTGTGGGTGTCAGTACTGACCTCTGATCCACTTAATTTTTGAATCAAATAAATTCAGTGATTCAGTTAAATTTCGAAACTGACACTTACTTCCAAGATACAATACGAAAGTCACTAATCTGAATTATCATCTGAATTTCGAGAGTTTTCCACAAAACTTTACTGTTATAGATAAGATATCGTCTAATATTCGTTGCAGAAGGCAATTCCAACACTCATGCAAATTCGCATTCGTGTTGGAGATCATTCTGCCACTTGTTTTAGAATATACTATTTTGAGAGACTTCTCTGAAACAATTTGAATTATATATTACAAGAATACAATTCCTAGTTCATATATGGAATATTTCGAGAAAACATTTTTCGTTCAACAAAATCAAAGGGGGTTCTGATTTTGATTCATGGCTTTTCAACTGGGGAGGTCGAACTTGATATACCACCATTGCAATATGTCAAATCGATTAAAAAAATATTAATTATATTTATACAGACTCCCGTTGAAAAACGGAAAAAGTCTTAGAATTAAAGTTGTAGAGCATGAAATTCTGCGTTCAGGAAGCAGATATTCAAAATTGACCCATACTTGAGGTACATACAATTTTTTCGTCTTCCCCTCAAAAATGTCAATAGGCTAATATTAAGTTTGATACTGTAAAAAAATGTTCGAACAGATTGTTAATTTTTTTTCTCAGTCGCTTAGAAAGACTAGGTTTCCTTACACAAGAACTCTGAAGACCGAGATTCCTCTGAGAATGCCTACCGAAGTTGAAGGCGAAACGTTAGGTAAAATAATTCCTAAAGAACCAGAGCCAATGAGCCCGGAGGACTCTTTAAATACGAATTGAAGTTTGTTGTTGTTGAAATAATAAACGCTTAAGTGAAACTTCTTCTTGATCAGGACTTTTTCATCTATGACTTTTTCTTGGAGTACCCATTTTCTGAATAAAATTCACTTTTCAGTTTCTTTTTCATTCATTCTTTCGATACACTAATTTCATTCCTCCGAGCATAAAAAACGATACCGGGAACTTCATTGGCAATTTCCGTGAGACAAACCTAGAATAACTTTCGTCCCTTGAAAAAACCACCCCTATTAATCCGAATTAAGGCGGAGAATCAAATCATCGTTCTTCATTAAACATTTACACCCATATTTGACTGCAAAATGAACCTTGTTTCCAGAAGGAGGGTTGAAACGCGTCCTCAAATACCGTAGCGATGCTATAAAGAGGGTGTGATATAAACTAACCCCTAGATATAAATCACTCAAGAAAGAATATACGTGGAATATTTTCACGATGTTGGTTTGAGTCGTTTGAAGCTGAAATATGCCATAAAATTTCATCATACACATATATCAGTTTATATCCTTCCATACAACGTTTATTTTGAAGTTTTCTACTTTTTAGTTTCTGGTGGTTACAAGATTTGAAACTAGCAACTTGAAATTCAGATATTTTCGAGCACTGGGAAAGAACAAACCGCAGGAATTTCTTCAATATTTTTTTAACATCATACGGGGGTGAAATTTAGTAACCCTCACTATATTTGACATCAAAACTTTTTTGCGAGATGATGTTGCATGAAATGAATTTCTTCATTAAAATCCTTGGTTTTTTCATTCCTAAATACTTATTTTTCATTATGTTGTCGGCATCGACTGCTAGGGTCATTAGCCTTTTTGATGTCAAAGCACTAGTCCAGTATATACATATGTACATATAAAACTGAATACAATACAAACAGTGGCGTAACTAACCTCCCCCAGCCACCCCGTTGGGGGGTAGCGAGGTCTAGGGGAGGGTTGATACTTTTATTTAATTTTTCTGTATATTGTAACCAATTTACTTATTGATAGTAAAAATTAAAACTACTTTTAAAATCATAATAGAAATTGTTGGGATGAGCTTATTAGACAGCAAAAACTTATAAATGCTGATATATGATCATTCACATTGCGTCTAGCGAAGGGTAAATTAATTTCAAAATGATCTTTCACATGTGAATTATATCTTAATCTTCAAAGTATGTCGGTCCGAATAAATTCCGAGAGAAATGGTAGTACGTGAAATAAGGAAAATGGAAATGGTAACCCTGGGCTTCTTGTTTTTGAATAAGAACATTAGAAAATTTTGAAGCGTCAGTAGTTTTTGAGTAATTTATTTATTGATTTATTTATTTATTGATTTATAATAATATTACAAAAACGAACAGAAAAATACTTTCGAATTATATTAAGTTTCGATCATTTCTTTTTGTTTAATAGCAACAATATATATTTAGCTTTGAGTTGCTTTTTTTAAGAACTTGATACGTCCACTTCACAAGGAGATATCTGCTCTCAAGAGAAAAAGGATTTTTTTGTGTTTGATTATCGATATCTCAGCAACTAATGATGATGACATTTTAGTGCCTGCCAAATGGCATACATTTGTGCAGTAAATAAATACTATTCCCAAAACCAATAGCTGAAGAGAAAAACCATGATTATTTGAATAAATCGAGAGGAAACGAGCAAGGATTTGAGGTGGAAGAATTCATGATTATTCTTGAAATGAACTGTAGCCAAAATGAATAAACATAGTCTTTGTGTCATGGATTTAGAAAAAAATAAAAACTCAATTATGTTCCCCACCTTTTATTGGCGATATCTCGGAAAGGGGTTGTCTAGGAAAAAATTGTTATGATAAAGACCCATCTTGATTTCATACGAGCATTCACCTCCGTGAAGTTCTGGGAAGATCTGTAGTTGAGATATGATTATTTCGGAGAAGTGTCTATCAGCACAAAGGTTATTTCAACTTTCCCGATGACTATTCAAAGGAGGATTTTCCTTTGATGCAGTATCGGAACAAACAATTATAGCTTGAATTGGTTTTTATCACAAAGATAATCAACTCCCAGAGTGTAGAATCGCTAAGTAGGTATGGTATTATACAGGGTCCGGCAGAAGTCATGACACGAAAATGAAGTTCGATGCAAAGATGAAAACATACCCGAACTCAATGTTTTTATTTTTAATACATTTTATGTGATTTGCAATTTTTGTATGATGACGCACTCCTTGCATATAACGACCTCCCCTCCGTTGGTGTTACAGGCTTTAAGGCGGAAACGAGAGTTTCGCATAGCCCGTTCGGTGATTTCGTTACGCCTCAATATTCAAGGAGTTCTGACTGTAAGAGGTCTGCCACTTTTTTTTTCATCTTCCGTAAATGCAATTTAATTAAATTTATACACCTAACGTTTAATTGGTCTGGGACTGAGAGTAGGATTGTGTCGACTTTGGCCAAGCATTTTGCTCAGAGATCACTGCGTTTTTAAAGGCGATTCAACATTAAAAAAAAAAACATTTAGCGCACGTTGTTTACCCGAACACAACATGTCGAATACTGAAAATGGCAACTTCGAAGGTACACAATGCAAGCAATTTCACTTCTCAACTCCTACCACAGCCTGAACAAAAGCCCTCAAGTCTCGTGTCATGAATTCTGCCGGACCCTGTTAGTAGGATCTACAGTAGTGTTGATTCAAACATTCGATTATCCGAAATTTTCGATAATTCGAAGAAACTTTCTCTTAAAAAACACACCAAATAAAAATATTACCATGAATTTAAGTACACTCAGTAATTCGAAGCAAAACGAATCTCTAGACGAACAAAAAAACTTGATAATTCGAAGTTGTTTGACTCATAACCCTATATTTCGACGTTGCGAGTTTCAAAAGTTCAAAATCCCAGAGTACGGTCGGTTATGTTCAAATTTTCATAATTTAGAATATCGTTCCACTTGGTGGAGTAGACTTCATTAATTGTCCACAGCAAATACCTAAATGTTTTTATCTTCAAATTCACCACTTTTAAATCAATTTCATTTCTCTATTCAATATCATTAATCTTTCCATATTTCCAACAACTTTGGTTGGTTTTTTACTGGTCCCACAAACTTAGACTTATCGAGTGTCAACTGTACAGGGTGGGCATATTTCGATGTTTTAGCACTACAACTTTTGAACCAGGGGAGACAAAATCTGATACCTCATTATCGATCTCTTTTTCGGATAAACTAACAAGAGTTTTATTCAGTTTTGGCTACCTTCTTTTGTTTTCGACTCATAAGCGAAAATTGGAAAAATTGCGATATCGATAAAAATTTATATCTCCGCTAATACTGATGATAGAGCTCTGAAATTAAAACATTCTACAGGCACTTTTTTACGTAGAATCCATTGGCATGCTCGTCTTTTCTGCACCATTTCAATTACGAAGCTATGTTCCAAAGTTATGTGTTTTTTAATGGAAACACTATATTTCCGTGACAATTTCTGAAAGCTTGATTTTTTCAGTATGAGTATATAAATAGGTCAAAAACCTATTTTCACGTGAGTCTCAATACTTTCTATGGTTTCAAGTGTTGATGAGCACAGAAAAATGTAGCTTCCTATAACAAGAGCATAGAAATGAAACGACTACTAGAAGTTTTCGTGATTATCGATAATTGAGACCATAGAAACTATTGAGACTCAGATGAATATAGGGTCTTGACCCATTTCTATACTCATATTGATTTATTGATACGAACCATAGCATGTTATATATTTTTGAAATCACAAAAAATTTAGCTTTCAGAAAATGGCAAAGAAATTTAGTATTCTTCTTTAAAAAAACATAACTTTGTGTCATAGCTTCGTAATTAAAAATGCTGCGAAAAAGGCGAGCATGCCACTGGATTCAACGTAGAAAAGTGGCTGTATAATGATTTTAATTTCAAAGCTCTATCATCAGTATTGGCGGAGATATGAATTTTTTCCGATATCACCATTTCTCCAATTTTCCCTTAAAACTCGAAAACAAAAGAAGGTAGTCAAAAATGAATACTACTCTCGTTAGTTTCTCCGAAAAAAAGAGCGAGAATGGGGTATCAGATTTTGTCTATCTCCTCGGTTCAAAAGTTGTAGTGCTAAAACATCGAAATATGCCCACCCTGTACATTATTTCGTTCTCTCTGGTACATTTTTCCTTATTTGAACATATGCCAATGTAAAAAAAATAAATATAGGCATTATGTTCAGACAAAATAACTCAAAAGATATTGTGTAAAATCTCATCTTCCCCCATTGACACATGCCAGATGAATTCGTGTAGTGTATACAAGAAGCAAAAGGTGGAAGCCTCAATGAAATAGTCCTCGATTCAATTTTTTCAACTGTAAGTTTTACCACAAAAGTGGCACAGGGAAAAGGCGGAACTGTGAACTATGTAAATACAAAAAAGAGAATTAAAGACAGCAACAAATGCAGAAATGCATTTCAACAAGCAAATGAGTTTGATTCGGTGCGTTGATAGAGCGTTCAAAAGAATTTCGACTAACATTTGTTTGGGTTCTATGATAATGGTGCGAAACTTCATGAATCAGAAGCAGCAGTTCAACATATACTCGGAGACAACTTCAAGACCTTAATCACCAGAATACAATATACAAATATTCTTGTCGGATTCTTTTCTGCGTATAATTTCCAAAAGACTTATCGCGTGGATTTAAAATGTAAAATATATATAGATCGTTCATGTGGACCAAGGTAATGACGAAAAATGCAAAAAGGATCCAGGTCTAGCTATATTGATCAGGCTGTTGTGGAGTTCCCACTCCCGGGCGCGATCCTACTACTGTTTGACACGGGGACTTTTGGCTGCTGAGTTTCCTCCCTGGCCCGGTTCGCCCCTCCTTGGCCAACCTGGTCATCCCAGACTCCTCCAGGATGACCATATCGATGCCAAGCTTAGTGCGGACGCCCAGTCAACGTAAGACGCTCCACCACAGGGCTCCTGATCTCATACCATCCACTAAATCCGACCTCCATGTAGCTGAATTACAGGAGACGCCACGCTCCCAGTCATATAAGCTGGTGTGAATTGTGGAACTGTTCTTACTTGACAAGATATAAAACTCAACAAGAGGATAAACAATTTCTATTATCCCTCAATGATTCAGATTAAAAATAACAGAAAATTTTTCAATCGGTGACACTTGAAATTTTTATAAACGATCTATATCGTTTTAATATTATGAATGTGTTAACGCATAGATAGGCAGCACATGATACACAGGACAGGGCAGTCCGTTTCAGAATGATTAGCATCTCGTGCGGCTGTGAAATCTCGAAAATATGTTGGTAATATCCCATCAGTAACTTTTGAGTTCTAGAATTAAGGTTGGTGTCGATTGAAAACACTAAGTTTTGACATTTTAGAGTTTGAATTTACCTGCTGAATATATTTCGAAGTTATTTGTGTATACATACTTATGTTTTTGATTAAATCGACAAATTAGTTTTGAATTTGAAGATTTCTCAAGTACCTATTACCGAATTGATAATGGTTGGAATTCATCAAGATACCTCTCGCCTCGTATAACTACGAGCATTGTATTAGTATATTCTAGAACAAGTTGCAGAATGAGCTTCTATTCCAACACGAATGCGAAATTTGAAATTTCGAAAGCAGTGTTGGAATTGCCTTCTGCAACGAGTATTACACAATATTTTCTCTATTTCAGTCAAGTTTTGTGAAATACTCTCGTATTGTAGCTTGTGCCTTACGAAATTTGTCGGATCACAGAATTAAAATTGATTTGATTCGAAAATTGATTGTATCGGAGGTCAGTACTGACAACCACAAAACGAAAAATATATCTGAAAACAATGCTGTAATGAGCACTATTTTCAGTACTGTAATGAACTCATTACGATACTAAAATAGAGAAATCTTCTCTATACAATCCTACAAGGGTACGTGAAGCAGTTTTTCGTCGGTACTGAGAGTATTTCAACAATTCAGCAGGTATTTCTGCCAGTATTAATCGCGTTTTGTTGGTTATTCAGGTAGCAATCATTTTCTTTCTCGAGGTGTTTTCTGATAAACAAATGAGTCTCGAAATTTCAGTTCTCACCTAGAAGTGTCAAATGAATTTTGGGGAAAAAAGAAGGCAATCCAAGTCATCACAGTCTCCTGACTGACTGTGAGCAGTGGATGGTAACGTATTCCACATCATTATTCCTTGAAAGAAACATTTTTGGACGTTATTTTTTCGGTCCAAGACAATGAATGAATCAGTTTGTACATCTTTCTTGAACTGCTTGAAAAGTAACTGAATGTTAATCAAAATCAACATTTGGTATATTATTCAATTAATCATGAAATGGACAGTATTAATATATAAGAATAAGTGATCTATTTCATAGCATATCACACATCAAATGATTCACAATTTGTCAACAAATATTTTCTCTTTGTTTGAACAACTTGGCTATGAAATTATGAAGTTATGTCAGCTTTATACTATTTGTTCCTCAATACTCAGAAAAAAAACACAATGCGGGAAATTGTCCGAATTTTCGATAGTCATCAGTCATCAAGAATGCAAACATTGCTGGAGGGTCTTCGTAGAGAACGAACCTTTAGAACCTTGGATGAAGTCTTAATTATTAAATGATATCTCCACATTGGAGTTCCTCGAAAGCCTACGAGATGTTGACGCATTTTTAGTTATTTTTATCATCAATCTTGAATTTCCAATTCCCATGCTTGTCATCATCTCAGCTCAGCTTATTTTATTGTTGCAATTGAAGATAAGTTTGAAAATTTGTCAATGCAACAATGATGATAATAATATAATTCCACAAGAAATCTTCAAATTTTTTTTCCTTGAAAAATATATTCAATCATTTTATAAGATATATTGATATATTCCAGTATATGAGGAACACACAGAAATTTTAAGTAACTTTTGGTAACTAAAAATAAAGCCCCGGCTGGAACCCTATCGCTTGCTCTGATGACAATCATTTTCAAACGGACTATATATTATATTTCTCGCCAAAACTAGATTATTTCACAGAGAGGTACCCTATGAGAGTAACTACGAGCCGGAGACAGGGCTTGGTGTTGTCTATAGGGCTAGCGGCAATCAGGTATTCAAAGTGGGATTTTATTCAAACACAAGAAAACTATATTCACACGGTAGTACTGATAATTAGTCTTAGGATGAAATGTATACTCGCACGATTGGTCATCACCTGCTTGTCGTGCTGTGCGAGCTTTAGTAGTTGTGAGGATTTGTGAAGAATCCTGACAACCATGTTCTCAGGATGAGCAACGAAACCAAGAATGACCAACGAAGGAAGAAAGCCGGGTGCCGTGTTGACTGTTGATTCCAAACAAAACCCCAAGCGATGAGCATCTGATACTAGGCAGACTCAAAGAGTTCACTAAGCACCACATGCAAGAAGTATCGTTAGAAGTCCAGAACAAAGCATTAGCACTTGAATCTTCGGATGGGATGACCAAAAAAGTAATTGCCAGCCAGCATCAGGACCAGAACCAAATCATAGAGAGAAAAGTAACTCATTATAAAACTAAACATGGTGTGTTGAATCTGCTTCCTGACGCTTAACTAAACCGATTATCAGAAAAAAACGGAGGTTTTCATACGGTACACTTATGAAAAAGCATCAATACACCTGGTTCTTTTCCAACGTTACGGTTCATTTTAGAAATGAAATTGAAGCCTGATACTTCAAAAGGAAAATCAAACTTCATCCACCTGAAAATTTAGTACAACCCAGGGTTTATGCTTCTATTATCTGAAAAAAAGTTTTCACCATGAAAAACATGTATCGTTTCGATGAGATACTCACATTCACTTTTCCCCACATAACTACTCATGAATATTCATTCTTTCTGTGGAAAATCTGTTCATTTTGACTCATCTTGTGAAATCGTACGAGAATATCTCACTTTTCACACGGTTTTCATAATTATATTGAATCACTTTATGTTGGAATATTGTCCCGGATTTATTCATTATCTGTCAAATTCATCATACACAAAACAGTTCTGCTAACCAACATTTTTCAATGCAAAAATCAACAAATGATATTTGTGAAAAGTTTCAATTAATTGGAATGAATAATCACTGAAAAAAAATTGAAATTATTTACAGGGCGAGTCTTATAGACTTGTACATATATTTTAACCGTAGATTCCTGAGGTAAAAAAAAACACTTTTTCCATATTCCATTGTTTCCGATTCGTCTTCGTTGAAAAGATACAGGCTGTCGAAAATCCATGAAAAAATTTAATTTTCAGTTATATTTCGCAAACGAATCGGTCGAATGAAGTGGTTTTCGAAATATGGTTTTTCGTAAACGTGATTAATCTAGGTATCCGCAACACAAAACTCCACTAACATCCGCCAGTTTCTCAAATATGACCATGAGTAATTCTATATTGAAGAAAAAATTTTCTGAGAAATTCAATAAATTGGGTACTTTGCCTGAATGCAACTCTGTCGAAAATATGCACAGAATTCAATTTTTCCTAGGTTGTCACGTTTAAATTAAAGAATTTCATGTTCTGGAAGGCCAAGGTTATTATGAATGGAAAGGGAAGCGGACTTTGGAAATTAAGTTATATTAATGAGCTCACCTCTACTTCTTCGATTCATTAAAAGCTGGAGTGAATGCTCCACCCAGAGAAAATCATGTTGGTGTCTCTGGCATCTCCATCCGAATCTCGAGATACACTTGACACACGCGATCACAATTTGGGCCACATTATTCACAGAACTGCCATTAACAACGTTTTAATTGAAAATCATGATACCTTTCATTCCCAATTTGAATTGTTTGTCGATCACTTTATGCGCAACAACGATCAACAAAGAAAAGTCGCGAAAAATCTGCTTTGTCAAAGTTGAAATTTTTTTCCTTTTCATTAAATTATGAAGTTTATCAGACATAATAATGAGTATCTTCTGAAATGTTTAGTCAAATTTAAGATAACAAATTATTCACAATAGCGTTATATTTGAAAAAACTATGGAAACATAATGACATTTGATCATTAGGTGTTAAGTCTATGCACACTCTACACTTTATATATAATAGGTCTATGATTTATGGTTACTGAGTTCTAATTCTAACTGGCAACTTTCAGCTTAGCGGTGAAGTTCAATTCAATGACATTTATTTATGTTTGGAAATCAAAGGTTATGATTCTGTTGGAGAACCTCAGGAAATTTCATGAAGCACGATGAAAAATTATTACATACTGAAAATTGAAGATATAGGTAATAGCAAGCTGAATTCTTCATTATCAATAATTTGCCGCTAACGAAATTCTGTATAAGGTATAAGTATTCATTGTAGGTACATTTTATACTTTCGGTAATTATTCAGAACTAACAAAATCGTACTTCATCTTTCGGTGAAAAGGATTCAAAAAGTAAGTTGGCGCTTGTTTTTATTGTACAGTTGGTTATCATTTCCAAGTTTAGAATGGCAGGCATATATTATATATATATGGCTATGATATCCAGGAGTGGCATAGCTCATTATGAAAGTTTAAAATGATTATATTTTTTTTTCTAGGCCGGATCGGAAAAAAGTGTTTTTTTGACCTCAGGAATCTACGGTTGAAATTTATGTACAAGTCAAAGACTCACCGTGTATAATACTTGTATAAAAGACTCATTCTCAGCGGCGGCCTAAATGAGTGGTGAATAGATCAATCGAATGGGGCCTCGGTCTTACAATGCCTCCCAAACAACAAAACCAAATTTCAAAATTGATTATAATCTTTAATTATTCATTAAAGTGAAAACATGAGACCAAATTAAAAAGCAGTTAGTTTACTCATTCATTGATCCAACATAAGATTGCAAAATTCATTATGTAGGTAGTATACGAACGTCGCAGCTTGAACCATCGTTCGAAGCTTCAGAACTTGATGCAACTGGGACTTCAAGCTCTCAATCAAACTGAATATTCAAACGAAGGAAAGATGAAACACCCTTGAGCCATTGAGATTTATAAATATTAAAACAACATGAATTGAAAAAATGAAACCCCCTTCGTACATGGCGCATGGTTGCCAGTCTTGTACAGTCAACTTCGAAAAAGTCAACACATACCCTTCACCTTCTCTTAACGTAACTATAAATATCGGATCAGGATTGAACCCTGCAACAAAGCAGTCAGTCGAGTTAATATTTCAGTTCAGGAATCCTGTGAAGATAACTGCTGCAGATACTAGTGATTTTCCTCTAGCTACAAGTGCAATCTAAAGTGACCCGTGCAGCTCCAGTAATTAAGGAAAAATCTTATCAAATCACATGAAATGGTTTTCTGCCACGAAAAGTTTACACTTGTACAATTATGATACGGAATTTTCGAACCTAGGTAGGAAAATGCACTCTTGTAGTATTATGAGAATTCCCCTAGTGTGGACACGTAAGTAACCATCTCCGCAATAATATGTGGTCAAGTGACTCTGAAAGTGACTATTCATATTTGAATTTGGAACTTGCGGAAGAATATCAATGGGCACTGGAATTATAAATAGTAACTACATATTACATTACAAATGTAGAAAATGATTATCACACCGAATTAAATTGGACTTGAAGCTACATAGGGCAAATCACTTGCTGGGTTTGTATTACGGGCCCCTCGTCGTGAAAGCCTTAACCTATTCAGATTGTCAGTTGGTAAGCGAATTCATATGTAGGTATATGTATTTTCACTCATCATTTGGTATGATTTTTCTCACCTCAGGAAAGTGACAGAAAAATTATAATGAGAAAAGTTTAAATAAGTCATAAGACGACTTGAAGTAAGTCATTAGGATTATGAAAAGGAAGATGTTGCTCATGAATTGAAGGGGAAAGATAGTTATAAATCATTTTCACAACATTGTCGACAATGTTAACTCAAGCTGCTATCCAATGTTCGTGTCACTTGAACATAATGAAAGCAAATTTAGTTTCATGTATGTATGATATAAAAAGTTGAAAGGAAACATAGTAAACTTCTGCAGCCGAAAAGTCTTTCATTCAAAATTTGAAAATTTAACTGGTGGAAGAATATCAAGATCTTCTGGTCTAATTTCCTAAATAACTACACCAACACCGACATATTATAAACGTAAACAATAAAGTTATCAATCTATCATGAACCTAAACGGTCTCTTTCATTTCAATCTGGACGACCGCTTTATAAGCTCAGGAAGGAGAATTTCAGAACATCGTTGAGTTCATATCGTACCGTGATTTTCTACGTGGAACTCTTTACCTTCATCAGTAGTGGATTCAACGTCTGTGAATGCCTTCCAGGGTAACCGCTCGAGTTATATTTCAATTTAAAACGGTACTGATAGGTCCGCAACCCCACATTCATAACCTCGTATCGAAGGCACGTGTATACATGACAAAACGATGTCGCGTAGATTCAATAATTTGCTGCTAAAATTCACACTCGTTCAACCTGCTGTAACTTTCAAAGTATACATTAGAAAACTATACTGTAAAAAGCATTTTTCATCGGGAATAAATGCCGCAGATAACAGTCCCATTCATTTTTTTATTGATTCATTCCATACCACTCAAAAGCCCTTTTCAAATTGACCATTATATCGCATTGAATTGAGGCAGTTAGATATATGCCATCGCGGATATATAGAACTTTTTGAGCACTACGAAATTGTCTTTGACTATGTTTCTCTATCTCGCATAGTTTGAGCAGCGTCTTTCGCAAAAGCCGGAAAGATTTTTGATGAAAAATCATAATTTTTTTATTCCTTCGTTATATAAGGATGAACCCTACATGAAAACTTCCCAGAAAAATTCCTGCAACATAGTGAAAGTTTAATCAAATTCGGTCATCTGGTTCCTGAGTCCATAGAGGACAAACACACGAACATTCACATTTATAATATTTGTGTTGATGAAAAGTAATGCTTATTAATGCAAAATTATATTGAATTTATCATTAGATTTTTGATAAATCAGGATCAAACTGGAGAATCCAAATTTACCTATTTTATAACAACATCGTCTTCAAATATCTGATGATAGTTCAAATACTATGAGTAAAAATTTTGTGTAATTGTGATCAAGGACAGAAATTCATCCGATTATTGACAGCTGATTAAATTCATTTTCAACAATGAGTTAGTTACTTGCCATAATAAATTTCTTTTTCAACAATAACCAATTACAATACCGTCCAAACAAATATTTCCTTTTCTCAAACGACTCTCCACACTCACTTGGGAAAAGCGGGCCCAATGAATTTCCCCCAATTTCACATATTATATACTCCCCGTCAATAAATTCCGGACAGGCAAAATTTAACACCCTGTAACGTTTTTCGTGGTCCTCCGATTTTGTTGGAATTTTCACCAGGTATAGTATTGGGTCTTGTTATATTAACCTGAAATTTACTTTGAGAAAATACTTGTAGTTCATTCATCATAAAGGGTGAAACAAAACCCTGTTTTATACCCTACATTTCTAAACACCCTGTGGTGAATTCGAGGCGAAAAATTTGATACCATTCAATTTTAATTTCAAGTGTGATCCTTTTTAAAAAAAATGTTTTTGATTTACGTCAGTATCTGCTTTCAATAAAAGGTACACATTTTGAACGAAAGTGTTGCATTTTTTCAATTTTTAATACAATTTAAAACATTACAATACCTTATCGACTAGTAACATAAACAAATATCTGAAAATTAATAGCGTGTATTTTCACCTCGTTTTCTCATTAATTTCACCATACGATGTGGCATACTTTCAATGCATTTACGAATTGCTTCTGGTTGAGCAACAACTTCTGTTAATGCAGAACAATGCTAGGCTAAGGGCCGGTTTCCGAGGTCTTGAGATAACCTTCCAATAGTAAACGATTCGATAACTTTAACCAACCGATAAACTCCCGTTAAAACTGACTGCGTTTCTGAGGTATTTTTCTGTCATCCGTGAACTATCGAATAGATAACTGATGATTATCGATTGGATCACAAGTTTATTTCTAGCTCAACAGATGTCGCCACATGCAAATGCATATTTCAACGATAAATTTTGAAAACATTATTCGAAACTCCACTCCTAAAATTCAAATTGTGGAAGTTTTCTATACAGAATATCAAGTTTTTACATATTATCTGTATTGATAGTGTTGAATGAAATTTTTTTTGAGCAGATTTGATAGAACATGAAAGAATGTTGCTTCCTGGATTTTGCGTAAGAGTGCACAAATATCATCGAGCACAAAAAAGGACTCAACACTGAATCAAAGGAAAGAAGCATGGTTGGAAATAACTAGACGGTTCAATGCTAGTTGTGTTATTGTATAAGCAACTTCATGCTTTAATTGGTAATTAAAAAAAAGGGGACGAGGATCATGAGGGATGATTAGATGAATAACCACCTTTAATAGCAGAGGTGGTCAGAGGTTGACCGTGAAAGATCTTTAGGAAGCTTCCGAGAGGTAAATAAACTCAAGAAAAAACAATTTTTTAACGTATTATTATCTTAATGATAAATTGCAGTGCAAAGTATTCGCCCAGAAACATAATTTAGCATGAATTGTAACATTTAAATTCAAAGTACTTATTAATTTACTCTACATTGCAGTCACTCGCAAGTTATATGTTTGAACACGAGAAGACCTCAGAGGTCAAAAGCGTCTCATTTGTAACGTTTAAATTCAAAGTACTTATTAATTTACTCTACCTTACAATCACTTGCAAGGAATATGTTTGAACATAAGTGTTTCATTTGTAAGATTCAAATTCATAATAGTCATAAATTTATTGCTAAAATGTTTTAATTTTCCCTTGTAAACTCTACCTTACAGTCGTCCGCAAGAAATATGTTTGAACACTATACCTCAGAGGTCAAAAATTTGGCCACCCCTGACCTATAGGATTTTTTCTTTAAATAATGAGATAACATTCATTTATTTAGGTTTATTCATATATATTTATATAAATCTTTGTTCAATGATGTAGAGGTCCCCTTATTATGAAACAGGTGAAAAACTGCAGTTTATTGAAATTCAATAATAATAAATAAAAGCCCAATGTGATAAATCTTTACTAGTTCAATTTACATGTAAAAGAATAGGGAGTAAACAGAAACTTCAAGCCCAAGTTGTACAACTCGAGCCACCAGTTTTACACAGTAAGATTTTGAATCTTGGGTGCATTGAAGAAGCAACCATAATTGAAGATGTAGATAACGAAGGCAGCAATGTGAACCTGCTGTGTGACCATAATCGAAGAGGGTGACAATGTAAATGAGCCATCTCGAACTGAGGGTACGGGTTATCCTTTCCCAATTCCAATCAGCTGGGTAACAGTTGTTCTCCGAAGATTATTTTCCTTGATCGAACTAGGAATTTCATTATCCGTGGTTACAGAAGATATATCTTGAAGTTCATAAATAATCTGTATTTTGCAAAGCTATATCGTGAAGCACTGCTCTGGCTGTGATATATAACACAATCTAACTTCTGACTAAGTTTCCTCACACCAAATGCCTCTTGTTTTAACTATTGGATTTCTTGTCTTGATATACGTTCTGTTGTATTTTCTCTGGGAAAATGAATCTAATACATTTTCAATTCATTACGAAGGTATATAACTGTTTTCTTTTTGCTTGTTCAACCCGTATTTATTTTCAAATTAATCATTTGTAACTGTAAACATTTCGATTTACGAATGTGGTTGCAGAAATATTGTTCATGATGCATTGTCTCATCTCATGATCGCTGGAACTTGAAACTAGATCATAATTCTTCCTATATATTTCATCATTCCACAACAGTACATTATGTTCACATTCATTTTTCTAAACTAAAACACGCAAATCAGAGTAATCTCAAAACAAAACTTGCAGCAAAAATGAGGTTCGAAATCCAACATTACGTCTTTGCCCATGCGCCAGTTAGTTTTATCGAATATATAATTGCCAAAATCGTCGCGTTAAAATAAACTGAGTTTATCGAATGGATAACTTAAGGAGGGGTGTTCAGAAACAGAAATCACCAGTTAATCCATCCGTCAAAGTTATCGAATAGTTAAACTACCGTTAAAAAGACCTCGGAAACCGGCCACTAATGTTGCACGGGTTGTAACGGAATACTTTGAAACGGCCTTTATTCAACGATTCGTGTGGCCAGCCAGAAGGCCGGATTTAATTTCAATTGAATATGTATATAATATGCTCGGTAGACATGTTCGAAATCGGAAGCCCAACACCTTGCCCGATTTAAGAACAGCCCTTCTTGAAGAACGGGAAAATATTCCCCCAGAAGCAATTCGGAAATGCATTTAAAGTAGGTATGCCACGTCGTATGGTAGCAGTGATGAGAAAGCGAGGTGGAAATACACGCTATTAATTTTCAGATGTTTGTTTATGTTTACTAGTCGATGAGGTATTGTAATGTTTAAAATTGTTATAATGATTGAAAAAATGCGACACTTTCTTTGAAAATGTGTATCTTTTTTTTTAAAGCAGGTACTGACGTAAATCAAAAAACATTTTGTCGAGAAAGGGTTACGCTTCAAATTAAAACTGAATGTTATAAATTTTTTCGTCCCAAATTTACCACAGGGTTTTTGAAAACGAAGCGAATAAAACAAGGTTTTGTTTCACCCTGTATAACGGATGAACCACGGCCAAGGGGGCCTTGGCCCCCCCTGAGATTTTGATCTGTCTATTGTTTTTAACCAAAACGGGTGTACTGATATCACCTTTGCCCTATCAAATTCTGATTTGGCCCCCCCTGAGAAAAAATTCTGCGGGCGCCCATGTGCCTATCGAAGTTTTAGGAGAAACGTTTGGTGAAATTATACCTCTTGGACCACGGCCAATAATCCCGGAAATCTCTTTTAATACTATTATGAATTTATTCGATTTCCAGGGCGAACTATTAAAAATGTTTCACATGCTTCAGTAGTTTTCCTTGTTCAGTAAAAACAATTCATTTACCATTTGAGTGACTGAGAGGAAAAGTGGTCCAACTACGATTGAATGGTCAAAAGGATAATTCAGCCTATACCACTTATTAGAAGAATGATATGTAACCTTTTGTATCCATATATCGGTATAACTCTAAAATTTGGGATTTGTGACTCATACCACTTTTCCTCTGACCAGTTCATATGTAGATGAGAAACATTCTAAAATCGAAATTGAGTTCATCCGAATTCGGTCACTGAAACTCAGAAATTTCAAAGAAATTGAGAAACCAATTTTATGAAACGGTATTTCTTGATATCCAATCTATAGGAATATCAATGGATTGACATTGGGAAACTCCAATGAAGAAATTCTTTTCCGAAATTTTTTTCTAGAAACTAAAAATCTAAACGCAAACTTTCACTCCTGACTGTAGGTCAGGTTGTATTCGAGACATTTTCATCCAAAGTGTCAGAGGGAAGAAAAATTTCCGTTTTGAAAATTATTTGATTGGATGCAATCAAAAGTGTGGCTTATATGCAATATACATGCTCATGAGACATTCAGGTCCTATATTTCTTCATTAGCTCAACTAGAAACTACATACACATTTTGTTTGATGGATCACCCGGACAATTCGAAGTTTAATGAAAACGGGTGAGCTATCTGAAGGCAGCAAGAGTTTCCCATTAGGGGCGGCTCGAATTCAAACCTGGAAAATGCATTTTCCTGGTCTCCGCGCCAGTTTTTCATCAGTTGTGACGAGTAAACAAGTTTCGTTAAAACGAATATTCGGTATACCAGTTCAATCCATTTTGTTTTTCGGTTGAATCGTAGTTATGATATCATATAGAATGGGTTTTTCTAGCTTCAATAGTCAATTCACACTGAATATACGAGGTTCTGAATGTTTCAGATTTTTCTTAAAAGATAGTTATGCTTTAGTGTCTTGCTTAATATTATAGCTTTGGTGAAAATATCAGGTTCATTGAAAAAGAACCCTTATCAATATAATCCCAATCGACACAATTCCGTTCTCCAGAGGAGGAAGTAATCAGCATATATACTAGTATACATGCTAAATGTTTGCATATCATACATTTTCTCAAATGTTGAATCAATGGGTTCAAGAAAATCGCTGAACCGATCGATTTACCGATTTGGGGGACTTTAGGAAACATCAGGCAATAGGTCCTCAATAGGTGACAGAGTAAAAAAACAGATTTTTAAGGAATAAATCGCACATTTGCATCGGTCTAGCGTAGAGAAAAAAAATTAAAATTCGAAAATTTTTCAAAATTTTTTTCTTCGTGTCTTATCCGATGATTGCATATCTACCGGTACTCTGAGAAATTATTGACCATTAATTTCAGAAACTAGAGTCTTCAAGCTTCAGAAGTTAGTTTTTTTTTCTATACGATCATTTTTCACTGAGATACAGCCTGTTGAAAAACAAACTTGAAAGTTTTTCTGTTCCTTCAATAATTGTTTCGCAAAGTGTATAAGCAATGAAAACTTCCTAAATATGTGGTTAGCAAAACCTTTCAAGTCAAAATACCGGAAGTCTCTAGTTATTCGTTTTCAATGGTTATTTCGTTTTTTACATCACAATTTTTAACTAGGAATCTAAAAAAACTTCTTTGCGATAGCCTAGTTTTATCTTTGTTCAACTATTGCGATTTCATATACGGCCCTTTTATTGACTTTGCTACTAAGAGGCGAATTCAATTGGTTCAAAATTATTGCTGTCGATTCATATTTGGACTACGCAAATATGACCATATTTCCCATAAAATCAAACTGTTGCATTGGATGAACATGAAAGACAGGCGAAAACTCAATTTCGGATGCTTCTTATTCAAATCATACAACTCCTTTCCAAAATCAATTGTTTGTAAGAATCTTGTTCCTCGAGGTGAGCTTCACATGGTTAATACTAGACATAGATCGTTGCTTAATATGCCTAAGTTCTCCCTATAAATTTTCAAAAGAGGTTTCACGTATAACGCTGTAAAAATGTTTAATTCTTCTTCTTTATTCAGATCATGTGTTTCCTGCAATCAATTTAAACGTAAATTTAAAAATGAAATACTTGGTATCTCAGCCTGAGCCTTGCTTATGTTTATTATTGTTTTTTGGGGTCCTGATTTTTGTTTTCTTCTGCCATGTTCGATCGGTACTCTCCCCCGGTAATCGATTACTTCTAAAAATTTGTTGTGACCTGGCACCTTCGTTTTTACATATGACATCAATGCTCACAACTATCACGTTGTATGGTGGGGCTTTGTCTCTCATCGTATATGTGACGATATAATTAATTATTAAATTTTATATCTTAATGCTGATTTTTCGTTTAAATATTCTACTATTGTTATCATGTAATACTGTTGCGGGCTCATATTCAGTGGTAAGGTGTAAGAATAGCCTTGGCTAAATCTCGCCACGTTCGTGGGTCAGTTGTGTGTTATTTAAAAAAAAATGAAGACCTTATTTATTATTTATTTATTTATTTACCCCCCCCCCCCACGAAAAAGCTATATCCACCCTTCGTCTTACTGATTAAAGTAAACAGTTTATAGTAACGGTATTTTTGATTATTCAGTTTTCATCTATTTTATGAACCAGAACGGTTGAATCTTATTTTGTGTTTGAATGTTCTAATGAGGAAAATACAGAAAATAAAAAATTCCATATGTATGTATCCTGAAATATGATATTCATTGATTTTGTGATATGAACAGAAGTCTGATATTTTTGTCTCACACGTGTGAATATCATGATGAGTATGTTGAAAAACCCCGAAGTACATATAGACAAAATTATTGAAAGAGACCATATCTTACGGATCATATCAGAAGGAAAAAAAGTTATTCCCCATGGGCTCATTTTGAGCAGTATGTCAAAACCAATTGCGCATAAACTTTCCATTTTCGAGATCTTACGCTCCCATTTCCCGCTTACTACCATTTCGAAAAATATTACCTGATATAAATATTGTAACCGTAGTTTCAATCGCAATTGAAGAAATAGCTTTAGTTGGTGGATGAATCTACGGATTCAATAAATATACCATATATATAATAAAATAAAATAAAATAACATGTTCATCTTAACAATTTTATTTTATTTTTTCTAACGGGGAGACAGGTTTTTTCGGCTGAGGTTTTTTTCCCCTGGCTCTATAGTATCGTATGATACTGGTGATGAAAGTATCGTATGATACTATAGTATCATACGAAGAATGTTGTGGTACCCCGTTCCTTTTTTTACCTCAGCTTAGGTTCTTTTTGTTTCAACATTTATTGTATTATTTTAGCTCTCTTAGTCAAAAGAATATACATATATATATATATATATATATATATATATATATATATATATATATATATATAGTCCATTTCAAAATGATTGGCATCTCGGGCGGCTGTGGAATCCCGAAAATATGTTGGTAATATCCTATCAGTAACTTTTGAGTTTAGGATTTAGGTTGGTGTTGATTGAAAACACTAAATTTTGACAATTCAGAGTTTGAATCAACCTGCTGAATATATTTCGAATATATTTCTGTATGCATATGTTTTTGGTTAAATCGACGAATTAGTTTTGGATTTGAATTATTATTACCGAATTGAAAATGGCTGGAATTCATCAAGATACCTCTCGCCTCGCCTAACTACAAGGGAACGTGTAGTAGTTCATCGTCGGTACTGCGAGTTTTTCAACAATTCAGCAGATATTTCTGCCAGTCTTAATCGCATTTTGCTAGTTATTCAGGTATCAATCATTTACTTTTTCGAGGTGTTCTCTGATGAATAAACGAGTCTCAAATTTTCAGTTTTCATCTAGACATGAATTTTGGAGAAAAGAGAAGGCAGTCATGATTGAGCAGTGGATGGAAATCTATTCCACATGATTCAAAGAGACATTATTCGACGTTATTTTTTCTAAAATCAAAAACAATGAATTAATCAGTTTGTATATTTTTTTAACTGCTTGAAAAGTAACTGAATTTTAATCAAAATCAATTTGGTATATTATTTAATGAATCATGAAATGGAGAGAACATATTAATAAATACAAATAATGAGTGATCTATTTTATAGCATTTCACACTTCAAATGATTCACAATTTGTCAACAAATATTTTATATTTATTTCAACAACTTTGTTATGAAATTGTAAAGTCAGGTCAGCTTTATACTTTTTGTTCCACAATACTCAGAAAAAATAACACAGTGCTGAATTTTCGATATTCATATCAAGAATGCAAAGATTGCTGAAGGGTCTTCATAGAGAACGAACTTATCTCTACATTGGAGTTCCTCGAAATCCTGCAAGATTTCATATTGAAGCATTCCACGCTAGTTTCATTATCAATCCTGAATTTCCAATTCCCATGCTTGATCTACAGCGAAATTGTGTGGGTGTGTACATTTTAGTCATCATCTATCTCAGCATGTTTCTCTTTTGCAATTGAAGATTTTTCAATACAACAATGATAAAAAATAATTTCAAAAAAATTCTTCAAATTTATTTGCCTTGAAAATATATTCAATCATTTTATAGGTTATATTGATATTTTTCAATCTATGATGAACACAGAGAAATTTTTAGTAACTTTTTGTAACTAGAAATAAAGCCCCGGCTGGAATTCCATGGCTTGCTCTGATGACAATCATTTTGAAACGAACTATATATATATATATATCTTGACGGTGGATATCCATAGTTTTTTATGAGCGCGGAGCGAATAACAGACAATCATTCTTTTAAATCGCCATAGCTCCCATTTTCCGACCGCTCCTATTACCCCACGCTTCACCACCTACCTGAATTCAAACCAATCGATTCCCTTGATTGGAAGGTTCAACGAATATTGGAGGCTTAAACCACGTTGGGAGTTTTTGATCGATCGATCAAAGTTTTGTGAAACCCGATTTATATCTTTTTTCGAGCACGTTGGAATCAAAAAAGGATATCAATATTGATGAACTAGAGAATCTCACCAAAGTAATCAAAAATTGATCATAGGAGCCAAATAGCAGTATCACCTTTTAGGAATCACTTTTCGACCCCCTCAGACTCACAAAGCTGAATAGAGTTTTCCTCAGGATGCAGCAAATAAGCTACTTTCTCATTCCGACCGGGATATCTAATCCTTTGGAGATGGGCCTCCCAAGTTCTAGTCGAAACTCCCCTTCATTATTATCAATTGAACCCATCCCACTGTTTCACTTAAATGGAATTTGCATGCCAGTCATTCTGTTTATAATCTGCTTGATTTTTTGACGAACAATTCGTCCAGACCAAACGCAAAACAACTCAAAAGTGAGAATCTGAATTGTGCACGTATGATGAAACTTACAAATGGAAAAAAATTAGAATACATAAGCATTGAAAAATCCCGGAAGAAGATTGGATTAGAGAGTGTTTTGTTTCCCACTGTACTTAAGGTTTTCTCCGTCGCATGATGCATAGCATAGCATGCTAAATGAAATTTTGGCTGAATGCAACTCTGCTCAAAAGATTAACAAAATACAATTTCTGCTATAATTTCCGAAGGTTTATTTAGTTGCCTTCATCATTTTTCGAGGGAAAATGGTATACGACAAAAGTCTCTTTTTCACCTCAAGAATCTATTATCAAAATGAATCCAAGAAACACCCTTCCTATTTTATTCCAGATATTCTCACTGATGAAAATTCTATAGGGATTCATTGAACGAAAAATACGTAGTGCTAAAAATACTTGTGCTACATAGGATCCCGGTCGCAGCAACTTCTGACGAGAAAAAAAAATTATTCCTACCTTTATCGGAATCCCTCATCGACCTAAAAACGCCCCTTGTGAGCATTTTTACAACATGCGTGTTCCGATGTGGTCAAATTCAGGTAGACAAACATAAGGAAAAAAAACGTTGCTCATGTGGCCTCACCGCCATAAAACTAAATGGTTAAAACTTGTGAGTTGCATAACCCTTCCGGTAGGAAACCTTCAAACTTGCCGACGAAGGGTTGTCACCTTTTTTTCCTTTTTAGTCGTCTTGATGATAGCCGATAAAATACTGCATATATTTATATCTGAATATTTCGAAATGAAACGCAGTACCAGAATTATTGAGCGACAAACGGCGTATGAGGAACAAAGCTCCAAATAGAAAGAGGAGAAATTCTTCTATCAGAGGTTTATATTGTTTTAGACATTTCAAGTTTGAGAAGTAATAAATCGGAATCTCCCGTTATGAGACATTAGAATCTCAATACTCGATCAAATCTTCCACTCCACTCACTCAATACTAACTCCGGCAATTTTATAATGAAAAATCTCGGTTATTTTTCAACATTTTTGGATTAGCTTTTTTGCATATGAAAACAAAAAGTTCAAATTTTTTATGTGGTTTTTCGAGGATAAAAGACCACCTTCGGCCTCCAAAACAAGTTTGAGTCTCTTTTCGAAGGAGATGCACGATGGTCGAATCAGTGTTAGATTTACCAGCAGGCTGAGTAGGCTGTAGCCTAGGGTGGCAAATTTAGTTAATGAATTTTTTATTTCGACTGATCATTGAAAAAAAATTATTATGAGTTCACAAAATACGAATTTCAGATATTAGAGATAAATCTTCGTTCTCACTTCGATCGACAGTGCACAAGGAATGCATCGCATTTTTTTCTTGGTGAATATGAGGAAACATTTCAAGAAGCTATTCATTGGGCTCTTAATGCTCCTTCAGAACCTCTTATTCTTACCTATTTCAAAAATTTGTCTTTCAAAATCGGTTCAGCAAAAAAAAGGTTCTCAAAACTCAAACTGTAAATTTTTAAAAACAACAAATACTTGCTACAGAAAGCGACTCTCACACTCTCTGTCACTTTCAAAGTTAAATGCCAAAAATTTCAAAACCCCTTCTAATTGAATTCCTGGCAAAAATTAGAACAGAAGAGCAAGAATAAATTATTCAAAAGACAGTTAATATTGACAGTTTTTGTAAAAGTGAAAATGAAAGCAGTGATTTGAGCTCGGAAGCTTCAGAAATATGTCCTGACACAACACAATCTGAAGAAGATGAGATCGAAATATACTATGATGTCTCAGAATGACCGTTGCCCAATAAATATCCTGATTATGAAAAAACACATCCTCATTTCTTTTATAAAGAGGCGAAAGTTATCTTTCGTCTGAAAGAATTTCAATTAGACCAACTTCTGGATCATTGAAAAGCTTGTCGACATTTCTACAAGAACAGAATCTAGAAAATATTCATTCAAACTTGGATATATTAATACGTATGACTCTTTGTACACCAGCGACCAATTGTTGAGGCGAGGAAAGCTTCCCACGAATGACTTTAAGTCAAGAAAAACTAAGAGCTTTAGCTCTGAGATGCAGAGAGTCAGCTAATGAACAAAATTTCAAACGACAATATTATGAATGATTTTGCTCACAAGAAATCTCGCAAGAAAAGTATTCTAATGTTTTTATGATGTTACGTATATAACACTAATTACCAATAAAAAAAATATTTTTATTGTATTGTTTTCAAAATGCGAGTGTTATAAAAAAATATTTATCAACGTTCGCCAAATATATATTTGTCATATAAGATACCATGACTTCAAGAGTAGCATATGATTGAGATATTTTTTCTTAAAATTATGTTTGTTGATGATTATTTGCTCTAAAAATGAAAAGTTGATGTTATAAGGATGATGGAGGACAAATAATGAAGTTTATTGATAAAAAATTGATATGATTGGGGGGGCTAAGATATCAAAATTTAGAGGCGGCAAAAATTGAACAGCCTACGGGCGGACAATCTGTAAGTCCGAAACTGGGTCGAATGACGTTCTCACTTAAACCATTCGATTCTCGTATCAGGTTCAAGCATTGCCCTGTAAAATGCCCCAATAAAAATATCCAGGAGGATTCAAATCGGGAGAGGTCAGCGGCCAAATTTCACGGTCCATCAAAACAGGAACGTTCGATCCCAAACAATTTTACAAGCCATTTACTTGGTGAGAGGTATCTGAGTTCTGTCAGAATGTCCAACGCTCCAAACCGAATATTTCACTTACCAATAGTATCAACTCAGGTATCAAGGCCTTTTCTTGATAGATTTGTTCATTTATCTTAACTTCGTTGGGGCCCATCGGAAGGAAACGAGCGGAAAACGGCGTTTTTCGAAGATCTCCGTCGAGACCATGATTTGGTCGGCTCCTTGTCGTTGAGTGACTCACAAACCTTCGGGATGGTCGCTGGTCGCTAGTACCTACGTCTCTTCAACCAGACCCGATTGTTTTGTTCGTTCCGATAATGTTCAAAGCAGTAGGTTTTCTTGTCGGAGATGACAGTGAGCTGAGGCATCCCACCATCGAACAAGCAAATCAGCTCCGTCGATCAATCCAACGGCTTGCTATGTTGCAATGTTTTGAGTTTTTGAGAATTACTTTTTTCATGACTGGATCTTAAGTCCACGAACGCTGCAGTTGCTAACATTTAAATCCTAGGCGAGCTGTTGTGCTGAGCGCGCCGAATTTTCTTTAATTGGTGACGCTTCTTTTCGACGTCTGCGGTCACCTTTTTAGTAGGTACGTTTTCCACCACCGTGGCGTTTCCTAATGCTACCAGTTTCAATATATCGTTGGATAGCGCCAGGCACAAATTTTTTATCCGATTGTAGGTATGGCAGCGGTCAAACAATTTCGATATTGGATTTTCCTTCCAAATGGAAGCTATCGCTACATTACGTTTCAAATATAGCGTCCAAAAATCAGAATGTCTTTATCTCATATAAAAATCACTTCAAGTATAACATGTTGAGGAAACGCTCTGTCAAAGCAGCAAGATGGCTTTGCAATATCAGGCAATGGTGTGGTCTTTCGACAGAAGAACTATTTCGCGCAGCATCTGATAGAGAAGGATTCCAAAATATCGTATCTATGATGATAGCCACCATCTGAAGACAGACAAGGCACCAGAAGAAGAAGAAGCAGAAGAAAGATGGACAGTTCAATTGCCAGACACGTTATATGATATTATAAATTTCACCACTGACAGAATGCGTGCCTCTTACATTTACTTTCTCCAGACTACAGGACGGCAATTCGTCTCTTTTGAAAACGTTCACTTCAATCCCCAAGTAACCAGCATTGCCAAGCGCTTCTATTTCAGTTTATCTAGTGAACTAAACCAACAATTCCCGGCTTTTCCCGACAAGTGTCTATGACCTGACCATGCTAACCCAAGAGTCAAGAATTAAGAAGTGAATCGAACCAAAGCTATGATAATTAACGAAAAACATTTTCACAATCAACAAGTTAAACAAAAATGAGTTCCTCAAAAGCAAATAAACAACTTTTTCGAAAACAGGAAATCTCAAAAAAATGTAAATGAAAAAAAATTAAATACAAACACTTTTCATTCGTCTATCATATACCGACTCCTTGTCTCTTCAAATGATAAAATTACTACTTTTTCATCTTCTCGTATTTGTTTGAAATTGATAATAATAACAATCCAAAACTGAAACGATGACGTTCAAGTTATGTATAAACCATCTAAAATTGAAAACGAAATTTTCCAAAATATTGCTTGCTATTTCGATTCGAGAAAAATCACTATTATTGGCAACGGTGCCGAGTACACTTTCTTTTCAGTCTCAAAGATTTTGCCCTCAAGTAGTGGGGGTCAACAGCACGCGTTTATGTGTTGACAGCGCACTCCAGGGTTTGATATAACTCAGTGATTTCATCAAATATATCAACAAAAAAACACAGCATATATTGTGTATACTCTATGTTTTGTAATTCTTAGGTTTTAAAAAATAAATATACGAAATGAAGGCCTTATTTACATTGGCAAATTCGTAGTTAGAGTAGCTTATCCGAAGCAATAGAAGTATATCATTAAAGTACAAAGCGTGAATTTATGAGACTTTTATCCGAAGTTTAGATCTGAAACTCGCGACATGAGTGCACGAAAAGAAACTCCAATATTCATTAACATGATATATTATGCTAGTAGACTGTTCAATCATATCTATTCGAGATTAGAAATTTGAATCCAGATTTATCGATAAGCTAGCCCAGGCATGTTCAACCTACGGCCCGCGGGCCACATGCGACCCGCGAATAGGTATCTCTTGGCCAATGAAAAACACTATACCAGGGGCGAAGATATTTTCGAAGAAATTATTAGTATATTTGGAGCTTTCAATTAAAATATTCATTATGATTTTTCAAATATAATCTAGGTAAAATTGAGAATTTCTTCAAGTATGGATTTATTATTCATTTACTCAATACTTTTTGATTAAATCAATCAGAAATACAGATTGCCGAATACATTTCAATTCTAGATGTTCATGTCCCTTTCCAAGTGAAAGTGGAAATGTCACTTCAGATCGAATTGATCGAGCTTCAAGCTTAATTCCACAGGCACTTTTTTTGATCCAGAGGCCTATTGCACCAAACTACTTCGCAACTTTTCACTTTCCGAATGCATTACATTGTACGAAAGCATTCAAAATTGAATATTTCAGAAGTAAAAAGTTGTAAGGTAGTTTGAAATGTACTTTTGCAAATTTTCACTTTGCACTATTCACTTCAGTACAAACTGAATAGTGCCAAAGTAGTTTGGTGCAATCTGCAATAGGCCCCAGATATGAGAGTCTCTTCTAATTTTTCAAATATAATCTAGGAAAAATTGAAAATTTTTTCAAGTATGGATTCATTATTCATTAACTCAATCCTTTTTGATCAGGTGGATAAGAATGACAGTTTGCCGAATAAATTTGATCCTAATTATCGATTTTCTATGCCTCTATTTTTAGCGCACTGAGTTCTTAAAAATCTGTGTCTTGAGTTACTTTTGTAAAACTTTTATTCACAAAATCCAGAAATCAATCAAGGATTATGGAAAAAACATTACCTACGTGAGCAACAATATCAGTAGCCCCACCAAATAACGATGCGCTTGTGGAAAAAACGCTACCCCAGGTGTCTCATTAGTTGGAAACTAGTAACTGATGAGTTAGTGATTTTTTTTTTTTGGAATTATATTAGTTCAATTTTTTTTAATTATCCTTTTGTGAAGAAGTTGAGTATATTTCGTTTTTGTTGAAAGATTTTTTTTTGTTGCAAATATCTTTTCGGCCCGTGGTCTATGAAAAATTTTTCTATTTGTTCCTCTGCGAAAAAAGGTTGCCCATCCTGAGTTAACCCTTCCAGGTGTTAAGACTTCATTTTTTCCGGTAGGATATATTCATTCAAACATACCTATGTAATGAAATAGGTACTCGAACAGTTCATTCATATTTTAAAAGAATTATTCTAACCGAAATAAATTTGTGGAACCCGTTTCTTTTTTCGATTAAATAATTGAAAGTTTGTATTCCTGAATATCCAGAAAGTTTGAGTCCAGTAATATGACTCCTTCAATTTTCCATTCATGAATTCATTTAGAAGATTGATTTCTTCACTTTGTTTAATTTGAATTCCTGAAAATGAGCTGAGAGTTCGAAACTTGTAGAATCGAATAAAGTCATACGAAGAGTATATGTCTGATACAGTCGACTCTTCTATTATTTTGGACTTCTCAGATTTGAGGAAATATATTATTAAAATTTATAATAACTCTCAGATATTTATTTCCATCAACGTTCATTCACATATTTTGTAAGTTAATTGTCTGAGTACTTACTTCAAAGCTAATTCTCGAAAAACTACTAAGAATTAATCACTGACCTGCACCCTCGATTCCGTGAGTCCTATCCTCATGGCAATCTCCTCCCTCATGAAAATATCGGGATAGTGCGTTTTGGAAAAACACCTCTCCAATTCATTCAGTTGGGCCGGAGTGAACCTAGTCCGGTGCCTCTTCTGCTTGGACGGTTTGTCGCCATCGCTACCGGAGTTGCTCCCCATACTGTTGAGCGAAGAGAGATTACCGTCGCAAAGGTTCAACCTCGGCTGATCCAGGATCTTAAGGTCACTCTGGTGACGTTTCAGGTCTTCCCCACACATATCCTTGAGACCTGAAACATCATTTGGTTTTCTGCATTTATGTCGGCTTCGATTAATACAAAATTTTCAATTACGAGAGTAAGGCTTGTAGTTACCTCTTGATGAGCCTGACTTGATTGAAATCACAGATTGACAATTCGTGGTTTTGAGGTTTTATATCCTGATATTTCGTTTAGTTCAAAATTTAAATTCGCTATGCTCATTTATAGATAGCTATAAACTTCAGAATTTTTTTTTCGATATTTCAAGAATTGCAGTACCAGAGAAGAGCATACATTAATAATCTCTGCGTGCCGTCCCATGAGATGAAAGAGGGCTTGGTCTATGTGGCGTTTTCAAAACGTTCAACTTGGAATACGCAGCCTAATATCGGATGATATGATAATATCATATATGAACGTTTTGATATGACACATATCATGTACCTATATTCGTCTAAAAAATTGATAAATTCAATATTTACATTCATAGAAATGTCTATGAATGATGTTATATCCATTTTATTTCTCATTCAATTTGAAAGATTACTACCCATTTTATTCTACTCCATATGGATTTAATTGGAAAATCGTGAGTAAAATTTGAATTTAACCCTCATTTTATTTTTAAAAACATTCTATATAACAAATTCTTTTGAATTGTTATGGATATATAGAATATGTCAATAAGAATTTCTCCTGATTCTGTATATGTCGCAGTCGGATACTAAAATCAGTCAGTTTGCGAAATGACTAGGCAGTTTGTTAACTGACGAAAGTTTTCTAAAACGCTCTTGAAATGAAGATCGTTTCACCATCGGTCTGAAATTGTCAGTCATTTTGTAAACTGCGAACAACACATCCGACGGATTCTCAGATCATTTGAATCATATTCTGAAAACGTTGCCTGTCTTGATGCATATTGAATGTCTGTTATATTTGTCTAATCAGCTGTACCTAATACATTATTCTGGATACAGAAAAAAAAAAAAAAATAATATTCACAAACACTCTTTTAGGGTTTTGTTATCGAAAGACCACGAAAAAATGAAACTATTATTACTTATAACAGCAGGAGCCGCTCAAATGGCAGCTGCTGCTGTTGCATTTTTGATATGATTTGAAAAAAAAAACAGGAGGAATTCTCATTGACATATTCTATATATCCATAACAATTTGAAAAAATTTGTTATTTAGAATCTCCTGAAGTTTTCAAGAATAAAATAAGGGTTAAATTCAAATTTTACTCATGATTTTCCAATTAAATCCATATGGAGTAGAATAAAATCGGTAGTATTCTTTCAAATTAAATGAGAAATAAAATGGATATACCTAACATCATTCATAGACATTTCTATGAATGTAAATTTCGAATTTATCAATTTTTTTAGACGAATATAGGTACATGATATGTGTCATATCAAAACGTTCATATATGATATTATCATAAAATATGATCCGATATTATGCTGCGTATTCCAAGTTGAACGTTTTGAAAACGAATTCGCGCCACATAGACCAAGCCCTCTTTCATCTCATTGGACGGCACGCTGAAATTATTAATGTAGGTATGCTCCTGAGAAGATATAGCCTGATTATATATACAGGGTGAGTTTTTGATTTGTACATACGTTAAAGGAGAGTCAAAAATGTGTACTTATCAATATTTCAGGGTGTGATAGCACATTGAGAGAATAGAGTTTTATGAATAAACTCATGGATACATGCATATAAAGCCAGAAATATTCTACCAAAATTGTTAAAATTGAAAAAAAATCTCCGCATAATTTGTGATTGGTAAATGGCAGCAGATAAAAGTTTCATGCATGTATTTTGTCGAATTATATTTTTTATAACATTTTCACATTGTGACAATGTGTAATACCTATTGTCATGAAGGGTAATTCTAGAGAGTGCATCATGATTTTTGCGTTTTGCTTAAAAAATAGAAGCAATTGATCTAACAAAGCAAAAATTACATGGAAAGGTAATCCTTTCCAAATACAAAAAATCGAACTATTTTCGAGATATTTGAGTTCTTGTAGTCACAGATTCATTCATCGCGAAACTCGTCGGTAACGATATTTTAGCAGAGCCGTGGACAGACAAAGATATAGGATTTTTTGATGTGGTGCATGCGACGAACACAAAATTCCATTCACATTCACATGTGGTTATATCAACCTATAGTTCTCAACGGAATTCTTGAGATCATTATAAACACTATTTTTCCTGCCATTATTTCCGATTCAGCTCGGTTGAAAATAAATGAAGGTAGACACTTACTGTTGAAATATTATTTTCGAATATCTTCATCTCGTTTATGATTTTTTCGAATGAAATGATTTTCGGAATACATAGGTATAGGTTTTTTTTTATGTGTTGCATCTTCTGTGAACACAAAATTTCACTGAAAATAAATTTTTCAAGCGTTTCATCAGTAAAAATCAACGAAATCAACAAAACTGGTTACTGAATGCAAATTTCCCTAAGGAGATACAAGATACACAAAATTAAATTTCTGCAAAATTTTTCGGTGGATTTCAAGCTAGGAAAAACTTTAGTGGCTTGTTTCCATCAGTGGCATAGCTCACCGTGAATGTTTTAACAGGCCAAATCTTCTTATTCAGGGCGAATCAAGTCAAGTAGTCACCCTATCTATATACCCACAAGAGCACAAAAGTTACCGAAATTACATCAGTAAATTTTATCATACGATTTTGATCTGTTATTTAGTTCTTTCATCAAGATGATTTTTTTTTTCTGTTTCAATAGTTTTTGGGTGATATAAGATAGCTACACGTTCTTCTTGATCCATCGTTCATCTGAAAGATGACTTAGATCTCCCATTTTATATATTATATAACCTTTTTATGAGCAAGATTTTCATTGTTTGGTATACAGCATTTTACATTTTATCGTAATGAAAAGCGTGATTATATACTTTATTCATTAGGCTGATTTGATCAGTCTGACTGGATATTTAAACAGTTTTATACTGGATTTGCAACCCATTGGGAGCCCAAACCCTATTTTACAATATTTTGTTTAATCAATACCAAATTCCACAGTTCGACAAGATTTCTGTAACATAAATCAGGTCTTCTGTGTTTAGAGAAGAAAATGTTTCGAGGACGGAAATACCGCAACAAACTTGCCGAAGTTTCCAAAATCATTCTCGATTATTTTTTCCTATTTATGGACAATTTATGTTGAAATTACAAGCCAGACCTTTTTCTGGAATCGAAAAAAACCTAATTATTATATTTTGATGTTATAATTCGAGATCAAGACAAAAACAAAAGAGAGAGAGGGTTTATTGGTGTTTTTACAATAAAAGAAATTGCTTACACAGGTCAAAGATGTAATGAAATAAATATGAATTCAAAGTTACATAAAGGTAACACAAGACAACGCTACAACCGGAGTAGATAGGGTCCCTTGTTGCAAGATCAGTTTGAATAGATGCAGTATTGACAAATTAGGTACATAAATGGAACAGCATCCAGTTAACATGATTAATGTATAGATAAAATATACTGAATGCATAGAGAAAATAATAAAATAAATGTATATTTAGAACAATAATCATTAGGACGATTGCTATTTTTGCATTACAAAGATAGGCTATCCAATTATGCTGGGCACCCAAAAATAACCCTTCTGCCTCCTCTTCACATAGAACTTGGGGTGATGTAAACTTTGTGAATGTTATGAATAAAGATGGTGATGGATTCAAAAAAAAGTTTTTCGCATGTTGAGTGATGCCAAAATGAAGAAACGTTTTTTTAATGGACCACAAATGAGAAAATTGCTGGACGACGTTAATTTTATACAGACGCTCTATAGGCAGGAACTCAGAGCTTGAAAGTTATTTGTTCGTTTGTAAGGGGATGTTTGGGTGAGAATAGGGATGCAAATTACCAACAGTTAGTAAAAGAATTTGGAAATGTCGGAATATCATTAGAAATTCATTTACTCCATTCAAATGTCATTTTTCCTGAAAATTTAGGAGCTGTTAGTAACGAGCAACAAGATTTTAGAATAATGAAAATTCGCTATCAAATTCAGCCATGATGGGTGATAACTATTGGTTTTTTAAGAGAGAACATAAACCTCTGATAAAAAAAAATTAATCTGATTAGTATTCCAATTCAATAATCTTAGTCTATGTATTTTTTCTAAATGTAAAGTACGCAAAGTGGGTGAAATAGTACTAAATGAAGACGATTTATGTGGTTTGTACAATCTGAAATATTTTTTTCTCTACACATCACATGTTTCAACGTTATATATATATGGTTCTATAGATGTAGTGAAAAACCTAACGTGTATCTTTTCTCATTTCTGTATTTAGATACTTCCATTCGACCATTATATGTCATTCAGTTTATGTTTTGTGGACCGATATATTCTAAATTCAATCAAAAGTTAGGGACTTTGATGCTACGATGTGGGAAGAGAACCCAAATCGTTTCACAGGGTAGGGATAGTTTCAAGGCACCAACTGAAACTGTTTATACGGCATAACGATAGATCGCCTGGATTAAACCAAATAAACTTTACTTTTGTTTCGAACTCAATTCGGAGATTTATCAATGAAAAATTTCAATATATACCTAGATAACCACCAACCATCATGTCACAATCCCAATTTCTGAAAACTCAACCACTGCAACACTCATAGTCAATCACTGCGAAGCGCACTACGCTCTGTAGAAATCAGCAACCAACATGCCTTCCGACAATTCACTTTGGTAACCTAAAATAAGATATGCCGACTGAGGAAATCTGCACTAGGCGAACCTATGCGGTCTCGTCGGACCGAAGTTAGACCCGTTGATAGAACCAGGTTCGCGTAAGAAAATTCAGATGGAAATCGGAAAGAAGACGCTTGCAACTACTGGAAGTCCGAAAGAATGGCAGGGAAGACCAGCTGAAATGTCCCTAATTGAATGGCCTACCGGAGCAGCCCGGCGATATTGGCTTAATGAGGGCGAGGCAGCATCAATTTAGCCCATTTAACTAGCCTATCGTTAGTACGCTGAATCACTAAAGACTTTAGCGTCAATTAGTGCCCCCCCAACTTACCAGGGCCCAAATTGTTCAGCATGTTTCAGTACTGTAGCTGGCTCACGAGATTTGACGCACTGCACTGTTTATTTAATGAGTACTGATTTGATACTGAATTCAGAATATGTTGTTGCCAGAGATGAGTCGGAGGTAGGAGGCTTGTGGGAGTCAGACCAATGAGGGGTTCACCCCCGCGTGGGCGGAGTTTAGAACGCCTGGGCGGGGCCTGCAGCTTCCATTGCTCGGGCCTTCGAGGTTCATCTCGTCTTCGGATTCACCTCTACGGGTGCCTTTGACGATTTCCGCATGGCATGTCAGGAATTTTGTTTCCTTTTCGCATTGACGGTTATCCCTGAAAGGGGATCCTAATTAACTGTGAAACGCGAATTGATTTGTTGGCTGTTGTAATCAATTGCGCCGAACGCTTCATGGAGCATGGAACATCCCCTAATAGACGCAGATTATTTTCGAGATAAACGTAATATTTTGCACCAGAAAATATTCCAACGACAGGAAAAGTGGATTTTGTTCTGCTGCAATATTTAGGTAATGGGGCATTTCTGCTGCAGTTCTGGATATTTCATTGTTAATTTGGCTGAGCTGTATGTATAGTTCACATTCATTATTCATTTTCATGTTATATACGCGAAGTGTGCTGATGAAAATACACAGAAGTGAAAAGAATCAATTTCTGTAGGAAGGAACTACTCTATACTGATACGTTCAAGAATTATTGTCACCTCAGCAGGCCTTGGAAGTCAGTCGCTACTCAATTTCTGGTTACGAAAAGTGACTAGAAATGTCTATGGCATCATGACAAAAAAATTGAAAGAAAACCTAAAAAAGTATTGATAACTTTCTACTGCAACTCTTTTCGAAATTCTTGGCGCTAGACAATAGTCCTATTTCTCGAATGAATTGCAATGCTTGATAAGGAAATTTCATAAGATCATCAGGTACCTAAACTAAAAGTCATAATCATTGTTCCATATCTAATGAAACTTTATAGCCTTGTGAAAAATTCAATTTAAAATACTTTTCGTTTGGTTGTTATGATTTAACATTCAATATTTGCATTTTGAGCCATATGCATTTCAAGCTATCAATTATTAACATTGTCGCAAATGGCAAAATTTGTTTATTGATAAACTTTCGATTGTTCAGTAGACAAAGTTCTTTACTTCTTTTTCTTGAAGAAGTAGTGGTTATCATGCAAAAAAATATCATTTCGGATACGTTTTGCAAAAATAAAAACAAATCATAACAAAATGGTGAGGTCTTCATCCAACAGAAGAAGATATCTACTTCTTCTTCATACTATACAGGATCCGGCGGTTGTAGTACCATGACTATAGATTTGAACTGAAACTCAAAAACTGTAGTGTACAGTATACTTCACGATAGAATCAAATCGTGAGACCTGAACTGATAATCTAAATTTGTCAGTCCGTGGATTGCGTTGCATCCTAAATTTGAATGTACAGGGTATCCCAAATTGCTTGATTTTGACTATTTTAGGTACTTCTGGACTAGATAGGTAGAAACATCGAGAGGTGTCCTGGCTTCGATTTTCGCGAAAACGCCATTAGTGGAAACCGTTTCGAGATACCTACCTAATTTTTTTTTATATATTATCCATTTCGAAAATGAGCCATAAACATAAACATAAACATAAACATTTATTTCATCCTTACAGACATTACAAAAATGTATAGGATACGTTCAATACAAAATTCAAAAGTACCTATACACATAGTGAAAAAAAAGAAAAATAATTTACAGAAAAATTAATTTGAAATTGTACAAAAAATATTCACTTGTGCTATAAAAGCACTCTTCAAGAAGAAGTGACTTTATTTCATTCTTGAACTGTTTGTCATTCAGATTTTTTAACTTGTTGGGCAATTTGTTAGAAAGTTTCAAGCCTGTGAAAGATGGTGAAGATTCGTATTTAGTTGTGTTATGCCTTGGTATACACAAGATGTTACTATGTCTGGTATCATATCGGTGAAAATCAGAACATTTGGCTTGTAATTTTAATTTTTTTCTTATATATAAAAGACAGTGCAGAATATAAATGCAGGAGAGTGTCAAAATCTTGTATTCCTTGAAAACTGGTCTACAAGAATCCCGAGGTCTTAGGTTGAAGATGAGTCGAATTATTTTTTTCTGTGCTATCAATGCACGAGTACTGGTTGTTGAGTGGCCGACAGAACAACATTATAACTCAAATGGCAATAGACCATACTATAATAAAGACTGAGCAAAGCATCAGCAGGAAGAGAATTTTTGAGACGCAGTATTGCGTAGTAAAAACTACTGATTTTTTTGCAAACGTGGTTCACATGATATTGAAATCTCAAATTTGCGTCCAGGAACAAGCCCAGAAATTTCACATATTCGGCTGATTGTAAATGAACACCTTGATGTTGAACAACAAAAGAGGCGGCAGGTCGGCAGGTTGTTCACATTATTGGAATTTGATAATTTCGGTTTTCTTCAAATTTAGGTACAATGAGTGAATTTTTGTGACACCAATCAACAAAATTCTCAACCACAGTTTCACAGACAGTTTCAAGTTCCAACAAGCTATCTGCTTTGACTGCAACTGAAGTGTCATCAGCAAAATAGTTATAATAGACGCCATTATATGATCCGGTAACTCATTAATGAAAAGTATGAAGAGCAGCGGTCCCAGAACTGATCCTTGAGGTATCCTAACGTAGTCTCATATTCCTGAGATTCGAAGTTGTCAACGTGAATATACATTTTTCTGTTGGAAAGATAACTACTAATCCAAACCAGAAATAAATCACGGAAACCCACTTGATACAATTTATCTATGATGAAGTTATGATTGAGACAGTCGAAGGCACGCGAGAGGTCAAAGAATAAACCGGTAACGAAGGACCCACCATCTAACAGCTGTAGATATACTCGACAAATTCGCAGCCCGCTGTCTGAGTGGATCGACTAATTCTAAATCCGTGCTGGCTACTTGATAAGATGGAGTCCGTCGATAAGTAATCATACATTCATTTATAAACTATTCTTTCAAAAACCTTGGAAAGCTGGCTCAGAATGGAAATTGGACGATAATTTGTTATATTGTCGGTATCTTCTTTCTTATGGATAGGTAAGACACGAGCTAACTTGAGTACAGTTGGGAAATGACCACTGGAGACAGATTCGTTCACGAGATTAGCTAGATGTTCGGCAATGAGAGGGGAAATTGATTTCAAAATTTTGACAGATATTTCGTCATAACCCGTGCTACTGTAATTTTTCAAATTACTTATGGTGAATGCGATTTCTTCCGGGAGCACAGGAAAGAAAAAGAAATTATGAACCATCAATCTTTGTGTGGTGCATTCATTTGAAATTGAGCTACCATAATAGTTCTTTAGCGCAAGTTCGTTCACCTCACTTAAATAATTTCTGAATGTCTCAGATACTTCCTGAGGGGAAGAAAGTTGCCTATTGTGATATGTATCAACATATGTAATGACTGAGGATTCAATAAATCAGTACCTTCTGAGAGCTCGTTGATTTAAGACCGCTAACACAAATATTATATGGCGCAGTCGTAAAAGTTGAAAAATGGATAAAAGTGCACGGCCTCCATCCGAGTTAAAATTAAATGGTGATAATGCCACTGAATGGAAATTTTTCATCCAAAAATTCGAGATATACATGAAAGCAACTAAAGCTGAAGAAGAGAGCGAAGAATACAAACCTGCTGTGTTACTCAATTGCATATAGGAGACAAGGCCCTGAAGATATATAATACGTTCGAATTTGAAGAATCCAAGAAGACCCAGAAATTCGCAAGTATAGTGAAAAAATTTAAGTCCCATTTCGTTCCAGCCATAAATGTGGCATATGGAAGGTACCTATTTTTCACAAGAGAAATGAAGGAAAATGAATCTGTGGATGAATATGTAACCCAATTAAAACATCTTAGTTTAAATTGTGAATTCGACAAATTGAACGACTCATTGATAAAAGACTGATATTGGGAGTTAAGGAAAAAAACGTAAAGGACAAATTACTCCGGACAAAAAACTTGGATCTGATAAAGGCGATCGAAATAAACAAATGGAAGTTTTATGTTCGAGCAATTCATCGAGCGCGACAAGGACAGAAGATGTGGACCTTATGGAAGTGAGAAATAAGAACAACAATAATCAGAGATATGGACGACAAAAACAGCAGTATAAAAAAGGAAGTACAAAGCATAATAGTAATTATAGAGAAAAATCTTTGCATAATAATTATTCAAATCAATCTTATGAATAAAGATGTAATAGATGTGGTTCCATTCCTGGCCCGAAATCTTATAGGGCATATGGTAAAAAATGTCAAAATTGTGGTTCGATGAATCATTTCAGTAAATTGTGTAAAAATAAAAGTATTAAAAATATTGAGACATACGAAGCAGAATGATCAGATAATGAAGAACTTTTCGTGAGGTTAATCGAATTAGAAAATATAAATAAAGACAACTGGACTGCGGATTTAAAAATATTTCAAAAAACAGTCTCTTTCAAAGTTGATACGATATTTATGAAACATATTTTCAAAATTTAAAAATTAGGGAGAGCAAAATAAAATTAACCGAATATACAGGTAGGTACTCGAATTAATGTTTTAGGTTACATTGATATCTCAGTATTGTATAAAAATAAAGAGTATGATGTAAGATTTTTCATTGCTAAAACTGATGAAAAACCTGTTATAGGTATAGAATCTATAGAAAAACTGAACATTGCCAAGATGATTGGAGCCTTAAGTGATGGTGACGATGAGAATTATTTAGAAAAATACAAGGATGTTTTCGATGGAAATGAGTGTCTGCCAGGCCAATACAGAATTAAAATTGATAGAAAGGTCAAGCCATCTGTACACGCTGTCAGACGATTTCCTCAAGCAATTTTGGTAAAATTGAAAAATAAATTAGATAAGTTAGAAAAAACAAATATAATTGTTAAAGAGTTTGAGCCAACAGAATGGGTAAATTCTCTAGTTATAGTGGATAAACCTAATGGGGATTTTCGAATTTGTATTGACCCCACCGATCTAAATAAGGCAATTAAACTTGAATATTTTTCAGTTCTGTTGTAGATGCAAATAATGGCTTCTGGAACATAGCGTTAGACGAGTATAGTTCTGAATCCAAAACAGATTTAGATCTTGCATTACTTGATTACCGGAAGACCCCTATAGATAATGATATTCTTACACCTAGCGAATTATTGTTTGGAAGAAAAACAAGAACTTTGATACCAGTTACAAATAATTACAGCCAAAAAATATTAATTTTCGAAGACAAAGAAATAATTTAATCAAAAGACAGACAAAACAAAAAATTTTTCATGATAGATCTGTTAGAAAACTTAGGAAATTGAATTATAATGAGAAAATGTATAAGAAAAAAGGTAATGTCTGGGTTACAGGCTATGTAGTCAAATCTGTTAATGAGAGATCATATCTTGTAAAAGAATCGAGTGCCAATCTTGTACTGAGACGAAACAGATACTTTCTTAAACCTTATTATACAAAACGTTGAAATCTGGAAATCCGAATGGGATGTATGTTCTTTATCTAATAAAGATCTAATATCTGATCCATCGAATAAAGTTCCTGGTTTTAACCTTCCCAGGAAAATATGGTCCCTTCTTAATCGAATAAGAACAGGTCATGGTCGTACCAATAGCATGCTTTTCAAGTGGAATTCGGTTGATAGTCCTAATTGTGAATGTGGTGAATCAGAGGAAACAGTTGAACACCTAATTAAAAATTGTTCGATTTATAAATTCCAAGATAACATTAGAGCCATACACAATATATCAAACTCATTTTTGCAATGGGTTGAAAATTTCAGATCGATTTGATCGCCTGTGGTTAGTTGCCTGGGTTGACTGAGTAGCCTGGTAACTGGCACAGCCGGTCCCAAGCCCGGAAAAAGGAGGAGGGTTTCTTGGTCAGGTCAGCACCCTACCTAGTGTAAAAAAGGACACTGCTCATAAAACCGGAACTATGCCTCGGAACGGGATGGAATTAAAGATGACGACTCATGCTAGAAAAAGGATTTTGAATGGAAAAAACACGGACATTTTGCGCTGCGCTACATGGAACATAAGATCTTTGAATGGTAGGGAGCAAGAACTAATCATAGAGTTGGACAATCACAACATTGACTCATGTGCACTGCAGGAAACCAAAGTGAAAGGAAAGGGTCAGAAGCAATATGGTGAATATATTTTCGTTTATAGCGGCGTGAGTAAGGATGAGCGGGCAAAGGAAGGAGTAGCAATAGCTTTACACAGTAAATACAAGGACTGTATAGGAGGATACCAATACATATCCTCGAGAATACTGAATGTCAAGTTGCACACAAGAAGCCAAGAACTGTATATAATATCCGCGTATGCACCCGAAGACAATAAAATGAAACAAGAACGGGAGGAATTTTATGATCAACTTCAGGGTGTCGTTGAATCTATTCCACAGAGCAAACCAGTGATAATGCTGGGTGATTTCAATGCACGTATTGGCAATGAAGCCTTACCTGGAATTAAACAACGGTTCAACGAAGATGTACTGAACTATAATAGAGAACTCCTAGTCAACATGTGTGCACTAAATGAACTTCGAATCAATAACACCTTCTTTGACCACAAACCCCAATACAAGTATACTTGCAGCAATACTAGAGGACAACAATCCATGATAGATTATATAATAACGAATAGATGCCTACAACCACTTCAGATATTGGACATACGAACCCTGAATTCAGCTAACATCGGAAGCGATCACAAATTACTCCTAGGAAAAATCAAGATCAAACTGAAACCACACAAGAACACAAGGTCAGCCTCACCAGAGGAAAAAATAAACGTGGAAGCATTATGGAATGAATCCACTAAGCAATTATATCAACAACGACTCAAAACAAAAATAGAAAACGATCCATTGGTAGAAAAGGGTGATATTAACAACAGCTGGGATAAACTGAAGAGAAATATCATGGAAGCGGCCACTGAAGCACTCGGAACAAGAAAAGTAATCCCAGGAAAAGCAGGATCCCACAGGACCCCCTGGTTCTGTAAAGAAATTAAAGAGCAATGTAAAAATAAAAAGAAAGCCTACCTTAAATACAGGACAACGCAATCTTCAGAAGATCACGAAGAGTACAAAAGAATTAGAAATGTTACAAGCACGCTCGTGAGACAAGTTAAGGATAAGTACTGGGAAACTTTTTCAAAGAGAATGGAGAGCGATTTCTACGGCTTACAAAAACAAATATGGCGTCTGATCAGAAACCAGAGAAAAGAAACATGCGAGTTGATTAGCTGTAACCGCATACCAAAAGATACTTGGGTCAATTACTTGAAGGAGCTATACAAGAAACAGCATACTGAGATCGTACTTAGCACTCCCGAGATCAATGTCAACAACGATATAATCGTAGGTAAAAAAGACGTAGAACAAGCTCTAAAACAACTGAAGAACAGAAAAAGTGCGGGACCGGACGGAATCACCAATGAACTGCTAAAGTACGGAGGAGAGTGTCTGATAGATCAACTGAAGATCTTGATCAATAACATTTTACACTATCACAAAATACCCGATGAATGGAGAACTAGCACGACAATACTCTTATTCAAAAAAGGCGATAAAGAAGTACCAGCTAACTATAGAGGAATCAATCTTCTCTCCACCACTTTAAAACTAACAACAAAAATCCTGGCAAACAAAATCAATGAACATACTACATTAGCAGACGAGCAGCAGGGATTTCGTTCGGGAAGGTCATGTACGGATGCCGTATTTGTGTTGAGACAAATAACTGAAAAATCTATCGAATACAATCGCCCAGCTTTCATGTGCTTCATCGATCTGGAAAAGGCTTTCGATCGCATTCAGTTGAAAGATATAACATACTTTCTACACGATCGACAAATACCGCAGAACATCATTAAAACCATTGAAAACATATACCAAACCAGTTGGATCCAGGCCAAGATAAACGGTGAATTGACTGAAAAAATTGAGGTGAATAACGGTATACGACAAGGTGACTCTCTCAGCCCCCTACTTTTCAACATCATTATGGATGAACTGATAAGGCAGGTGCGTAAATTAAAAGGGTACCAAATGGGAGATAGAGAAATAAAAATTTTTTGTTATGCTGACGATGTGGTGCTAATAGCTGAGAGTGAAGATGATTTGCAAAGGCTGCTGCATAAATTCAACACAGTGGCAAAACAGTTCAATATGAATATATCTGACGAAGACTAAATGCATGACTACTTCCAAAACACCACTCAGATGCAAACTGGAAGCAGACGGAGTGGTGATACAACAGGAGATGAAGTTTAGGTATCTCGGCATAGAAATATCTGGGTACGGAGATGTTGAAGTGGAGGTGAGGAGACAAGCCTTGAAGGCAGCAAGAGCAGCCGCATGTCTCAACAGCACCATATGGGGCAATAAACATATAAGAACTGAGATCAAATCTAGCATATATAAGACAGCGATCAGACCCATATTAACATACACTGCAGAAACCAGACCTGAAACCTCGAAGACAAGGCAGATCCTAGAAACCACAGAGATGAAAGTATTGCTCAAGATAGCTGGCAGAACACTTGTAGATCGGGTGAGGAGCGAGGACATCAGAAAAGTGTGTAAGGTCGATAACATCAACGAATGGGTACTCCACAGAAAGAAGGAGTGGAACGAACACATTGACCGCATGACCGCCGACAGAATGGTGAAGATCACGAGGGACAGATCACCGATGGGACGCAGGAGCGTCGGAAGACCCCGTAAACGATGGAGTGATAACCTACCAATTGGTTGAAACCAGGCAGAGATCCGAAGAGAAACAAGCAAAAATGCTTATATATAAGAAAGAAGAAGAAGAAGAAGAAGATTTGATGAAGTATAAATTGAATTCTCTTGCTGTTCTGTCTTTTTCTATTTTCATGTAGGAGTTTGTGTTTGGAAATCCTTCCTCCGAAACCGTCCCGCTGATCGTGATATCCTTCTATATAGACTATTCAGATACAACAATTTTATTTTATTTTTTTAACGCGGAGATAGGTTTTTTCGGCTGAGGTTTTTTCCCCTGGCTCTATAGTATGATACTGGTGATAATAGTATCGTATGATACTATAGTATCATACAAAGAATGTTGTGGTACCCCGTTCCTTTTTTTACCTCAGCTTAGGTTCTTTTTGTTTCAACATTTATTGTATTATTTTAGCTCTCTTATTCGAAAGAATATATATATATATATATATATATATATATATATATATATATATATAGGTTCTTAATTTATTGGGAATAGCAGCAGTTGAATCAAATAATACTCTTTTTTCTTCACTCGAGCTTTCGAGACATTTATTGTCCCTTCATCAGGAGAACTGAATAAATACAATTGATAAACATAAAGACAAGGTTACAAGGATCTTACTCACGAATTTGAGGTTGAATTTCAAAGATGTAGTTGCATGAAAGATTAGAATGATGGGATTAATTTACAGAGATCAAAAGTGTTTATGTAATGATGTTCGATGAACCTCTCTCAATGACTCGATCTGGTGGTTTGTTTCTAATTGAATCGATGTCCATCAGATATGAATACATTGAACTGAGTCTATTAATATCTTTTTTAAAATTCATAGAATTATCATGTTGCCATATTCTGAACATCTCAATAAATGTTCTTTTCTTGTCATTTTTTTCAATGTCTAATATTTTTACATTATTCAAATCAGGTTGGTGATTTTCAGAATTAGCATGTATTGATAATGCACATGTATCTTTGTAAGTTCTTATGTTACTCTTATGAAGAGCGATTCTCTGTTTTAGTTTCGTCTTAGTTTGTCCAATGTAGCATTTATCACAATCAATACAATTAATTTTATATACCACATCAGATTTATTCAAATCATTGATCGAATCTTTTACTCTTGTAAAGATTGATCTTATGGTTTTCACATTTTTTGTTGCTATTTTGAATTTATCAATAGGAATTAGGCTTTTGATTCTCTTTGTGAGATGTTCTTCATATGGTATAATTAAGTATTGTTTCTGTGTATTTTCTTGTGTTAAAGAGATGTCCGGATCAGGTGGATTATCATTAATGTTCAATTCTATATTATCTGGAGTATTGTATATTATTCGTCTTAACCATTTTTTTGGGTAACCATTCTTCAATAGGAGATCTTCTAATATTTTGAAATTTTTTTCTTTGAAGGAGTTATGTGAAATTTTAGAAATTCTAGATTTCAGGTTCTTAACTACATTGATTTTCATTTTGATAGGATGATATGAAGACCAATTCAAGTATCTTCCTGATGAAATGGATTTCCTGTACCAATCTGAAAGTAATCTATTATTTTCTCTGACAACTAAGATGTCAAGAAATGGTACGGAATTATTATTTTCTGTTTCAACGGTGAATTGTATTTTGGGATTGAATTGGTTCATTATATTCAACGATTGTTGTATTTGGTCTGCTGGTATTGCTGTAATAATATCGTAAATGAATTTCTTCAGGAATGGAACTCGAAATGGCAACTTGGGTAAAGATTTTTTTAATACAAAATCTAATACATATACTGCTATTATTGGTGATACTGATGATCCCATTGGTGTACCTTGTTTTTGTTTATAATATGTTCCATTGAATGAAAATATGGTTGTGTCAAAAACAAATCTGATAATTCTCATGAAATTTTGTTTACTTATGGGACAATGATCTTGAATATTATTCCAATTGTCGTCAATACTCTCTTCTGCCAGTTCTATAGTTATATTAGTAAATAATGAAATTACATCCCAGCTGACCAAGACAAAGTTTTCGGGAATAACCATATCATTTATGAAATCAACGAAATCAAAGGAATCTTTCACATAGAATTCATTATTGAAATTGTATGCTTTGGTTAAGATATCTTTGATGAATTCAGCCAACATACAATTTGGTGAATCTAGAGAAGCTATAATTGGTCTTAAATCTAAATTATCCTTATGAATTTTTGGGAGTCCATAGAATTGCGCTGCATTACCTTTATAGTACATTAACTGTGATGCTAGTTCTGCATTCAGTTGGCCTCTTTTCTTAAGTTCTGAAACTAGGTTATTTGCTTTAAGTTGTGTACTATGACTTGGATCTTTGCTAAGTCTTTGGTAGTTTTCCTCATTATCTAGCTGATTTTGGGCTAATCGATTGTATTGATCTCTTTTCATGATCGTAGTGACATTTCCTTTGTCTGATTGAATAACGATCAATTCAGGATGTTCCTTCAAGAAAATTTTTGTTTTTTGAAACATCTTGAGTAAATATGAATTGTTTATATGATCTCCATTCATGAAATTAGTGATAATATTGATGAATTTAGATGTTAGTATATCTTTTCTTTTCTGTTCTTCTATAGAATCAGTCACCTGATTTATTGCTGAAAGTAGATTAGGAATCTTTATATCATATTTGTTAGGTGGCAAACAAAATTTAGGTCCTAATGATAAAATTGTGGAAATTTCTTGGGGAAGTTCTACGTCAGATAAATTTTTCAACCAAGATTGTTGTGTGACAATGATCTCTCTTTGCTCATTCCTCAACTTGTTAAATTTATTAAAATTAATGACTCTTGTTTGGTGAAAAATCTTATTAGATTTAATTCTAACTTTATGGGCGAATACCAGCCAATCATTTTCTGATAGATGAATTGAAATTTTGTCTTTGAGAGAGGTCTGTCTACATTCAAGGTATAACAAATTTTTGTGAGTAATTTCTATTTCTAGATTAATAACTTTATTTCCCAATCTGGATGTGAAGGTCGCAACTTGATGTCCTGTTTTGGCATCTTTGTATTCAAATTGGAACTGAAACTTCTTAAGGTTGTTTTTGATGTGAGTAGGAATAATACCTTGTTTCCTGCATTTCAATAGGAAAATACGTCTATTCTTCAATTTGGCTACTTTTATGCTATTATTCGAATATTCCTTAAGATCTCTAACCATGTCTCTTCCATGTAGTCGCTGAATTTCTTCAAAGAATCCCATTTTGTGAATTAATGTTGAAGGTATTATTGCTGACTATTTAGATACAGGTTCTTAATTTATTGGGAATAGCAGCAGTTGAATCAAATAATACTCTTTTTTCTGCTGCTATTCCCAATAAATTAAGAACCTGTATCTAAATAGTCAGCAATAATACCTTCAACATTATATATATATATATATATATATATATATATATATATATATATATATATATATATATACAAAACGTTCAAAACGTTGAAAACGTTGCAGTTATTTTTCAGAAACAGATGATGAAGAAAGTGAAAAGATCAATTCTAATGTTATAAAGTTCAACTGAATGATTCTGAGATGAATAACCAGAAATATTCAAGTAGTAGTGAATGTATTCCTTGTACAAGTACCAATATAAATGATGAAAATGATGAGATTGTTAGTGAATAGGATAAGGTAGAAAATTCAGATAATTTGCACTCACCAGTGGATAGAGATTCGAACAATAGGAGGACTATTTATATTTCAAGGTATGGACGGAAAGTACGACGTCCAAAATAATAATTATATAAAGATTAATGTATTCAACTGTATTGAATTTATTATGTACATTCAGAATTAAGTTTTTGGTTTTATTATTTTGTAAATAGGGGAGATGTCATATGTATCAACATATGTAATGACTGAGGATTCAATAAATCAGTACCATCTGAGAGCTCGTTGATTTAAGACCGCTAACACAAATATTATACCTATTATCGATGGTTAGGTTAATATGACCCAGTTTTCTTTTTGTTCCGAGTTCAGAATTGACTAACTTCCATACTGCTTTGGTTTTATTTCCAGATTCCGTAATGTATTTAATATTGAACTCAATTTTAGTGTTTTTAATTAAACGTACATAATCAGATTCGGCCTTTCGATATTGATTTCTTGCCAGCGTTGTATTCAAATTTGTAGCCAGCCAGTGCAAATTATGCGAATTTTCCCTGGCCTGAACCACCCGATGGTGTATCCACCTTGGTCTTTCTGATGATTTAGGACGCAGCTTTCTCGTAGGACAAGCTATATCGATATGGCGCCTCAATATATTCACGAATTCATGGAAGTTTTCCTCAACAGAATCACTGTAAGCATTGTTGAAATCAATGTTGGAAATCAAAGAGATGAGCTCATCAAGGTTATCCTGAGTTACAATTCTTGTTGTATTGAGTATCTGAGAAATATTCTTTTCCTCCAGGGTATTGAGGCATTCAAGGACCACCGCTCTATGATCACTTATGAATGGCTCAAAAACAGTAATATTTATCAGAGATCTATCAGTGTTAGTCACTATATAGTCTACTTTGCGTGTTGATGTTCTGCCATACCTATTGGTAAAAACTCTTGTAGGTTCTAAGGAGCTGACGAATAAGTTCAAACTAATTAACATATCATCGAGCAACTGTCTCGCAAGATCACCGACCTCCAGGTAGTCCACGTTTAGGTCGCCACACAAGAACACCACCCCGAATTTTGAAATAGCGAAGGGACGTATTGCATTATATTCAAAAATATATGCATATTTCCGGAAGGTGGACGGTAAACACTGATAATGCAGACGGTAGTCATGCCGGATTTGAACTTCAACCCGCACATTTCACAGTGCATCTCAACTGAAAAATTGTCAATATTCCACTGATCAACTTGAAAATCCGATTGCACGTATATTGCAGATCCTCCATGAGTTCGACTGCTCCTGCAATAAAGAAGAAGAATAAATATCTGGTTGCTTCGATTTAAGTTTTTCACATGTGAAGTCCGTAATCGTTTTATTCACAAATCAATGAATATCTTCGACAATTTTCCACCCAGCAGCGTCGACATCATCCTTAGTTTCGATGATTTTTTTCTCAGATGATGTGAGGTTCTCTTCATCGGGTTGAGGCTTCCTCAATTCAACATCAAGTGGGAGTTCCGTGACTCCAGAGTATGACACCGTAAGTTTCCCACTGTTATCTTCGATGGAATTCAGCTCGGCTGTTGCCATAGATGTGTTGATATTATTGTTCTTTTTCAGTGAGTGAATTTCTCCGATAAGAGCGTTCATTTTCAAATTCTGCGATATTATTATAGATTTCAAATTCGCGATTTCTGAATAGAGAGGATGGAGTGCCTCTTTGATAGCTTCTTTTATGGAAGCATTCAATTGCATTTCGGGTGCATCATTCAGGGGACACTTCGCGATAGCACTAGTTCCCGTTAAAATTTCACACCGATCATATATCCAATTAATTGTGAGTCCATTTTCACGCATTTTATTGAAATTTTCAATAGATATATTCACACACTTAATATGAAAACTTTCAGAACAAACTTTGCAGTCGATAGGGTCATCATACCTATCTATCTTGAGGGAACATTGATAGCAACTTTTACCACGTACTCGCGTCATGACAGCAGGTTCGCAAAATAACGTTTTTATTTACGAAAATATCTGGAAATGATTAAAACTTTCTGAGAGCGCTGTTTCACCACAATTAAGAAACTATATTCAATTTTTTTTCTCACGGAAAATCCTCTTATTTTTATATTTTGAATTGGAACGCAATTTTTTTCATCATATATCAATCAACATCGTTATCGTGCCGAGCGACAGAAAATTGAATTTACCATATTTGTGATCGAAAATGAAGTGTTTGGAGAAGAGTAAAATAACAAAATTTATATAGAAACGTAGATAAAGAAATTCTTCATCTCATAGTGAAATTGTATTTGAAATAAAATACACTCGTTTTACCTACAAAGGTGAAAATTGATCGAAAACAAAGGTTATCTTGTGTGTACATGTGATCCATATGCATCCAGCAGATAATTGAGGGGACGAAATCGAAAGTGAATAAGGAGTACCACACACCAGAAGACAAACTTGATTGAGATGCCAGACAACGAAATAGAAGAAAATATATCATTGAAAGATCTATTGCTGGAAATTAAAACTTCGAAGGACGAGATTAAAAATTAGGTTTCGGCAACAGAAGTAAGACTGCCGTTAGAGATTCAGACACTCAAAAATAAAAATGAAGTATTAGAAAAAGAAAATGAGATTTTGAAGGAAAGACTCGAGAGAACAGAACAGTATTGTAATAAAAACAACATAATGATATTTGGTCTGAATAAAAGCAAAACATTATCCGCAGAGTACCTTTGTGAGGAAATAAATCGTTTAATGAAAATACAAATTGAACCAAGGGAAATAAACGATGATTATACCCTTGGCAAGATAGGGAATAGCCCAATCAAAGTAGAGTTCATTTCATATCAAAGTAAAAAATATATATATCAACACACAAAAGAACTTAAAGGTACAGGAGTTTCTATAGCAAATGATTTAACCCTGAAGCAACGGCAGGAACTGAAAAAATTAAAGTCATTTTTGATAGAAGTAAGATCAAAATATTCCGAGAAGCCCTATTTGAAAGGAAACAAACTGATAATAGGTGACAAATCGTACACTCTTGAGGAATTAGAAAAATCAAGTGAGAAAGTACAAACTATAAATAGTGCTCCAAGTACACCCACCATAAGCTATAGGAATGAATATGTCGAAGAAGAACAAAATAAATTGATATCGAAAGAGGAATCAGAAGAATCAGCAAAAGAAGAAAAAATAAGTAAACAAGACAAGAAGCTCCACAAAACACCTCATCTGGCAACTCATAAAAAAGTACTATCCGGTAACAGCAAATCTCCCCCGAAGAACAAAAATGTTGGAATGAAGCTGAGGCATAAGTAAACATCAGAAAGGGATTGTTTTCCACTAGAAACCGTAAGTGATTTCTGATAAAAACATATCAAATATTCCAAAGTATTTTAATGTTCATTTAAAAAAAAATTATGAAAAAAATAAAATTAGGTAGTATATTTAATGATTGTTTATGGGTTAATCTGGTTTTTCTGTAATAAATATGGACACTTACATAAAACAATATCAGAACGAGGACTTTAATACGATCACCAAGAACTTAAAGATAAAAAAAATGTTCAATATTTTACAAATGAATATAAGGAGCATACAAAAAAATTTTGATGAGTTTGAACTATTTTTGGAAGAGACCAAGACAGAAATCGACATAATTGTCCTAACAGAAACATTTAGAGTAAATGATACCAATGTTTTCAAATTGAAGGGGTATGAATATATCTACAATGAAGGGAAATATAATAAAAATGATGGTACGATTGTATATATAAAAGAAAATATTGTTTTCAATCATCAAATCATAAAGTTAGGAGAAATCAAAGCAATAGAACTGAACATCGAACACGAAGAAGAAAAAATTAAATTGACGGCAATGTATAAATCTCCGCAATATTCCATTACAGAACTCAATGAAAATTTGGCAAAATATTTGGATCAAAAAGCACATTATACAAAGCATATCATCACTGGAGATATGAATTTTAATTTATTAAATAATGAACCTAGCGTAGAAGAATACAAAAATATATTGAACGTTTATGGCTTCGCGTCGCTTATAAATACTTATACACAGCCTGACAGTAGAACATGTCTTGATCACATTTTCGTCAAAGGAATTCATCCAGGAGACTCGAAAATATATGGTGTTGTTCTACAAAATTTGATCACGGACCATTATCCAATCTTAATGTGTACAGACCTGAAAATAAAAAAGAAATATATAAAATTGGGGAATGAAAAGAAGTATACTAATTATATCGACCTAAAAAACGCCTTGATACTTGAGAACTGGGAGCAAGTATATGAGAAAGATGATGTGAATAATGGAACCGAATACTTCATAAATATTCTCAAAAAACATATAGAAACAAATCCGTAGAAAAAACACGGGGAAAAGTAAAAAAGAATGGATTACTCCGAAAATATTGAAAGAAATTAATGAAAAAGAGGAAATGTACAGAAAAATCAAAAATAATCCGAATGATAATGAACTGCAAATGTTTGCTTATGTTATGCAAAAGTATATTTTAAAAATCATGTATGGAAAAGACTATACATTTCCAAGTCGCGAGATATATCAGATATCAAGGGCATTAGATATAAGACAAATTTATGCGAGTAAGATTATAACAAACGTCCAACAGAAAAAGATACCTGTAGTCTTGAAAGAACACAAGTACTCGATAAGAACTAAAAGGGACAACTATGAAAGACCGAAAGAGGAAAAAAGATTAGGACAGAGAAGCTGCACCTATCTAGCTTCAAGACTCTTCCCAAGAATACCAAGGCATATAAAAGAACTGAGGAGTTTCAAAAAATTCAAGAGGGAGTTAAAAAACTGGATGGTGGTAGAAGATCGCTCGTTAATTCATAAAATTATAAACTCTTCATAAAAAAAAAAAAATTAATTAAAGTTTATATGAACGTCTATGAGTGATCATAAATAAATATACAAAAGACAAAATACTGAAAATGACAAAAATAACCGAAAGTGACAAAAATAACCGAAAGTGACAAAAATAACCGAAAGTGACCAAAATAACCGAAGTTGACGACACAATAGACCAAATGTTGATGAAAATTGCCGACAGAGACTGGAAGAAGATTAGGAGGATATCCATTACAAAGGGTGAAATATGGACAAAATGTGTTTTGAGTTTTCGAGTTAAGTTGTTAGAGGGAGCTGTCGTTAGAATTAAATTTATTTTCAACTGTAAACAGTTATTGTAATAACTCACAGTTTTTTCTCAGAGTTTACCACAAATTGTATTTGTTGAATAAACTCATATCTATCTATCTATCTATGAAAAAAATGTCATCTGAAAAAATTCAAAACAATGTATTATTTCCAGTGGAAAAGTGCCTGTTGAAAGTTTTCATCTTTTTGAGATATTTTCGAAAATGAAAAGATTATGGTACATATTCTAAATAGAAAAAATTTCAAAATTTTGTTGTATCTTCAAAACAAATGAAGATATCGTGAAATGGTTTCCACTGCTGGTGTTTTCACGAAAATCGAGCCTCAACGTTTTTATCTATCTACTCTAGAAGTAAAAGAAAGAGCAATTTGGGATACCAGTACACGTTCAGTTCAGATCTGTAGTTTTCCTGATGCGTTGTGAGAGAAAGCATTTTGAAGTACTGTTGCATTATCATCAATTGTTTTGTGAAAATTCTCTAGTTTTCATAGGTTCTATTTTTGCTGGCCTATTCGAATAATCCAGGCATATTTCTATAAAGTTCGATTAATTCATTTAATACCGGGTCCTATTAGCTGAATCGCCAATTTAGGCTGTGAAATATCAAATATGTAGTTCGGAACTTCTGAATTTTCTACGATAAGTAATCGCTCTACACATGGTAGTTTCACAAAAGATCTGTGTAGTGAAAACAAAACTGTAGAACTACGTTTCTGCAGTTCTGGACTGCAGTTCGCCGATGCGTGTATAGACACTTGGATTAAGTTTTGTTTTGATTTATTGAATAATTTAATCAAATTCAGACATTCGATGATCTACTTCAACAGTCATGTCTTCTTCGATTTATATCTCTGCCTCTTTCTGGTTGTCTACAAATTGTTCGAATGTTGCTGACTCATTGGTATCTTTACTAAAATGACTGGAATTCCTCTATTGAACTTAACTTGACGTTTGAGCAAGACTCATCTATATCAATATATACGCTATTAGCATATTAATCCTATTATTGTGTTATCACTTCTAAATAATTTTTAGTTTAAATGTGAAGTGAAAGTATTTCTTTCTATTAATTTGAATGAACCTCAGTCAGGCATCATTTCAACTCACTCGAAGGCGCCTTTTCGAATTGTTGAAACGACTGCACTTTATTATCAATATGCGTACTTGACACCATCGATGAAAAACCTAAAAAGAATCACCTACATTTCGAATCAATGAGCGAAGAGAGAAATATCATGGTTTAAATGAAAATCTGACCGTTGAATACGAAAAATACGGAATTATAGAATTCACCATGAATGTAGGTAATTCAGTTTGTAATTTTTTTATCGTAACTAAAAGATAAAATTTGTAGTGCAAGTCGCCGTTCAAAAAAAATCAGTTATCTGCATTATTTGGAGTAGAGTTTAGATTCATATTTTTAGAATAATAATAGTGCATTATGACCTGTCAATCCAAATGTGAAGAAGAACCTTCCCATATTTTGGGCGGATTGTAACTTCAGATGAAAGATTGTATGGGTTCATCCACTTCGAGCCCTAGTCCAAATGAGAGTTGCAATAACATAAAGAGAGGACCCCACCCCCAAAGAAATTGTAAGGGTCAATATCGACAGGAAAGTTGATGGCGATTGTTTTTTGGGATTATAAGGGGATACTGTGGGTTTATTACAAAGGTAAAGGAAGGAAAAAAACCGGAGAAAACCTTGCAGATATATTATAAAAATTGAGAGAGGTCATCAAGACAATTGGCCGAGGTTGTTGGGCTTTCCAACACAACGCACCGATTCATACGAGCAGAGTTGCAATAGCTGCTCAGCACAAGCATGGCTTACACTTAATATTCCGTCATCGTCCCTACAGACCGGACCTGGCCCCTAGTGATACTCATTTTTTTCTCAATTAGAAACATAGATTTGAAGAAAGAAAATTTTTGGACTACCATGAGGTAAAGGAAACAATTTTTGTTCATTTTGAGGCGAAAAATGAGAAAAATTTTTAGGGTTTGGAGAAATTAATTTATAGATCTAATGAGTCCATTGAGTAAAAGGGTGATTATATTGAAATAAATTTATTTTTTGCTTTATTTAAGTCAAGGCCCTTTCATTTCACGAACTATTGGAACACCTCTCGCATTCACAATGATTGTAATCGAATAATAAATTACTGGACTCACCTTCTATATAAGTTTTTTCATAATACTCCTGAAAGTAAGAAATAAGAGTTAATTTCAAATTTATCATCTCATAGATGACGACCAATGACCTTTGGTATAATTGTGGGATGAGACATTATGCATATTTTTAGTTCGCCTGAAATTTTTTTTCCATGCTTCCAGATGAAGCAAAACAGAAATTTCATATTCTCACAGATCAAAGGGGGAACACGGTTATCTTCAACTGATTGCCCGGATAGGGCATGAGCCCTAGCGCTCCGCGACGAGCTCCCATCACCTGGCAACCAAACAGAAATTCCATTTCCGCCAGCATTCAGCAAAGCCAATTGGAACATTCAATAAGCAACGTTGAAGTGTGCCAGGAATGTCGAATTAAAATTTCAATTGCAATATTGTAGTTATGAGAGCCTTGGGCCGAAAAAGAAATTTCGAATAAAATACCTACAAAAGCGAATGTCAACACTTTCATTTAGGCCGCATTTTTTTATGATGAAACCATGGAATCGGACATGTAACATTCCAGTAGGCAGTAGGTATTAAATTATGTATATACCTATTGCAAGAAATATCGAAAAAAATTGAGATAATCTGTGTAGGTATTTACAATATGGAATGGAAGGTACCGCTTAGTGCTCAATGAAATGAGGTGTAATCGCAGCGCCATCTCGAGGGGGAAATTTAACTAACAATGATGATTCTTGTAATGTAGTGTTTCAAATATTTTGAAATTATTTTATGATAACGAAATATTTGCAAACAAGAGTTGTACCTACATCTAAATAACATTATAGTAATCCCATTATACAGGGTATCCTAAATTTCTCGATTTTGACTGTTTAACGTACTTCTGGACTCAAAAAGTATAAACTTCGAGAGGTGTCCTGGGATCGATTTTAGTGAAAACACCATAAGTGAAAATCATTCGACTTCATTGTCATTTTTTTTTTATTTTGAACTATCTGAAAACGATTGAAACTTTCTAGAAGCGCTTTTTCACCGAAAATAAGAAACTTCATTCAATATTTCTTCTCGTGGAAAAAAAATACATTTTCATTTCAAATACGAACGACTTTTTCCACCTTATATCATTAAATCCAGTTAAAAGGTGCATTTTGAAAGTTTTCGTCTTTTACATATATTTTCTAAAATGAAATAGTTATGGGACATCTTCGAAATATCGAAAAAATTTCAAGATTTTGTTATATCTTCAACACAAATAAAAGTGATATCGTGAAACGATTTTCGAGCATATGACTCCTCTCAACATTTTTACCTATGTATATCGTCAATATGTACCAGAAACAACCAGAATCAAGCAATTTGGGAAACTCTGTACATTATGATACATATTCATTTTCATGAAAGATAAGATAATAACTGAATTACATGAAATATATTGCATTCTTATAAATTGAGTCATCAGAAAAACAAAAAACATCCAATTAAAGGATTGAAAAAACAATATTCTTTGGAAGATTTGTTATCAACTATAAATAAAATATTTTGTAAGAATTGGATTCCTAGATACTCAGCGCACGATTGAATTTCTAAAATCTTATATACCAGCGATCATAATTATATGTTTTCAAACCTCCAACTTCGAAATAAAGTTTCTTATTATTTTGAATATCCTGATCTGAGTAGTGCATAATTTGGAAGATCTAACAGAGGTAAAGAGTAAAGTTCAATTTGAAGTTCTCTCGAAAAATATATCCGTTCAAAATATTTTTTTTTCGAAGTCAAATCAGCATGAACATCATTGATTACCTACATTATACCATTCTGGAATCCCATATGGAGAAGGTCGAGAAAAGTACTGTTTCGTTTTCGACCCTTGTAAAGGGTGATTCACCTATTTTGGTAACCCCAATTTCTCGAAAACGTCAAAATATTCCTTCAATGTTGTCGTGAGATGCGCGTAGGAATCTGCGTGAAAAATAAAGATGCCAGGCGTCGCGGAGCTATAAAATTTTTTCCAGAAACATTGTAACGATCACTCGTTACGACCTCCGATTCTTATATCCGTGCCGCCACTGTTCGCAATGTCCGCGATTGATACATGAATGAAACCGGAATTTTCCGAGGAGGAAGGAGATTCGTTCATATTTCAATAATTCGGGTCGACCTTCGACATTCAATTCACTTAGATTTTTCACGTTGCGTAGCTAACAGGTGACAAAAAGTGAGTGCGTTATTCTGGTGAATTTGATATCTATAATTCCTGATTAATTCTTATTTCGATCATCTCAGTAATTGTTGAAGTTTTCCATTAAAAAATTCTTCTCTTCCAGCAATTATATTTTGAGACTTTCATAATTTTAACTCATCCCAACTCACCATCAGTGTGTCGGGATTTATTTATAATTTTTTTTTTCATTTTTTCAGTAGCCAGAGGGTACACGCTCCCTTTTTTTGTCTCCAATTTTTTTTGCCCTCCGTTCTTTTATTATTTCTTTCGGATCACTTATTAGATTTTTGATTGTAAATTCAATTACAATTTCATATTTGGACAATTTATCGAAATTGTTAGTCTTCTCTCTTCCCGGAAAGAACTTTTCATTGAATTTAATATTAGATTAACTTGATTATAACCTTTGTATACTGTTTTATCATACATTCTATATATTTTTTTTGTACTGAAAATCATATCACTGAAGGAGTTGGTTTGAACAGAAAATGAATCCACCATTTTTCTTGGACTTGAACTAATATTCTATCTATTCTGCATGTTCGAGTATCATTCAACATTGGAGGAGATCTACGTCGCCTGAAGTCGATTCTCCAGAAGAATCTCGCCAAATGAAATCGTCTGGCTAGTTTCCATCAAGAAAAACTTTCAACGACCGAATCCTGAAAACCTGAACATCTGTGGTATTTTGAAAGAACTTCGGAGAACTGAAATTTTCTTCAACCACTGCCACCGAACGAAATATCAAGAAAAAAAAAAGATAGAAGTGAGATCTCAAAATTTCTGTTTATAACTAAACATATTCAATTCCAAATTCTGTCTGGAGCCCATCCAATAATTTTTGTTCAAACCCAATTTGCAATTTTTTATAACCTCAGCCTTCAGCATTAATTCATTTATAATTTTAATAAAATTGTGAAACTAATTTTTTTTCTATTATGCCTCAAGCAAGATTTCTTTCGGTTTACGTGGTAAACCTGGCACCTAACAAAAGTTAGGTACTGGGGAGTTTTTACTATTTCTACGACTCACCCCTTCCGTAACCATCTGAGCAGCCCATAGGCACAAGTGTAATTATAGCTTACAACATATCTTTTCAATTATGTCGTTCGGATGATAATTAAATTCTGAATTTTCATGCCAATACAATTTTCTCCATTTTCAACCGTCAGCAATCTGCACCGCATTTTATGTTATTTCTATTCCATTTATTTTTGTCTGTAGTGTGATTTCAGTTTTTTCAAATGGGGTCCTGAATTCTTTCACGAATGAACTTACTGATTTAAATCAATTATGACCTTCAACTCAAAATGTCTCTTTTCAACATAAAAAACCTGAATATGTTGAAAATATAAAAAATATTTATATCATTTTCAATATTTTTTGTGCGCGTGCGAAATGATTCATGACCTTCTATGAAAAACAAACAAAAATATGGTTTTTTATGATGTATGAAGCTAAAATTTATCGAAAATTAGGTTTGAATACATCAATGTATTCAATAAAATATTTGTGTGCTAAAATTTATCGAAAATTAGGTTTGAATACATCAATGTATTCAATAAAATATTTGTGTGCGCGTGCGAAATGATTCATGACCTTCTATGAAAAACAAACAAAAATATGGTTTTTTATGATGTATGAAGCTAAAATTTATCGAAAATTAGGTTTGAATACATCAATGTATTCAATAAAATATTTGTGTGCTAAAATTTATCGAAAATTAGGTTTGAATACATCAATGTATTCAATAAAATATTTGTGTGCGCCCAATCTTAAAAAAAAAGCTCAAAAAAATTGCAACTATGCCACAGACTTCAATGTAGACATCTATTTCAACCAGTTTTCCTGAGGGGCCTGAGAAAAAATAACTTCTCCAGAAGTGAACTTTTTCGTTTTCGCGCAAAATTGGACCCAGTGTACTGTAGGTACATTTCCAATTGCATCATCTTTTTTTCCACTGCTCCGAGATATTGGATTTCAAAAGATCTCTGGTACTGGAAGGAGAGCTCTAAGGCTTTGTCAGGGGGAACAATAAAAAAATCAGGTCGCAGTGGACAGTGTAACCCCTTTCAAACTATAAACTTACTACTTTTTTTCACTGAATCAATTAAAAGGCGAAAACTTATTGAACAAAAACCATATGAGTATCAGCGGAGTTGATATTTTGACACTAGAGTACAGCTTTTGGTACGAGAGTACTAAGAACTATGGTTTATAATAATAATAATGAATCTTCTGTCAGAGAGAATTTGATATTTAAATCATTCGCGATAAATGGATTTTGCATTGTTTTTTTTTTCAGGTCAGTAGCAGTGTCTTCCATTAGGTAAGTTTGAGCACGATCTGCCAGGCCCGGAGCTTGGGGGCGCCAAAATCAACCAGAGGTTGAAATTTTTTTTAATTTGATTTGCTCAGAAAACAATAAATTCCTAGTATAGTGATAAAATCAAAACAGTAGAATGATTCCATAATTTACCATCACTATGCTGAAGATCTTCAAAATCAATGGATTCTACATTGATTCTATTAATCTACAAATGACTGCCACACTTGGGTGAGATATAGGTTTTAAATATCGGATATGTCTATATAAATTGTGTCACAACGCAAGCAGAGAGCCAGTAATTTACTTTCCTGGGGAATTACCGATTCATCCCCATCACATCTGAAAGTAAGGGCGTTAGCAATAGTTTCGATTTCATTCGAAGGACAAGTAGAAATTGACGATAACTATTTGTATTATTGTTACAAAATTTATTGATGGTGATACTTCAGAATTTGTTCGACCTTTTCCCAGATTTTATTCCAGATAGAGCTTTCATCCTCGAAAACGGAAAAATTTTATAAGTTCAAGAAAATAATTACCACCGGAATTAGCGTTATCCAAAGCGAACCTACCACGTGGAGGTTCGACGGTTGGATTTTCGCTTCTCTGTTTGTGTCTATGTGTTTTTGGTTCTTGTTAAAAGAACAAGGGCTATGAAGAAAAATTTTTTTATGAGGGTGTACGTCGTCGAACTGGTCCGACGTGTTGATCATTTGCTCTCGTATATTATTGAATTATCTTAAATAAAAGTGATTCATGATTTGTAGAGCTATTAACGAGGGTGAGCAATTGTGGATCATTTTCACCTTTGGTCGATGCAGTATGGCTTTCTCTGTTGTTTATAGGCCCCCGAACTGTAACTTGGGGCAGTTTATTGCGTCATTTGAAAGTACAGTCGTTGAAATACTCCCAACCGTCGATCATCTGTTATGTGTTGGAGATTTCAATATAGATTTTCTGAAGAAGCTGAGTCCTGAGATGAAAAAATTTTCAGAGGTTTTGAATGGCGTAGGATTGGTGCAAATCATTACCGAACCTACAAGAACCACCTTGAATTCTTCATTGATTGATTGGGTACTGATATCTGATGTCGATCTTGTTGTTGATTCTGGTGTTTTAGTTTTACCTGAAATCACTGACCATGATTTAGTTGCTTGTACACTGAATATACGAACATCTAAATCGACTCCAACTTTCATAACATCAAGAGATTTCAAAAACTTTTGTTATGAAAGATTTAAATCTGATCTTACCTCCCTTCCGTGGAAAAATATCTATGACAAGGACACTATTGATGAGAAAGTTGACCTGCTTACCTCAAACATCCTTATTTTACTGAATATCCATGCTCCCTTCAGGACGATCAAAGTTTCTAAAAGTTACTCTCCGTGGTTGACTGATACTTTAAGAGAAATGATTAGAACTCGAAATAAAACTCTCATCAAATACAAGAAAACAAAAAGAGTGTGCCATTGGGAGTCTTATAAGAATCTCAGAAATTTCATCACTGCAGCCATCAAAAAAGAAAAGAAGAACTACTATGATATATTTCTTGGTGGGCATCACTCTGTTGGAGGCATCTGGTCGGGACTGAATGAAATAGGTTTCACTAGAATGAAAAAAAGAACGCTTCCACCACATTTGCAAAATTTAGATGATATTAATAACTTTTTCATCAAGTGTGCGCCCGTGCTAAATCCAAACAAAGAATTAATAAATTTTTATTCAGACAAGAGAAATAATTTGACCGATGATAGTTTTCGATTCAGGCGAGTAGAGGAGAAGGAGGTGTTGCATATCATTAATTCTATAAAGAGTAAAGCTGTGGGTTGTGATGGAATAAATATTCAAACTTTAAAATTGTGCCTTCCCCATATTCTTCCCCACATTACACACATCATTATTTTTTGTTTGGAGAATTCCGTTTTTCCCAACCAATGGAAGAAAGCACTCGTCACTCCTGTACCTAAGACAACGGATCCTAAGAGTTTCAATGAGCTGCGTCCTATCAGTATATTGCCAACATTATCAAAGGTTCTTGAAAAGTTAATTTGTCATCAACTCAGGGAGCATTTATATAATAACAATATCATACCGATAACACAATCTGGGTATAGGAGAGATCACAGCTGCCTAACATCACTGTTACATATCACGGACGACATTCTAAAGGCCTGTGATGAGGGAAAGTAGACACTACTCGTTTTGCTTGATTACTCTAAAGCTTCCGACACTGTTGATCACAAGATGCTGCTGTCTATTTTGTCTCATGTTGGTCTATCTGATGGAGCTATTCTTCTCCTCAAGGGTTACCTTGAGGGAAGATCACAAGCTACTCATTATGAAGGTGCTACGTCTTCATTTTTAGAGATCCGCAGGGGTGTTCCACAGGGCTCGATATTTGGACCACTTTTTTTCATAATTTATATTTCACAGTTCGTCAAATACATCACGTCTTGTTCGGTACACTATTATGCGGATGATAGTCAGCTGTATTTGTCATTTTTTCGTGATGAGGCGGATCAGGCGGTTACAGCTCTCAATTTTGACATAAGTAATGTCGTTGAGGTTTCTGAAAATCATTGCCTGCAACTTGATGTTGAAAAGACGGTCGTCGTTGTTTTTGGACCAAGGAGCGATAGGATAAGACTTTTAGAGGATATTCATTCGGTTGTGGTGGGTGGTGGTACGGTGAGACTATCTGATTGTGTGAAAAATCTTGGGTTGCTTGTGGATCAGGAGTTGAGATTTACTCAACATGTCTCTTCGTGTCTCAAGAAATCCTACATGATGCTACGTGTTATCTATAAACATCGTGAATATCTGAGTGTGCATGTAAAGAAGTTACTGTGTGAATCCTTGGTTCTATCTCATTTAAATTATTGTGATGTTTTATACAGCCCCTGTTTAACTTCATATGATAAGAAGCGTATTCAGAAACTTCAGAATTCTTGCCTTCGTCTAATATTTGGCATTAGAACATTTGAAAGGATAAGCCACACTCTACGACTTGCAAACTGGCTCAACATGGATAATCGAAGACTCTTGCACTCTGCCACGGTATTCTTCAAAATACTTCAGTCCGGAAAACCTCCATATCTTTACAATAAAATATCATATCGCTCCGATGTCCATAACCTCAATATAAGGTTTAAAGGTACTCTCACTCCACCTATGCATAGAACTGAGCTGTTTCGTAGATCATTCTCGTATAATCTACCCCGTATAATGAACGGTTTACCTCCGAGCATCGTGAATTCTTCTAGTATGAGTGTTTTCAAGCGGAAACTATTCGAGAAAATCATGAATGAGCAGAATGGGGCTGTGACAGGTTGATCATGTTGATGCAACTGTTTGTATATCAAATGTGTGACCAAATTCTATTTTCGTCATTTCTTCATTCAGTACTTAGTATTAGTTCTCTTACTTTTCTTTATGTTAAGCTAATATATTTGTGTGTATATGTTTTTTTTTTCAGTTGTTAAAAATATTCGTAATGAATCACAGGATAGATTGAACAGAGCACTAATTGGTGCACTGAATCTCGCCTTTTTCAGATTTTCTTGATTCTAAGATATCAGATACTTGTGTTATTTTCTGAAATAAAGACCTTTATTATTATTATTATTATTATTTAAACCCAAAATGGTTAATAACAAACCTTATAATTTTCGTTATAAGGATGGCATCGAATTAGTCCCGATTTCGGAACAAACAATAATGGATGGAATAAAATCAATTCTTGAAGATCATTTCCAATCTGAGCTAACTGCGTTGACCAACGTTTTCACCACGGAAATTAAACGACTGAATGATAGAATCAATGATCTGGTCGATACGAATAGAGAACTGTCACGGATGATTTTGGATTTTCATGATCAAAGAGGCATAGTAAGTAGCAACAAACTCAAATCGAAGAACAAAATTTCATCTGAAAATCACAATAAAGACGACCTTGACACGACATGTTCTTCAAATTCGTCTGCGGTGTCAGATGGATCAACAGACACCGTTGTCAATGAGTTGGAACATACGACTGACTCACAAAAAAGAGGGAATCGCCAAGATAAAATGCAGTCAAATATGGTACAGGATCGAAGTGCAAAGACCCCTAGGAAAATGAATGAACATTCTCGTGGGAGTATAATTGGAAGCGGTGTTTCAACAAACCTCGACAGTTTTTCGGCCGCTGACAGGAAAATTTGGATCTACGTTGGAAGATGTAAAAGCTCAACTACCGTGTAAGATGTAGAAAAGTATCTCGCTACGAAAATTCCAGAAGCGGACATTGATATTGAACAACTTATTTCAAAAAGATCGAACAACAGTTTTAAAATAGGAACAAGAGAAAATTTCAAAAATGTACTATATAATCCTTAGTTTTGGCCGTCAGGCTTACTTGTGAAAAGGTTCGTATTTTTTCGTGAAAACTCTAGAATTAAGTCGTCAGTACTTTGAATCAAATAATGACTTACATTTCAATTCTGTTCATGCTAACGACGCTGTTGCGAATGTTAAGAATGTTTCCATACGTGAATGCAAGTTATTGAGTCTGAATTGTCAAAGTTTAACCTGTGAAAAAGTTGATTTCATTTGTACAGAATATCTTCATGTTCTAAAGTATTTAAGTTTTCTTTGCTTTTCTGAAACATGGTTGAGGGACTCAAATGTAGACATAATTCACTTCCCAAACTTCCATCGAGTCTCTGCTTTTAATAGAAAATTAAGCAGAGGCGGGGGAGTTGCTGTATGTAATGGTGTCATAACTCTATTTTCAGTGAGGAGTTGCCACTAAGTAATTTTTGTGCCGAAAAAAATTTAGAAATATGTTACGTTATAAAATGGAGGTTCGAGTTTGAGTTTCTTTTTTTTTGATTGCTGATCCTATAGGTAATGAACGACAATGTACTTTTAAATAATATATTCTCATCTATTCAAGAAATCGAATACAGTTTTAAATATATTACAAATACAATGAATATGTTGCTGCTATACACCATATGGTCAGGCACGAACACCGTGGAATTGGATGGCACCAAAGGGCTTAATATTTAAATCCAAGGAATGTTCCAGGGACTGGACTTCGAAAACTTGCCGGACAAACTGCCTGGACAATACGCCGGAATAATACGCCAGTACAGACGTCGGTAAAAAACGTCGGTAAAAACGTCGGTAGAAACGACGATCGTCCAACAATCCTTCTGGGCCGCTAAATAAAAAATCAAGAAAAAAAAATTATGGATACACAAAATTGACAAGATCGACGCATATCACACTACAATAAAATTTCTCACCTCTCGACGAACTCGATATACTCCAATCCGCAAAATTGCGATTAGATACTCTTCCAAACCAAGAATATCTGATTATGCAGAGAAAGTAAAATCCGAAATAATTCGATTATCTACCAATAATTCAACTACAAAATCTCTGGCCGTTTATCTTGCTCGCAAGAGAGTCGAAGATGAAAAGAATGAATTTATTACAATTATCTTGGAAACAATGTGTATGAAAGATGCTTGCGTCGATCGAATCAATTGAGTTTTTATTGGTGGAAATCATCGGAACGATGCGCCCTCAGATAATTCTGGAAATCAGTACAGGGGCGTAACAAATATGTGGTATCAGTTTTTATCAAAAAAATTAGAAGACTGTTATTTTGTCATGCTATAGGAATCCAACGTCTGATTTTTCCTTATTTTCTGAGAGTTTATACGCCGCATTAGAAAGCGTTTTTAAAAATGGAATCAATGTGTTTTTGTGTGGAGATTTCAACTTGGATCCAGTGAGGGATAAAAAGCTTTTTAATCGATTATTATGTATCGTGGAAAGTTTTGGTTTGAAAAATAAAATCGATCCTAATGATAAAACCAGAAGTGACTATACACTGGATTATGTATTTTCTAATGAAAGTTCGACTTGCACTGTGTTAGACGTGCATTTTTCCGATCATAAAATGATTGTAGCAAATATGACATATGACCAGTTGTTAAATGATAATAGCGGCAGCATCAGAAGAGATTTTTCTTGTGAAAATATTGATGCCATCATCGCTGACATAGTCTCCGAAAGTTGGGAGGATTTATATAAGCATAATGGTTTAGACGACGCTTTTGACAGTTTTTATGGTGTGTTCATGTTTTATTTTTGTAAACATTTTCCTTTGAAACGATTTCACAGAGCCGTTACCAAGTCTTGGGTGACAAGGTCCGTTAGAACTTCTAGTCAAAAACTTCACGACCTGTACTTACCGAGTAGGGATTTTCCTACTCTTCGTCAGAATTTTGTTCAAGCTAGAAAGAATCATAGCCTCTTAATTGCGCAAATTAAACGAAAATTTTATCAAGATAAAGTAGATAATTCTTCTTACAACGCAAGATGTGTGTGGCATATCGCCAATATGTACGGTGGCAAAATTCGGAAACGCGAATATGTTTCTTTGAATTCCGGCGGTGACATTATCGGTGACCCCACAGAAGTAGCAAAAAAATTCCATGAATACTTCATTGGGGCCCCCAAAGATATTGTGAATCAATTGCCCAGGGTGAACAACTACTCCGAGTCCGATAGTGTTAAAACTAACGAAAACTGCATGTTTCTTTTTCCGTATGTGCAAACAGAACTTTTTAAATTAATTAGTGGGCGCCTGAAGTCGAAACAGTCAGCTGGGTACGACGGTGTTTTTGGTTTCTCCTGAAGAAGTGTTTTCCACACTTGGTCACTCCTCTGGTTTACTTGATTAACCTATCGTTCTCTACGGGTTATTTCCCAGATAGATTGAAACTGAGCCGAGTTGCGCCAATTTACAAGAAAGGTCCACGTGATGATGTTGCAAACTACAGACCAGTTGCATTGTGTCCTGCGTTCTCAAAGATATTCGAGTACTGCTATTTGGATAGGTTGCAAAAATTTCTTGATCGTTATAAAATAATAATTAGCAACCAATACGCATACCGGTCGGATCGCGGTACCAACGATGCCCTATTTGAATTTATCAACAACGTTGTCAAGCGTATAGAAAGGGGAGAATGTCCGTTAGGCATTTTCAGTGATCAGACCAGAGCGTTTGATTGCATGCAGATGCAGCACTCTGTATTCTTACACAAAGCTGAAAGGATAGGAATACGTGGTGTACCTCTCAGTTGGCTGGAGAGCTTCTTGGGGGGTCGCAGACAGTTTGTGACGGTGCCGGGGCGGATAAACGGGGTGAGGGGCGATTTCTCGTCCGACATTTTACCTGTTGATATGGGAGTTCCACAGGGGTCTATCGTTGGCCCGGTCCTGTACCTCTTATATATGAACGATATTGGGGATAGTCTAAATTGTGATGTTACCATATATGCGGACGATGTTGCACTGGTAGTCGGAGGTAAAGAAAAATGTATGGAGCCTGAATGTAATTCGAACATATGTGTACTTCAAGAGTAGTTCAATAAAAATTCCATCATGTGTAATGTATCGAAAACTAACTTCGTCAGATATTGTAACTATAATAACTCCTTTAATGACTCGCTTAATATATGTATGGGAGACACTCCTATCCATCAAGCGAATTAAGTGAGGTTTCTTGGCCTAACGGTGGATGAACACTTGAATTGGCAGAGTCACTGTCTGGATTTGATCTCAAAAATCCATACATCCTCCTATCTAACGCGAATCTCGAGAGGTGTCCTCACAATTGAACAGCTACGAACTATTTATTACGCACACGTAGACTCAAAGTTAAGATATATGGACTTTATTTTTGGGGATCGTCGTCTTCGGCCCGGGATGTCTTTGTTGCTCAGAAAAGAGTGATGAGGAGTATGGTTGGGGTATCCAGTAAATGTTCCTGTAAACCCATTTTCAAACAATTGAAAATTCTTACTTTATCATCGCTTTATATTTTTATTGATATCAGTCTTTAAGAATAAATCGCAATTTCAACTCAACAGCGATTTTCACGATTACTCAACTCGTTCAGGTGAATTAAGATGTCCTCTGCGCCGTTTGCGAATTGGACGCACATCCCCGGAATTTTTGGGGCCGAAAGTGTACAATCAGTTGCCGTCGGATGTGAAGAGTGCTTCTACTGCTGAAATTTTCAAATCTCGGCTCACACACTTTTTGATTTCGAAATGTTTTTATGAAGTTAATGAGATCTTCTAGAGGAAAATTTTCAACAAGACGGGTAATTTATTTATTGATTTTTTTGTACGTTCATTATACTTGTCTGTTATAAATATACTAGATAGTTGTTGTTTCTATACTTGTTTATCATGACTACAATTTCGACTTTTTCCATAAATGTGAATTTTAAGAGGAAATAAAAAATATTATTCTTATTATTATTATTATAATGTTAGTGGTCGGGAAATGGGAGCCATTATGATTTAACGAAATGTTGTGAAATTCACTTCAATGTGAACACACGCAGGTATGCCTTCGCCAATCTTTAAAAAACTTCGCATTAGGGGCATAAAGCCGTTAGTGCTTGCGTTCAGTCAGAGCGGATAATTTTTCATTATTCAATTGCTATTGAGAGTGGGGTTACATCATTGATATAATTATTTTTCAAAATGGTACTCAACGGTGAATGAAAGGCTAGGAGTGAAACACAAAAGCGGCTAGTTCGGTTGATTTGGCTTTTGATTGTGTTCATGAATAGAATAGGATAGAATGGAATTTGATTTAAAAGACACGTCAAAATAATAGCATAAAATTACAAGTACAATAATTCATACAATTAATAGTAAAAAACATAAGATTCATCAAGACAAACTAACAATTCACCATAATATCTTAATATATAAAACTAAGTCGGATATATTGTTGGTTACACCATTTATAACTCAAGATTGGATGAACTGTTTGTTATGAAAGATTTTTTGTTGGATTCTGCTACGGTGGGGTTTACATAAAATACATTAAAACTCTGAAAAATTTGATTAAATGGAAAGAAAAGAGAAAATTAATTTCCTTCTTCCGACTACCGCCAGTAGATGTCGCTACGGTTAACAACGGTAGAGCTCTTTGATCTGATTTCGAATATACAGGGTGTACCAAGTTCGACGGCCTATTGGAAGTTTCTGGAGAACTAGACTTATTTGAAATCTGAAAATTGGGATTATGATATTGTTAGACATTAGCTACCGAGCTAAAATATTCTTAGAGCCTGACCACTTCCAGTTATACAGGGAGCGAAAAAAAATTTTCAAAATTTTTTTTCTGGTTTTTTTTGTTTTCGAATTTGACAGAGTATTCAATTCTAAATACATTCGTAATCAAGTCGTTGCATTCGCCGAAATACTTTCCAAAATATCGAGAAAAACCTAAAGAAAAAGAAAGAAAAGAGTATTCGGTATTATGTTCGTTATTCCTAATCTAGATACCTTAAGCACAAACTGTTTTCACATATTTGAAGTCGAAGAGTGTCGAAATATTGTACATTTTTAGAATTTTGAAAAACTCATCACAGGGTGTTCCAAATGTTGGGTCAAAAATTAGGATCACGATTTGACCATAACTTTCGTTTTTCAAAATAGAACCCTATTTTTTTATGATTGCGTTGCATTGTAAGAAGAAAAATGATGATAATGTTCTAACATGTTAGTGCTCCGAAAATTGATAATTTACGAGTTATTCCGGATTTTCTGATTTTATGTCGTACGTAGCGTCAAATTCATTTAATCTGTTTCATATCAACTATGACCTAGAAGATGAATTATTCCAATAACTCACTAGTGACAAACCTTTTTTTAAATTCATTTATCATTGTTGTTATGAAACAGATTTAATGAATTTGACGCAACGTACGACATGTAATCAGAAAATACTGAAAAACTCAAGAATTATTTATTTTAGGAGTATGAACATGATGAAACATTATCATCAGTTGTCTTCGCAGAATCCAACGCAATCATAAAAAAATTGGGTTCTAATTCGAAAAACGAAAGTTATAGGCCAATCTTAATCCCAATTTTTGACCGAACATTTGGAACACCCTGTGACGAGTTTTTCAAAATTCGAAATATGTAAAATATTTCCACTGTTTTCGACTACAAAAACGTGAAAACGGTTTGTGCTTAAGATATCTAGATTAGAAATGACAAACATTATACCGAATACTCTTATCTACCTTTTTTGTTTAGTATTTTTCGATATTTCGGAAAGTATTTTGACGAATGCAACGATTTGAGTACAAAAGTGTGTGTTACTAGTGAGTGATTGGAATAATTTATCTTCTATGACCAAGGTCATAGTTAATATGAAACAGATTTAATGAATTTGACGCTACGTACGACATATGATCAGAAAATCCTAAATAACTCAAGAATTATCAATTTTAGGAGCATTAACATGTTGAAACATTATCATAATTTTTCTTCGTACAATTCAACGCAATCATAAAAAAATAGGGTTCTAATTTGAAAAACGAAAGTTAAGGGCCAATCTTGATCCCAATTTTTGACCCAATAATTGGAACACCCTGTGATGATTTTCTCAAAATTCTAAAAATGTACAATATTTCCACAGTCTTTGACTTCAAAAATAAGAATACGGTTTGTGCTTGAGGTATTTAGATTAGGAATAACAAACATAATACCGAATACTCTTTTCTCTCTTTTTCTTCAGGTTTTTCTCGATATTTTGGAAAGTATTTCGGCGAATGCAACGACTTGATTACGAATGTATTTAGAATTGAATACTCTGTCAAATTCAAAAACAAAAAAACAGAAAAATCAATTTTTGAAAATTTGTTTTTCGCTCCCTGTATAACTGGAAGTGGTCAGGCTCTAAGAATATTTTAGCACGGTAGATAATGTCAAACAATATCATAATCCCAATTTTCAGATTTCAAATAAGTCTAGTTCTCCAGAAACGCCTAATAATCCGTCGAACTTGGTACACCCTGTATATATATAATCTGTATCCCACATATTACCTTTCGGTGTATGGGTTGTTAAACAATGTATATGAGAACATATTGGCATAAAGAGGCACTCTCAATATTATTTGTTTTCCCAATATGCTTGATCCAGCGCCTGATTTTCCAAAACAAAACCAGAACCCCTGTATTTTCAAATTCATGTGACAAGGGAAAAAACATATTTTTCGAATAAGCAATGAATAGCCCTTGAAGGAAATAATTTAGGTTCTCGAAAACCAAAGTTAACTGTCTGTGTGGTTATTGGTTGCTGAGGTATAGATAGTCAAAGACAAAAGGATCCTTTTTCATTTAAGAGTCTATATGTCCATGACAAATTGACTTATCAGGTCTACAAAAAGGAAATTAAATCTTAATCAATGAAGTATCCAAACAAATAGAGAGAGAGACAGAAAGAGAGAGAGAGACAGACAGAGAAAAGTCTCTGTCTGTAAACTATGAGAGATAGAGAAACAAGGGACAATTTTGTAGTGCTCGAAAAGTTCTAAAAAAAAGTCTACGACCGCATATGTCTAACTGTCGAAGACAACCAACGATAGCCATTTTCAACATTTTCAATACAATTCAAAATAATGGTCAATTTGAAGAGGTCTTTTGACTGGCATGGAATGAATCAATATAAAAATGAATGCTACTGTTATCTGTAGCATTTATTCCTGATGAAAAATGCTTTTACAGTATAGTTTTCTAATGGATACTTTGAAAGTTACAGTAGGTTGAACGAGTGTGAATTTGCGCAAGAAATTATGGAATCTATACTCGACATCATTTCGTGATGTATTCACGTGCTGTCTCTACTTCGATACAGGTTATGAATGTGGGGTTGCGGACCTATCAGAACCGTTTTAAATTGAAATATAATGCGAGTGAGCCGCGGGTATGAGCTTGTTGTGAAATATACAACATGATGAGCAATTATTTTGTCAAGGTAATGAGAACCCTCGAACTGAGAGAATAGTAGGTTGTGTTTGAATTTACTACACGGTGCACACTGGCTAGGTGAAAAAAAAATTCGGTTTGTTAAACACAGTTTTCAAACATTTAAATAAGTTCAAAGAAGGCAAATTTTTTATCTGATACCCTTACAGATCATTAGGAGCAAATGAAGTCCGATTTAAAGAGTAAACGTAGACACTTCCACTATTGGAAATATAATAAAAAAAACACATCAAAATAAAAAATGAAAATCGCGAATCTAAGTACGAGTCTATTGCGACTGAGTGTGCAACTGAACAAACTCCATTTCCCAGATAACGTTAGTCGCAGCCACCCCCGCTGTGGTTTGCTCGAATAATTTCAATTATTGGGAGCCTACAGAACGGTGTCACTCGAATTACAAAAACTTGCATGTATGGAGTGCGAATGGAAAAGCCGCCCATCCAATAGTTCGGCCTGTCGCAAACAGAAGGCCGCCACACCCACTATCTAAATTGAATGAGAAAAGATTGAAAAGAGTTTAAATGTGTGCCAGCAGGAGAGTGACAATGCAGGAAGCTGGTTTGATTTTCGGAGTTGCACCAGCCTTTTTATGTAGGTATGCTAAATTTACTGATAAGTCCACGTGTTTTTGCTTGTCGAATTTTTCGATTAAAACCTATCTGTCTCTATTTACTTTAGTTTTCACCCATTATTGAAATTGTCGATGTGAAGGCCACGAATTCGACCCCAACAATTCTCTTATAAATAGTTTCATTATAATTCATTTTTCATATCTTATATTTTTATTTCGAAGGGTTCATCTCTTCAATATTCAACAGTGTGGGTTGTTACCATGAACCTAAAAGGGTTTACAAAATTCATGATGTATGATCACAAGTTCTGAAAATGAGATCATAGATCAATTTTGTTTTCAGATATTGAAATGCATACCTGCTATTTCTCTTTAAATCAAGCACCCATGTTATTCAAATATATAAAATATCCTACATGAACGTTTACTCTTAAAACCAGTTCGTAAACCTGATGACGACAAGCAAAGAATAGTAATTCCCTGTCTAGTTTTCGTTCGAGAAGTACACAGCTGCTTCTAATCGCCCTCTATTGGACGCAGTAGTGTTACATCACAACCTGCTTGAAGTTAGCCTGAAAAGTTGGCCGGAAAAATTCCCGATAATAGCCGATTTGCCATCGGCGTGCGTCATATAAATGTGCAGCATTCCATAAAAAGGTTTGTGAACATGCAGATCGACTAATTTTCATTATAAGAGTACAAAATAACATAAAATATAAAGAGTGAACTCCTTGAACGACTATTGTAGATATAACAAGAAATGATAATGATGAAACCATAATACCATGAAAAATTGCTAAATCGAAATGACAAGAAACTTTCAATTGAAATTATTCAAAAATGTTTGTTTATCTAAATGAAATATATTTGTTGTGATTGACTAGCGAAAATCACTTGATAAGAGGGGGTTCATTGCACCTTTGATGTAAAATTTTATGGAATTTTCACCTGAAGATGATCGTGTATCAGGATGAAACTTTCAAGAAATATTCTTATTGGGACTTGCTTCGAAATGCTACTAGCAGAAAAAATCTCTTGCTAATAGAACTTGGAGGTTCATTCCACCTATGAAACAAATTTTGATGGAATATTCCTACTTTTTACCCGCAGATGATCGTGATCTGGATGAAACTGTCAGGAAATATTTTCATTACGACTTGCTTTCGAATGATATTGGCAAAAATCTCTTGCTAAGAGGACTTGGTGTTTTATTTCACCTTTAAAGCAGTATCAAGATAAACAATTTTCATTGGAACTTGCTTTCAAATGCTACTAGAAAAAATCTCATGCTAAGAGGAAAATTCCGCATCAAATTCTGCTTAAAAATTCAAATGAACCCCCAAGTCCTACTAGCAAGAGATTTTATTTGCTAGTAGCATTTCGAAGCAAGTCCCAATAAGAATATTTCTTGAAGTTAGTAGCATTCGGAAGAAAGTGTCCCAATAAGAATATCTTCTGAAAGTTTCATCAATCTAATCGATTGAATAACACAAGCGCGATGGTATCGGTACAAAGATATTGAAAGCATCTGCACATAGCATCGCATCACATTATGAATATAGCTTTTACAAGGATTGTAATACAATCATATATGCCAATGATACCAATGTCCTCTTTTCTTCTAGTAGGCTACTAGAAACTTGTTTTTCAGCCAATGATTCAGTCACTAATTTCCAGATTTGGTGCCAGGCAAACCGAATTTTGATCAATTTGAATAAATCGAATTGTATGCTATTCAAAACTAATCGATCAGCACTGACTAAACCTCATTCTTTGGTTGTGAATGATGTGAGTTTCAGGGATTCAATCAAATTTCTGTGAATTCTTGTAGATAGCAAAATGAAATTGGTGGCTCATATTGTTTACTTGAGCAAAAGATACAATTCAGTAATTTACAACCTGAATAGAGCATTCAGGGTATAATGTAGATAAAGCTTCTTTGAAAATTATATACTGCTCTAATGTCCAATCTCAATTAGTCTATGGTATTGTATCTGGGGCAACAGCTCGAATGCAAAAAGAATTTTCAAAGATCAAAAATGGGCTATTCGAGTGATTGATAATATATGCCCTATGCCCTCGAAAGATTTGCGCCGTGGAATATTCCAACGCTGTTCCCTTTATCACTCTAATAGGGTTGTATGTTTATTAATGCCTGATATTTGTATCCCAACATCCTGTCTATTTCGAAAAATTTAAACAAAGTAACAATACAAAGCAAGTTTTTCCATTCCGCCCTCCAAAGTGTAGACGTCAACTAGATCAAAATCAACTAGAATACACAGAATACCCGAATTATTAAACGAATTTCCTAAAGAAATGGAAACGTTTTTCTATTATGATGATTTGTAGTACTTATGAGGAATCAATAAAAATTATTATTATTATTACTTAGTCTACAGTTTGGTATACAGTGACATCAAATGAACCGAGAATTCTTAATTGCACATTTGAGAAAAGAAAGTTCGAAAACCATTTAACCTAACCTCCAGTTTCAGGTCCATAATGATTTGAATGTGCATCAAGATATTATTTCTTCACAACATGCGGTATTCATAGCTACCACCAATGAAATTTATATTCTAATGAAACTTTAAAATCAAAAGGAATCATTGAATAACAATGAACCTGAATGTCAGATTTCGCTACTTGCATTCGTTATATGGATCCTCAAATGAGGACGGAACCAACAAATAATTTTCTTCCGCAGAAAGATGATTGGTTTTTGCATGCAAAGTTGGGAAAATTAATCAGAATTGAGTTGTAAATTCAAATAATATTCGGATAAAAGTCGAATTTTCTAGTTTTCCCTTCATACTTTTTCATTGGTCTGAACAGAAAGGACAAATACCATAAAAATAAAATAATTTTTTTTTCTATATTCATATATGTAATTTATATTTGTGTTCTCGAAGAGTTGTCATATGGTGTTAGGTAATGCGAGTTTGAAGAGCTTTCCTCGTCCTCACTCCTTCGTGTTCATCTTTGTAGTAAATATTTTCCCTGCCTTGAGAAACAAACGTCTAACAGTAACCTATCGAAGTGCCCTGTTATTTCTGCAATGCAACTTAAAACTTAACAGAGATGTCAACGTTTACTTCAAATGAAAAGTTCAAGTCTAAGGTTTGTGAGGCTATGCTAATTTCAGTCGTTCCGACATTTTTGTTATAGGTCGAAATCGGACATAAAGCAGGCGAAATGATAAACGTTTCACTTTGAATTTTACATTTCCATGTATAGGTAAGTAGAGGAAACTTCTAATACTCGTAATATATCCCATCTATTTTTTGAAAGTACTGATGTGAATGTGAAGGTTGGTTCTTCAAATGCAAAAAAGATACAAAATTACAACTAACAATGTTGTAAATCAGGTCGGTTGCAATGATTGTATATAGTGTACATTTGAGAGACAGAAAGAACGACATTCATCCAAAAGACCCACCCAACATGAGAGTGACGAAATTTTTCAACCACAGAAATTTGCCTCAACAAGGCTCATACATTTCATCGGTCTGATATGGATTTCGATAATATAAGAATTTTAAATAGATGTACAAAAAGTAAGAATAGTATTTTTAAGAAAAAGAATAAAACAAAAAAATTCTTTGCCTTCACGGAGACTACACCGAAACCAATTTTGAAACATAGATGATAAAAGATCTCTGAGCCTGGGAATTGAAAATGGTATTCATTTCGATGATTACTATTTTGAATTAATCTATGTTTTAAAAATAATAAGTTCTTGGAAATAGGATACATTTTAACAGTATCTATATCTATTATAATATTTTGGGCATTGATCGTGGCACACCAGATATTCGTCAATCGCAGTGGATAGCTTCTTAGTTCATTTGAAGGAATCGTTTAGGCAATTTGAGGAAAAAAAAACAAATGAAGTAATCAATATTTCATGTGGGATTTTTTTGAATTAAATAATTGAATAATTTATGTGAGCGGATGGTTTGAATATTCAAATAATTCTAATTATTAATATTTTTATATGAATTATTCGAAAACTATGATGGTTTTGTAATGAATTGGATGAGAAAACTTTAAGTGAAACAACTAATCTGAGACTGTCCACGATTCAATGTTTTGAAATCCTAATCGAATAATTAATCAAAAATTCAGTTTGTACAAAGTTTTTTTATTGGGAAAACGTTTCGGCCTCATTGCATTTCTCAACAACGGTTATAGAATTTGAAAGAAGAATGGGGTTGAAAATCTTACGAAGTATTTGCGTATATCGTAATATTTATGTGGCAGGGTTATTCCAAAGTTTATTTAGGGGTGGAAAATCCATTAGCACGGTGACGTGAAAAGCTTCGGAAGGAGCGCTTCTATATTAATTAGGGGTAACCTGTCAGTAAACTCCCATCATTATGATGGATGACTTCAGAGCCGGTTCTCGAAGTCTTCAGATTTTCAAAACTTCAATTCTATTTCGACAACTCAAAAAAGTTTTCAAGGTATAACCCATTCCTTATGAATTCTTACCTCCTGTACGTATGTTAGGTTTAACCACCTGAATGATAACTACAACAGTGTATAGTTGGTCAACTTAATGACGTCATGGTTATCTTTGTGCCCTGTGTGGTAAGTTATGGCGGATGAGTGCAGAGGAAAGTGTCAGTCCCTCTCTCTCCTTTTTCAAAAAACTACACAACAAACCAGATTGATGTATTGGTTTACTGGTGTAGTTAACTATGACGTCATGGTTCTAACTACTGCGCGAAGAAATTCGAGTAGTTAACTATGGTTTGGTGTGGTTAGCTCGAGGAAAAATCCTTCTAGTTAAAATCAATGAAAAATGTTAAAAGTCTAGATCAAGGATAGCCTGGTTCAAGTTTTTTTTATACAATCATTGTTTGTTGTCAGTGGTCTCGTCCATGACACAGTCTGTGTAATACACTCTATGTATTTTATCAGGTTAGTTTGTCTTGTATGAGGTTAACTGACATGTGCGTTCTTTAAGTTTATTGTATAATATTTGAGATGTTCACAAAGCAATTAGATTGAAACTGCCGTTGACGATACAGAATATTGGTTAATAATCGTATGTCCTTGTGTACCTACTGAAGATGTGTAACGTTTAATTTTTTCAGCCTTGAAAAAACGGATAAAAAGAGTCCTCGAAACAACCGCAACTATTTTGTATCTGGGGACCTATTCTTGACCATTCGCAATTTATGCGATCGTTCGCATCTATTACCTTTGAGAAGGACAGACGAATTTGTATTTTTGACCGTCCGCATGACATACGACGTATATTTTCATGTTCTGTGCTTAGGACCGTTCGTATTTCACTGCGAGTGGATTTGAGAACTCGCAAATATTTGACCGTTCAAATGATATCGTTGACATTGAATTTGAAACATAGATGAATACTAATATAGATAGGAAAGTCCGTAGAAATTTCGGAACCGTGTTTAGAGTGACATCTATCGGCCTGGAAGGAAGTACAAATCGTTTCGAATATCATTAAATAGCCGAAAATTGGCATTTGATAGATCAAGATAGGTTGCGCAATAGATTTATTGGTAAACCAATCCAGATCTATCAAATTTCCTGCGATTCATTGAGATTGGAAATGATTCGTACTTCCTTCCAGTCCGATAGATGGCGCTGTAAACACACTTTCATATTTTGAGAGAGTTTCTAATATATGAAAAAGCAATCAACTCTCCGTTACAACCATTTTTGAATCGCTTGAGAGTGTTTAGATCCTACATGAGCATATATATCATATGGTAATGGAGTCTTGATAGTGTCCTTCAAATGTGCTTGGTCATTTATTGACTGTTGTCAAATACCGATATTAATTGTTTCCAGGTTGAAAGATGGCGCCAAAATTCGGTTCCGGCCATTACTAGGCCTGTTTCCTATCTATATAAGTATATAGTATTAATCTATGATTTGAAAGTAAGCTGTTGGATTTCACCGATATTGAGCTCACAGTAGTGCCAATATGTAAAACTGTGCCATAAACCTTCCGAAGTTGTCAAGAATGTCGCTTTTGAAACGCCAATCGCCATTCGTTAGAATGCGTATACGTGGAGTTGCGAATGAACTCGAGAATAGGTCCCCAGATTGGAGCAGAAATAAAAGTCTACATTTCCGATATTGTCTTCATTTATTATGGATGAGAATCTTAAACCAAATTTAAATTTTTTTTGATCACCACAGAATATAATTATGATAATCCTCATTACCTAGTTGACAGCATCTTCATGAAAACAATGAATAACTGACTACATGACAAAGCGATCTCGCCTAGATTCAATAATTTCTTGCTCCCTTGTGAATATACAAGAGAAATAAATAAGATATAAATTGATTTTGTTAATCTTCGCAGTAGTGTAGCTTTGCGAGGAAAGGTTTCAAAAAAATTTCATCCCAAATGCCCACCTTTGTTTTCATCGAAGAATAATTTTTCTGTGTTATTCAGATACAACCTGAACATCCGCTTCAGCATCAACAGGAAAATTTTGAATTTGTCTGGAAATAAGTTCAACCTCATAGTGTTGACTGCAGCTAATAATAAACATATATTTTCACGAATACTAAGATCTTGTATATGATTTTAATGGCGACTTCCAATGCCATACAATGATATAAATCCTAAATTCTTGTTACTTTCAATTCGCCGTTGTAAATGATATATTATGATGAAGCTTTGAATGTAACTTTTTTATTATCGATTCAACAGCATCTCTTTTCTGATCTCTCAGCTCTGTCAATTGTGTTTTATTCACTGAATAAGTAATACGTAGACAGCGGCGGCCTTACCCATTGCAAGGCTCCGGACGGCAGGTCTTTGCGAGGCCGTTTTTGTCATTCGTAGACATAAGAAAACCAACAACTCTAAATATACCACAATAGAGCTAGTTATAGAGCCACGATTCGCTCCGAAACACACTTACCAAACTTAAATTCTACTATAAACAGGAGAGCCACAAAGAGCGAAACATCGAAAAGATCGTTCTTTCATGTGACATCGTTGAGTTGTTTGATTTACTTAAGTCGCATTTCAAAACGATATAGGGACAGGGTAACTGGTATAGTGATTGATACCTTAACCTCATAGAGACTTGCAATTAATGCTTTCATTTTGTAATTTCCTTACAGCAATGTGGAGACCCAGACAGATTTACAGTTAAATTATCCTTCTTCGGTAAACACTCAGAACTTTTGGTATATGTGTTTGAACATTGGAAGATAATGATTTTTTTCGAAGTGTCAATTCTGATAGTGATTGACATACTTCGACAATCATAGACATACAAAATGATAGTCATTAGCTCCTTCATATTATCATTCACTCAAACTCTTGTTGCATGGGGTGAAACAAACGAATAATTAAGATTTTGAAAATTTCATTTATTATATTCAATAAATGAATAAAACCTTGGATACACATTCAAAGGGGCTGTGTATTTTCATGTAGCACAAGTTACAATTTTTTTTTTTTTGGGTGAGTTTCCAGAAGACATGTTCTGTAAGTATGCTCTTCAACATGATAAAAACTAAACTAACATTTTCGTAATCTTGTTGCAGCAGATGAAGCAACAGGAAGAAAATACAGAATTTGCAAATCTCTCTATTTTCTTTCATTTCTTCTTTGGCATTTTCATAAGTCTTCACACTCACGGTATCTGTGGATGTGCTGGGTTTGATAAATCACTGATGAAATAATGTTGACATAACAATTCGATTTATTTTCAGGTTCCTTTCTCTATCTTCAGTCAACTTTTTCATTTTTTTCTTCTCCTCGGCGTCAGTTTTGGCTTCGAGCCTTGGTGCTCTCCTCTGCAGCTGGCTATTTTTTCTCTCATACTTTCTTCTATTTTTCATATCTTTCCAGGTGGACAATGTAATCAGGAACAGTAGTTTCTCCGAGTTCGTTTTTCTCTGGAGTTGCCGGTCATTGTGATATATTGTAGAGTAAATTAGGATCATGTCGATGATTTGAAAATATTTCTCTTATCGTTGTTGTTTGCAGTGGAAACGGCACAATGTTCTCAAATTCTTACGCTGATAGGATATGAAGTTATGAAATGTTATAATATTTTCACTTTTCCGGACGACGAAAAAAACAAAATCAATCACTTCTTTTTCGTCAGGTGCTTACTCCAGGCTGAATTGAGGCCTTGTGAATCATTGTTCATCCGCATATAAGATACACAAATTACAGATACTAAAATTATCTGTTATCTGTGGCAGGATAAGAGACTCAAACTTCAAGACATGCTGTCAGTAATGTCGCGAGTAGACAAGAAAGACTATCTCGCCATAGAAATGGTGGGTATTGGGCTTTCCAGAGGTGTTGTCTTCAACGAATAAAGGTTTCCACAGATAAACAGGGTATGCTCAACAGCAGCATCTGTGTTCCAGCATCAACGGTACAGAGGCCAGCCAGAGACTATCAATTTTAATGTTTATTAAACAGCGGTGATCATCGCTGGTTCAGGAGTTGTTCGACCTCAGACCCAGAGAAATAACTCGCAATGTGAAGCCTTGACCACTTTTCCTGCTCCATTCAGAGGAAAATTTTCTACCTAACCATCTCTTGAAGTACTCCTGAAAAATGTACGACATATGTGAAGCGCTGACTCCGGACCAATGAAAGCTGATCGTGTCCCTGCTCAGTCCATAGCTCCTCTCATAGCCAAGGATTCCAGCTGTCAGAAAGTTTCGGGAGCCCAGCTCACATAGAGATTTACCCTATTCTCCTAGTAAGTCTCCTCTGTCTTATCGAGGGATTTTAGTGTGCACGAATTGCCACAACATAAGTTTCTCGGAGTATCATCCGCGGATATTCGGATATTCCCCAGCATGCAGACTCTTGTCTGCATTGTATGCTATTCTTACAACATACGGTTCATCCTGTAGATAATATGAGCAGTTCTTCTCTACAGGGATGGTCAGTTCGAAACAAGGCCCCACAATCCTAACAACAGTCCCTTGGACTCCACATAGTCGTCAGTGTATCAAGTGAGGCTTTCAGGAACAAATAGGCTATTTGAACCATAGATCTCTATCAGGAACATTTTGAAGGGTAGTTAACTAGGGGTATTAGGTGATTGACATCGTGCTGAAAATAGTTATTGAAATGGTTGCAGCCAATGTTTAGTCGATCCGGAAGGAAGAGAACACAATTAAAAGCTAATCAGTCATATTCCAACTTTTCAAAAACGCGATGAACTCAAATAGCAAAATGTGATACTTCCAGATTGTGATAGACACCCTATGTCAATCACTGTTCCGATGTTTTATTAACAAGAGAGTCATTGACATAATATAATTTATTCTGAAAGTAAACAGCAATGAAGGTTGTGTTTACATCAATATCCAATCTTTGATATCTTTCAAACACAAAAAAACTTCTTATTTATATTTCAGATTCCTCAACCTGAAGAAATTAACCCATATATACAGTGACTTTCCTTTACAAAACGTCAACGATTGAACCGATTTACATTATTGCCCAACTTCGCGACAAATATCTCATTTTGGTCTCATCAGGGGGCCAAATTACTGAACTGATACTTGAATAGAATGAGTGTTGAACTTTCTAGCAAACGTGGGTAGAAGAAAAAAGGCCCTCTTAATACCAATATTTCATTACAACGGATTAAGTTTGTAGAGTCGTAGAGTGTCAATCACTATCGGGGTGTCAACTGTCTGGAATTCTCCTTTTTTTAGTCCTTTTTGGAACGCAATATTTGGATTTGGTGAGTTTCTATGAGGACCGTGGCTGTGTAACAGTCTGTTGTTTTCTTATCTTTTATATTGCTGTATTCTTATCATTCATTTCACATAAATTGGCCATGATCTGTATTTTTAGCCCTGAAGGAGCAACAAAACCTGGTTGCGAAACGTTGGTATCAATTGAGATTTGCTGATTTAATTTCCACCTTTCAAGTTCTCATTAAATCACTATTATACAGCTTGAGTCGGGAGGAATGGCCCAAACTTCAGGTGTGTATTCTACAGGTCGAAATGATTTAAAAAAACTCATATGTTGTTATCTGATTTTTATTTGTTCTTGTTATTTCCGGTTGCTCAGTAAAAATGTAGAGAAAAGTAGACTGTATTTGCGGAGCGAAAGGCGAGATTATTGCAATTTGAAACAACAAGTTCATGAGAAAAAAGGCGGTCAACAATGATGACTTACCAAATCTTCTAAGGCTGATGACTTGGAGGGCTCTGCTACAACTCCCAGCTCTTCTCAGGGACCCTTGGCTGCGGGAAATCTGCCCCAACTTTCCGTTCTTAATATGCGGTGTTGAAAACACAATCAAAATGCGATGCGGAATTACACAATAGAAATAAGTGGTTTTTATTATCAAAAGCGTGGAATTATCCGAAACAAATAGCGAAATCTTAATCTGTAAGTACAGAAATAAGCGAGAAAAATCAAAATTCAAAAGCGTTTTTAACTCGTTTTCACTAGGAAACCATCAATCGAATCGAATAATGAATGAATGTTCACATACATAAACAGTGTGCTGAGAAACAAAAAACTATCGCGACAAGTCCTCATTGTTGACTGCGTTTATGCGGACTCCTTTGCAATTAGTCTTGCCTTCGCTACGTTTCAAACCAAACAGTTCTCAAACTACATTTTCTACAATGAAGTGGTTTTATTTATAGCATTATTTTAATCACTGCTCAAAAATCTAGCCATTAACCTCCAAACATATTCGACTTCGTCTGCGGAGGGCTCCCGTTGCTTTTCTGATTGATTCGTGTCTTTATTTAATAAGCAATAATAATATTCTAATCGCCCTATAGTTTTGAAAGAAATGAGGATCGGATAACAACATATCGTCGGACTAATTCGTTGACATGCTAAGTCCATTTTTTGGTCAATTTCACTAGTCAGAAATATCAAACCTTATAGCATGAGAGAAAAGGCAATATTAATATTCAATTTGGTTGAAAAGCCATGCACGAAAAACTGTACCCAACAGGAAATCTTCACAACGAAAACCTGCTAAATCCTATCGGAGCCTCAGTTTTATATTGACAATGGTCCGCCATCCACGTGCTTGTTGCGACGCTTTAAGTTTTAGAATTTTTAAGTAAAATATTCTGTTTCATAATGATAGTAAACGACAAAATTGGGAAAAAGTCCCGTTTGTTTTATTTTTCAGTAATTTTTTTCATTCAATGTGGATAACATGAAGCAAGCTACGATATACAATGTGTTTCCTTATAAACTGGACAAACATACATAGCAGTATAGACAACACCAAGGGAATCATTTTTGCATCATTACCTATACCCCGTTTTCGAAGCATAAGCGAGATACAGGGTGTTGAACGTCAGCTTTTTGAGCAATATTCTATTTGGTGTGGTGAGTTATGTGTATCTTTCGAGGTAGGAGTTTCAGATCACCTCTGAATATTTTTGTGTGCTCAATTCAGAAAAGGTGAAGATTTGCGAAAAAATAATTCAAAATGGCGAAAACCTACAATGTTCGTAATTATTTTCTCAGTTGCCAAACGATTTTACTCCCTTCCATACCCGATACGAACATAAAAACGGAATTTACCCTGAAGGGGAGGAATAAAAATTTTTGACACCATTTTTTCAGCTTTCGGCTTTCCTGATCAGATAATATCCAACAATAATTCCTTTCATTCGTACAAAATATGATTAATTATTTCACTTCACATAATATATCTTTAACAACATCGAGCCTTCATTATCCTAGAAGTAATGGTTTGGCAGAGAAGGTAGTAAACATATGTAAAAATATTTTAAAAAAATGCAATTTTGAAAATGGAAACGTTTACCTGTATTTGTTGAAGTAGAGAAATACTCATTTTCTTGACATTGGCTTATCTCCTGTACAAATAATGTTCAATAGAAGATTGAAGGATAATTCACTAGATCAATCTGGGATCGTTGATCCAGTCACGCTCAAGGGAGTTCTTGAAAAAAGGCAACAAAAGCAATCCTCTTACTAAAACAGGCAAACAAGAAACTTGACGGAAGAAATGAGGCATGATAAAATTTGGTACAAACATAAGAATCATTGGAAAAAAGGAATAATAGATAGTAAAGCCACTCAGCCAAGATCTCACTATATTAGAGATTATAGTAGTAACAACAACTATTCCTTCTGATTACTATATTACATTATGATGAATTACCTTATGAGTATTTATTAAATTTTTGTGATTTTCTATTGACGATGTTGAGAAGATTTTAATTTCATAGGCTCTCCATCATTAATCCAAACATTTAGAATCATATCGGTTTGTTCGACATTACGTAGGGTGAGAGCACCGGTTGTGGCCACAAAGATGTTTTCCCACTTCACATTATGATCGTATCCCTTTTCGCGCACCTCTTGACAATTAAAAATATGAAAATACTCTCTATGAATGTTGTGATTATTGATTCAACAGGCAGAAAATATTCTGGCGTCGAATAAAACGAAAAACTACTGAAAAAGAGAGCGAGTGTCTTTTTTGCAGTTTTCAACCAGTTATGGCCACTCACTGTTCCAGATGTGGCCAGTCACAGGTGTAGCAGAAGTCGCATAGTTTGGATACTCCAATCGAATTGGACAATTTTTATACATACAAAGAAATATATTCTGACTTTATGAAAATATAGCAATTAATAATAAAAAAATAAAAATCTCTCTTATAATACAATAAAAAATTCCATGAAATGGAGGAAAGTATATTAAGATTTCTCGAAAAGTTTCATTTCTGGAACAAAACATGCTCCGCGAGTATTAGCTGCCCTAGGTTGTTCAATTTTTTTTATCACATCAATAATATTTGTTACCATTGATGATCAATATTTTGGCAGGATACAAAGCGTTCTCATAACGAACAATGACAAATGTTCCTATTGAGAAAATGTCAGCACTTGCTTGACCCTTTTTATTTTTGTAGTCTTTTTACAATTTTCTATGTTTCTATCATTCTCAGTCTCTTCTATTTCTTCTAGATCACATTTTTGATTTTTGGTGCTAGTCTTAGTTTTTGTTTTATTTAGCTTAGCATTTTCATTTGCTTCCATAACCTCAATACACTTATCTGACGTTATTACTGATGGCATAGATGTTCTCTTCCTTTTGGTGCTTTCAAGAGTGTTAGAATCATAAGGCCACCTGTGACATCCTGTAGAACTTCACTGACAGTCTTTTTTCTGAAAAACTTCTCATCTTCCTTTTCATTGGCATCATTGGCTGCATTAACGAAAGTTTCAGAATTTTGTGCGTTCGTTATTGAATTGTCACCACCCAGACGGCACCCTATATTCTCGGAATATTCCTCCAATCTGCCATTAAGCCAAAAGATATTGCAATATGCGAGGCATATGCCAGATATATATCAAATATATCTGCTCTCAAAGAAATATTCCAAATATATGCCATCCCAGATATGTCTGGTATATGCTATGGGAATATCTATATGATATGCGTTTAGAATATTATTCAATAGTATTTATTGGTATATATATATATATATATATATATATATATATATATATATATGTATATATATATATATATATATATATATATATATCTTGATACAGCGGGACATATGGGGACCGAATGTACATATCGTATGGATCGCATACATTGATATACATTTGCATTTGGACGTATACATAACCATTCATTTAATTATGTATATTGCAGAAACTGATTTATATGGATTTTTTCATTTCTTATATATTCCGGTACATATGGGTACCACCCAAAATGGATACAGTGGTAACTATTGGGACCGCATTAGATTGTTTCGAAATGTAAATTGCCACGAAGATACTTACTGACACCATGGCTAATAAAATTAAGAAAGATATTTGTTTTATTAGTTGAAAATAGGTTATCGATAATATGTGTTAGTTTCAGGTATTTCATATTTTACTCGAATTAAGAAAATCATTTTTTCGTTTTGTCCATGTAAATATAAAGATTTTTTTTAAATTATGAAACATTCTCTCGTTTGTACATTCTGTAAGTTATCCAAATCGTTTCTGTTTCGATATGAAATACTTGATTTCACCTTTCACATGGGTTTGAATTTGACTGATACAAAATGAATGCTTGGGGAAAGACCAAAAAAATACTCAACTTTGAAAAGGCACTCTGAGTATATCATGATTTCTTTGTGAATTTTTTAATAATCCAGTTTTGATCCCTAATATGACGAGTGCTGATTAATTCGATTGTTTTTTCATTCACTCTGGAATTTGATAGAAAATTTGATTTTGGTATTGTAGGTAGGTATGTTAGTTCAATATTAAGATAATTTTCTATTTCAATCAACATTCGAAGATTCAGTGAAGAACATACAGAAAAAAAAATCTGATTAATTCTAATTTTGTAACATTAATAACGCCACATACACATGTGAAAATCTCAGCATAAACCAACTGCTATCAAGTTTAACTTCCCTCTATATTCATATAAAATATAGCAAATATTGAAAAAAAAAACAAAGTACTTATTCATCATATACAAGGAGTTTTTACGTTCGGGTTATTCATTTACGAAAGTTGGTAGGAATGTAACCCTCTGAACTTGTCACCCTAGAAAGACTGCTATCGTGGCAGGGAATGGGATATATTTTCCGAGGATTTCACGATATCATGATATTTCATTAATCATAAAAATTATAATCCTGAGCCGGATTGATGAAAGTTTCTTGAATTCAATATTTTTGTCGCAATTTCATCGAAAAATGTTCAAACGCGAGAATGTTCATTGTTTAAACCCTGTGCATTTTCATAAACAGAAAGAAAAAACTATAAAATTCTTCCCTAGTTTGGGTGAAATATGAAAATAAGGCTTGAAACTAACACATATCATCGGTAGCCACAACTTGACTAACCTTCATTGAAGGAAAAATAATAATATCGCTAGCATTCGAAAAAATTCTAGACTCGATATCTCAAAAGGTAAGTATCCTCGTGGCAATGTTACTTTCAAGATGTCCCATATTTACCACTATATCTGTTCTTGATGGCACCCTTTGTGTACCGGAATGAATTTGAAATGAAAAAATCGATATAATTTTATTTCTGCAATGAACATAATTAAATGAAAGGTTATGTATATTAGAAAATGTAAATGTGTATCAGTATATGCGATCCATACAATATATAGTGGGTATCCCAGACCTTTCAGACTAGATAGGTAAAAATGTTGTGAGGAGTTCTGGGCTCGATTTTCGTGAAATCCGTTTCAAGATATTATCGTAATTTGTTTAGAAGATCAGAAGATGTAACAAAATTTTAATATTTTATCGAGTTCGAAGATGACTTTTTCATTTTCGAAAATATCTGAAAGAGTTTCAAAACTTTCAACAAGCACTTTTCGACTAGAAATATCGCAATATTTTCATAATAGAACATACATGATAACATTCGTCGAAAAGCATACATGATATTGTTCGTCGAAACCATGTTTCTGGAGGCTTTTAAAATATGAACATATGAGTTACAGAAGGGTTGATGAAATAGCCGAAGAAGTTACATCATTTAAAAGTCAGATATATGCAGACCGAATGTATATTTATTTTATGGATGTTGCATTCTGGATTATTTGCATTTTTAAGTATACATAAAGATTCTATTGCTTCTGTTCATTGTGAATGAATACATTCGATTTTTACATTTCCTATATATTCCGGTACGACCTTACATTTAAGGACCAACAAGATATACAGAAACAGCGTTTTACGAGAATATTATGAGAGCCGCATTAGGAGGAAAGATCTTCTGAAATGCCATGATAATAGGTACTTACTAAGACTTAATTTTCCTCAATATAATGACTAGAGGAAGAGTTTTCAGTTTTGAGACAAAATTGCAGACACTTGAAGTGAAAATTTCAATGAGTTCCAGTCAATCTGAATATTGAATATCGTATCAATACAACTAGCAGTTTCCACACGCTGCTCGTTAAAATTTATGAAACTATTCACAGGTGGTTTGTTCGATCAAGAACTGTGAAGTTTTTTTAAAGGATACGAACAAATGGAAAAACAAAAAATTGTAATGACCAACTAATAGGTATTGAAATTGCCTAACTGTCAATTTCGGTCTGTAACCTTAACTCAAAAACAAAGAAACATCATGGTATAATTCGATTATCACGAAATTTTTTATTTTGCACATGCATTCTAGATATCCTTCCTACAAAAATGGTTTGAATCTCGTTTCAAAATCTCCCGATTAAAAAGTATCAAACTACGCATGAAAAGAGATTTCCAGATCAAATCCAATGTTATCGTCCTCGGGCGAATTGTTGGTTCTTACATCTAACATGAAAAATTATCTTCTGTCTTTGTTTGTGTTTACGTTTAGCAATGCAGCTGTTGTGTCGTATCGGTCACCGCTTGATCATAATGATTTAAAGATCGTAAACGTCGAAGCTTCCGACTTGAGGAGCTGGGGTATTCGATGTTGCCGGCAACACTTTTTTAATTCATGTAATGGTTGTTATTTCATTATGAAATTATCGTTATCAAATTTTTCCTGACTCAGATACAGTTGAAAGGCATGAATAATATTCGAATAGATTTTTTATTTGAAAAGCATTTGAAGTTATGAAGAATCAATTTCGTGAAATTTGTGATCCTCTGATCTGTTGAAGTTCGTCCAAAACTTTTTGATTCACGGAAAACTTTGTTCTTTGTTGAATTTTGTTCGTGATACGAGAGCTGCTACATACGAGCTGGTAAACTCTTTATCGACGGAGTTTCTTACCTGGCAAAGGATTTGGAAAGCGTGGAAAATACTACGGCAGGATCGATTAGGGTACCGTTCAATCAGGGCGTAGGTAATAGAGAGGAAGAAAAAGATAAAACACGGGACAACTCCAGCAATTCGAAGATACAATCGGTGAAGGTGGTGCAGGAGAGTGGGGTGATGAGGGGAGAACCCAGAACACGTTCGGGTAGTAAGGGACAACGCGCAAATAAATAATCTATATACAATTAACAAAAAAATATATATATATAAAAAAAATAAATATGATGGGTGTATGTATAAATTAATTTTTTGGGTGTGTTATTTTCGTGTATATATAATTTGGTACTATTACTGCATATGAAATAAATCTATATAAGTATGGATACCTTTATCCGAGATTACCAAAATGAAATTATCTCGACGTATGTGATAGAAAATGTTGATGATTTCAGGGAATATGTACATGATGGTGAATTTAGTATGATCCATATGAATATAAGGAGTATCGACATGAATTTGGAGGAATTTCAGTTATTTTTGTGCTACCTTTCACATAAATTTGATATAATTGTTTTGACTGAGACACATAAAATACTGAATTCGGAAATGCATTATATTGATGGGTACACGTTATTGTACAACAACGGCGTTTATAATAGAAATGATGGAGTAGTCATATACGTCAAAGAAAATATTCAGTATGAAAGCAAAATTGTCGAAATAGGTGAAATAAGGGCAATTGAAGTAGATATCCGCACAGAGCATAAAATTAAACTCACGGCTATATATCGATCTCCTCAAATAGATATATCTGTGTTCAATGAGAAATTACTGTACTACCTACAATCAACGACAAAAAAAGGTAAACACATAATTGTAGGAGATTTGAATGTTGATTTGATGTCGAATTATTCCTATGTAGAAGAATATAAAAATATTCTTCATAGTTCAGGGTATTTATCTTATATAAATAGTTGTACTCGGCCAGAAAGTGGTACGTGCCTGGATCATTACTGGGTTAGAAATTCAGACACGACTGACTGCAAGGGTTTTATACTACAGCATTTGATCACCGATCATTATCCAATAGTTGACTTTTAAAATAGAAAAGAATGACGTAGTTAGGAAGCCTAATATAAAGGTGAAAAAATACATTGAATACGACAAATTGAGACAGAATTTAAAAAATGAATCATGGATGGCAATTTATAGGGAAAATAATTTAAATTCAATGACTGAAATATTTATTGAAATTTTAAAAAATCACATAAAAAATGCAACAAATGTAGTTCGATTAAAAAAGAAAGAAATTGGTAGGAAAAAATGGATGACAAAGGCTCTATTAAAATCCATAAATACAAAAAATTCTCTATACTTGAGTCTAAAGAAGTATCCTGAAGATGTTGATTTGAAGAATCGATATAATAATTACAAAATTAAATTACATAAATTAATTACTATTGCAAAGAAAAATTACTTGGAAAAATTTATTCAAAATTATCACACGGAATCCAGAGCTATTTGGAATTTCGTCAAAGAAACATGTGAACCCAGTAGACCTGAAAAAGAAAGAATAAAGATTAAAAATAAAGAAAATCCAATTACGGAAAATGAAAAAGAAGTTGCGGATATTTTCGTTGACTATTTTAGTTCGGTGGGAGAAAAATACGCAAGTAAAATAATACCTCCAGAAGATTTCGAAGAGAAAATATGTCACCTGAACCATTCATTTTTTTTGTCACCCACCTATCCACTAGAGGTGGAAGGAATGATTAACAACCTAAAATCGAACAAAGCACCTGGTCATGACGAAATAAGAGCAGAAACTTTGAAAGAAATAAGAAAAGAAATATCAACACCTTTGGCATATTTGATTAATCACAGTTTCGATACGGGAAGATTTCCGGAGGCATTCAAATTGGGGATTGTAAAACCATTATATAAAACTGGAGATAAGTTAGAGGTGGATAACTATAGACCGGTAACTTTGGTTTCGAGTCTCTCAAAAATTATGGAGAAACTTGTGAAATCTAGAATGATGAAATTTATTGATAAATACAGAATAATTTCAGACCGGCAGTTTGGTTTCAGAGAAGGAAGGTCGACTGAAGATGCGATCACGGAAATAACGAAAAATATTTACAAGTTCATGGACGAGGGTACCCCATCCCTCTGTATCTTCCTCGACGTTTCGAAGGCGTTTGACACTGTTTGCCATGGGAAACTTTTAAGAAAGCTAGAAAATTATGGTTTTCGAGGCAAGATATACGATTTCTTACAGGATTATCTGATGAATCGTAAACAAGTGGTAGACATCGATGGCTTTAAAAGTAAAGAAGAAATAATAACTTACGGTGTTCCTCAGGGTACTGTGCTCGGTCCCATGTTGTTTCTTCTTTATGTGAATGATCTTCTGAACATGGAGTGTGAGGGCAAAATTATAAGTTTTGCGGATGATACTGTTATACAGTATCACGATACATCCTGGATAGGCCTGGAAAACAAGGTTCGAACTGAATTCGTCAAGGTAAAAAATTGGTTCGATTTCAATTCACTTACCTTGAACTTGACTAAGACGAAATATGTTCCATTTTCATCTTATATTTCCGGATTTCCTCTGACGAGAAGTATCAATGTACAGAACTTTGAAATACCGCAGACCGAGTCAATAAAATATCTCGGAGTAATTATTGATAGGCAAATGAAGTGGAATGAACATAGCGAATACCTTACACAAAAACTAAGAGGTCTTATATACAAGTTCAAACAGATGAAGCGGTACGGGATGGAGACTAAGTATTTAAGGATGATGTATTATGCTCTAGTTCAGTCTCAAATAAACTATGGGATTTTAGGATGGGGAGGACTTTATGAATGTCATCTGAGGTGTCTCAATACAGTACAGAAATGGATATTGAGGATTATATATAACAAGCTAATCAGATTTTCAAGTGAACAGCTATACGATATTGCGAATATATTTGATGCCCGTTTACTGTTTGTGCACAGAATAATCAAGAATATATATTTAGGGAAAATAAAGATAGAAAAACTCGACCACAAGTACAGCACAAGGACTAGACAAAAAGAATACAAAACAATAAAATGTAAGAAGGGAATAGGACAGAGGTGTCATGATTATTTAGCACCCAAAGTATATAAATTCATACCAACTGATTTAAGGGAGATAAAAAATTTAAACAGATTTGAAAGAAATGTTAAGGTATGGATAAAAGAAAATAAAGCATTATTGCAAGATTTATATAGGTGAACACTAACTACGACAAGAATTCTCGAATGTGACATATAGTACCCGAATTTGACCAGATATCCAGGAATGTGAAGTTTATACCCGATTAGGAGTGAAAATGAAAATTTTGATAGGGAACACAGATTTAATTTGATTATGTATGAAAAAGAGAAATTTGATTTGAAACGCTTTAAAATAGAGGTAATGTGATGCAGACTTTTCACAGACGGTAGGGTCGTCTCGATGAACCTGCCATCTCAAAGGACAGCTAATGTTTACTTCAAATATTAATTTTGTATATATATGTTTGGGTTGTGAAACTATTAATGAATAAACATATATTATTATTATTATTATTATTTTGCCTGTTTGTTCAGTTAACGAAGGCCTGAAATCAATTTTTTCCGGAATGAACTGCATTTTTGATTTGTCATGACAGTAGGAACAAACAATTCCTTTGAAATATTCTCGAAAACGAGAATGAGAATATGTATGTAGAGCTGGAAATTCTAATGAATAAAACAGCCTTCTCCATTGTCGTAGTGTGCATTTTGACCAATTAGCGGAGCATTTCTGTATTTGCTTTCTTTTCTCACTTGCTATCTTCATTACGTTAGAGTTAACGAAGACGAAATTATGTTCATGACTTTAATAAAACAAGGCATACCAAACAACATAGTGTTTGAGAAATGCCTTGTTTTGAGTTCAAGAAAAATGTTGGAAGAAATAATCAATATTGCTTGCATTTGGATAGCGTCATATGCTGTCAGATTAATTTCTTTCTTCAATACTTTTTTTTTATTGGAAATTTTAAATGAGTGAGAAACGTTTGGTTTTTTCTCGAAACAAAGGAACAATCCCCATTCTAATTGCATTTTTTCGAAGTTTGCACTCCAGAATAGCGATTAGGAATTAAAGAGTCGCTTTTGCGATCAGACAGGATTTTGATATTTGGTACAACTCGCCCAGAGCGATTAGATTTGAGTATTTTGCTAAACTCACGGAGCGATACTCAGAACATATCAGAGTAACCAGGCCCCTCTTCCGCCTAGGGCACTTTGGGCAAGTGCCAGGCCACGCTCAGATCAATTGTTCTGAATCAAGAAGAACGAAGATTTCCTCAATAATGTTTGGAAATTTCCCATTTCATAGAAAATTCTCTCATATTATTATAGAACTGATTTTTTCGAAAAGATCTGAACGGTTCTTTCCTTCAAAATTCCCTTTTGCGTATTAAAATTACCTTCAGGTAAAAAGGCGGGAGTGATCATTCACAAGTCCAAATGGATTGGAATTCCCAGTTTTCTATCAACAAGTTCTCGAAGGTTGAAATTTTTATGACCCTTGCTCATACTGGCATACACTAGATAAGAGCAATTATTAGCGTGTGTTATTTGTTGGGGTGGTTAGCCATAAAACATCTGTTCGAACCGTGTTGTTGATCTCATTCTTACATTATTGTATTCATTGGGAAGCTTCCGAAGAAATCCCCATTTAACCACATAATTTCAGACAGCGTTACAAGACAAGAAATCAGTGGCGTATCAGAGGGCTCCACAGAACTCGCGATGCTGGTAGGTTCGGCACCAAAGGGGCCCCCAAGCCAAACTATAAGCATGAAATGATGCCCCAATAATTTCATTTTATTGAGGGGTTTCTCAATATACCGTCAAGCTTTTCGGTACTCTCCTTAAACATGTCGCAAACATGTCTATCAGACTTTGGAGCTTACTCAGCTTTGGACAAGAAGTGGCCAAAAGCTTGGTTATCGACAAGTTGATGGATATGTTTGTACAAAAAAATTAAAAAGGGTGATCCAATTTTCTTATAAAAATGTTTTCAAATTCTTACCACATTGATGTGCTTCTAGTTCCTACACCGTTTTCAAGTGTTATTCAAAAACCGTCAAGTGTATTTCAGATTAGTCACTTTAATTTCAGAATGTATCAATTGAATTTCAGATTAGTAAATTGAATTTCAGAAAACGTCGAATGTATTTCGGATCACTTAATTGAATTTTATTTGATATTTTCTAAAATTTTATTGACAAATCTGAATAAATGGTGTAGTTTCTAGTTACTTTTATATCAGAATTTACATAATTTCGTTTAGAAATTTTTGTTTTCCATATATAGATTATTTTTATTACATTGTTCTCATTATTTCTCTATGAAAAACTTCAGGTAAAACTTATCATGAATAATAGATCTATAGAGGACACCCCAGATGGGGGGAGGCCGAATTTTGCTCCACGCCACTGCAAGAAATTTCAGGGCGAAATTCTGTAATTCGGCAAAATTCCCCCGACTTGATAATTAAATCACATCACGGCATAAGCGGCGGTAGGGAATTCCTCTGTATTTCTATTTTGTATGTGGTATTCTTCGTAGGTTCCCCATTATCCTCATGTGCCCAGGGCCTCCAAAAGGTTAAAAACGGCCCTGAGTGTAACTCGTATATATCAACTTTTTGGCTTTCAAAATGTTTCTCTGTAATCGACATTAGTCATATGCGAACAAAACTTTTAGAACTTGCGTTTTTGCTGAAGGTTGAAGTTGAGCTTGATGTCAGGAAAGGGTATGATTGAGGTTCCATCATGGTCATCGATTTCTAAAATATGCCACTACCTTTTCATTAACGAAAATATCTGAAAACGATTTAAAGGTAGTATAGGCAATTTTTCCCTGGAAATAAAGCACTTAATTCCATTTTTTCATATAGTATGAAATAACAAATTTTTCATTTCAAATACGAACGCAATAAACTAGAAATTGAAAAAACTGAATGTGATGTCATAATCCTAGTGAAAAAATGGTTCTTAAAAGTTTCAATCGTTTTTAGATGTTTTCGAGAATGAAAAAGTTATGGCCTAATTCCGAAATCTAGTCTAGAAGTACCAAAAACAGCCAAAATCAAGCAATTTGGGATGTACGCTATACAGGGTATTTCATTGGTGAATTAATATACGGTAACCTGAGCTAGAACTACCGTAGGTGTTTCAAGAGATACTTTCATCAGATTGATTCGTTTCGTGCTCGAATCTTCAATTATTCTTTTGGACGATAAATCTTGAGTAAGACCACAATAAAATGTTGTATGTTTCAGTAAATCGAATACAGTTTGTTATTTAAGGAAGATCAAAGGCATAAGTCAGGTTATTATTTCATTTTTTGTGTTTATAACTATCGATACTAGCAGAATATTGGAAATGAATGGAATCTCCAACAAACGGTACACGCATTAGAAAATTAAATTCCTCGAAGAATGAAAATATTATTTCCAGGCAGGAATATCTGTATTTCACGTGAAATTACTTGTTTTAAATGTACACTGGTCCTAATAACAACCATTTTATCTAAGTATTCTGGAAACGGTATCCATTACAAGAGATAATTTCATCAGATTGATTTGTTTCGTTCTCGAATCTTCAATAAAATGGTGTATATTCGAGTTACTCGAATACAATTCGATCCTTGAGAAATTCAAAAGATATAACTTAGGTTATGATGTTATTTTGTATTTCTGTGTTTATGAATATCCATACGAGCAGAAAATTGAAAATGATTGGAATATTCAAAAAACTATTAATGCATTATAGATCAAAATTCCAGAAAGAATGAAAATGTTATTCCCAAGTAGATTTGTACTTGACCAAGAAATTCCGTATTCGATATGTACACTGGTCCCAATAATTACCGTTTTATCTATTTCGGAAACGGTACCCATATCTACCTATACACCAATGGAAACAAATTGGGACCGGTCCTCGCATATACCACAGCGTCTATAAAACTATTGGGTCCGGTCCAAAAAGTACCAAAGGTCCCCACATTTACTGCTGGATCTCCGAATCGGTTCCCATATGTCCCGCTGTACATATATATATATATATATATATATATATATATATATATATATATATATATATATATATATATATATATGTATATAACAGACCTGATATGGTGGTTTGGAATAAGGAGGAGAAGACAGCAATAATAGTAGACTTCGCAGTTCCCCAAGATTATAACATGATAAAGACCTACGGGGAGAAGATGAGCAAATACACGCCGCTAGCATGGCAGATGAAGGAGTTATGGGGGTTAAAGAAGGTTGAAATTATGCCCTTGATAATGAGCGTGAACGGACTAGTGCTAAAAAAAACGATCACACACCTGAAGGAACTACAACTTCCTCATAGCACAATAACATGGATGCAGAAGGCGGTTATACTTGGCACCGTCGGCATAATAAGACGAGTCGTCTCTCCGCATTGAAACGGAGTCTCTCTTGGTAGACTATCCGAGAGACTTCGATTTATACCACAAGCAAGTGTGAAATTAAAAAAAAAAAAAAAAAAAAAAAAAAAAAAAAAAAAAAAAAAAAAAAATATATATATCCTCCTATCATTAAGGCTTCATTTAACATGCAGCCACCATTCATTATGGCTTCAGTCGAATTACGGCTTCAGTATATGTGAAGCCATAATGTAATTCACATTTGCCGCTCATTGAGGCTACCGATTTGACTCTGGTTTATGTCAGTCGGAGCCCTGAGTAATACGGAAGAACCTTGAACACAAAAATCTGATTCAATTGCAAAGATGCCATCATTATTACGAAATGAAAATTAATTCTTGTGACGCTCTAATGGTAGGAGAATGGTCAATATTGTATATTTTAGTTTGAGACTTTACCACCGGTGCCGTGACTGTAGTATACATTTCGTGTATATTGTTAACTAGACCTTGTACTTTACGGACTCAGAGATGTGGCAACACCACCCTAGCTTTTTTATGCATATAATAGAGAATTCTCATTCTGCTGATGACTCGCTAATATGTCTTTCGGAGGCAGAATTTTTATTGCGCTTCAGCGTAACTCATCTAGTGGCGTTCCAAATCTCGTATTAACGTGAACGTCATATATGGATGGTGATATTCTAATTGGTTGTAAAAATTTACAATATTTTTTATTAGTCAAATGCATATTTTGAGCGTATACTAAAAAATAAGTGATATTTATTTTTGAATACAACTTGATCTTTTGAACTTATAAACGTTTCGAATATAGAAGAAGTGATTATGGAAATTGTCTTTCTTCAAAAAAGTTTATAGATAAACTTAGTGTTCGGAATGCAACCTCGGTGCATTGCAATCAGGTGATTGACCAAAATATAATGGCTTCCGGAAATTGTTGTTTCGATCATTCTAAAAAAATCAGGAAAATCTTCACTCTGTGACGGTCTTCTCACTCCTGATGAAAGTCTTTACTTCTCTATTTTTTTTTTCGTGTTCTTTAATACTGATTAATGATTCTTTATACCATAGCCCAAAATTTAGAGCCAGCCAATCCACCATGAAAGAAAATGACACTACCACGCTTCGCCTAGATTCTAGTATTCACACTGAAAAAAAGTACTTTGCAACTTTGGGAAGTGAATTTAGTAACTGACGCATAGAATGAGGATTCCGAAACGGTATGACTCTCAGTGGATTTTAATTCCTCAAATAGTGGTCAATAAAATTTTCTGCGAGAAAAACCACCTTCTTCAAGGTTGATTCTGTTTTGAGTGAGGTAGTGAGAATCATTTCACGATGAGAGAACAAGATATATGACAATGCTATCAAATAAGATTCTCAAAAAATTATGCAAATTGAAAACAGCTAAATTTGTCAATAATGGAATACTCACCGATTCGATATCACGTTATTATCTGATGAAGTGTCATCAGGCTGGACTCATATCAAATGGTTTTAATCGCCTGCGTGCCTTCGTTTGGGGTATACAAGGTGATCATTGAAATTTTCAAGATCGATAACTTTTGGACTACTCGATCGAATGATTTCAAATTTCGAAGTTTAATCATACTTACTCGCGCCTCTTTTTAATATTTATAGAACCGAATAAGTCAAATTCAGTCTGTTTTTGTTTTTCGAATTTGGGAAAAATTCAAGGAGGGCAGTCGTAAAGAACGGCAAAACTATAAAATTTGAAATAATTACATCAATAAGTTCCAAATTTCTAGAAGAGAATGTGTATTGAATCCTGTATGACGGTGCCAAGCAGAAAATTTGAATTTTTATTAGAAAGTGATTATTTCTTTGTGGCACGGAAACGAAACATAGTGTTCACTTACAAGGTGATCCAATATTTACGAAAATAGGCGAAAATAAGAAAAGGTTGAAATTTTCCAAGTCTGGATGTGATTTATTCGGTTCCAGAAATATTGAAGGAAGGCGATAGTAAAGGGTGACAAAACTTCAAAACTTGAAATCATTTGTTCGATTAGTTCAAGAGATATTTAACCGTGAAATTTCACTCATAAGTTGAACACCACCCTGTGTACACCAAACGAATGCACTCAGGTAATTCAAACCTCTTGATACGAGTCCAGCATGATGACATTAATTCATGGTATCCGTTAGTCTCATTCTTCTCGGGACACCCTGTATCATGTAATGTAACACATGATCAGATAAGATCGTGATATCAATTATCTGTTAAATCACTCCGAGATATTCTCTAACTGTCACTCGTCCAAGTTAAGCATGCTCATTTGTTCGAAAAAATTTCTCTAAGAATGGAGAATTTTTCTGATGTTTTTGTAGAATTTTTCGATAAGAGCTACACGAGTTTGACGGTCTCACGAATAGCAACATTTGTACTAGCTGTAAGTGCGTCTGATTTACTAGCTACACGTCTGTCTTGCTCCCACATCGTGAAATGACTTTCCCAATTTTAATTAAATTAGAATAAACCTCAATTAAGTTCCTGGGCACATCAGACTTATTTTCAAATAACTAAAGCCTTGGTTGTGTAGGTGAGCTAGTGGTATTTTTAAATATATGCCGTGAATTTTATTCGAGCTGAGAACATCGTTTCAAATTACAGGCCATATTATAAAGAATCGTTATTCAGTATAACATTACACACAAATAAGTTAACTGAAGACTATTAGCATCAGGAGATATGTTCGTTACTAAGTGTAGATTTTTCAGTTTTTTCTAAAATGAGTGAATTTCATTATGAATTGGACATCTAGATCACCTGTATGTATTAGAGCTCACTCTCTTGTCGCTATCGTATCTTTAACAGTAATCGCAAAATGAGTAGGTATTTGGAAGAAAAGTAATGAAAAATTCGGAATGAGAGTAATGGTGCTTCATCTAAAATTATTTGATTGAATCTTCATAATGTGGACCTCAGATTTTGTATATGAACGTAGGAGAATACACTAGAGAAGCAATGAGCAAGTTATACTTTACACAGCTTTTGAGTGAGCACATACGGTTACTGTTCATATATTTCAGGGAGTGACTGTAGATGACAATATGAAACTTCTTACCAACTCAGGCCTAAGATGGACCATAACTTTCCAAACTTCACAAATACTCGATATAATTGTACGAACTTATTGGACGTTCAGTACATGTATGTTTTCGAATGAAATAAATCGTTTAGTGATAATAGGGGAGATTTTTTTTTTACAATGAATAAGAGCTGAGGTATAAACCTATAAAAGCTCAGACAATAATTACAAAAGAAGTACATTTTAAAAATAAGCTTAATCCTAGTATATTCAAAACTTAAGATGGCTCCTAAATAAATAAAACAAAACAAAAAGTCACTGCCGAGTACACCATGAATCGTATCTCGACATGAACGCGTTCACAGAAGGGGCGCTTCTAACAACATGATACACAACTTAACGTGGATATCCAATTCAAACTGAGAACTGTGAAATCAGTGCCATAATAGTCGGGAATAGTATTGTGATGTATGAACTATAAAATGTAATAGAATGTTACCTTTATTTGTTTAGAATGTGAAATACGCTTTATGTTGTTATCATATGTCATATGTGTTTTTTCGGTAACTTCTAAGAATTCATTCTGTATTAGTTCGTCAACGAATAAAGAGATGGGAAACATATGTCGTTATTTATCGAAGACATTACAGTGGCGACGAGGATAACGTTGTCGATAGTTTGAAAAATATGTGTTTTATGAATGTTAACTGAAATATTCTTTACTGAAGCAGTGTTTTAAAATGGCAGGTATAGGTCATTTACGAGAGTTTAATGTTAGTGTTTCGGACTGGACAATCTACAAAGTGCAGCTAACGAACTACTTCGCAGCGAACAACATAACCGATCCCGGAATAAAAAGGGCCATTTTTCTAAACTGCTGCAGCGAAAGCAGTTTTCAGCTTTTGAACAGTTTGTGTATACCGGATACCCCACAAAATAAAGAATTCAATGATTTACTGAAGTATTTCGATGTATACTTCGCTCCAGCGAAATTAGTTTTTCCTGAACGACAAAAATTCTACAATTGTTCGAAAGCCAAAGAGGAATCAGTTCAAGAATGGGCTGCTCGTGTAAGACAACTAGCTTCCAGATGCAATTTCAAAACGACCGAGTTATCTACAATTTTGAGAGATAAATTCATAATGGGGTTTGAAAAAGGTTCTATATTGGACAGGCTGTTCGAAGAAGATGAAACAAAACTCACTTTTGAAATGGCAATTGAAGTAGCATGCAGAAAAGAGGCTACAAGCAAGACTGAAATGGAGTATGGAAATGTGAAGAAGGAGGAGATGGAGATGTACTATTCGAAGACGAAAGTTGGATCTGAATTTCCTCAGAAAAATTCGAAGCATGGTAATGAAAGTGAACCTTTCGAGAGGAAACGGACGACAGAATGTGTTGTGTGCGGTAAAGTTCACTATGGTTTATGCAGGTATCGAAATTTCATTTGCAATCTATGTGGAATTAAAGGTCATTTAGCAAAAAAATGTTCAAAAGTAAATACAGCTAAGAATCATTTTTTGAATCTGGAGGAAAATACACCGCAATCACATGATCGATCAAAGAATTTTGACATTGATAACGACCTGGAAAATCAACTTTTTCACTTGAACATTTCGAATGTAGATCCTATTTTTATTGATGTTTTTGTTAATAATATTCCTGTGAAGTTTGAGTTAGATACCGGTGCCGGTGCGTCTGTCATTTCTGAGAGATTTAGAGGGGATTTTTTTTCAGGCCTACCGTTACTTTCATGTACCGAAATATTTCAAACTTATGACGGCAAGAAAATTCATCCTTTGGGGAAAATCGATGTTTGTATTGGATACAGGGGGTAGGTTGGAAAATTTGTTTCTGTATATTATAGAAAATGGAGGACCACCCCTTTTAGGTCGAGATTTTCTCAACAAATTTTCTTTAAGCATAAATAAGATGGAAATTTCAGATAACCGGATATATATCGAAAATTTTCATAGAGAATTTCCGAATGTTTTTACAGATAAACTGGGATTATTTAAAAAAGGAAAAATTCATTTGAAACTTAAAGAAGGTTCTATACCGAAATTTTTTAAACCTAGACCAATAGCTTTTGCCCTGAAAGAAAAAGTGGAAAATGAGATCGATAGATTAGTTAGGGAAAATATACTAACACCTGTCGATTATAGCGATTATGGTACCCCCATTGTGCCCGTGTTGAAAAGTAACGGTTCTGTTAGAATATGTGGAGACTATAGCGTAACTTTAAATCCAAATTTAGAGATTGATAAATTTCCTTTACCCAAAATAGAAGAGCTGTTCACAAAATTGCAGGGTGGTACTATTTTCACTAAAATAGATTTGTCTAGAGCATTTCAGCAGGTCGAATTAGACGATGAAAGTAAAAAACTCACTACCATCAGTACTCATAAGGGTTTGTTTTTTTATAACAGATTACCGTTTGGCATTCATTCCGGTCCTTCAAAATTTCAAAAAATTATGGAAAAAGTGCTTTTAGGATTTGAGGGCGTTACATGTTTTCAAGACGATGTATTAATTTCCAGTAAAGATATTGAAGAACACATCGACAAAGTTCGAGGTGTTCTCAATAAAATGTCCGAGTGTGGTTTAACAGTTGAGAAAAGTAAATGTGATTTTTTCAAACCTAGTGTCGAATATGTTGGATACATTATAGATAGAAACGGTTTGCACAAAAGTAAAGAAAAAATTAATGCCATTCTGAAAGTGCCATATCCTCAAAATGTGACGCAATTGAAGTCCTTTTTAGGAATGGTCAATTATTATAACCGTTTCATACCAAATGCTTCATCATTACTCAAGCCACTTTATAAATTATTACAGAAGAATAGTTCATGGAAGTTTGATACTGACTGTTTACATAGTTTTGAGACTGTAAAAAGAGTTCTTGGTTCAGACACCATTCTAGTTCACTTCAATAGTCAACAACCTGTACATTTATTTGTTGATGCTTCTCAATATGGTTTGGGAGCAGTCATAATGCATGTCATTGAAGGTAGTTTTAGACCGATAGCATACGCTTCTAGGACTCTATCACAAAGTGAGTTGAAATATTCCCAGATTGAAAAGGAAGCTGCTGCAATCATTTTTGGTGTAAAAAAAATTTATTCAGTACCTTTATTGTAAAAAATTCATATTACATACTGATCACAAACCTTTGGTAACCATTTTTGGTCCCAAAAAGGGAATACCAGTTTATGCAGCAAATCGACTTCAACGCTGGGCGCTCATATTATCAAATTTTCAATATGAAATTAAATTCACGAAGTCCAAAGAAAATTTAGCAGATTGCCTTTCACGATTGCCAGTTGAAAAGGAAGATGATAGCGATAAAAATAATATTTTATTAATGAGTTTCCTCCAAAACAATAGGGAGATACCCATCGATTTTGATTTAATATCGAAGCACACGTTAAATGATGCGCTTTTACGTAAGGTAATTTTTTTTACAAAGAACGGCTGGCCAAACAAAATATCATCGGATTTGAAATTTTTTTATTTTAATAGAAACTATTTGAACATTGTTAACGATTGTTTAATGCACGGAAATAGAGTTGTAGTCCCAGAAAAATTACAAGGAATGGTATTGAAAGTGTTGCATAAGTCTCACATGGGGATGGTAAAAACGAAGGGTATTGCACGTTCGTATGTTTGGTGGCCAGGATTGAATAATGATATACAAAATTCGGTAAAATCATGTGATGCATGTTTGAAATATAGAAATGCGCCACCAAAGGCAACCCTTGAAGTATGGAAATGTCCAAACGGCCCATGGGAACGTGTCCATGTCGATTATTTGGGTCCATTTCAGGGGAAAAACATATTTGTTTTGGTAGATTCATATTCGAAATGGATCGAATCCTTTATAGTTGGAAATCCAAGCAGTCACATAACTATAAAACTTTTACGAAGCATATTTGCCAGATTTGGTTTTCCTCTAACATTGGTATCAGATAATGCAACCTATTTTTCATCTCGGGAGTTCACAGAATACTTGAATCGAAATGGAATTAAATTGAAACAGGGACCTCCGTATCATCCTGCAACTAATGGGCAGGCTGAAAACTCAGTTAGAAGTATTAAGATGTCACTATTGAAAGCTCTAGAAGGTAAAATGGGAGACAGCAATTTGAGTTCTTTTTTAGAAAATTTTCTGTTCGATTATAGATGTTTTCCGCATTGTACCACTGGTAAGTCTCCTGCTGAACTTTTATTTGGTAGAAGATTGCGGCATTCGCTTGATTTACTCTTACCTCCCACTAATGAAAATAAGAAGGTAGATGTCGAAATTATTAAAAATATTGAACGAAAGCAAAATTTATATAAAGAATATTATAAGGGCACTAGAAATAGGGAATACAGTATAAATGAAATAGTTCTTGTGAGAGATTTTCGTGGACTTAAGTCAAAATGGATCAAGGGAATAATTAAGGAGAAAATAGGACCGCGAACTTATTTAATTTACATACCAGAACTGAGCAAATATTGGCACCGGCATCTAAATCAAATATTAGATTTTGGTAATGTCTGTATGGAAGAAAATATAAAAGAAAATGTTTCAGATAAAAGTAGCATAGAGGATCTAAGATTGGATGAGTTTTTCAAATCTCCTGATTCAAAGGAACAGGAAAAGGGTATTAATGTTAAATCTAAAAGAATCAGGAGAAAACCAGATAGATTTTGTTTTTGAGTTTTTTTTATAATCTATGGTTTTTTGGGTTTCGTGGATTTTCGCTGTGTTGAAAATTTTGGGGGGAAGATATGTGATGTATGAACTATAAAATGTAATAGAATGTTACCTTTATTTGTTTAGAATGTGAAATACGCTTTATGTTGTTATCATATGTCATATGTGTTTTTTCGGTAACTTCTAAGAATTCATTCTGTATTAGTTCGTCAACGAATAAAGAGATGGGAAACATATGTCGTTATTTATCGAAGACATTACAAGTATACTTATCTGACAACGCTGTAAGGGAATCGAACGCATATTATGTGAGTCCGTAATATAACCTTCTTATACAAAAATTGTATATTTGAAGCCACAATGGTAGGAATTTATAATGAAGCCATAATATACGCTAGACATCAAAAATTTGTATATTTATTTTCTCATCGTACGGTATTCATCGTGAAGAGGGTGCTTAATTTGTCGTGTCTGTTGAATATACACGAATCAGAACTGACATAGGTCTTCCCGTTCTATGTGACGCCACAATGGCTGGTATATGGTTTGAAGTCATAATGTTCGGAGATGTAAATATATATATATATATATATATATATATATATGAATCTTCATGGAATATTACAAACGTTACAAAACCCTTTTTGAACGATAATTGTGTGTAGGCACTACCACTACCTCGATTTTGCTTTTGTTCCGAACTCATCAATAATTGATGAGTTTGCTATTTTCCAGTAAACTGTTAAAGAACTACAAACTTTCTATATAGATTATATTTTCGAGGAATCGCAGTTATCATCAAGTTAATCATAGTTGGATTCAAGTTAAAAAATAACACTTTCATTCGCTTAATAATTTGATCTTATTTATTAAACTGAGTAAACAATGGAATCAATGATTTGTAATTTATTTATATGATTGATACAATGAAATGAAAGAGCAGGCAACAAATTAAACGTTTTTATTTGTGAAAAATGGACATGCTATACTATATCGTCTATCGACTGAGAGTCGAGTGACTTTTTAAATAATTGAAATGTTCGATGAAACAGAAAAAGAGGTCCATTATGATTTTGATCTTATAGGAAAGAGATCAAATATATATTTTCAATAAATGGAAAAACAATATATGATATTCGAGCAGATATGTGAAAAGGGCGTAGACAAGTTGTCAAAAATCATATATGATAATCAAATATTAGTCAGCAGAGGTGAGAGTAGCTTATTCCACTGGAGGATCGAATCACTTCTCCTCATATTTTCGTTTCCATGAAGCTGCCAGTGGTGACAGAGATGTCTGGAACTTTGAATCTTTCTAGTTCAACTTAATACTTCTTGCTTTTCATTGAACCAAATACATTGCATTTCAAACATTTCAGAGCCATTGTAGGTTGAGGAAGTTATGTGGCTACTTCGAACCATATTTTCGCCCTTTCTAGATATTTCCTTGAAATTTATCAAAATATCTGACAGAAATACCAATGACATTATTTCTTTACAGGAATAAAACTACTCCTTTATAAATAAAAAATTAACTATTTTCTGGCCTCTACCCATTCTTAACTCCTGCAATTTCGTTCCCTGAATTTACCGATAAGAATATCAAATTTCGATTTTACTGAGATTTGACTTTTTCTTATGGATGTAAACATTACGTCACGACGTTTTCAGTCAAAATATTCATATTTTTGTTTTGTGGTCTTGGATTGAGGTTATTTGTGTTCTGTGATTAGCAGTTTCAGTTTGGCGTTCCAAACTTCCAAAATGGTCGTCACGTCACGGTGGTGACATGACTTATGGAGCTCCATGAGTTGAAAGAGTCTTATTGAAAAATTATTGAATTGTGTGTGGAGTTGAAAATATGTTATTGTTTGAGTATTATGTGATAAATAGTTTGTGATGCAGCCGAGCACATGATAAAAGATAAGACAGGCAGACAAGAGCATGACTGTAGGAGCGTGAATATCAAATCAGCGTTGGTAGGTACTCTTATATATTTGGAATGCTTGAAAAAGGTTTTCGTAATATGCCAATCACTTGTCAGTGCTTTATCTTTGGTTATGTGTATTCACGTTTTTTCAGGTCAAAGAATTGAGGACTTTACAGTGAGGAAGTGATAGAAAGGACATTTCCTATATTTTAGTTGGGTTGGGAAAAAGGCAAAAACTAACTTTTCATCCCTAATAAAATTGTGCAATGTTCTCAAAGGTATAATATAAATAATTTCAGTGATCATAAAACCCATTTTATGTTTTATTAATATTTTCAGAGGTTCTTAAACAGAATGAAAATACTAAATTTGTTACTGAAAAATGGCTCCACGTTGTGCAGATAGCTTAACCAAAATTTTGCTTTCAATCCAAACGTAAAAACTACAAGAGCATGATTGGAGGAGCTTCTCAGGTGTAGTAAGTCTCACCCAAGCTGTATATCGTAATTTTGTTCCTGCAAGCAAAAATGCTGTACAGGTCGAAAATATTAGTGGCATCAATACGGATTTAGGCCCTAAAAATCAAAAAGAGGGATCGTCTTCGAGAAGGAAGGTTGCCTCGATATAAATTGCCAACACTGCCTACTAAAATTCAAAGTAAGTTTATAAATATTAAATAATCAGAACAGATTCCACTATTACTATAGCAGTAGACAGCTTCTTATCTTGAAAATCTTAGAATCACTGGTTTTTTTCAGGGCCAAAATCAAAGAATTCCAAGAAAAAAGGCGAGGAAGACCAAAAGCTACCTGGATGAGCGGCATACAGAAGACGATGTCTGAGAGACCGGGAGAATGGGTGTTGATAGAAGGGGCTGGAGACTGGGAATTGGAAGGCCTGGGATGTTATAAACACGGATATCTATATCAGCACCCCAAAGGTAAAGTGTGTCAAGTCACAATATCAAAATTAGACAAATGAGAGATTGTTCAGTTCGATAATTGTTTCAAAGAATGTGTACTGCCATTACTTGGCGTCTTCATAAACCTAGGGAGTCAAAAATGTGTTCCACTAGTCACAATATCAAAATTAGACAAATGAGAGATTTTTCAGTTCGATAATTGTTTCAAAGAATGTGTACTGCCATTACTTGGCGTCTTCATAAACCTAGGGAGTCAAAAATGTGTTCCACTAGCTAGAATTTACTAATGTGAATCCAATATTCTAGATAGGTCGTGTCTGAAAAAATGTGACTTAACACACTTTACCTCTGAGGTGCTGATATATAGATATAAGGTCGGTTTTACAAAACTTTGTTAGTTCCATTTAATTAACTGGAGCCACCACGATTCGTAGAAATTTCAAAACGAGTAATTCGATTTGTGAAACAGACCCATAATCTGATGAGTCGATTTCAAATGGCTGTTTTGGTTGGTTAACGGTTGACCGCTCGGTTCATAAATGACAACGTCAAACGAACTGCGCTTTCGAATTCTGTTCAAATTTTGGAGAAACATCTGATTTGAGACGTCACCAGAATGTCATTCGAATGCGGTTGGTCCAAAACTGACGGACCAATCTATGAACCAACCAAGAACCAGTCAATCGAAATCGCCTCTAGTTCACAAACCAAATAATTGGAGTTCACAGTTCAATATTTATATCATTTAAAATATTACCTCATTGTGTTTTCCCTATTTTTTAGTTTAATTCATCAAATGTTAATTTTTACTTATTCTTAGTTCATATGCCTTGTATTGTTTTGTAAAATACCTAGTTGATTTATATTTTTACTTTATGTTCATTTTTATAATTTAATGTGATAATTTTGTTAATTATTGTTATTGTACAAAATATTCTTAAAACTGTAATAAATTTTTTTGAAACAATCTAATCAATGCATTATTATTTAGTACCGCTACAAAAATTTACATATATTTAAATATATACAAAGATATTACCAGCATATGGCATGGACAAATCAGGAGATAAAAAGATATTGCCAGCATATATGTAAGGGAGATATTCATAGATGAATCTGTATGACATATGCCATGGATATATTTTTGAAGATTATGGGATATTCCTGGCAGATGTTTCATGGTGACCTTCGATATTCCTGCTATCTGCCAGGCTTATGCCCTGGGAGATTTGGAATATGTTTGGAATATCTCAATATGCCAGCGGTATATTCATTGAATATGCATGGAATATTTCTGTGCCGTCTGGGCAGTACTGACGTTCGTTGATGAAATAACCTCGTTTTTGGCAAAGTTTTCGTCATTTTTCACATCAGCTGTTCTGATAACTACATTTTGTATTATATTCAATTCTTGTGATTCTGGATAGAAGCCGTCATTTTCATTGTCATTGAATTCTGGAAAATCAATGAAAATAGTTCACATCCCCCAATGTTGAAGGAAGTTGGCAAATTTTCAAACCAGTTGGAAGATTTTCAAGGTAGTTAGAAAATTTTCAAGGGAGTTGGAAAATTTTCAAGAGAGTCGGAAAAATTTCAAAGCAGTTCGAAAAAAATTCAAAAGGGTTGGAAAAATTCCAAAGTAGTTGGCAAAATTTCAAAGCATTGGGAAAAAATTCCAAAACAGTTGGAAAAAGTCCAAAGCAGTTGAAATACATAATGCCAAGAGGAATCTGAATTAGAAAAAACAAGTTTGCAATCAGTACTTGAGAATATATGTATAGCCGGCAACAAATGATATTCAACCCAATGTTTTTACCATCAAGTGTTAGAAGAAATGCGGCCTCAAGAAGTAGGTACCCAGTTGTAAATTTTTCAGTTACGTCGCATGAACTATGTCATAAAAAAACCATCTAGTATCATAAATTTAAACTGTTACTTTCAGATAAGCAGAATCATCATTAGGTTCTCTCTTCGTACATTGTGTTATCGTTTTGCGAAGAAACAATATGTGTACAAGGTATCCCAAATTGCTTGATTTTTGCTGGTTCAGGTACTTCTAGACTAGATAGGTTAAAACGTTGAAAGGAGGCCTGGGCTCGATTTCTGTGAAAATACTAGTAGTGAAAACCGTTTCACATCTTCATCTTCATTAGTATCAAAGATATAACAAAACTTTGAAATTTTTTCTTTTTAGAAGATGTGCCATAACTTCCTCATTTTCGAAAATATCTGAAAAAGATAAAAACTTGCAACAAGAACTTTTTCATCCGCAATTAAGACATTATTTCAAATTTTCTTCATCTTTGATTTATTTTTGATAAAAAATGAAAAAAATGGATTCTTATTTGTAAAAAAAAATGGTTTTTTTCCGGAGAAGAAAAAAATTGAATATAAATTCTTATTTTCGGTGGAAAAGCGCTTCTAGAAATTCAAATCGGTTTCAGATATTTTCGTAAATAGAAAAGTTATGGCACATTTTCGAAATCTACAATTTTTTGCAAAATGAAAAAAAAATACGATATCGTAAAACGGTTTTCACTAACGGTGTTTTCACGAAAATCGAGCCCAGGACACCTGGACCTATCTGGTCCAGAAGTACCTAAAACAGTGAAAATCAAGAAATTTGGGATACCTGTACATGAATTTGAATAATGAAATAAAAAGGATTCAAAGTGAAGTTTGAGTTATGTGGTGCCTTATAAAAAATTTTAAAAAAAATTTATGAACAGAAAATGCACGAAGGAAAACAAGTGTGAGAGAAATTTTCGGGTAGTGACCACAGAATATCGGAAGTCACAACAGCAATCTTTCAAAACACCATATATATCCTCAATTCCAAACACTAATTGCAATGAACGCTGCAAAATAATTCGAAATCTCCAACTCAAATTAGGAAATTTTGTTCAAATTTGTTTCTTCAATATGAGTGATTTCCCTACCAAATCAGGAATCTGTTTTTTTTTAAGAAGTATCTTGATTCATGACACACACTTTGACACAATTTTTCTGTATAAACTAGAGCTGCCTCTTTTTATTTCATGAAATCTGTAAGCAAAAATAATTCTTATTTTTTATCAAACGGAATATATTTTCTGAAAATATTGTTCCCATTATTCTGTGAAATAGACCCATGTTAAGGATGAGCAGTTTCAATATTTCGAACCTCATCAAAGTGGTAATTAATTAACTTTAATTTTTCATCTACCCAACATTCAATCAGGTATATTTCTTTATTTTATGGAATCTGCTTTTTTGTGACAAATATTTTGTTTTATGATGCTTGAAATTTTGAGATACACCAAGTAATGAAACTGAACTAAATTAAAAAATGAAACAAAAAGTGTCTCTCAAAGTTTCGAACATACTTCTAAGTAGTCCTCACAAAAAAAAACGAATCCATAAAATAAAGAATCAACGCTTATTTCTCATCACTTTGATTCACAATATTTAATTTACTCCTTCCACGGCATGAAAAGAATAGATTTTTCAGAAAAAATATTTTCTTGGATGAAAATGAGCCGTGCCTTCGCTCCCAGATTCCACGAAATGAAGAAAAGCTTCGCAACTGAAGGAACAAACAAGAAGTGTTTCTCAAAGTTTCAAGTAACATCAAGATATTCTTTATGGAAAAAACAAAATCCATAAAATCTACTTAATTGAATGTTCGGTAGATGGAAAAAAAGTTAATTACTCCTCACTCTATTGAAATTCATAATTTTGAATTTTTTTTAACGAAACAAATATTATACCAAAATATATATAACGAATTCCTATCAATTCAATGTCAGGTTGGAAAAATTTAGATGGATTTCCCTCCCCCAAAAATTTGGTTTCGGCCCGTCCCAGGCCATTCCTGAAAGGTGTTAAACGTTGCCTTGAACTCTTGCAGGAGAATAGGTTCTATGTGTTGACTGAAACATTCACAATGTACATTCTCAGTCAATGATGTTTTTTCGGGCTCTTCTATAGACGTAGCTTTCAGTATACATCGCTCGTACTTCACAGCATTCTCATCGAAGGGATAGAGTCCACAGCTGCGGAAGTTAGCTGCTATAGTTTTTGAAAAAATCTTTTCATTTAGAATACTAAAAAGGGCGGCAGGAATGTCCTTTTTTTTGCAGGCAGTTACCATCATGGTTATACAACTATTTTTTAGATAATTCTTTCCATTCCTGTTTCAGCGGAAAAATGTGTGGTGTTTGGTGGAAGACATACTAAAACAATTTCATTGTCACGACACAAATTACTGAGGTTCAGAGATAAATGGGAAGCATGTCCGTCCAAGAATATTATAACTGGGAGTTGTGTATCTCTGGATTCTAGAAATTTCAAGAATACATTTGCGAAGTATTCAGAAAATTGTTTGCTTTGCATCCAACCAGTGTCAGAGGTACCTGTGAGGGTGGATATTAATATGGCTTGTGCACAGATTTTAACAAAGTCTATTATATGGATATTTAAAACAGTTCACACTTTACAATAAATCAATACACGATCAAGGAATAGCAATACTCAACTACTAACTGTCTTTAGGACCCCTTTATCTATTCACAAGTACCTGACGAGAACTGGCGTCCATAGAAACTAGTACCTGAGCATGCTTTTCTTGCGCATGTGCACAAGGCCAAACATAATACATTAGTTGTCATCAGGTTGTTTTATAGAAGTGGACTGGTCCCAAATTTACTTTGGCCAGCAGTTCTTACTTCAACACCCCCTCCCAAACTGAGGACCTGACAACTAATCATACATAACATACATAAACAGAAAAGTTCCAACCAACTGACTTAAATGGAGTGAGAAAATATATAAAGTGTACAATAATAAATAATATTTTGGTTGAAGTTATATAAATCAAGCCTCAAACCTACAACAGAATTGTCAGTGGAACCGTATAGAGCTGTTTCTGACAGATAATGGAATAGGGTTCCTTATAGCGAACCAACTGTCCTTGATATTTTGTGTATGGTATCAATACATTGTATCCAGGGACCGGAGACCCTTCCCACAAATGATATTATACCATCATATCAACTGAAACTTATAACTGATCAGCAGATACATATGACATAGCATACATATCACATATCTGACCAACATATACATACAACAGATCAACATGACGTACATAGAATGTTTCATCATATTGTACTAACTTGATTAATTCTTTACACACACTACATGTGGTCAGAATTTTGTTTTCGCATCTATCATTTCCAGGGACCGGAGACCCTTCCAATATAACTCCAACAAATACACAACATATTCAAGTATCATCAAATTATGTTTCCAGGAACTAAGAACCTTTCCACAATATACCGATGAATACTCAACAGACATGATATTATCAAAGTACTTAGGGGATCGAAGATCCCTTTATGATACTGAGATAAACAACAGAATTTACTTCCAAAGTATGTTTGAGATCAAAGATCCTTAACAATACTATTCAGATAGAGTGCCTATAGGTAATTACTGAAAAAAAAAAATAAACATCATCATCATCATAAAGCTGAATGAATAAATGTTTGATCAAACACAGAATGTTTTGAGTTTAGTCGTAGACTTTTCTCATTTTCTTTCCATATGATTTAACCATTATTTTTTTTTTTAAACTGAAAATCAAACCTCATAGAATACAAGGTGTTCTCGAAACTTACTGAGCTTCGCTGCACTCAGCGGTTTTGTGAGAATGTCAGCAATCTGATCATTGGTATTGATTTTCACAATATTCATTTTCTTGTTCCTTACATGTTCACGTATCAATAAATATTTACGCTCAATATACTTCAGGCGACTTTTACTTGTGCTAGCTAGACAGTTTTGTCTTGCTGCTTCATTGTCTTCATATATATTAACAGGAAATGCTCTGAGACCAACAGTTTCTTCTAATAATTGTGCTAAAAATAGAATTTCATTAGTAGCATGAGTAAGTGCAATGAATTCAGCTTCTGCTGAAATTTGTGTCAATGTCGATTGGAGTTTCGAGCACCATAAAACAGGATTACCAAATGCATAAATCACAAAACCTGTAGTTGACTTTTGACTGTTCTTATCACCTGCAAAATCCGCATCACAATAACATGATAAAATTGGAGAGCCTACAGTATATTTTAGACCCAACTGACTTGTACCTTTCAAATATCTGAAAACTTTTTTTACTAATGTCCAATGATACTGTTGTGGATTAGCTTGGAATCGAGCCAGGTAACCTACAGCAAAAGATATATCAGGTCTTGTAAATAAACATAAATACAACAGAGAGCCTATGCATGGGCGCCCGCAGGGGGGGGCCAGGGGGGGCCGTGGCCCCCCCCTGAGATTTTGATCTTTTATCGAATTGATAACTCCCTGAGGCGTGTTGGGCACTTTTTGGGTGAAAAAAATCATGGAAAGTTTTCGAAGACGATGAATTTCATGTTTTTGTTTACCTAAAACGAAGTAATAAATTCATAAACTACCCCATGCTTATCCGCATTCTCTTCAATCGCTACCAGATGTTCGTTTTATGACCGGTTTTTTTAGGCGGCTTCTTTGATGGGGGATTCTTCCTGCGACTAGTGGGAAACTCTCATATTTCAATAATAAATTATTGTCCATTCTCCAATCAGAATATTTTTTTCCGAGAAGGCGGAAATATAGAATCTTCGTTCTTATTTATATATTTAGTGTCTTTTACTCCAAATTTTGTTATCGAGGGTAACTTCTTTGATTATTTACGTAGATGATACGTAATAATCAATTTGAACTTCCTTGATCCCTGATCATAAACACTCCTTTGTAAACCAAAAGTACTTCAAAAGTGATGACCAAATAGTTCGACGATACAGTTTACAAGTTGCTCAGATTTCACTTCTATCGGCAGTCCCAGAAGACTATTTTTTTCTTGTTTCTTGAGAGTCATTTTACTTATGTTTCTATATATATTTCATATATTTTTATAATTTGATGAATTTACCTTTGGAAAATATGGATATTCTAATATTTTTCCAAAGGAGATCGAATGCCGATGACGATCGCTATAAGACACCAAAAAAAAAACTTCATACATCAATGCAGACTCATTCCTCGTGTACTGATAAAGAAACAATCTAAGAAAAATATAGAAATTAACTTCCTATTGAATTTCTTGAGACTAACAGAAGGCTGGTTTTTAGTTCAGAATAAAATATGCGTGGTATTACGATTCCGGTATTTTATTTTCAGAATTATTATTATTATTTTTGTGTGAGTAATATATTTATATTGTGTTATTTCGAATAATCTCTGAGTGTCTAATTTTGAATTTATGGTTTGTTTCATTTAATTTATATTTCATATTTCATTATTATTCATGTATGGTTTTTATGAATATCATTTTATCGAGCGTATAAGTATATTTGTTTTTATTTCGTTATTACTGGTTGATGTATCTGTAGTTATTAGCAATCATACAATTTATTTAATTCCTTTCTTCATATTATTTATATTTCATTTTCCTGTTAATATTCTTTCATGGATTGTGATTTGTTTAGAAAACAGTTACCGTATTATCTTATACATATTGCCTTATATTGTTGATGTTAAAAAAATGTTGAGGTGGAAAACTTAATCATTTTTTACAAATTCTGCGGGCGCTCATGCATGAATATAAAAAACGAAATAGAAAGAAATGGAATACTGATGTCGCATGCGCCTTATCGTTTTTCGACGATTTTTTTTGCCCCCCCTGAGAGAAAATTCTGCGGGCGCCCATGAGCCTATGGCTTTCTTGTACGGAAAATCTGCTTTATTAGTAACTTCTGGAACTTTATAATTTCCTTGAGGAACTAATGGAGTATCAACTGAATCTTAGTTTTCCATTCGAAATTCCTTTAACATTTCCTTCACAAACTGGGTTTGATGAAGAAACAACTGATTTTCTGATCTAGTGGTTTCCAAACCAAGGAACTTAGTTGGAAAGCCAAACTGTTTGACATTAAAACTTGACTTCAACAAATTCACATTTTCTAGAATAAGTTTTTCACAACTACCCGTAATTAATAGATCGTCAACATATACTAAAATCAAAATGATCTTACCATCTTCTTCTTTCTTATATAAACATGGGTCATGTAAATTTGATTCAAAATTAGAATCCTTCAGAAATTCATCAAGTGTCATAAATCAACATTTTGGTGCTATAGATAATCCATAGAGAGCTTTTCGTAACTTCAATATTACCTTTGTTTTGTCAAGATTGATTCCTTCAGGTACACTCACATATTTTGGTCTATCAATTTCTCCATGCAGAAATGCTGTTTTGATATTGTGACGGCGTTTTTCTCCTGGTTGCGACTTACACCTACCTTTCCAAGCTTACTCGGGCGCCAATTGCGATGGGTTTTATAAGGTCGCAATTCCTTACGTCGCTCACAGTTGTCCACCTGGGTAGCTTTTCTACAGTTGGAGACAAGGTTCGATTCAATCTGGGGTGGTAGCGATTGATATGATTTTATTTCTTCCACTGAAGAGGAGCGACTTTGAGCTATATAAATAAAACTCACTTCGACGAGACACAATATATTACTAAATACAAATACTTTAATGCCACACGTAATGCTGTAATTTATTGACGATGCTACAATGAAACGAATGAGGTGAAAAGCAGCAAAATTAACAATATAAACCTACAAGTTACAAAGGAAATTCAACAGAAATGACGGACGGAATAAAATGAAGCGAGGTGAGCGGGCGGCGTATGTTAAAATGCGTGGTGTGAAAACAGTTTAATAAGAGAGCGACAGCCAGTAACCTTATTATCTTGATTACCAGTGAAAAGCATACAATGTAGCGGGTGAAAGGCGGTACACGCTGTCTACCTGTCAACAAGTTATCCTGTCCTGCGCGCGCACGCGATCTACTGTCCCCTCCCCCTTGACTCGAAGAGTCCTGTCCAATATCCCCCAGACAGGCGTTAAGAAAACCAGGACAAAAATTCTTATATTTTGCAGATCGGCTTTTTTTCCATACAGTTTTTCATATGGAGTCAGAAAATCTACTGATGAATGAGGCGTACGATTGTATAGATAGCAAGCGGTCAAAAATGCAAAACCCCAGAAAGTAATTGGAAAGCCTGATTCAAATAACAAGGCTCTAGCTCTTTCTTGGAGTGTTCTATTAAACCTTTCAGCAGTTCCATTATGTTCGTGTTGATAAGGTTCTGCTAACTGAATTTGAATACCAAACTGATCGAGAACTTGTTGACACGATTCGCTGATGAACTCTGTTCCATTGTCACAACGTAACTCACTGAATTGGCCAGGATTAGGAAATAATGACTGAAGAACGTTCAATGCTTTCTTTAGAAATTTGAAAGTTTCAGATTTTTGTTTCAACAGGAAAATTTGTGCATATCTTGAATAATCATCAAGAACAACTAAAATATACTTTTTCTTAGTGAAATGTGTTGGCGGATTGATAACTAACAGATCTGAATGAAGAATTTCACAAGCTCTGGTGGCTCGATCTCATTCTTTTGCACATGTGTTTTTGGTCATTTTTGCTTTCGAACAAATTGTACAATTACCAGTACTTAGATTATATGTGAGTTTTTTAACTCCTTGAACAACATTAGGTAATTTTCCTAAATAAGAGGATGATATATGACCCATTCTACGATGCCACATACTACCTTCTTGAGCCAACTGTTTCAATTGATTACGAGTTAATCTTTTACGTAATTTTCGTGCTTCCTTCCTAGTAATACTAACTATTTTATTGGTTTTGATAACTTAGAGTTTCATTTCACACAAAGAATTTTCTTTCATATCAAACTTTTTTTTTATTAACTTCTTCTTATTTACATTTACTTCTTCACATATTTCATTTGTAGCCTTGTAGATAAAATAAACCCATTATTAGCATTTAGCACAAGACTTGTCCCAAACTGAACATTAAATGCACGGACACTGAGAATATTATCCCTTACTACTGGGACATACTGAACATTAGCTAGATGTACAATGTGCGAACTTTTTCCAAACTGTACAAGTAATGGAAGAGTTCCCTGACCCATTGACATAATGCACTCAGTTTCCGATGCCAGCACAACAGATATGGGCTCTTTATAAGCCTGATAGTTAAACAGAATTTTTTGTACATTCACTACATGGTGAGATGCACCAGAATCAACCAGAAATGTTGCAAACATACCAAAATTGCTCCAATCAAACAGTGACTTACTAGATTTATTTTCTTTCATTCTTCTGCAGTCCTTTTTTTCATGACCCTTCTTATGGCAGAAATAACAGAATCTCTCTGAGTTTGTGCATGTGTTAGCCTTATGGAACAGCAAACCACACTTTCTGCAACTTGAATCACGCTTCTCAGCTGGTGTCATTTGCTTGATTCTTTTTAATTGGTCCACTGTGTATGGGCTGTTTTCTGCTCTTTTATCCTTAAAATAAGGAGTTCGCTTTGAAGGGAATTTTTCTTTATTGGAATTGGCCTCCTTGAGTGATCTATCTGATCTACTCTCTAAACAGAAATCACATATATTATTATCATCATTCTTTCCACATTTAATGCAGAGTACTGAAATGAAATGAGGATTAGTAACTATACATTCTCCAATTGGATAGTCAATACAAGATGAACATACGGTGTGTACTTCATTGATCTCAGTGTTGAGATTTTTACCTGGTATATCAAAACATTCAAAACAAATATCAGAACAATCATTAAAATCATTTTCATACATACTGTTTTCGACCTCTCTGTAATATTGACTATTTGCCACCTCTAAAAAGGCATTTTTCACAAACTCATACGTCCTAGTTTCTTCCGATAGGGTCGCCATCGTTGTAAAGAACGCCATGAACCCTCTTGCATCCTTGACCTTGTGTAGAAAATAGCCCACCACTATTTTTGGTTCCAGAGGGCATCCTAGCTCCTTGAAGTCCTGCACCTCCTTCTCGAATTGGGAGACGAAATTTACCGGGTTCATTTTTGGGTAGAACACCGTTTTCCCGAAGTTGTCCAAAACTTCCACCATCTTCTGCACATCGTTTTTCCCAAACATCTGTACTAGTTTTTGGAAAGCTTTCGCTGCCGAATCTTGATTTTCTATCACGATTCTAGGGGCATGCTGCAGTGACGCCTCTAGATATTGCAGCACTTGAGCGTTATACATATTTTTCTCTTCGATAGTCATTGTACATTCTGGTCCGCCTAAATCAAAATGTAAGAATTGCGAACGTCCTAGAGCTCGCATGTCTCATTCCACTCTTTGCTTCCAGGAGCGGAAATTCGAGTGTCCTTTTAGTTTATCACCACTTTCAAAATGTGGTATTATGAAAGCTGGTAGATTTACTTTCTAGGGGTAGATCTGATATCACACTCGTTGATAGAAATAGGATGTTTCCAATTTTTTCTGCCAACATTTGCACGAAACTTGGGTTTGTTAACATGGCGAAAATATGTTGTGGAACATCCATTGCCGACTCACTAAGGTTGGATTGATCCATTTCTTCGTTGTTGGAATTAATTGACATCGTTTTTGGTAAAAGCACGTGGTCTTCTTGTAGCATGTGGTCTTTCTGTAACACGTGGTCGACGAAACGGTTATTGAAATACACTTATAATGTCTTCACAAGCTCTGTTACCATTTGAGGGTGGATATTAATATGGCTTGTGCACAGATTTTAACAAAGTCTATTATATGGATCTTTAAAACAGTTCACACTTTACAATAAATCAATACACGATCAAGGAATAGCAATACTCAACTACTGTCTCTAGGACCCCTTTATCTATTCACATTCCTGACAGAATTGGCGTCCATAGAAACTAGTACCTGAGCATGCTTTTGTTGCGCATGCGCACAAGGCCGAACATAATACATTAGTTGTCATCAGGTTGTTTTATAGAAGTGGACTGGTCCCAAATTTACTTTGGCCAGCAGTTCTTACTTCAACAGTACCAATGCTCCAGCTCAGCGGCGCAACTTTAACATATTCTTTGGGTAGTCTTTTGTATTTAAAATTTGTAAGGGGTGGGGTGAATTCTCCCGCAGCATTCACAGTTATCAAGGTTTTGACGTTTTATTTATCGGATTTTTCGACATTACAAACGTGCTCTCCTCGTGGACCGAGTACACGCAAACCCTTTGGAGCTAAGAAAAAAGGAGTTTCGTCCATATTAAATATCCTTTCGGGATGGTCTAGCATTTCCATATTTGGCCCTAGCAAATCACGGGTCTGTCGGAACAATAGACGTATTCGCTCTTCGGAAACAGAAGCTGCTGCTTTATTAATGAATTTGGCTTGTTTCTTACTCAACTCAGGATGGCGTTTCATGAAACTATCAAACCATTTTATTCCTGGTTTTTTGTTTATTATTTTGCTTTCAAGGCCACATTCTTCAATAGGTTCTTGTGTTGAGAATATCAGTCCTTCTGGTTCAATAGAAAACCTCGTTATGCTCAATCAAGAATTCATTTGACTAATTTTCGCTCGACATTTGTTCCCAATGCACACTCAGGACCAACATGTCTGCAGTTATCGGCAGTTGTTCCAGAGAGTCTATTTCTCACGGATGTCCTCGGGACATTAAACTGCCTGCAGGCAGTCGCAACCGCCATTCCTCCATGTCTTATGGATCTCAGGGCATTCTCCATATCAGTTTCTGAGTACTGAAATAACATTTTTGATGAAATGGTTCCTGAAAAACGGAAAATCAAACTGTGTGTTCCATCTTTGTCGGTTCTATAAAATGAATGATTATCTATCCTTTACTAACTGGTGGCCACAACTGGGATTTCATGCTCCGTTTCTGGCCATCAAGTGACTTCAAATAGCGAATCGTATATTTTTGTAACCCGGTTGCGGTCAGCATAATATTACTCAGTTAGCATGAGAAATTGTCCATATTATGAATAAAATATAGGAGAATATGATGTACATAATAATCTGTAATTGTTTTCACAAGGACAGCATAAGTATAACTAAAAAATATGAATGTAAACTCACCCTGTGTTCCTAAGTCTCACTTCTAAGCGTCGACCTGATACAGCGTCTCTTCCAGAACTAAACAAATGAAGCAACGAATTTCGCTATCTCACATGACAAACGGGCTTGCCAATTGGTCAATATAGATTCAAAGAGGGCATTGAAAGCAAATTTGATTGGTTATTTTTTAATTATTTCGACCTGCAGAATACACACCTAAAGTTTGGGCCGTTCCTCGTTCCTCCCGACTCTCCCTGTATACAGTGTCATAGATATTTACTTCATTGCTTCAAAAGTTCATTATATTTCCTTCAAACTCTTTCTATTAGACATGAAACCGAATTGCTGTCATGATGTTTGAGTGCCACAAGCATAGTATGGCAACTTGAGTGAACTTGTCGATGATGATTTGAAAATACAAGGTGTGTTCAGAAAATCCTTTCCGCATTCCATTCATGAGCTATTTCTTCCCCTAATGACTTCGCCTTATGACTTACTTAAACTTTCTGTCAGTACCTATTATTTTCTCGGCTTTTTCTCTTTCTGTTGAGGGATGACTGAAAACCATTTTCTCGAAAATTATCTAGCCAATATGTATATTTGGATGTGCCTAGAGTTTCATAGCCACATATAACTGATGTACGTTTTCGCTTTGCCACATTTTACTTGTACAACTGTATTTGTTAGAAACCATATATACTACGTTTCAGAATGATTGGCATCTCTGGCAGCTGTGGAATCTCGAAAGTATGTTGGTAAAATCCCATCAGTACCTTTTGAGTTCTAGGATATAGGTTGGTGTTGATTGAAAACACTAAGTAATGACAATTGAAAATGGCTGGAATTCATCAAGATACCTCTCCTACAAGGGAACGTGAAGCAGTTTTTCGTCCGTACTGCTAGTTTTTCAACAATTCAGCAGGTATTTCTGATAGTATTAATCGCGTTTTGCTAGTTATTCAGGTAACAATCATTTAATTTTTCGAGATGTTCTCTGATGAATACATGAATCTCAAAATTTCAGTTTTCACCCAGAATTGTCAGATGAATTTTGAAGAAAAAAAGGCAAGACAAGCCATTACAGTCAGGAGTGAATAGTGGATGGAAACCTATTATACATGATTATACCTTCAAAGAGACATTATACGACGTTATTGTTTCTAAAATCAAGAACAATGAATGAGTCATTTTGTACGATCTGAAAAGTAACTGAATTTTAGGTATACCTGATTTTAATCAAAATCAACATTGATTATATTATTTAATGAGTCATGAAATGAACAGTATCAATAAATACAAAAAAGTTATCTATTTCATGGCATTTCACACTTCAAATGATTCACACTTCGTGAACAAACATTTCCTATTTGTTTCAACAAATTAGCTATGAAATTGTAGAGTTATGTTGGCTTTATACTTTTCGATCTCCAATACTCAGAAAAAAATAACACAGGGAGAACTTGGCTGAATTTTCGATAGTCATCAAGAATGGAAAGATTGTCATAGTTATCTTTGATGCAGTCTTTGTTATTTAAAAATTGATATCTCTACATTGGAGTTTCTCGAGAGCCTGCAAGATTTCATGTTGAAGCATTCCAAGCTATTTTTATTATCAATCCTGAATTTCCAATTCCCATTCATGATCTACAGCGAATAAGTCTTGGTGTGTATATTTCAGTCATCATCTCAGCTTGTCTCTCTTTTGCAATTGAAGCTAAGTTTGAAATTTTGTCAATACAACAATGATGAAAATAATACAATTTCACAAAAAATTCTTCAAATTTATTTGCCTTGAAAAATATATTCAATCATTTTATAGCTTATGTTGATATATTTCAATCTATGATGAACCCACATAAATTTTTAGTAACTTTTTGTATCTAGAAATAAAGCCTTTACTGATCAGCTGACAATTTGAATACGTTAAGGCTTTCAACACCAGATATAATGACATTGAGACAGTCTTCCCCACTTAATGGCCATTGTCTATTTCGAATTACCCCACCTTATATTTTGCCTACATTTGCTGTTGGCATCTACGGCGAATTCTTAGACGGCAACTCGACCTCTGAGTTACTGAGAGCTGTGTTGCAGGATTCGAACCTAATCAGTTATCAATAATTCCGCCAGTTGAGGAATTGTCCTGATTCGGATCCTGTCCAAGACTGCCAACCATGTACGAAGGGCATTTCATCTTCTCTGTTCATGTTTTTTTAATGTTTATGAATCCCAATGGCTCAAGAGTGTTTTATCTTTTATTTGACTAGGGCAGCGATTAATATTAAGTTATATTGAGGGTGTAGGGTTCCAGTTGCATCAAACCTCGATTTTCAAAGTATTAGGTACAAACTGAAATTTCCAATTATGTGTTGAATGAATGATTGAAGTTATTAACTTCATTCTAATTGACCCTCATGTTACAACCTTTATACCATTCAGGATCAAAAGTTATTTCAAAATCTGCTCTGTTTGTTGAGAGAACAAGAACGAGGCGCTATTCGCCACCCCCTAAGGCCGCCACTGTATGTTGATATTAAAAGGCTTATATTGGACATTGGGTAGATAACATTAGCTCCAATTTCGAATGACAGTTTCTGACACCATTTTGAATAAATCCTATTCATAACTGGTATTCGTACTACTTACAAATCAGTAGTTCATCGTCAGAATCGTTGAATATGATGCAACTTTTATACTTTTTCCAGACATATCCAGAATGATTTTTGTGGTCACTACGCAGTTTGAAAATAATCGCAGGCCCGCCGTAAGCAGGTGTGCAAAGTGTACACTGCACACGGGCAGCAAATCGAGTCATCGAGATCAAAATACCCAACCGGCTTATAGTATAAGAAACCATATAAAAAAAAATAATATAACCATCAAAAATTGGGTTTGTAAAAAGATCTCCTTATACTTTCCATCAGTTTACAATCAAAGTTGGTTAAAAGTGTCAACGTCGCTTTATGCATGATGATCATTGGTATTTATAAGAGGACAGGAAATTTTTCCATACGCCTCTCATCTCATTTTTCCTGTTTTTCATACTTGTTTTCAGATGAGTACTTCTTCCTGTGCTGCTTTCCAGTTTCAGTGTGTATATTGATTTACATATATACGCTCTTTTGTTAGTCTTTCTGACAGGAATTTCGAGTATCATTTTTCTTTGATCGTTACTATTATCTCTCATTCTTCACACCATTTTTTCTATCTGTTTTAATTTTTAATTTTTTTCTAATCCGTTCATTGCTGATATACCAAGGAACATCAAGAGCTGTTCTGATTGCTCTGTAATTTCAAGTCCTTTTTTATTATAACATTCTACCTTATGCCAATTTTATGAAGTTCTAGTAAATCCGTACCAAATACAGACTGGAATTTTTTTTTAGGATCCTGGATCGAACAATTACTTCGTTGAAGAATAAATTCGAGGAGTTGAAAACAGTTAGAGACATTTTGGCTTTTTTTTTGCGAAAACTTATTTAACTACTCCAATGATGATTTAATAAAATATTGGAAAGATTTGAATCTGAAGTTTGAAGATGGTGCAACTATTAAATCAGATATTGACAGTATTGACTTGTTTCATGAAATCATTACATTGAAGTCACATTCTGCAGAAGACCATCAGCATAATGATCCACAAATCCTATTACAATATCTTTTTAGCAATGGCAAAATTACATTGAGAGAGCTCATTGCCCGTGGTCTAGTAGGAATTATTTTACCTAAAGTTACGCTGATATCTGCATAGGCATTTTCAGAGGATTCTTGGTCTGAGATTGTTACTCGACCGCTGACTTTCTGACAGTGATGCCAGGTTCAATCCGGAGGTGTTATTCACACCCCGCTAAATGGCGGGAGAAGGTAGAGAGTTAAGGTGCTCGATGTTGATTGGCCCATCGCTTCCACTCCGTATCAGCTTGATCTTGGTTTTTTTATAAGACTTGCAACCATGCGACATGTACCAAGGGGGTTTCCTTTTTTCTGTTTATGTTGTCTTTCAATGGCTTCCATGTTCATTCTAGGATAGTAAGTTTTGATATTCAATATTTCTCTGCGTTTGAAAACACTATCTGTTAGAGCATGTTCCTATAGTGCAGAGTCTTCTATCTGAGTCGACAGCATCGTCCGTTCTCCTCAATTCTCGTTCCAATGTACCAATGTAGACTTTGCCGCAATCTCAAGGTATCCTGTAAAAACTGACTGATGAAAGTGGGTCGACTTATGAACGGTCTCGATGTTGTGCCTCTTCAGTATTCTACCAATTCCATCTGTAACTTACTTTTCACATTTCCGAATACGGCAATAGCACTGAGAATATTATTAACGCTTCCGGTTTTAGATGCATCTGGTGAAAGTTTTTTTAAAAATTTAGGATATAATATATTATCCTAATACTATGTAATGATATTATGACTTTTGTTCAGAAATCAGTATTTTTCTGGAAGGGGAGGGGGTGCTGTAAATACCCCCATTACTCTCCACCCCGCATCGACACCAGTGCTTAGGTTTTCAACACCTGTATTTGTTGAGGAATAGATCTTCTTAGCAACTGAAACCTCGTCGGTTTTTTTATCATATGAGATGATGATCTACTGTCTATGTTAAATTTCACGTCATTATTCTCCGTTTCGAATGGGTGAGTGGCCCAGTGGAGAAGGGCCCCGGCTCCGACTAGGCAGTTCGGGGTTTGAGTCTCCATTAGGGAATACATTTTCTGAAATGGAGAACTCGCTGAACCATTCACTGTTGGGTGAACAATATACAGTGTTGTGACTAACGTGGCGTAAGGACACAGTAACAAAAGCTACATTGAACACACCGATCCTTCTGACTCACACAAGCATTACGAAATACAAATTTTCCTTTTTGTGTGAACTATGCAACTTTCGACCCTGCGCCTCAGGGATATCCCTTCCGTTAATCCAAATTTGTTTGATCGCCTGCTGTTAATAACTATTCCAGAATAGTTAGTCCTCCTATTTTAGGTTTGAATTTACAGTTTCTATTCATTCAGAGTTTATTCTCGTTGAATGTCTGTTTTATAAAATTCCAATTATTCAACATCAGCAGTCAGAATGTACTCGTTTTCGATGGCGAAATAATATAGTTTTTAATCTTTTGATATTCATTTACCCATTTCTGTCTCTTCTGAAACTAGAAGAATTTTCATTCTGATTGTAATCTTGTGAAACTCAATACAACAGCTACCACCTCGTGGTGAGTTCTGGATTATTTGCGATAAAATATTAAAAAATTTTCGGAAATAAACGTAATGCTGTTTTGTTTTCTTACCTATAGTTCTTTATTTCGTTGTGAATTGAAATAAATTCAAAATTATATAGAAAACAGTGCGGATTGCATAAGAAAGCCGTATACTGTCTATATCTACGAGTGCTACTTGACACGCCATTGCTAACAACGGTAACGTCTAACCTTCCGAACTGTTAGATTTAGTATGCCGTGACCTAGATTTTGTACAAAATTAAAAATCATCAAGAATTATTCAAGATCACAATGCACCAGCTGAGACTAAATAATTTAGTTATAGTTTCAAACGATATAGCTTGGGTTCACGAAATTTCACAGAAGATTTCACTTATACACAACATATACAGTTTCATATCTCCAATCTCATTGGAGATATGAAACTTCAGTTTGACGCAATTGGATGTCACTGCTTTGTAAATTCTGCTCAGTACATCGCACCCGATTGCTTTAAATATCGAAGTTTTTTATGATGATTTTGTCTCTGAAATGTATGCGATACTCATGAGGCAAAACAAGGCCGAAACCGGTATATCGCTCATCTCAGTGACAAAATCTAATATCATTTCTCCAACCTCATTATAAAAGATCTCTGAGCCTAGGAAATTGAAAATGGTATTCATTTCGATGATTACTTTTCTGCTACTGGAGAAGAAAGCTGTACCTTCACAAAAGAAAGCAGTTCAAGTCAAGACATTTTAAATTTTCATTCTTATCGAAATAAATTACTTTGAGTCTACTTGATATTTTTGAATATGTAGAAGTCTCAAAAATTTGAGGAGCCTAGTTAAAAGTGCTGAATGCAATATATATATATATATATATATATATATATATATATATATATAATATATATATATATATATATATATATATATATATATATATATATATTATAATGAAAGTAGAGAGCTAAAATAATACAATAAATGTTGAAACAGAAAGTACTTAAGCTGAGGTAAAAAAAGAACGGGGTATCATAACATTCTTCGTATGACACTATAGAATCATTCGATACTATCATCACTAGTATCATACGATACTATAGAGCCAGGGGAAAAAAACCTCAGCCGAAAAAACCAGCCACCCCGTAAAAAAAATAACATAAAATATTAAATATCAAGAAAAATCTTGAAATACATCAGAAGATATGAAAATGTGCAATGAAACTAGGGACCTTGTGAGTTCAAGTGATTCTCTCGATTGTTGCAAAATTGAACTTATGTTCAGCAATGATCAAATCTACATGTGGAATTTCTGAAAAATTCCGAGAATTGGCAATTTTAAACAATATATTTATACATATATGTATCAATTTAATATGAATATGAAAATATCTTGATAATAATGACGTTCATTTAGATATAGAAAAGGTGCAATCAATCGATAGATAAGTTAAATTATTTTATTTTACTATAACTGCAGCCTAAGACACAAGTGAGAAGCAATAAATGAATAATACATTAAAATCTAGCGTAATGAATTCTTCAACTTGATTAATCGATGATCACGTCATGTGATGCACACATACAGTTCTCTGAAGAATGTCCATTTATATTCAAAATTTATCACCCATCATTTTTTCATAGATTATTTCTCTTCCTAAATAAGAAAAAATTGTAGCTTCTATTAAATGAATATATTGTTCAAACATTTTCAATTACATAACAATCACGCATTTTTTCAGGTTCTGTTAGGTCTCAAACTAATTTCATCCTTCTCTCAGTTTTCATCAAATATGGATAGTCCTAATGTTTTCTATTTTGTACATTTATTTGTTAAGGAAAACAAAAAGAAAAATAGCGGACACAAAACTAAATAATGAATTTCACCTTCACAATCTCTAGAATTGTCAAGATATTTTGTAGTACCTATAACCTTGTAGACTAGCATTGCTAAAATATTCTTGCAAATTCCAAAAAATCTTGCTTGGTATCTGTACCGGTATCTGTACCATCTGTACTGGTATATAATCTTGTCGACCTTCACAGCATCATTTTTACATCATTTCCTCAATATGATGGGGTTGTCCTTGTAGAATTCCAATGTTTTGAAATAATTTTTCCCACATAGAATCAAATGTTTGCATTGCAACACTTGCTCACTCTCTATACAGAATCTGTGAGCATATAAATATATTGGTAAACATCTTGCCAGATGATCTGTAAAGCATTCAAAATTGAATAATGATCATTTCAATATTTTACAAAAAATATAACAAAAAGCACAATATTACCTATACTTTCACTTACAATATAATCCACAGGATCCACAATTAAGGAAACAACTTCTATTATTGATAGCCAATAAAGTTTCATTAGTAAATGTCCTAATATCTTGAAAATCCATATCGTGAGGTAGGTGACTTCACAAGATAAATTACTCTTCGTATGATCTATTTAATGTACTCTACATGTTTCGAGCCTTACAAGCTCATCTTCAGGAGTTAGATTCATACAAGTGAAGCTGAAAAATTCAAATCACTCAGCAATACAAAAAATATCATATTAAAAAGGTGAAATGATGCATAAAATAAACTAAAAATCATCCGACACATCGGTAAAACCGAATTTGAAAGGCAGAATGTCAAAGGTAGACGTAACGAAATCAAACTCCCGCACAATTTGGAAAAACACTTACATCTCAATCTTCTACAAGAATTCGCAACATTAAATTGCCAAAATTCATGTCATCGGACTCAAAAACGATATCCAGGAGGAAGTGAACTATAAAAATCTGTCCAAATAAAATAAAGCCTAGAAGAGAACGCTGACCATCTGACAGATATAAAATATTCAAATAAGGTTATCTACCGCTGAAACACTGAGTCAACTGATCATGAACCACAGAACAAAATATTCTCTCACGAACAGTCAACAATTAAAACGGTCTCAATAATGTACCGCAAGCCGACCAACTTAAAAGAGACAAAGAGGAAAAACAGCTAAATAAGTCTGTACAGTATTGACACATCCTCTCGATCAGATGTATTAGATGTATTCAACAAATTAAATCTACTATCTCTTAAAAACTTTGAGATATACATCTCCTCCAAAATAATCTGCTCCAAACCAAAATTACAAGGATGTAAAATTTCAGAATGCAAGGAACTATCAAATTGATGTCCCGTCGATAGTTCCTTGCATTCTGAAATTTTACATCCTTGTAATTTTGGTTTGGAGCAGATTATTTTGGAGGAGATGTATATCTCAAAGTTTTTAAGAGATAGTAGATTTAATTTGTTGAATACATCTAATACATCTGATCGAGAGGATGTGTCAATACTGTACAGACTTATTTAGCTGTTTTTCCTCTTTGTCTCTTTTAAGTTGGTCGGCTTGCGGTACATTATTGAGACCGTTTTAATTGTTGACTGTTCGTGAGAGAATATTTTGTTCTGTGGTTCATGATCAGTTGACTCAGTGTTTCAGCGGTAGATAACCTTATTTGAATATTTTATATCTGTCAGATGGTCAGCGTTCTCTTCTAGGCTTTATTTTATTTGGACAGATTTTTATAGTTCACTTCCTCCTGGATATCGTTTTTGAGTCCGATGACATGAATTTTGGCAATTTAATGTTGCGAATTCTTGTAGAAGATTGAGATGTAAGTGTTTTTCCAAATTGTGCGGGAGTTTGATTTCGTTACGTCTACCTTTGACATTCTGCCTTTCAAATTCGGTTTTACCGATGTGTCGGATGATTTTTAGTTTATTTTATGCATCATTTCACCTTTTTAATATGATATTTTTTGTATTGCTGAGTGATTTGAATTTTTCAGCTTCACTTGTATGAATCTAACTCCTGAAGATGAGCTTGTAAGGCTCGAAACATGTAGAGTACATTAAATAGATCATACGAAGAGTAATTTATCTTGTGAAGTCACCTACCTCACGATAATAAAGTTTCAAACTAAAAAATCCCATACATACAAATAGAAATCTAATGTAAACACGAAACAATACTCGTTTCGGTAAACAGCTGATCGGCGAATGCAGCGACACCATCGGTAATTATTTTGTATAATAAATGTGAAATTTTTGTAGATAAATATTAATTAAATATTCATATTATCTCACACTTTAGTGAGAAAAATAAAAGCGTACGTAAATAAATGCTTTCTCTTCAATAGATTTTTTTTATTTTTCCATCATGATATCAATTATACTTTTTTTTGACCAAACTCGTGAAGTATTTATGGGGAGGCATAACAGCAATTGCACACGGGCGCTCAGTTAGCGGCGGGCCTGAATAATTGTTTATATCAACAGTGAAATCTATATAATTCATCGAGTCATTGTCAGTCGTAACGGAACGATCATGCGGTTTGAGGCCTTAAACCGCCTTGGCTACGTCAGTGATGAGAACGTTTGACGGTAAGTTTGTGGAAAATACTGTGGAAAAATGATGTTCAGATTAGGAACGCTCTGCGCCACAAGCCGTGAGATAGTCCATACAGCTCTGCTGTAGAAGGGGTCCAAAAGACCGCTACCAACTAGATGTGACGGCCGTGCGAGCAAGCTAGATCCCAGAGGAGAGTTATGTATCTTCCAGATTTATGTGTAAAGTGTAATGCCCCTGTAAGCCGGGCGCAGATTTCTCTGTCAAGGGATGAAACACGGTCAGAACGTGAATAAGTTCATGTTTCGGTATTACAGATAGAAGATGGTTGTATAGATTTGGATTTTCCGGTTGTAGTGGAAATGATGGCTTCAGGTTTTTCAAGATTTGGATCAAAAACTCGACTGGGATTTTCGGAATGAAGAGTTTCACACCCAGGATTTCATTTTGGAAATGCGGTATTCAAATTTATGGTCTGCCTATGGATTATTATCCAACAAGGGAATCTTATTATTTGTATGATCGCCCTGAATACAGGGATGCCAATACGGATTAGCCATTACTTGCACATTATTTTGATTTCAAATATCTCCAATGATATGCGAAAAAAGAACTCTGTACATCCTCATTCACTCAATGAGATTTTAGCACTGACCCTAAATCAGGGCCCTCATGCAGTTTCTCCGACTGTGAAGCCAAGTGTTTTTGAGAAAAAAAATGAAACGGTAAACAAAAACATTCTTTTCCTTTACGGAAGCCACACCGGAAACATTTTTGAATTTTAGATGAATTCAAAATCGAAATGAACACCATTTTCAATTCCCGGGCACAGATATCTTTCATCATATGATTGGAGAAATTGAGAAATGATATTAGATTTTGTCTTTGAGATGAGAGATATACCAGTTTCAGCCGTTTATAATGTCTGCTCAGTACATCACACCTTCATTTAATAATACCTATATCGGTGATAGAATATCCTCCGACGTTTTCCGATGTATACTCTTCAAGCTTCTCTATCCATCCACAGATCTTCAACCAACTCTGTTTCCCGTATTTCCATGTCTACTCCTTCTCTCCAGCGTTTTCTTCGGCGTCCTGATTGCTTTAAATATCGAAGTTTTTCATAAAGATTTCTCTGGGGTGTATATGAGATACGGATGATGCCAAACAAGGCTGAAACCGGTATATCTCCCATCTAAGTGACAAAATCTCCAACCATATGATAAAAGATTTGTGAGCCAAGAAATTGAAAATGGTATTCATCCCGATTATCACTATTTAGAATTCATCTATGTTTCAAAAATGTTTTCGATGTGGCCTACGTAGAGGCAAAGTTTTCTTTGGTTTACCGTTTTATTCCTTTTCTTAAAAACACTTGACTGCTCGGTTGCGAAACGAATAAGGCGTTTCCATCACTCGGAAAAACCTGCATGAGGCCCTGATTTAGGGCCATTGCTAAAATCTCATTGAGTGAAAATGGATCCTTTTCTTATAGTCCAGTAAACGAAGGTCTGAAATCACTTTTTTGCGGAAAGAGCTGCATTTTTGATATAATGATTGTCACTAGAGTAGGAACTCATGGTCAAAAATGCAGTTTCCCAAATTTTCAGGAACCTTGGAAAATTTTTGAAAATGTCAAAAAAGTTACGTTTTCTCGGAAAATAGAAGGTTTATCGAAAAAAGTTTCAAACAAAAGTTGTAGAGCGAAAAATTCTAGTAAATAATATGGCTTTGCGCATTCTCGTGGTGTTAATATTGACTAATTAGAGGTGCATTTATGTAATGGCGTTCTCAGTTGCTAACTGCATTACGTTCAGATAGCCGAAGACCGAGCCGAAGACGCTCCAAGAGAGCTTGTGGTTTTGCCGAGGGTTTTATTATTCCCTTTTATGATGTATATGTTTATGAACTACAGGGCGAAATGCCAGCACCCTTACCCAATGCTATGCGAGTTCAAGAATGAAGACAGCTTTCGTTAAGCAGCATTTTCTTTCAAATCTGCCCGAAAACTACACTTATCTTTGTTTCTCTTGTGATTTTACACCTGATTTTTTTTTAATCGGATGTAACCGGGTAATCAGATGTTAGCATTCCATGCAAGAATATAAAATTTCATCGAAATATCTGTCATTTGGAATTTTAGATAATGAAGAAAATGAAAAAAAAATTGTTGATGGCACACCCTCAATAATTTTTCAGAAATATGATGCACAATGTACAAAACTCATACAATCACGGAAGTTCAATTTAATTTTTTTTTGAAATATAGATAAGAGTGAGTCCAAGAAGCTCATTATATGAGATGAAATATTTTTTTTTATTTTCACTAAGCTTAACACTGTAATAAGAAAAATAGTAATTTCTGGAAAAATTCAAAAGGAATATTCTGCTCTAAGCAGAGCAGTTTTTGTTTGAAAGTTCTGCATTCAACGGATTGATTAAAAAAGGTCAGATAATGATTCCGATGTGAGAAGATCGCTAATTTTGTAGAAGTTTGACTTGTTTAACTCCTTGATGAAGTAATGTATTTTTATATTTAAAGTTATTCAATCTCCTCCTAAATTTATCGAAAATGTCATTATTCATATAGCAATGAATGAAGATTAACATTCTACATTACTACAGAAAATATGCTACTCAACTTTACCTAAATTGAATGTGATATACCTATTGTGATATATACCTTATCCTTTCGTCAATATTGGCGAAAAAGCTTAGTTTATGAAAAAATTTTATAGCCTGATGTTCCCCGAAGTCCCCCCTAAATCGGCAGATAGATCGGTTCAGCGGTTTTCTTGGACCGATTGATTGAAATTTTGAAAAAATTAAGAGATCGAGATTTTTGTCAAGTTTAAGGAAAAAAAACCTCGTTCTCTTAATTTTTTCAAATGTTTCATCAAAAGGTCAAAGAAAACCGCTGAATCGGTCGATTTGGGGTGACTTTGGAGAACATCCGGAAGCCAAAATTTTTTATAACCTGAGCTTTGCCCCAATATTGAAGATGATACAGTCCATTAACCAAAAAATGACAAAATGATATTTGTGCGCTATTTTTCCAAGATTATGTGATAGGTGAACAAAAATTTTTTTTTAATGAAACGAACAGATTTTCGTAGAAAATGTTCTGTAGAACAAGAGATAGCCTTTCGACTCGCTAGGCGACCAGTTAATCCGGAGATATCGGCAGTTGGGTGAAAAAGGACCCTTTTACACTCAAAACAGAATATTTCGAAAGTTGTAAAAAGCAAATTAGAGCTGAATGATCAGGTTATACGACATTTTCATCGGTCTAGCAAGAAAAAAATCTCCGTGAGCGTAGAGCAGAAAAATAAAAATTCGAAAACTTTTCAAAATTTTTTCTTCGTGCTTTATCTTATGATTGAATGACCACCGGTACTCTGAAAAATTATTGTTAATCAATAATTTCTGAAACTAGATTCTTCAAGCTTCAGAAGTTGGTTTTTTATTTCATTTACGACCATTTTTCACTGAGATACAGCCTGTTGAAAAAAAAAATTTGAAAATTCTTCCTGTTATCTTCATTGTTTCGGGAAGGGAACTTTCAATAGAAACTTCCTAAATTTATGGTAAGCAAATACCTTTCAAGCTCGAAAAACCGTAAGTCTCTAGTTATTCGTTCTCAATGATTATTACCCCTCCCACGAAAAAAAAGCTATATCCGCCCTTGAGTCAGTACAATATTTTTTGACTAAATAAGAGATCGAACTGAGTTCCATTCTGCGGACCTGCACAACCAAAAGACGAATGGGGAATAATCCGAAAAAAATAATCTTCGATTAGCTATTTTGATGTTCAAAGTTCGAAATATTAATTATACCAATTTAAGAATTTTTTTTTTTTTGGTTTATTACTTGGCCTTAGACCGGTGGTCATGCAGCCAGTCTCAAGTTCATATACAGAATTGTACAGTCAATATTAACTAGCTTACAAATGATTACGAGGAAATAGAATATTTACACATGTATATATATAGAGAAAATTAAATTAAATTAAGAAATTATAAGGTAATGTAAGTTTAGAAAATTAAATGAATAGAAAAGTTGTATAAATATGTAAATAAAATGAATATATATGAGCATTAAATGAATAAATAACAATATAATAAATATTTTAGAGCGGTACAGTATAATTCAACCAATTTAAGAAACATTTCTGAAAACCGCTTAATGTGTTTTGACAAAATATTTTCAAGTATGACAAAAAAATTCATTCTCGTTCATTTACTCCTGTGAATATTAAACTTCGAAGTTTGAAAGCCAGAAAAGTTCTGATTATTGTTCAGTTAGTTCATCAAAGTTTTTTGATCGATTTCGATTGAAAAACTAGTCGTTTGTCGAATGTTAGCATGATACTACAACAACAACAGTTTTAGTATCATGGAATGTTAGCTGGTAGTTAGTGGTCAAACCAATAATTATTCAAGGTGGGAACAATCGATCTCTGGACCATCCTTACGGAAGTTCTGAGTTTCTTTCGATGAGTTGTACGAAATATTACAATGATTGCAAAAGCGCTATGCTAAGTTTCATACTTTCATACTACAATTCCAATGGGGAGTCGTTCTTCAATTTAGAGGAAAAATCAAGCATGTCTCTCACTCATTCCACATTTCCAATTAAATTAATTCAACTTTCAACAGTAGTTCTGGGTAGCATTCGATTAGGAAGCTCTACAAAATTTTGAATCAACGCTGATCGAAGAGAGAGGTCTGGTTTGCATTTCGCAAACTTCAACCTTTCGTTAAAAAAATACAGATAAATCAGATATAGCCAAATTCAATGCACACAACACAAAACGCGAAATGCTGAAATGCATCTAAAAATGATTATTTCTTCCAACATATTCTCTTGCACTCGAAATAATTTCGTTTACAAACATGAACGTAATAAAATGAGAATGGTAAAACTACCTGCTTCCTTTCCGCTTCTTCGGCAATTCGTACGTAATGAAGTTAGCAACTGAGAATGCCTATACAGAAATCCGTCTCTAAATAGTCAATATAAACACCACGAGAATGCGAAAAGCCATCATTTCAACTAAAATTTTCTGCTCTACAACTTTTGTTTGAAACTTTTTTCGATAAACCTTCTAGTTTTCGAGAAAATGTAATTTTTTCCATATTTTCACGAATTTTCCAAGGTTCCTGAAAATTTGGAAACCTGCATTTTTGACCATGAGTTCCTACTCTAGTGACAATCATTATATCCAAAATGCAGCTCTTTCCGCAAAAAGTGATTTCAGACCTTCGTTTACTGGACTATTATGTCTTCGGAGATAAAAAACTAACTTCATTTTGACGCAATAGTCACTACTTTGTAATTTCTGATCAGTACATCACACCTAATTGCTTCAAATATCGGAGTTTTTTAGGAAGATTTTATCTCTGAGGTACAGTAGAATCCGCTCATAGTGACATCGAGGGGAAATGAAAAATACGTCATAATAACCGGAAGTCACATAAAGCGGAATTTCAGGAAAATTGATGGTATTTTTCTTGAATTCAGTTTAAGAAAAGAACGAGAAATTCAGATTTTGCTTTATTGAAAAAATAAAAAATAGCTTATCTTACAAAGAAAAAAAACTTAATATGAAGAAACATTTCATTTTTTAGAAAAATAATCTAAAATTCAGTTTGCGTTTGTTTTCTTCGACTTGAAATAAAAGCTTCTTACACCATTGTACAACTTAGAAATGGCTTCAATGGTTGTCATTTTGTCCTCAAAACACCAATTATCTCTTCAAGGATCTGTATTATACTAAGAAGCATGTCGTCACGCGTATATCTCGAATCGTATCAAAACTCATCGCATTACAAATGGTACGGTGGCTTCAGAAAACGATCGAGCGGTCACTATAAAGGGAAAAATTTTCGAAAAATCATGTTGTTGTGTCTGAAATCATGTCATTGTAAGCGACATGTCATTATAAGCGAAGTCATTTAATCCGGACCCTATTGTGAGGAGTTTTGAATGAAACCAAACTTAACACTGCATTTGCGTCATTATGACCGATTGGTCAGTATAGGCGGCGTCATAATAAACAGATTCTACTGTATATGAGACACTGAAACCGGTATATTTCTCATCTTAGTAACAAAATCTCATTTAATTTTTCCAACCATATGATAAAAGGTCTTTGAGCCTAGGAAATTGAAAATGGTATTCATTTCAATGATTAATTTTTTTAATTCAGCTATGTTTCAAAAATGTTTTTGGTATGACCTCCGTAAAGGCGAAGAATTTCGTTGTTTACCGTTTTATTCCTTTTCCGAAAAACAATTCTAGTAATCATATTTTGGTAAGATCCAGTGACTGCATTTCAAAGGAATGATCTAGCGGAGATAACGTCCGATTGTTTCTTTTGCGGTTTTTTCATTTATTGATACATACATAATTGGTTATTATGGTGGCGCATCCAGGGTTGAATCCATGGGGCTGAAGCCCCTGCCGGGATCGTTTGTTGTTAAGAAATATTGAGATTTTCAATCATACGTCAAAGATGCATCTTGATGAACGGATGAACCCCATCGAAATGAAATCCAGGGTGCGTCCTTGAGATATGATGGTATTGACGATATGATAATTGTTCTGAAAATTTGAAGTATGAGATTGATATTCAAAGCAAACTAAACACTAAAGTTCATTTTTACTTTCTGAATAACAAATTATAGTTTCTGAAATACATACAATTCGATCTGAATTATAACAATAATTATTGATGATTTCTGATATCGGTCGACTGAATTACATTTGATGGTTTTTTGAAATTGAATAGATTAATCCAGATTACATTTGATGAATTCTGAAATTGAATTAATTTTCTTGTGAATGATTGCAACTGTTGATAGAATCTCCTTTGTAAGGTTGGTCCTTCTATCCGAACGATTCCAGGGCGACTTTCCCCACGAATTGAACTCAACAGGAAATTGGCAATTGTGTGACAAGGCTTGACGAAATTGAATTCGCAGAAGCTCTAAATGAGATCTTGGAATGATCCAGGATGTTCTGAGTCTCGACTGCTTATAAATGAGGCCATTAGTAAACAAATTGATTCTGAAAAAGAATGGGATCTTTTTATGTCGAATAAAACTATCTCAAGTCAAAATGAAAGAAATATAGAATGAAAAAGAGTATTAACTGTTTTGCAACATTCAGCAATGTTCTCATTCCACTCATTCAGATTAGTTATATGAATCTATTTTATTGAAGCAAGAAAAAGTATCATAACTTTCATGTTGTTCTAGAAGATCTAACTCAGCTTCAGAAAAACTCTTATCTGTAATCGAACATCAACCTCATCACGATCCAATATGATACTTCAATAGAATAAAATGACCACGTCCTCTTCTAATTTGAATCTATATGTCTTGACAAGATTTAAATACTAATGCCATTTGAAGTCATCTATTCTAAATGGCGAAGCAATTTTGAAAATGTTTTTTGTTGTGCTGGATCACTTTGTTCCGTTGTTTTTTTTCAGTTTCTCGTGGACCAGAGATATCTCGAAAACACAGAAAAAATTGAGCCAGCATGGGATTTTTCGAAAAATTGAGAACCAACGACGAAGAAAATTTTTCCAAAAGTCAGTCTAGTTTCTCAAAACATCAAGTTGTATAGTTCTGCAGACTTTACACGACATACACAGCACAACATCGTGAGAAATCAGATCGATTTCATCTTGATTAATCGACGATTCCGTAACTGTAATAAGGCAACGATGACATATCCTGGAGCTGACTTGCATTCTGATCATAACTTGTTGTGCTCAACACTAAACGTCAAACTCAAAAGGAGGAAGCAACGAATGAAAACCTCGAGAATACTTCCACATATACTAAAAGACCCTGAAATTATTAAAGAACCTACCCATGAAATAAATAGAAGTATGCATACAAATATATCATTTCCCCTTGATATCAAGGGTGTCGAGAAAAATTGTCAAGATATCAGGACTTCGTTAAGAAATAGAAGAGTACAACTGTTAGAAAAACCAAAAGTGACAAAGGGGATGAAAGGATGGATGACACAGGACATATTGAATCTCATGGAAGAAAGACGTGAAAACAAAAATAAAAACAATAGTGAATACAGGAGAATACATCTTATAATTCGCAAACAAAAATTAGGAAGCGAAAGAAGTATGGCTCGAAGAATCCTGCAAACAAATCGAACGTCTTCAGACCGTCCACGATGAATTTAACTTGCACAAGAAGCTGAAAGAACACTCTGGCATATACAGAAGAAATAACACAACTGTGCTATATAGTGAGAGTGGAAAGGCACTGTTAACAAGGAAAGATCAGAGTAATGAGTGGCAACGGTATATCCAACAACTATTCGAGGACGAGACTTGCGAACCGCCAGATAATCTACTGAAAATGGACCAAACATTCTCAAATCCGGAGTTCAAAGAGCAATACACCAATCAAAGGTAGGAAAAACTCCAGGCCCTGATGAAATTCCTGTAGAACTAATGAAACTATTGGATGACAAGAGCATATCTGTTTTAACGGCATTCTTCAATCAAGTCTACTGGACTGGGAAGCTTCCCAACGACTGACAGAAATCGATCTTCATCGCTCTGCCCAAAACCAACAAAGCTAAAAGGTGTAATGACTTCCGATTGATCAGCCTAATGAATCACGCTTTGAAAATTCTCTTAAAGAAACTCCTCAACAGAATATATACCAAATGTGAGCACCATATTGGGAAGGAACAATTCGGATTCCGTGGCGGACTGGGAACACGGAACACGCGAGGCCCTTTTCTGCATGAGAACAATATTACAAAAGAGCTGTGAGTTCCGAAAAAACATATATATATATATATATATATATATATATATATATATATATATATATATATATATATATATATATATATATATATATATATGTACAGCGGGACATATGGGGACCGATTCGGAGATCCAGCGGTAAATGTGGGGACCTTTGGTACTTTTTGGACCGGACCCAATAGTTTTATAGACGCTGTGGTATATGCGAGGACCGGTCCCAATTTGGTTCCATTGGTGTATAGGTAGATAAGGGTACCGTTTTCGAAATAGATAAAACGGTAATTATTGGGACCAGTGTACATATCGAATACGGAATTTCTTGGTCAAGTACGAATCTACTTGGGAATAACATTTTCATTCTTTCTGGAATTTTGATCTATAATGCATTAATAGTTTTTTGAATATTCCAATCATTTTCAATTTTCCTCTCGTATGGATATTCATAAACACAGAAATACAAAATAATATAATAACCTAAGTTATATCTTTTGAATTTCTCAAGGATCGAATTGTATTCGAGTTACTCGAATATACACCATTTTATTGAAGATTCGAGAACGAAACAAATCAATCTGAAGAAAATATCTCTTGTGATGGATACCGTTTCCAGAATACTTAGATAAAATGGTTGTTATTAGGACCAGTGTAAATTTAAAACAAGTAATTTCACGTGAAATACAGATATTCCTGCCTGGAAATAATATTTTCATTCTTTGAGGAATTTAATTTTCTAATGCGTGTACCGTCTGTTGGAGATTCCATTCATTTTCAATATTCTGCTAGTATCGACAGTTATAAACACAAAAAATGAAATAATAACCTGACTTATGCCTATGATCTTCCTTAAATAACAAACTGTATTCGAGTTACTGAAACATACAATATTTTATTGTGGTCTTACTCAAGATTTATCGTCCGAAAGAATAATTGAAGTTTCGAGCACGAAACGAATCAATCTGATGAAAGTATCTCTTGAAACACCTACGGTAGTTCTAGCTCAGGTTACCGTATATTAATTCACCAATGAAATACCCTGTATAGAGTACATCCCAAATTGCTTGATTTTGGCTGTTTTTTGTACTTCTAGACTAGATTTCGGAATTAGGCCATAACTTTTTCATTCTCGAAAACATCTAAAAACGATTGAAACTTTTAAGAACCATTTTTTTACTAGGATTATGACATCATATTCAGTTTTTTCAATTTCTAGTTTATTGCGTTCGTATTTGAAATGAAAAATTTGTTATTTCATACTATATGAAAAAATGGAATTAAGGTCTTTATTTCCAGGGAAAAATTGCCTGTACTACCTTTAAATCGTTTTCAGATATTTTCGTTAATGAAAAGGTAGTGGCATATTTTAGAAATCGATGACCATGATGGAACCTCAATCACACCCTTTCCTGACATCAAGCTCAACTTCAACCTTCAGCAAAAACGCAAGTTCTAAAAGTTTTGTTCGCATATGACTAATGTCGATTACAGAGAAACATTTTGAAAGCCAAAAAGTTGATATATACGAGTTACTCTCAGGGCCGTTTTTAACCTTTTGGAGGCCCTGGGCACATGAGGATAATGGGGCACCTACGAAGAATACCACATACAAAATAGAAATACAGAGGAATTCCCTACCGCCGCTAATGCCGTGATGTGATTTAATTATCAAGTCGGGGGAATTCTGCCGATTTACAGAATTTCGCCCTGAAATTTCTTGCAGTGGCGTGGAGCAAAATTCGGCCTCCCCCCATCTGGGGTGTCCTCTATAGATCTATTATTCATGATAAGTTTTACCTGAAGTTTTTCATAGAGAAATAATGAGAACAATGTAATAAAAATAATTTATATATTGAAAACAAAAATTTCTAAACGAAATCATGTAAATTCTGATATAAAAGTAACTAGAAACTACACCATTTATTAAGATTTGTCACTAAAATTTTAGAAAATATCAAATGAAATTCAATTGAGTGATCCGAAATACATTTGATGTTTTCTGAAATTCAATTGACTAATCTGAAATTAAATTGACACATTCTGAAATTAAAGTGATTAATCTGAAATACACTTGACGGTTTTTGAATAACACTTGAAAATGGTGTAGGTAGAAACACATCAATGTGGTAAGAATTTGAAAACATTTTTATAAGAAAATTGGATCACCTTTTTTAATTTTTTTGTACAAACATATCCATCAACTTGTCGATAACCAAGCTTTTGGCCACTTCTTGTCCAAAGCTGAGTAAGCTCGAAAGTCTGATAGACATGTTTGCGACATTTTTAAGGAGAGTACCGAAAAGCTTGACGGTATATTGAGAAACCCCTCAATAGAATGAAATTATTGGGGCGTCATTTCATGCTTTTAATTTGGCTTGGGGGCCCCTTTGGTGCCGAACCTACCAGCATCGCGAGTTCTGTGGAGCCCTCTGATACGCCACTGATTTCTTGTCTTGTAGGGCTGTCTGAAATTATGTGGTTAAATGGGGATTTCTCCGGAAGCTTCCCAATGAATACAATAATGTAAGAATGTGATCAACAACACGGTTCGAACAGATGTTTTATGGCTAACCACCCCAACAAATAACACAGGCTAATAATTGCTCTTATCTAGTGTATGCCAGTATGAGCAAGGGTCATAAAAATTGCAACCTTCGAGAACTTGTTGATAGAAAACTGGGAATTCCAATCCATGGACTTGTGAATGATCACTCCCGCCTTTTTACCTGAAGGTCATTTTAGTACGCAAAAGGGAATTTTGAAGGAAAGAACCGTTCAGATCTTTTCGAAAAAATCAGTTCTATAATAATATGAGGGAATTTTCTATGAAATGGGAAATTTCCAAACATTATTGAGGAAATCTTCGTTCTTCTTGATTCAGAACAATTGATCTGAGCGGGGCCCCTATCGATCGCGGGGCCTGGCACTTGCCCAAAGTGCCCTAGGCGGAAGAGGGGCCTGGTTACTCTGATATGTTCTGAGTATCGCTCCGTGAGTTTAACAAAATACTCAAATCCAATCGCTCTGGGCGAGTTTTACCAAATATCAAAATCCTGTCTGATCGCAAAAGCGACTCTTTAATTCCTAATCGCTATTCTGGAGTGCAAACTTCGAAAAAATGCAATTAGAATGGGGATTGTTCCTTTGTTTCGAGAAAAAACCAAACGTTTCTCACTCATTTAACATTGCCAATAAAAAAAAATTATTGAAGAAAATTTTCCATATTAGTTCTACAAAATTTTACTCTTCGCTGATCGGAAAAACCCGAACAATTTTATTTCATTCCTATTTTAAGGTTAGGTTCGCATCAGACACTTCACAAACTTCAACCTCTTGTTAATGAAAAACGAAATTAATCTGACAGCATATGACGCTATCCAAATGCAAGCAATATTGATTATTTCTTCCAACATTTTTCTTGAACTCAAAACAAGGTATTTCTCAAACACTATGTTGTTTGGTATGCCTTGTTTTATTATAGTCATGAACATAATTTTGTCTTAGTCAACTCTAACGTAATGACGATAGCAAGTGAGAAAAGAAAGCAAATACAGAAATGCTCCGCTAATTGGTCAAAATGCACACTACGACAATGGAGAAGGCTGTTTTATTCATTAGAATTTCCATCTCTACATACATATTCTCATTCTCGTTTTCGAGAATATTTCAAAGGAATTGTTTGTTCCTACTGTCATGACATATCAAAAATGCAGTTCATTCCGGAAAAAATTGATTTCAGGCCTTCGTTAAATGAACAAACAGGCATAACACGAACAAAATTCAACAAAGAACAAAGTTTTCCGTAAATCAAAAAGTTTTGGACGAACTTCAACAGATCAGAGGATCACAAATTTCACGAAATTGATTCTTTATAACTTCAAATGCTTTTCAAATAAAAAATCTATTCGAATATTATTCATGCCTTGCAACTGTATCTGAGTCAGGAAAAATTTGATAACGATAATTTCATAATGAAATAACAACCATTACATGAATTAAAAAAGTGTTGCCGGCAACATCGAATACCCAGCTCCTCAAGTCGGAAGCTTCGACGTTTACGATTTTTAAATCATTATGATCAAGCGGTGACCGATACGACACAACAGCTGCATTGCTAAACGTAAACACAAACAAAGACAGAAGATAATTTTTCATGTTAGATGTAACAACCAACAATTCGCCCGAGGACGATAACATTGGATTTGATCTGGAAATCTCTTTTCATGCGTAGTTTGATACTTTTTATTCGGGAGATTTTTATACGAGATTCAAGCCATTTTTGTAGGAAGGATATCTAGAATGCATGTGCAAAATAAAAAATTTCGTGATAATCGAATTATACCATGATGTTTCTTTGTTTTTGAGTTAAGGTTACAGACCGAAATTGACAGTTGGGCAATTTCAATACCTATTAGTTGGTCATTACAATTTTTTGTTTTTCCATTTGTTCGTTTCCTTTGAAAAAAACTTCACAGTTTTTGATCGAAACCACCTGTGAATAGTTCCATAAATTTTAACGAGCAGCGTGTGGAAACTGCTAGTTTTATTGATACGATATTCAATATTCAGATTGACTGGAACTCATTGAAATTTTCACTTCAAGTTTCTGCAATTTTGTCTCAAAACTGTAAACGATTCCTCTAGTCATTATATTCAGGAAAATTAAGTCTTAGTAAGTACCTATCCTCATGGCATTTCAGAAGATCTTTCCTCCTAATGCGGCTCTCATAATATTCTCGTGAAACGCTGTTTCTGTATATCTTGTTGGTCCTCAAATGTAAGGTCGTAGCGGAATATATAGGAAATGTAAAAATCGAATGTATTCATTTACAATGAACAGAAGCAATTGAATCTTTATGTATACTTAAAAATGCAAATAATCCAGAATGCAACATCCATAAAATAAATATACATTCGGTCTGCATATATCTGACTTTTAAATGATGTAACTTCTTCGGCTATTTCATCAACCCTTCTGTAACTCATATGTTCATATTTTGAAAGCTTCCAGAAACATGGTTTCGACGAACTATATCATGTATGGTTTTCGACGAATGTTATCATGTATGTTCTATTATGAAAATATTGCGATATTTCTAGTCGAAAAGTGCTTGTTGAAACTTTTAAAACTCTTTCAGATATTTTCGAAAATGAAATAGTCATCTTGGAACTCGATAAAATATTAAAATTTTGTTACATCTTCTAAACAAATGAAGATATCTTGAAACGGATTTCACGGAGCCCAGAACTCCTCACAACATTTTTACCTATCTAGTCTGAAAGGTCTGGGATACCCACTATATATTGTATGGATCGCATATACTGATACACATTTACATTTTCTAATATACATAACCTTTCATTTAATTATGTTCATTGCAGAAATAAAATTATATCGATTTTTTCATTTCATATTCATTCCGATACACAAAGGGTACTATCAAAAACAGATATAGTGGTAAATATGGGACATCTTGAAAGTACATTGCCACGAGGATACTTACCTTTTGAGATATCGAGTCTAGAATATTTTCGAATGCTAGCGATATTATTATTTTTCCTTCAATGAAGGTTAGTCAAGTTGTGGCTACCGATGATATGTGTTAGTTTCAAGTCTTATTTTCATATTTCACTCAAACTAGGGAAGAATTTTATAGTTTTTTCTTTCTGTTTATGAAAATGCACAGGGTTTAAACAATGAACATTCTCGCGTTTGAACATTTTCGTTGAAATTGCGACAAAAATATTGAATTCAAGAAACTTTCATCAATCCGGCTCAGGATTATAATTTTTATGATTAATGAAATATCATGATATCGTGAAATTCTCGGACAATATATCCCATTCCCTGCCACGATAGCAGTCTTTCTAGGGTGACAAGTTCAGAGGGTTACATTCCTACCAACTTTCGTAAATGAATAACCCGAACGTAAAAACTCCTTGTATATGATGAATAAGTACTTTGTTTTTTTTTTCAAAATTTGCTATATTTTATATGAATATAGAGGGAAGTTAAACTTGATAGCAGTTGGTTAGTTGGTTTATGCTGAGATTTTCACATGTGTATGTGGCGTTATTAATGTTACAAAATTAGTATTAATCAGATTTTTTTTCTGTATGTTCTTCACTGAATCTTCGAATTTTGATTGAAATAGAAAATTATCTTAATATTGAACTAACATACCTACCTACAATACCAAAATCAAATTTTTTATCAAATTCCAGAGTGAATGAAAAAACAATCGAATTAATCGGCACTGGTCATATTACTGATCAAAACTGGATTATTAAAAAATTCACAAAGAAATCATGATATACTCAGAGTGCCTTTTCAAAGTTGAGTATATTTTTGGTCTTTACCCAAGCATTCATTTTGTATCAGTCAAATTCAAACCCATGATAAAGGTGAAATCAAGTATTTCATATCGAAACAGAAACGATTTGGATAACTTACAGAATGTACAAACGAGAGAATGTTTCATAATTTAAAAAAAATCTCTATTTTTACATAGACAAAAAGAAAAAATGATTTTCTTAATTAGAGTAAAATATGAAATACCTGAAACTAACACATATTATCTATACCCTATTTTCAACTAATAAAACAAATATCTTTCTTAATTTTATTAGCCATGGTGTCAGTAAGTATCTTCGTGGCAATATACATTTCGAAACAATCTAATGCGGTCCCAATAGTTACCACTGTATCCATTTTGGGTGGTACCCATATATACCGGAATATATAAGAAATGAAAAAATCGATATAAATCAGTTTCTGCAATATACATAATTAAATGAATGGTTATGTATACGTCCAAATGCAAATGTATATCAATGTATGCGATCCATACGATATGTACATTCGGTCCCCATATGTCCCGCTGTATCAAGATATATATATATATAAAGATATATATATATATATATATATATATATATATATTATATATAGGTTAAATGTATTAAGAGTCTTTAGAAATCTAAATGCGACGGTTCAAGTGTATAGAGACTCATGTATCGCTGGAGTAAAAAGTGAACTCTTTTTTCTTCACAAAGCTTTCGCAATCAATTTAGGTATATCAATTAAACTGTCAGGATTGTGATAATGTTTATATTGGCCGAACATCCCAGTGGATGAAAAGTAGAATAAGTCTTCACAAATCAGATATAAACCGATATATCGATGTGCACTAGCGACGCATTCCCACGACTTAGACCATCGAATTGACTTTCAAAATGTAGAAATACTAAAAAACTGAAAATAACTATCACAAAAGACTCATCCATGAAATGATACAAATAAATAAGCATGATAATACGATCAACAAGAAATCTGACACAAACAAGTTGAGTAATATTTACAACTACCTACAAGAAAAGACTAAAGGAAATGAATATTATGAAGGTCCTCAACAAACAAAATTAACTTGGCTCGACGTTGGCAAAGTGCTGACATACCAGCAATTCGTGTCGGCAATGTGACGGCTTGCCGACACTGTTCAGACTCGGCATTTTTAATAAAGTTTCCGATCGGCCGACAGGGACTGTTTCCCGATATATCGCTGCGGCAATGAAAAGCAGAACCAGCGTTGGCCCAACATTGGCAAAGTGCTGACATAACAGCCTATTTGTGTCGGCTGGCCGACACTGTTCAGCGTCGGCATTTTGAATAAAGCCTTGGTTTCCGATTTTGGACCACAATAATGCGGCAAATGACGTCATAGATAACAGTACCTCTGCTGATGTTGTGCATGGTACAGTTTTTTATGAGTCCTTTGTCGCATCATTGCGGTAGAAATTTGTCGGTACCATTTCGAGGAAACCAAGGCTTTACAATCGATATATCACCGCGTCTGTGAAATGCAGAACCAGAGACTAAGAGAAACTTTCTCAGAATGGCTACCCGCAACCTGATTGGTGGCTTAGAAACCAAATTCAGTTGATATACTTATAACATACCTTGTTGATTTGTTTTTCATGTTTACTTATCTCGATGCTAATATGGCTTCAAATTCATTTGATACAGATATTCTTTCAGAAATTCCTAAAGGTGATATGGGTAATTCTTTTCTATTTTTTTCAAGTATCAATATGAATTCTCCAAAAATAAAATATATTTTGTGGTCATATTTCTATTTCTCAGATGTAGTTCATATAATTCATAGGCGTAACTAGGATTGGGTTATTGGTGAAGTTACCAACCATTGATGAGAAAATTAGTAATAAGTAACACTTTAAAAAAATTACAAGATTTTTATGACTGTCGGTTAACCACCTCATGACTCAACTCTTTTCACGCCAATGATATCATTGAGTTAATCTCACTTGAATCATGTTAGAAGGGCAGTAGTGCAATAAATAACTAACTGATAATAAAATTTTATATTGAAATAAAACCATAAATATAATTCTTCATATAACAACATTTGAAATATATCATATCGGAAGAATGAAATGTTATTTCTTAAAAAAATATGTATACGTATATAAACAGGGTGATTTTTTCAAGTGTTTCATTAGAACTTTTCGAGGAAGGAATTGAAATACAAATTCAAGAATTTGCATAATCGTACTTTATTTCATTCCATTGATGCAAAAAAACCTTTTACGATGAGGCATTTTGAAAATATAAACACTAATTTGGCTATATTTTACATTTCAAGTTTATGTACTCATAAACCAAAATGCAAAATCCTGAATTTGTAATATGAGTTCATTATGGCATGATTTATTTCCTTAGTGGTGGTTAATTTCGCTTGACGATTTCTCCTTACTGATCCGACAAAATGAGTTTTCATAATTTATTCAAGTTATTGAAATTGATGTCGAATACCATTTCTAATGAGTAAAAATTCAAAGTCATTAACAAAATTTTATGTAACAAACTTTGGACTACCTTGAACGAGCGAGTAACTACATGTTTCAATATTTCTAGCCCATCCTTGTCATTTCTCCCTCACCAATTCAGGGAAATGGCCAACTGATGGCTGATCATCAGCCTCAATATTTTTCTTGTTGTTTCAGCATTATCTTTTCTTCCAACAAAGCCAAATTCAGTCAACTGAAAAAATATAAAATATACTGGAAACTGAAGGTTTTTGCCTATATTAAAATTGCTAAATTTCATCATTAGAGAATGTGCAATGATATTACAAAGAAGAGATAGTGAGTCAATTCAGAAATATAAAATAATACTTACACATATCTTGGAAAACTCATCATCTTTAAATTCTGTGTTGAATTCCTTAAGTTTTTCATACGTTTCCACAATTTGCCGCTGTGTGTTCTGTCACCTCTGCTGTTCAACCTTTATTCAGAGAACATATTTTAGGAGACCCTGTATGGCGAGAAAAGGGGCGTAAAAATAGGTGGTAAAATTATAAAAAACATAAGATACGCAGACGACACCGCCATCATTGCAGAGAACATGGAAGACTTGCAAATACTGCTGGATAAAGTGCACGAGGCTAGTCGAAGATGGAGCATTAATATAAACGTCAAGAAGACAAAGTGGATGAGCGTAGGTAAAATTAATATAGAACCAGTTCCGATTACAATCAACAGGCACATCATCGAACTAGTGCCACATTTCAAATATTTAGGTAGCTGACTGAACAATGAAATTACATGCGACCAAAGGGTAAAATCGAGAATTGAAATGGCACGCAGGACATTTGGCAAATGGAAACGAATTCTCTCTCACCGTTCAGACGCGGTTAAGAACACTCCGCTGTCACGTATGGACTATTCTCTTGCATGGATGTGAGACATGGACGCTTAAAGTTGACACCATGAATATGTTAGAAGCGCTTGAGATGTGGTATTACCGGAGAATCCTTAACATTCCTTGGACTGCACACACTAGCTGAGTAAGAGATGAGAACTTCTGGACACCATAAAAATGAGAAAGGTTGGATATTTCGGACATATAATTCGAGGCCCCGAATATCATCTCCCTCGCCTGATTATCCAGAGAAAGGTTGAGGGCAAAAGATGGATAGGTCGCAAGAAGGTGTCATGGTTGCGGAACATAAGGAATTGGATAGGACTGGGAGGAGAACAAATATTCCGAGCAGCTAAAGATAGAGAACAATTCAACCAAATTGTCATGGAGATAGCCCACGCCTGATGACAGGCACGGCACCGAAAGAAGAAGAAGAAAACTGTGGCTGCCAAAGCCATGATAGACAAATAAGTTAGTTTATATGGTACAAAAACTGATGTAACCTTAGAAACGTCCCGAATCAAATTCTTCACATTTGAGTATGATGAAAGCAAGTCAGCAGTAGAAAATTGTATGGAGATTATGGACTTGGCTGCAGAAGTGTCAACTGAAGATGATCCTATGAAGGAAAGCTGGATCATGACGAGAATCTTGAGTGTGTCACCGTCAAAACTAGCGCATTTTAAGACATCTTGGAACAACGTGACTGGACCTACAAAGAACTTAGACACTCTCATCGAACGTCTGAGACTAGAGGATGAACAACTTGAGGAAATGACATACGCAGAGGGTAGTAACACCAGCAACGCTCTCATGGCACGACGTGAGAAACAAGGAAGGTTGTCAAAAAGCAAGCAGGAGAACTCAGAATTAGCATGTTACAAATGTGGGAAGATGGGTCACGTGATCAAGGAGTGTAAAGGAAAACCATGTCAGAAGTACATCGACTATTGTAAGAAGAAATACACATGCAACAACTGTAATCTCGAAAAGAAGGAAACAACCAAGAAAACGGCAAATTAATAAGGAAGGCATTTTTGACCACAGCACTTTCGACAGTAGACTTCGACATCTCCAAAGACAGGGAAACTTCATGGTATCAGACAGTGGAGCCAATCAACACATGATGTCACATCGAGAGTGGTTTGTACAGCTTGTTGAGCTGGACGAGCCAATTCCAATTGTGATTGGAGACTCAACGAGGCTAGATGACGTTGCAGTTAGGGACATTGATATGGAGGCTTTTGATGGCCAAAAATGGTATCCAGTGGTACTTGAAGATGTAATTTACTTGCCAAATTTGAACTTTAATCTGTTCTCAGTAAGCCAGATGTTGGACAAGGGCCATGTACAGAAGGCAAACGGAAATCGATCAAAATGGTAAGGAAATTGTGGCAATAGCAAATCGCAACGAAAATCTTTTCAAAATGATGATGATTTGGACGAGAGACTATGGGCAGAGGCAATGAATTACGCGATCTTTACGATCAATCCGACAGGAACCAGCAACGTACCAGGGAAAAGTCCGGCAGAACTGTGGGTTGGAAGGAAAATGAAAATTGAGAAACAACGACCTTTTGGATACGAGTGTTTTGTATTCAAGCAAGCACAGAAGAAAGGCAAGATCGACAGAAAATCAGAAAAGAGAAGACAGAAATTGTTACCTCAGACAATGTTATCTTCGACGAAGAGAAGATAAAACTGAGACAAAGCACTGAACTTGAGATATTAACATCAGAGGGTATACTGGAGAAGCAAGATGAAAGCAGCAGTGAGTCAGATGAAGAAGACGAGAACTGCAGAACTGAAGAAAATGCTGAGGAGGCAAGTGACAAAGAAAATGGAACACAACCACCAGAAGAAGAGCCAAGAAGGAGACTACTTCTGAGCTACGCAGCTTCAGAGAAAATGAAGTTGGTATAGTTCGATGTGAAGACGGCATTCTTGTATGAAAAACTGGAGCAGGTCATCTACATGAATCAGCCTGAAGGATTCAACGTCGGATCAGGAAAAGTCTGCAAGTTCGATAAAAGTCTTTACTGGCCCAAACAAGCTCCATGGATGTGGAACGAGAGGGTTACTACATACTTTGAAGACAAGATTGATTTAATCAACACCGATGACGACCCATGTATTTATTATAATGAGGACAAGAGCATTATGCTCTCACTCTTCGTAGAAGATGGATTGACACCTGGGAAAGATGAGAAGGAAATATACAGACTCTTAGGCAAGATAAGCAAGGAATTTCATATTACATTCAGCAAGAAAATACAGGACAAAATTACGTATTTGGTTATGGAAATCAAGATCGACCAGAACGGTATTTTTGTGAATCAACCGCTGTACACAGAGAAGATCCAACAATAAATTTACATATATTTTAGATTAAATCATTGACGGCATGAGGATAATGAAAAAATCTATTCGAACAAAAAAACTATAACGATTAATAACATTTGAGATAGAATAAAATAAAAAACAAAAAAATGGAAAAAAGTTAACAAAAAAAGATGCAAAATAGGTTTGTGTATAGTATGTAGTGAGTTTTTTAATGTGTCTTTCTTTTCTCTGCCTGGCATGTCGCAGCCAAGTTGAGTAACATGAACAATTTCGTTCAACTATTCAATTTATTGGTTCAACATATTTTAATTGATGAGAAGATAAAAATATAATTGCCAACGTTTTTTTATTTTATTCGTATAGGTGTCTCAGTATCGCTTTCACAAAACTTCGATTGTAGCGTTAAATTAATCGGAGCCACCGCGATTCGTTAAAACTTCAAAACGAGTGATTCGATTGATTCGAATTTACGTAAGGTTGTTGAATGGTACAATCAGAGCTTTGTGAAACCCGCCGTAGGTCATTGAAAAATTTCTGTACAACAAATTTACAAGAATTATTTGAATAACTGCAATAAAAAAAAAAACGCACCACGAAATTTTTGCTGCCGTTACCCCCAACGGCCTCATAAGTTTTGTACTGAAAAATGTTGAATTTGGATAAGGTAAACATTAGTTTAAGAAATTATAAGACATAAAAAAATCCAAATAAGATCAGATTTCAATGCAGTTTAACTAAAGATATAATAACTAGTTAAAAACTAGGCTTTCCAATTATGGTGATATAAAAAAAGATATGAATTACTAAGAAATCTATACCAATATCACATCATCTTCAGAAAAATTAGACCCGTGGAGAATTCAAACGACTAGTTTCTTTCAAGTATACTAACTTTCTAGAAACCAAAATTTAAATTCATTCGAATACTTCAATTGTGTTTTTTGTGAATTTCGCATTGAATTTCTCACCAATCTATTCTTCAATGTTGAATCACTTCTCATTTATTTGAATTCCAGATGATTGAAACCGATAATAAATTGAAATTATAAAAAAATAAAGATATCGTGAAATGGTTTCTAGTGATGGTTTTCACAAAAAGAGAGCCAAACTCGAGCAATTTGGGATACAATGTACATGTACGGCATTATTTCAGACAAGTAACCTGGAACTCAATTTTACATATCTTCAGAACCAAATGAAATATAATAAATTCAACGGCAAAAATCAAGACAATTATCAGAAGAAAAAATTTTTTTCTAAATCAAAAAGTTCTGCGCCAACACACATATATAAACTTCATTATACGATTATTATATGTAGAATGAAATATCAAAATATGTAGTTTACAACAATAACTAAAAGAACTTACTTACCAATTAATGCACTCAAATTGCAGAAAACCAAAAAATTTTAATATCGGATCGAACCAACAGCGAACTTCCCGAATCGAACACTAGTCACAAAATGATTAAATGATGGAATGGAATGGAATGAATGGATCCAAAAGAAAAAACTCAAGTCTAAAGATTGTTATACCGTTGATTGAAGTATTCTTTGTAAGGTAGCCAACCAATGTGTTTTCAGTCCTCCTTCCCCTCGCATCCCTTGTCTATCAATTCACTGCCGTAATGTGGCGCCCTCGCAAAATATCGAATCCGAATGTATTTTAAAACACAGATTTCTGGATTTCTCAAGTCTCGGTAAATTTCAAACAGAAACCCGATTTGGATGAGTCATAATACCAGATGTGGAATTTTTATGTTGCCTTAGTATTTGAGCCTACTTAAAAAAAAAGATTTCAGTACCTTCACTTCATAATAATAATAATAATTTATTCATTCCATTAAGACACTACACAGTGTATAGGACATGTCAGACTTAAAACAAAGCAACTAGGAACTAAGCAACTCGTCTTTTATATATTTTCTTTATACTCAAGATTCTGTAGAAATATGAGATTCGTTTTTAGGAAAAAATTTTGCTTGAATATTTGTTGATGAATTTAAAGGATATCCCTCAAATTTTCCAACATGATACTTAAATTTCAAACAGGAATAGTCGAGTTTGGAATTTTAATTTTTATAAGACGGCGGTATTATAAAACTTTGATTGCACCGTAAAGATTCGTTGAGATTTTTAGATGAAAGGATTCGATTCGTTCGAATTTATTTGAATATTCTCGAGTTGTGTGAAACATAAAAAAAAATTGGGAGAACAATAAACTCTTCAATTTGAATAATACTCACATTCGAGGCTTGAAAATTCTAGATTCAAAATTCTTTGGTTTACAATTTTGCGGATTCTTGGTAGCCATGCAGTCCTCGGATGAATCAGGAAGAAAGTTTTAAAAATTTTTATTTTTGCTCTGCGCGCATCTAGAAATATTTCAGAGCTAGGCCGAAGCAAAGAACGCATAGCCTGTTTATTCAAATGCGATATATGACCATTTGTCTCTGATTTTGAATGCAAAAAGATCCTTTTTCACTCAATATACTGCTATTTTCGGAATGACTGATCGCCCAGCAAGCCACCAGGAGGTTTCTGTGTTAGCAGAATATTTCCGACAAAAATCTGATATGCTTAATTAACATGAAAAGGGAGAAAAAAGGCAATTTTTTGGTTAACGGATTGTATTTCCGTCAATATTGAGGGAAAATCTTAGGTTATAAGGAAACTTTACAGCCTGATGTTCCCAACAGAAAAAAAGATATTTTTCATTCAAGGTGCATCAGTCTGACTCGAAAATTTTTTTCCATGCGCGTAGAGCAAAAATAAAAATTTCAAAAATTTTTTCTTCCTGATATATCAGAGAATTGCAAATTATAAAGCAGGGAATTGAGAGGCTGGAGTCTTCAAGCTTCAAAAGTGGGTTTTTTTATTTCCTATAGGACGATTTTTCACTGTTGAAAATCATAAGAAAAAATTGCTGTTCCTTCAATTATTGCGCAAATTATATATCAAACATTTCTCTCATTTACAATGTGCATTCACTTGTTATAGAATATTCATGATCTAAAGGTTCTATTTAATTCGTTTTGAAACACGAGCACGAGGAATCACGAACTTAACACTTGAACAGAAAGAAAATTAATAGGTTATAGTTTAACAGACCGTCTTGATCACAGAACACTAATATTTTGTTGTTTTGTTAAAATTTCAAAATTATAACCAAAAATATGGGAAAAGAAAGCAAAGAGTTGCAGCTCATTTTCTCGCGTACTCTATGGTTCTGTCTTTTGGGATGGTTTTGGATCAACGCCATCTATGTGCCTTTAGTCACAATTATTTTGCTAGAAAAGTTCCGCGGCGCCATCTCTGTGTCTTTAGGTTAAACACAATACGCCATCTATCCGTCGTTTTAATTTTGCACTCGTTTTGTGCCGTATGGTTGGCTTTCTTCCCAAAGAATATTTCAATCAACGGTTATACGTTGAATCTGTCCGACGTAAACCCACCTAGTCCAGTAAACGAAGGTCTGAAATCACTTTATTGCGGAAACAGCTGCATTTTGGATATAATGATTGTTACTAGAGTAGGAACTCATGGTAAAAAATGCAGGTTCCCAAATTTTCAGGAACCTTGGGAAATTCGTGAAAATATGGAAAAAATTACGTTTTCTCGAAAACTAGGAGGTTTATGGAAAAAAATTTCAAACAAAAGTTGTAGAGCGGAAAATTTTAGTTGACATGATGGCTTTTCGAATTCTCGTGGTGTTTATATTGACTATTTAGAGACGGATTTCTGTATTCGCATTCTCAGTTGCTAACTTCATTGCGTACGAATTGCCGAAGAAGCGGAAAGGAAGCAGGTAGTTTTACCATTCTCATTTTATTACGTTTATGTTTGTAAACGAAAATAACAAGGCTCTTCTTATCCCGGACTTCTCTCAAATTATTTCGAGTGCAAGAGAAAATGTTGGAAGAAATAATCATTTTTAGATGCATTTCAGCATTTCTCGTTTTGTGTTGTGTGCATTGAATTTGGCTATATCTGATTTATCTGTATTTTTTTAACGAAAGGTTGAAGTTTGCGAAATGCAAACCAGACCTCTCTCTTCGATCAGCGTTGATTCAAAATTTTGTAGAGCTTCCTAATCGAATGCTACCCAGAACTACTGTTGAAAGTTAAATTAATTCAATTGGAAATGTGAAATGAGTGAGATACATGCTTGATTTTTCCTCTAAATTGAAGAACGACTCCCATTGGAACTGTAGTATAAAAGTATGAAACTTAGCATAGCGATTATAGATTCGCTTTTGCAATCATTGTAATATTTCGTACAACTCGTCGAAAGAAACTCAGAACTTCCATAAGGATGGTCAAGAGATCGATTGTTCCCACCTCGAATAATTATTGATTTGACCATTAAATAACAACAGGTAACATTCGACGAACGACTAGTTTTTCTATCGAAATCGATCAAAAAACTTCGATGAACTAACTGAACAATAATCAGAACCTTTCTGGCTTTCAAAAAGTTCTTCGAAGAGAAAATGAACGAGAATGATTGTTTTTTGTCATACTTGAAAATATTTTGTCAAAACACAAGCGGTTTTCAGAAATGTTTCTTAAATTGGTATAATTAATACATATTTCGAACTTTGAACATCATAATAGCTAATCGAAGATTATTTTTTTCGGATTATTCCCCATTCGTCTTTTGGTTGTGTAGGTCCGCAGAATGGAACTCAGTTCGATCTCCCTTTTGGTCAAAAAATATTGTACTGACTCAAGGGCGGATATAGCTTTTTTTTCGTGGGAGGGGTAATAATCATTGAGAACGAATAACTAAAGACTTACGGTTTTTTGAGCTTGAAAGGTATTTGCTTACCACAAATTTAGGAAGTTTCTATTGATAGTACCCTTCGCGAAACAATAAAGATAACAGGAAGAATTTTCAAATTTTTTTTTCAACAGACTATATCCTACAGAACATTTTCTATGAAAATCTGTTTGGTTCAATAAAAAAATTTTTTTTTCACCTATCACATAATCTTGGAAAAATAGCGCACAAATATCATTTTGTCATTTTTTGGTTAATGGACTGTATCATCCTCAATATTGGGGCAAAGCTCAGGAGATAAAAAAATTTTGCAGCCGGATGTTCTCCAAAGTCACCCCAAATCGACCGGTTCAGCGGTTTTCTTGGACGTTTGATGGAACATTTGAAAAAATAAAGAGAACGAGGTTTTTTTCCTTAGACTTGACAAAAATCTTGATCTCTTAATTTTTTCAAAATTTCAATCAATCGGTTCAAGAAAACCGCTGAACCGATCTATCTGCCGATTTAGGGGGGACTTTGGGGAACATCAGGCTAAAAAATTTTTTCATGAACTAAGCTTTTTCGCCAATATTGACGAAGGGATAAGGTATATATCACAATAGGTATATCACATTCAATTTAGATAACGTTGAGTAGCATATTTTCTGTAATAATGTAGAATGTTAATCTTCATTCACTGCTATATGAATAATGACATTTTCGATAAATTTAGGAGGAGATTGAATAACTTCAAATATAAAAATACATTACTTCATCAAGGAGTTAAACAACTCAAACTTCTACAAAATTAGCGATCTTCCCACATCGGAATCATTATCTGACCTTTTTTTAATCAATCCGTTGAATACAGAACTTTCAAACAAAAACTGCTCTGTTTAGAGCAGAATATTCCTTTTGAATTTTTCCAAAAATTACTATTTTTCTTATTACAGTGTTAAGCTTAGTGAAATGATGTGCTTCTTGGACTCACTTTCATCTATATTTAAAAAAAAATTAGATTGAACTTCCGTGATTGTATGAGTTTTGTACATTGTGCATCATATTTCTGAAAAATACTTGAGGGTGTGCCATCAACAATTTTTCTTTCATTTTCTTTATTATCTAAAATTCCAATCACAGATATTTCGATGAAATTTTCTATTTTTGCATGGAATGCTAACATCTGATTACCCGGTAACATCCGATTAAAAAAAAATCGGGTGTGAAATCACAAGAGAAACAAATGTAAGTGTAGTTTTCGGGCAGATTTGAAAGAAAATGCTGCTTAACGAAAGCTGTCTTCATTCTTGAACTGGTATAGCATTGGGTAAGGGTGCTGGCATTTCGCCCTGTAGTTCATAAACATATACATCATAAAAGGGAATAATAAAACCCTCGGCAAAACCACAAGCTCTCTTGGAGCGTCTTCGGCCATGACATAAATGCACCTCTAATTAGTCAATATCAACACCACGAGAATGCGCAAAGCCATAATGTAAACTAGAATTTTCCGCTCTACAACTTTTGTTTGAAACTTTTTTCGATAAACCTTCTAGTTTCCGAGAAAACGTAACTTTTTCGACATTTTCACGAATTTTCCAAGGTTCCTGAAAATTTGGGAACCTGCATTTTTGACCATGAGTTCCTACTCTAGTGACAATCATTATATCAAAAATGCAGCTCTTTCCGCAAAAAAGTGATTTCAGACCTTCGTTTACTGGACTCCACCCCCCTTTCGTCGTACCAGTGCGAATTCCATGGGGAAACCGGGTTCTTATCTCGAGAGAAAAATATCTTGGCCTAATGTAATTAGGGGCAATAAAACCCAGATGTGGTAGTTTCTCTTCAGTTGAAGATCGAAGAATTGCTTACTCGGGTGCAAATTCAGCATTTTTAATTCTAAATTTGGCATATTTGATTCATGTATAGCATATATTTTTGGCGTTAAGCATATAGCATATCATGGAGCAGATCTTCGAAATTTCTTCCGCATTCAGAGGTTTCCAGTAATATGCATATCCATTTAGAAATATTAAGTTATACATATTTTATTAAGATATAACATATTTTATTAATATCTCTACCACATCAACTATATTAGGTATTTCAATTCATTCAAGTTTGAGAAAAACAATGAAAAAATGAAAATTTAGGAATATTTTGAGATCTGATAACTCAGAACCCCAATATTCATTTACATTCAAAATTTAAGTCGAAGAAAATTTATATTTCAGAAATAGCTATAGAAAAAAATATCAATGAAAAACCAGCATTTTTTCGGCACGTTCCCAAATTAAAATGCATATTTTTGGCATTTTCGAAACGCAAAACTAGCATCTTCTGCTTCCCCTGAGATGAAAACACTGAGTAACTCCGAATTGTTCTGTTCATTAAAAAGTATTTTGAAACTATAAACCTATAGCCTGTAGAAAGTTTTGCTGTGCAAAACAAGTAGAATTGGTAGAGTCCAGAGGTAATTCTGTTTGTGTTCAATAAACTGAACATTTTGTCAAGATTGGACTCATTATTTCTCAAACAGAAGAACCCAAATCCACGGAAAATAACAACATAACCTGTGAACACATAGTTACATATTTACAATTGTGAGGAAGTATCAATCCGTGTTTATAATTTATGTTCTATCTAATGGCGTGTAACTCGAATAATTTCCTGAAAAAAATTGGAATGTTAAAAAAAATCTTGCGAGAAACATGATAGAAAATGAAATGAATGTAAAAAAAACAAGAAAAAACTAGATATACTTGATACGATTTTCAAGGTAACTAAATCAAAAAACATCCATAATGAATACAAACTTTGCAAAGAAGAACTCGAGGAAGAACTGAAAAGTTACATCGAAATTACAAAAAAAAAAAATGAATGAAGAACTCATAAATATTGCAGAGAATAAAACAAAAACAATATGGTCTATCATTAAAAGAGAAACTAACCAAAAAAAGATCAATAGGGAAACATATAAGTTAACTTCCGAAAACTTCAACCTTTTCTTCTCTACAGTATAAGATCGAATAAATATGAAAGTATCAAACTATGGCAAAGATAAGGCTCTGAAACTATTGCATCAGATGAATGAAAAAAAGAAGCAAACCAAATAAACTTGATTCCACTACCGAATTTGAGATTATCAGCATTATCAAGGGTATCAAACGAGAGGGACTCAGGATATTCATGGTATGACAATTATATTGATAAAAGCAAAATCCCATAAGATAATCTTCAACAAATGTCTGAACGAAGGTGTATTTCCAGAAATGCTCAAGAACGCGAAGGTTTTGCCCAAAATGGATTTTACCAGTTTTACCAAAGATACTGGAGGAAATAATCAAGACTAGACTTTTGACTTATCTGGATGAAAGTGAAATCATTGGTAAACAACAGCATGGTTTCAGAAGCTCTAGGTCCACAGTGACCCTACTCTTGGAAACAATGAATGAAATAATAAAAGCTTCAGAAGAAAGGTGGCCATCTGAAATAGTGACGATATCTTCATAAGAAAACTGTTATTTTATGGTTTGGAAAAAAAGGCAATAGATATAACCTGTTCTTTCCTGGCGAACAGACAACAATTAGTTCAGTGGAATGGTTCACAATCTGGTAGCAGGACCATGAGAGCCGGTATATCTCAAGGATCAAAATTGGGTTCCCTGCTTTTCTTGATTTTTGTGAATGATTTGAACCTGAAGAAGAAGGATAACTTGTATCTAATGACTCTCTCATTTGAAGATGATACCACATTTTTCCTGAAGGCTCCAAACAAAATCAATCAAGAAGCGTTAGATCAGTATGTACTCCAAAAATCCAACTATTGGTTCACTTGCAACTACCTCTCCATAAATGAGTCCAAAACAAACACTGCTTCTGAAAAGTTATGAGGATAACACCATAAAGCTACTAGGAGTTATGATTGAAGGGGCGCTTTCATGGGAACCTCAGGTCAATGAAATTAAAAAAATACTATCAGTGGCAACTTACACTATTTCTATTGTAAGTAGAGTCTCCACCAGAAATGCAGCAGTAATCACCTATTTCGCTCACTTCCATTCTGTGGCAACTTATGGGATACTTGTGTGGGGTGCGTCGACCCATGCCCATGCAAGCGATTTGATGATTCTCCAGAAGAGGGCGGTAAGAGCAATACTCAAGCTGAAACACACAGAAAGCTGCAGGAATGCATTTAGGGAACTGAAAATACTTACCATACCGGCTGTCTATATATTGGAATGTGCAACATACGTACATGAAAATTTGAGTAACTTTCCAGCTGACAGTATGTTCCACCAGTTCAATACTAGAAAAAAAGACCAACCCACCATACCATACCATAGCCGAAAATATGCGCAACAAGGAGTAGTTTCTGGGGCGCCAAAATCTACAACCGACTCCGAGATTACATAAAACAGCAACACGGAAAAAAATTTTTAAAAATCTCAAAAAACTAATACTAAATAATACTTTATATCATATTGATGAATTTTTCAATTAGTACTGTAATTCTTTTGGGACCATATGAGGGAAAAACATTATTATGGTGGTCAGATCTAAACAAGCAACGGGTAGGTTTCGTAGCTCGTCCAGATTCTAACAGGAGGACAAACAGACTAATACACTGGCCACCAAGAAAAACAAAACGTAGTGTTAGAAGACCGCAACGGAGGTGGCTAGATGATCAATGCTCATGCGGGGAAGAGATGGCATCAGGTGGCACAGGACAGATCGGTGTGATGTAGGTTACCTTCATGGTAAACTTCATGAAAAGTCATCAAGGTGTTCAAGACTCATACCGATTGAAAAATTTTCATAAAATACCTACATGAATTATCCTGTATCGTTTGAGCGTATATTGTTAGTACCGTTGATTGAAGTATTCTTGGGAAGATACCCAACTAATGTGTTTTCAGTCCTCCTTCCCCTCGCATCCCTCGTCTATCAATTCACTGCCGTAATGTGGCGCCTTGCAAAATATCGAACCCGAATGTATTTTAAAACACAGATTTCTGGATTTCTAAACTCTCGGTAAATTTCAAACAGAAACTCGATTTGGATGAGTCATAATACCAGATGTGGAATTTTTATGATGCACAAATGTTTCATTTTGCCTTAGTATTTGAGCGTACTTCAAAAAACGATTTGAGTACCTTCACTTCGTCTTTTATATATTTTCTTGATACTCAATATTCTGTTGAAATATGAGATTAATTTTGCTTGAATATTTGTTGATGAAATTCAAGGAGAGCCCTCAAATTTTCCAACATAATACTTAAATTTCAAACAGGAATAGTAGAGTTTGGAATTTTAATTTTTATAAGACGGCGGTATTATAAAAGTTTGATTGCACCGTAAAGATTCGTTGAAATTTTCAGATGAAAGGATTCGGTTCGTTCGAATTTACGTAAATATTCTTGAGTTGAGTGAAACATTAAAAAAATTGAGAAAACAATAAACTCTTCAATTTGAATAATACCGTTGATTGAAGTATACTTCAATCAATGATAATACACTTACTTTCGGAGCTTGAAAATTTCAGTTTCTCAATTCATTGGTTTATAATTTTACGGATTCTTGGCAGCCATGCAATCCCCGGATGAATCAGGAAGAGAGTTTAAAATTTTTTTATTTTTGCTCTACGCGCAAAGGGAAATATTTCAGAACTAGGCCGATGCAAAGAACGCATAGCCTGTTTATTCATATCCGATATATGACCATTTGTCTTCGAGATATCCGATTTTGAATGCAAAAAGATCCTTTTCACTCAATTTACTGCTACTGATCGCCTAGCGAGCCAACAGGGGGTGTCTGTTTTAGCAGAATATTTCCTACAAAAATCTGATATGCTTAATTAACGTGAAAAAGTGCAAAAAAAGGCAACTTCGTCCATTAATGGATAGTATCTTCGTCAATATTGGGGGGAAATCTTAGGTTTTAAGGAAATTTCACAGCCTGATGATCCCCAAAGTTCCCTCTGAATCGGTAGATCGATTGGTTTAGCGGTTTTCTTGGACCGATTTATGGGAATTTTGAAAAAAATAACAGAAAAAACGATATTTTTCTTTCAAAATGGATATCTTGAAGCGAATGATCAAATTCGAGGGTCGCAAGAAGCAAATTAGAGCATCGGTCTAGCTCGAAAAAATTTTTCTATGCGTGTAGAACCGTAGAGCAAAAATAAAAATTTTTTCTTCCTGATTTATCCTAGGATTGCAAATTGTAAAACAAAGAATTAAGAAACTAGAGTCTTCAAGCTTCAAAAGTAGGTTTTTTGTTATTTCCTATGGGACCATTTTTCACTAAGATACAAGCCGTTGAAAAGCATCAAAAAATTTTTCTGTTCCTTCAATTATTGCGCAAATTATATATCAAATATTACTCCTATTTACAATGTGCATTCATTTCAGAAATTTTTATTTTTGCTCTATGCGCATCGAAATTTTTTTTCGAGCTAGACCGATGCAAAGGCCCCACAGATTGTTTATTCAGAACTAATTTGGTTCTTACGTCCCTCGAATTTGATCATTTGTCTTCAAGATATCCATTTTGAATGAAAAAAAATTTTTTTTCTATTAATTTTTTTCAAAATTTTCATGATCGGTCCACCGATCTACCGATTCAGGGGAATCTTCAGGGAACATCAGGCTGTAAAATTTCCTCATAACCTAAGATTTCCCCCCAATATTGACGAAGATACAATCCATTAATTGCATTTTTCTGCTCTTTATTCACGTTATTTAATCATATAAGATTTTTGTAGGAAATTTTCTGCTAGAACAGAAACCGTCTGTTGGCTCGCTAGGCGATCAGTAGCAGTAATTGAGTGAAAGAGGATCTTTTTGCATTCAAAATCGGATATCTCGAAGACAAATGGCCATATATCAGATATGAATAAACCAAATAGCTATTAAACCGTTGATCTTGATCACAGAACACTAATATTTTGTTATTATGTTAAAAGTTTAAAATTATAACTAAAAATATGGGAAAAGAAAGCAAAGAGTTGCATCCCATTTTCTTCCGTACTCTATGGTACTGTCTTTTGGGATAGCTATGGATCAGCGCCATCTATGTGCCTCTAGTCACAATTATTTTGCTAGAAAAGTTGCGCGGCGCCATCTCTGTGTCTTTAGGTAAAACACAATACGCAATCTATCCGTCTTTTTAATTTTGCACTCGTTTTGTCCCGTATGGTTGCGTATCTTCCCAAGAATATTTCAATCAACGTTAGTACATACATATTTTGAACACTTATTTAGACTCCCGAAAATGACCTGCATCTGCACTGAAAGCCTATACAATCATTCGCCCTGTATATGTATTGAAAGTGGTTTGCTTTGAATAATCTTTTGAAAATTTCTTGAATGAATCCAATACTGAACTGCTCCTTTGCTATCTTTGAATGGCGCCACTGAAACTAAAGATGTATCTTCATGTGTAGGTTCTTCAATCAATATGACTGACTGTTTGATTCCAGATTCGAGAGAAGAATATCTTCGTAAAACCGATCGCTGCTGAAAATAACAAGTGCGAAATTAAAAATACTGTGTGCAAGTTGAATAAGAGGGAGGCACGTGACGTCCTGATGTCTGGATATCTTGGCACCATCCCTTAGGATACTAGTGTAGGGGAGGGCTGAATAATTCATGATGTTATTATACATATTTCACGCAGGAGCTTGACGTTTTAATGCGAGCTAATGGACTGCCGAAGGCGCGAAACCGAATTGTTTACTGACAAAGCGTGTTGGATGGGAATCCGCTATCGCGGCTCCACTATTGTGAGCGCGTTTGGTATGGTGGTTCGATTCACTTTCACTTTTACATCAGATCATTCCAACACTAACTCGGTTATAACAAATCAGTATTGAAATCCAACGAAGTTATAAATATTATGACTATTCAAAACTGTCGAGTCACAAAAATTACTTTTATTTTCATTGGCCATGCCCCAAATAAACTTGTAGTATTTTTCACTATTTTCAGCAATTGTATTATATAAACCAAAAGACAAGCAGATCTTGAAGGAGACCGCACTTAGCTAGTTCATTAAACGGTCAACAGTGAATTTCCTACTTTTTCATTCTCTAATATCCAAAACCTTCCTTCATCCCCATAAAAACTACCCTAAGATCATCATCTGATCTTACAAAAACGAGCTCATGGAGTGAATCAAATCGAACTGTATATACTTTTCAAAATGGTAGAAGACATTTAACCAGATCCGAGAAATCCCACATGTAAGGTAGTTATTCCGTTGGTTTGAATTATATTAGGTGATTTCCAGTTTTGGGTCATATTTTCAAAATGCTTTATTTGACTAATGAATAATCATGAATTTCTGGGACTTCACACCTAGGAGGACTACACTAATACCTACACAGATGTGGAAACACGATAACAATTTCCAGGAACAGACTCCATTTTTCTGATAATATCGTAAATCATATCACCCCGTACATGGAACAGTCAACACATATGAGTATACTCTTCAATAAGAGGGTATAATTCCTGTCGCCCACCTGCAGATTTAGAAAAAAATTGAATATCAGGGATAAATTTTTGGATGGCCAAAATTTCATGTAAAATTCCACACCTAGGCTGTAATTTCGAATCAATCAAAATGTGAACATTTATTGTTCGTGAGTAACCATCAACTCATCACTACTTCAAGTAATTCTTTTCAGAATTATTCACTTGATCTACAATATTGAAGGTACAAAATGGCGCCGACCTGCTTAGTTTGTTCAAATGCGATAACTAGAAATATTGATTATTCGACATGTTCAAAAAGCAATACTCATATGTATCACTTGAATTGTGCTCAAATGGAAACATCGGAAAACGAAAACTTGAAAAAATCGGGAAAATTGAAAGTGTACTTTGTGTACACCTTCCAACATAACATGTATTGTTGATGGGAAACTATCTGGAAAATTACTAAATGAATGTGTTAGTCTCATCTCGAGCATCATGAAAACGACAATTGAGGATAATTTGGGGAGACAGCTTTTTGGAGCAATTGACGAATTTCGAAACGAAGTAAAAATACTCAAACAAGAAAATATTCACCTTAAAAACATCATGGGAAGTATAACTCATAACATAATACTCAAACAACTTCTATCAACATGGCAACCGAAGTATCATCCTAAATTCCTGGAAATGTATTGAAGCCACAAATCAAAAGAAAATCTAGTGAGAATGATGCTAATAACAAATCATGGTCAGAAATTGCCTCGAAACAATCTGAAAGTAATAATCAACAAACTGTCAACATATCACATGAAAATGAATTAAATAATGATTTTCAACTTGTGATAAATAAGAAACGGAAGCAAATGAAACGTGAAACTGTATTAGGTACTGGAAAAATTAATGAAATTAAGGCAATAACATTGTATTCTCATGCTCATATTAGCAATCTTGATCCTGAACTGACTGCGGACGAAATTCTACAATATCTGAATAAAAATGATCTGAAGGAAGTGAAATGCATTAAACTTAAATAAAACCGGCCTGATGAATATTCTTCGTTCAAAATTTCAGTTCCATCATCAGAATTCTCGAAAGTTAAAGATCCAACACTCTGGCATGAAGGAACAAGAATAAATAATTTTTTATTTCATCTCATGAAAAATCAACAATCTCTAGAAATGGGTTTGAGTGCTCGCCATCCAAATTGATACATATCAACATCCAATCTTTCGGAAATAGTTTAGTAAGATTGGATGGGTTTGTCAACAATCACAACTGTCAGTTCTTGGCTGTCACCGAACACTGGAAGACAGCGGGGGAACTGTCAGTACACAGAATAACAAAGTATCAACTTATTTCATCTTTCTGTAGAGATCATGGAAAACATGGTGGTAGCGCTGTATACATCAAGGACTGTCTCCTATATGTTACTACTGAGATTAATGAATTCGCGCGCATGAGTATCCCATATTATATTTTTGAATGCACTGCAATGAATGTAAATATTGCAAATGAATGTATTGTTGTAGTTGCCATATACCGGTCCCCCACGAAAGATTAGTTAGTCTCTTACAAAAACTTACTGATATGAACATAAATTATCTTGTGGCAGGAGATTTTAATGTCCATATGGAACCTTCTTCAAAGGATCCTAATAAACTCACATTCATATCGATAATTGATTCTTTCGGTGCTAAGTTAGTAATAGATTGTCCCACTCGTGATGAGGCCTGTATGGACAATGTTATAACCAATATAGGACATATATCGGGCTGTTCTGAACAGGCACATGTTTCCGACCACTAAGCTCAGGTTGTCACTTTTCAATATAGTCTCCCTACTCGAGCATACTTTTTTAATATACGACCAATCAACGACACTAAATTGAATGAATTTTTTCTCAAACTATCGCATGAAAATTGGGACACTCTGTTCTCTATTCCCCAGCGAATGTAGATGGGCAATGGCAAACATTCCTGTCCATCTATAAGAAATATTATGAGGCTTGTTTTCCTTTAGAAAAGATTAATAATACAAAAAACCTAAATCAATATTCACCTTGTAGAGACCCTGAATTGACTAATCTCCGAGAGCTTCTGGGGATTACTTATATAATTTCCTGCAAAAATACCTCTCTTAAAAATTATTACATAAAATCAAAAAAAAAAGTATGATTTGTTCCTTAAAAAATCGAGAGAAGAGTATTATTTCAATAAATGTAAAAATTCAAGCAATACATCGAAAGCAGTCTGGGCCATAGTTAATGATAAAATTGGTAAATATTCAAAAATAACGAATGTCGGTATAAAAGGTCCTCCTCAGTCGGTTGTGGTGGCTTTTAATATCTACTTCAGAGGTTCCCAATCAACTGTATCACCACCAAATTCATTAAACGTTGTTCGTGACGAGAAATCATTATTTCTTTTTGAAGTGACTGAGGGCGAAATATCACAGATCGTTTCAAAATTAGCAAATAAAAAAAGCTGCGGTAATGATGGAATCCGAATAGATATTATTAAGAAAACCATTCATATTACAGTCAAACCATTACATTTTATTATCAATAATAGTTTTAAATATGGAATATTCCCAGAATCACTCGAAATAGCCGCAATAAAGCCTGTATATAAGAAAAATGATCCAACTGAGATGTCAAATTATAGACCTATAAGTCTGGTAAACAATTTCGCCAAAATATTCGAAAAGATCTTATGTAATCAACTCACTAGTTTCTTTAATAAGTTTGGGATTCTGAGCAAACAACAGCATGGGTTTGTGCGGGGTAGAAGCACGGAAACAGCACTGTATAGGTTGACCGAGATGATTTCCGGTGGGCTTGAGACAGATGAATTACTTCTAGGGTTCTTCCTTGATTTCTCTAAGGCATTCGACTCGGTCAACCATGAATTACTTCTTCGAAAACTCGAGGCATATGGTGTGAGAGGAACACAATTAGAGTTACTGAGGAGTGACATGAGCAACCGTACTCGGTATGTATCGATGGCTATCGATGGTAAAGAACATATATCGTCAGAATCGAAAATTTTGAGGGGGTTCCTCAAGGTAGTCACCTCGGACCACTGCTGTTTTTGATATATGTCAATGACTTACCTAACATCCTACCAAACAATAGTGATTCATTTATAAACTATGCAGATGATACGAATATTCTCATTCGTGCTGGAGATCAGAATGGAATCACTACTCAATTGAATACAATGGCACTAGCAATTAATGAATAACTGGTGCTTGTCACATAACTTGACACTGAATGCGAAAAAGACTGAATATGTCCTGTTCACTCATAAATTACGAAATATTGCCTTCGGTGAGAGTGTCTTATTATTTGATGAAGAAGTTAATTTAAAACCATCCACGAAGTTCTTGAGAGTGATTGTAAACCAATATCTTGATTGGAATGAGCATATAAAACAACTGTGTAAGAAGCTGAATCAAGTTATCTACACTCTGAGAGTTCTAATATCTGAACTGTGTACTGAATTCCTAAATCTTATTTATTTTTCAAACTTCCAGGCGCTTATGGCGTATGGTCTAGTGACCCTATGACCCTATGGCTAAGATCAAAGTGTAATTTCTGATGGTCTAGTGATCTGGGGTAATAGTAGCCAGGCGATTTAGGTTTTTAAACTTCAGAAATTGGCTTTGAGATACATATACAATCTGAAATTTGGTGAAAGTTGTCGAGGATTTTTAAGAAAAATAATATCTTGACGCTACCAGCATATTTAAATGTTTACAGTTTGTATTCAAACATCCTGAATTTCTTCTAAAATTTAAGAAAACAGGGTCTCATTCCACAAGAAATGATTTCTTTATTTATCCTAAACATCACTTATCATCAACCTAGAAATCTAGCACGTACATGTGTATAAGATTATATAATTCTTTACCGACGAATATAAAAATCATAAAAGAATTCAAATCTTTCCGAGCAGAGATCCACAAGCTTCGGCTTCAACAGGAACCATATACTATAAACGAATTTATGTTTTTCCCGGATTAGGTTTGATTCATTTTGTATTTGACGTTTCCCAACTTCAAAATTATGTACATTGTTGATTTTTGGTGAATAAAGGTATTTATTATTGTTATTATTACTCATTGTAAGTTTAATATTTTAATATATCTGATTCTCAATTTGCTCTAAAACGAATAGCACCCCTTGTTTAGGTTAAGATAATCGAAATCTCATGGTAAAATCTTGGTTGTCGTAATTGTTAAAATGATCATTATCTAATCGAAACTCCTATCAATCTTCAAAGTCGAATCCTAAAATCTTCATCACTACTGTCACTATATCTTTGAATATGATTTCTAAAGCTCTCTGGTTTCATCTAAATTTATTATCGTTCATAACATGTACAATTAGATGAATTGATTAGTTGCAGAAATATTCGTAGATTTTGAATCTGTTTATCCAGTTTCTAATAATAAGCTGAAGTTAGACTGCGTAAACGACCAAAATCAGCGAGTAACTTTTCTGAACGTATATTAAGGTCCAACTTCGATTTATATTCTTGGTGAAATTGAACAATGCTTTTTACGGAGATAAGTCGATGTTGGTGAAATTCGCTCTTAGAATGTGAATTAATTGCTGGAATTGAAAATATGCAAAAGGACGGTGATAGGAACGAGTGTTAAGTAACATCCAACTATGCCGAGCGACACGTTGGGTTCGACATGTCCTGTATTTGTCACGTCTACACTTATTCGGCTTTGTCTCCCAACACAGGTTGAATGATGTCGTTCGGCATCGAGTGGATTAGACTTTGGGTCAAGTAATATTTCTTCGATTAAAATTTGAGCGAATACTTATGAGGGGTATAGTTATTCGAAATAATTGAGACTTACCATGATAATCTAGTCTCATTCAACTAACAAACATTGAAGTACATGATATAAACAGTTTGACTGTTCATTTCAAACCCAATTGTTCTGCATGAAAGCAATGAAGTATATGGTCACTGTATTAGTTATTCAGTAGCAGTACATCCCCTCATTTACCTGGGTTGGTCCCGAGTTTTCATCTCCTGTTTCGGCGGTAATTCCGTACGTAGTCTCGTAAAATAACATTCGAATTGAGGTAGCTCATATTTGAAAGTGAATCGCTTTTACATTTCTAAGTCGTGTATGGGACAAATGAGCCACCTCTTTTAAGAGGTAGTCAGCAGTATGTTTCTGGGGTTCTAAATGTTAACTGTTCCCTGGTCAAAAGAGCTGTTCAAAGTTTCAATAAACAAAATACCAAAGTCAGGCCGAAAAAGATTTTGCCATATAAGCCGAAAATTGACTGCATGAAGTGGGAAATGATGACGTTAGTGGGTGGATGTGGATACTCCGACGACGATTATGCAGAAGCTAATTTCACCTCAAGAAGGCTAACCTATGGTAAACAGTTATTGCCACAACATCCCCAAGCAAGACTCGATTTTGTACGAAAACATGAAAACAGGACAATCACTAACTTGAACAACGTCTTGTTCACAGATGACTCCAGATATTCTGTCTGAAATCATCTGCTCATCTAGAAAAAGTCCGAAGGAGACATGGGCCACTATCCCACTTCCTATCCTATCTGACTAATATTGAAATGCGAAAGTTTGTGGAGAAATGAGTATGGATGTTTGTTATTTGTTACTCTTTCACGTAAAAACTGCCTAACACAATATTGTTCATCTATCAGAAGAACTCATAGGCTACAATTCATGAAAACTTCATGTAACGTATAACAACGATGAATTATCAAACCTGTCAGAAAAATTCCTGCCCGCGGAGAACCTTTTGGGCGTACGTTCTTCGGCTCCTCAATACCGAAACTTCGAAAAGTCGAGAATAACCAATTTAATTTCAAAGAATTTCAAAGAACAAAAAAAAAACGAAAAATGGAACTAAAGTACCCGATGAAACCCCAAAAGAATCGGTTATTCCGCCTACTCTACTAAAGTAAAGATTTCGCCAAAGCAGTCTAGTAAGCTTTCAGTAGGACTACCAAGGACGAATATCATTGATGTGGTTCCAAAAAGATAATTCTCTTATCTCCATGTTACAAGCCCAGATACAACCGTTGACGAATTAAAAAATTATTTTTAACACATATTCAGGATGTTACTTGTGAAAAGTTGAACTCTTAACAACCTGAGGTTTATTCCTCCTTCAAGATTACACTACCTGCGGAAGTTCTGGACAATGTATTGAATCCAGAGTTTTCGCCAGTGGGTGCAGCAATCAACAGGTTTTTTTCCATACGACAACAGCCGGTGGTGGTGAGTTTATGCTTAGAGACAAGCTTTCTACAAATCAAAAATACTCCAACTGAATATCCTATGCATCTACAACAAATAAGCTACCCTTTAAATTTTATTCGACGAACAGCAACCAGATATATCTATTTCTGAGCACTGGTGCAGTCCTGAAAACGTAATGACAATGATCATTCCTTTGTACCAACTGCTGGATTCTTACTGTTTTCCCAACAGAGCTCAGGGTGGTTCAATGGTTAATGTGAGGAATGAGATAAATGTGAAAACATTGTGCGTGTCTCAGTGTCCAGAAGAGATGCAGTTCGAGATGTAAGTAGTGAAAATGCATACTCCTGAATTGCGACTGGTAGTTGTGAGTGTGAACCGGGTGATTCTGAATTATTTTTGGTCAGAAAATCCCATACCTTGAATTATTGCTATAGACCTGGCGATGTAATGTTTGTCTGTGATGATCTCAACATCGATTTTTCAAAGATAGTTCTTTTAAACATTGATATTTTTGGATTTCCTTGCTTGCTTCAATCTTCATATCTCATCAAGAGATCTTACTAGAGTGTTTACTGATTTCCCAGGGCATGCGCCCACATGGTTGCACACCTGAGGTCTTCGAGGCTGTCATTAGTGATCATCGAGATTTCTCACTTGAATTTCAATCCTCAGGCTGAAAATATGTCAAAATTTGTAAGAAAGCGTAATCAGGATATTTTGAATGATTTTACTCATCATATTTCGGATTGTGATTTCCGACAAATGTATGAACACGTGGATGCGAATGGATGTTTTGATTCATTGATCTCCTTGATTCAAGAGATGTTCGAGATTTGCTACCCACGAACAAATAATTCAAATAACAACAGTAGAAAGTGGATTGATGCTGAGATTATTTCAGCCAAGAAAGAACTCAGAAATATTTACTCATTACATAAAAATTTGTCATTTCAATCAACCTTAGCCTATAAAAAACTCCTGGAGCACACTAATTAATGATTCTTGACTGACATACAAAAATCAATAGATACAAAGTTCTGATAATAAAAACAAAACTGTCTTGAGTTTCGTGAATGCTCTGACTGGACGAGGAAACTCGTCCTGATCTTCTATCTAAGAATGACATGAGAAATATGCAATTCAAATTTTTTATTCCAGTCTGTTCTCGAAAGGATACGATCACTCAAGAACAGAAAAAGAGGTTGTGTTGATTCTATTTCTTCTTGTATCTTCAAATTGATAAGTGTATATATTACTTCACATTTTGCCCATATAATTGATCTGTCTATTTTCGTAAAATGCTTTGTTGACTGGTCTCGTTCGAATTCTCTCAAGATACACATTGAGAAAACTCAATGCGTTCACTTCACTGGGAGAGTCACTGAGCGAGAATTGGTTAGTCGTCCTGTCGATGACTTCCTTTCGTTAGCGAAGCAAAGGAATTTCTCGGAATCTACATTGATTCGAATCTTTACTCTATTCAAATATAAGCAAGAGCAATGAAACAAGTTTCTCGCAGCCGTAGGACGGTCTTCGGATAGTAACTTTCTGTCCAGAGTTGAATCCAGGAGATTTCTCACAATCGTTCAGTTTTAACTGAATGGAAAGGACCCAAATCTGGTGTTTCCCGGAATCTTGCAAGATTGTGACCCGAATCTCTAAAACTCTGGTGTTTCTTGGAATAACCTTGCCGCAATCTTGAGCATAGTTCCGAGTACGATCTTGGCAATCTCTTAGGGCGGTCGAAGAGAGCGTTGTCATGTCCGTTTGACCAATTATTGTGCGCAAACCAGATGATTCTGTTGGTTTTTATATAATATCTTGTTTTAGGGGCTCAACTCAATTTTGTGAATGATCTTCATTATACCTCTGAGTTCGTCTTATCGCCTGACTTTTGTAGAAAACAAATCTTAACAGTGGCATGCATATACATTCTCGAGTGCGTGTTGTATTTTAGTGAGAATGAAGGAAAATTCACAAAACTCCCAAGCTTTCACGAGTATAATACCAGAAACGACGAAATATTTTATATGTAACATAAAATGACTAAATTCGACTGGTCACCAAAATATCAGTGTATTGAATTACATAATCACCTATCAACAAGTTTTATATGTCTTGAACTGAATGAATTGAAAAAAATTAGGAAAAAATTGGTAAAAGAATGTGATACTGTTTCTGATTATAATCGTTAATAATTTTTTTCAAGTCGAGCAATTTTTTTCTTCGACCTGTCTTATGCATGTATGTTCATATGTCCCCGAGAAACAATAAATATATTATAATTATATTATTATTATTATATTATGCAAGCATCACGTATTTTATAATAGAAACACGGCCTGAAAAGTGGAGGGTTGAAAGTTCAACGTCAGGGCCCCATCGCAAATCGATTTTTTGTGCGCTGTTCAATGAGTATATCGCGAAGAATTTTTCGCTCTAATCCTGTGATGTAAGGAGCTCATCCTTCTATCGACATCGATAAATTTAAGCGAGGTGAAATATAAATGTTCATATCGATTTTCTTCTCATGAAATCCTCTATTTGAAAATGAAAATGGGGATTTTACTAATAATCCTTCAATAATTTCAACCTCGAATTCCCATGATAAAACGCATAGACACCGAACGCCACCGGTTTGGGAATCAGGTATTTCCAAAGATTTTGGCCGCTACCTTTGGCCGCTCTTTTCACGTCGGCCACAAAATGCTTATTTCATTATGATCCTTAATGGGTCCATTTTGAAACTCCATATTTATCTTTTGTTGAACGTTATATCTGATGAAAAACCTACTGTGGAAGTAAATGAACCGAAATGATCTGTCTATAGAAATAGATGTTCATCATAGTAGTTATTCAAATAATTTTGTATTCGCGAAATTAGGTACTTGAAAGGGTTTGCAGAGTTTGCAGATACCTACCTGTCCTCCAGAGTTATTCCTAAGAGAACCGTTCAGATCGAACATCCTGGGAATTGAGATTCCTCATTTAATTCTTCCCTTTTATTATATACTTCAGGCAGGGATACTGGGTAGACGATAGCCCAGGCTATTCTTTGATCCTGCTCCCCCAACGGGAATAAAATAAAGTATTCCGGGATCAAGAGCTGGCTATGCAGCATGAAAATTGCCTTTTTTGCGTTCGGGCAATCAGGAAAGGGCTTAAATATGACACTTTCATAATATTTTGTATTTTATATGCCGGATATTTCCCTGGTAACTTTTGTTCGCGTTGAAGTTTAGGTGTGGGTAGATGGTTTGAAATGAGTTGAAAATTCTATCAGTCCATAGAGTATTCGGGAAGGAGACATTTGAGGAACTTGTCAGAAAGTGTAGATTTATTGAGCCGATTAGATTGCAGTATCATTATTGCAATGTGTAAATACTCTTCAAGAGACTTCTAACACATGTGAACAAAACTGTAACGAATTCGGAAGAAGTAGAACAATAATTCACAAGAATTTAATAACGGTATATGAGTCTATATTTGAACTTCTGTGAAACTTATATTTTTCAACAAGTGGAATGATAAGTTGACTCACGATCTCTCTATGTTCATCGCATCAAATATGCGTCAAGATGAAGAAACAACATTATTTTCGTAAACTTACAGGTTAGGAATACCTTGTAAAGATGTGCGTCAAGTGGGTGACTCACTAGTGGAATTTCGATATGAAAATATTTTGGGAATTTTGTGCTCATTTTGTGCCAATTTGTGCCGTATGTTACTAATTTTGTGCCCATTCAGTTTTCGAGATATTTCGAAATTTCAATATGGATCAACAACTTGACGCTGTGACTTATATGTGGAATTTTGATATGGAAATATTTTAGCAATTTTGTGCCCATTTTGTGCCAATTTGTGCCGTATGTTACGAATTCTGTGCCGATTCAATTTCCGAGATATTTCGAGTTTTCACTATGAGTCACCAACTTGACGCTGTGACTAACATATGGAATTTTTGAAATTTTTTTTTTCGATATCTCGAAAACTGAATGGACACAAAATTCGTAACATACGACACAAATTGGCACAAAATGAGCACAAAATTCCCAAAATATTTTCATATCAAAATTCCACTAGTGAGTCACTAACTTGACGCACCTCTTGTGAAGGGCGGAGAACTTTGAATCGTAATAAAACACCCAAAATAAAAATAAAAATTTATGACCATAGGTTTTTATAACAGATAATTCGTTTGCATTTAACGTTCAAGAATTATTTCGAGCATGTGGTCACCGCGCATGACACGTACATAACGTAATTTTGAGGTCCAATTTTCACACACCTTTCGCAGTAAATTTAGCTTTATTTCGGCAATGACCCGTCGAATATTGGCTCCCAGGTGATCAATCGTTTGTGGTTTTCGGCGTAGACTTGTGACTTCACATACCCCCAGAGAAAATAGTCCAAAGGCGCACGAACTCTTAACTGGCGTTAAGAGGTCCATTTCGGGAAATCACTCAATCATCAAAGGTTTCCTTCAGTAAATTGGCACCGTCCTGATGAAACCACATGTCTGCGACATTAATACCTCTCAATCGCGGCACAAAAAATTATTAATCTCTTAATCGTTCACCATTGACGGTGACATTCTGATCATCATCACTTTTGAGGACATATGGACCAATGATCCCACCAAACAGTGACTTTTTCTGGATGTAATGCTGTTTCGACAGAGGCTTGTGGATTATTATCGCTCCATATGCGGCAATTTCGTTTATTGGCATAGCCATTCAACCAAAAGTGTATTTCATCACTGAACAATATTTCAATATTTTCAAATGAAATTCTAGATCCATAACAATTTTTCCTTCGGTCCATTCAGCAAATATACGGCGTAAACGATGATCTTGTCGTTTTAATTCCTGTACAAGTGGAACCTTGAAAGGTTTTAAACAAAGATCTTTTCGCAAAATATTCCTTAAAGTGGATGCACACAAGCTCAATTCTTGAGCGCGATGACGAATGGACAAATTTGGGTCTTCATTAACAATTTTTCGCACATCATCAATGGTTTGTTGTGTACCCACTACTGTCCGACGTCTAACGGGATAAGCAGTATCGTTTAAGGTAATGCTAAAACGATCTACAGTTTCTCGAATTAATCGTTCTGAAGCACGATTATGATAACTATAAAATGGACGTAATGCCCCGTAATGCTCGAATCAAACTATGGTTTTCGTAATAAATTTTAATAATTTGCAAGCGTTGCACCAGAGTAAGTCTAGGCATGATGAATTTGCCAGATAAAACTCAATTAAAATTAACGTAGAACTGTCAAATCGGTCACCATGGAAATTTTTTATTTGAATTTAAAGTTCTCCGCCTCTAAAGTAATCACCCTATATTTATCAGAAGCTGCGTTCCGTTCATTCGGAAAAGAAAAAATCCAGCCATGAAATCGTTATCATTGAATGGAAACATCCTGCAGTGGAAGTCTGAAGTTAAATATTTGGGAATTACCCTGGTCAGTAATCTTCTGTGGAATTGTCATGTGGGATCCGTGATTTCACTCAATATTAGGTTAATTAATATTGTAGCTTTTAATTTTAACCTACGGCAGTGAAATCAAGTGAAGTATTTCCTAGTGCGTTTATCAGATGGTTCGAGGCACTTGACTCTCGACGCTAGATTTCTTGAGTTTTAGCAGGTCAAGTTGAAAAGTCGAGAATCATAGGAAGGTATTAACTTGAGGGTTCCTAGGTCTAGCGGGAAAAAGAGTTCAAGGTGTACTTCGAAAAAAAATAGGGACAGTCGATTGGAGGATTTCGGGGTCGATCAGAGAACGGGAAGGGGGTCGGTCAGAACGTGGAGAATTAATTAGACGCCGTTCAGAAGAACCGATTAGACGAATTTTTCGACGAAGTGACTACATAGTCGGAAAAGTTAGCCGTTAGACGAAATCTTGGGACGTGTTTTAACTTCTATTCATATATTCATTGAACATTTCAATAAATTACCTGGTGCCTAGTAATTTCCTTATATACAGTTAAATTCCTACAGGCATATATGTAATGCTACTAGTAGAGCTATTAAGGCGTGCAGGCGTCTATGCGGCAGGAACTGAGGTTCTAACCCAAAAATACTGCGATGGATGTACAGGGTGATTCACTTATCTTGGTAACATCAACTTGAGATGCGCATAAGAATCTTCGGAATAAATAATGACGTCAGGCGTCGCGGCGGTATCAGAAATATTTTCTTCAAGGACAAACCTTTTTTATCATGTGATTCGAAAGATAATTATATTCTGAACTTTTTTTCGAATACAATTTGCGACAATTATCGGAATATGTCTTAGTTTTTGGTCCTGAAAGTGATTCTATTTTCTTGTGTTATAACATGTTTGGTTTATCTATGGGAAATGATTGCCTTTCATTGTGGTCCTGTAGCTGTCTTCAAGCATGTGAAGTGTCGAAAAATCATCACCTGGAAGGTCGTATCCGGTTTGAAAAACCCTCAAGTGTGATTACGTCTCCAAATTGGCCGATGAACATGGTATCGAAGTGATTTTTCTGCAAGAAACCCACACGGCAATAGAAAAAAATCCTCGTGAAGGAGGACAGTTGAAAGTTATGTATTTATTGATTTTTCACAAGTTTGGCTTGTTTTGTTAAAAAATTATCAGTTTCGTAATTTCCAACAGATTCGGAAAAGGGGAATTGATAGAGTTTTTTTTTCATTTCCTTTCAAATTCTGTGACATTTCTGTCATAAATATTTATAAACCTCCGAAGATTATTTGGCCAAGAAATCTGAATGTTGATGTTTTTCAAAGTAGCAAATGCATTTGTGAAATGCATTTGATTTATTCTGAGTAATCGGTTTCTTTTCTGCTTTGGTCTTTTTTCATTTCAGTATAAGAATTGCGAGTCGTTTTGGGAAGAATCTGTTTATCCGAGCCCATCGACGGATAACATGAAGATGATCACACTGATGTCTTTCAAGATTTTCCTGATATTTAATAATTCATGTTATTTTTTTTAAAGGGAGACAGGTTTTTCCCCCTGGCTGTATAGTATCGTATGATACTGGATTGTGTAACAATGCCTTTATTTGGAGACAAAGATGTGATTATGTGCCTTGAATTCAAGAAGGCAGGTTTTCTTAACAATCTGCCTCTTCAAATGAGTTTAAATATGTGGATACAGCACACATGTGGATACAGATCCCTGTCACAATGCTGCCATGGTGAAGAGATATTGAGATCAAATATTCTAAATTAAATGAACCCTTATATTTTGACCAAAGTAACTTATAATGATATAGGGAAATGATATAACTTATGTTTGGATCATAATGGCTAGATGACCTAGATATGATTTTGTTTCCTAAAATGAAGGAGGTTCTGTACCAAACTATTTTTCTCTTATTATATTCATTAAATATTATAACAAAAAACATTTTTTTTTTATAACAAACGAAACATTTCGAATCATATGTTCTATGTAACGGCCATTATGATCCATACTTAAGTTATATCATACCTCTATTTCATTATAATTTACTTTGGTCAGAATATGAGGGTCTACTTGTGCACATGCGTTTCTTATCTTCATTTCCAAATGGTCCAAGTTATTAGAATCAGTTTGGTAGACCATATTTTTGAGTGTACGACTCAGAAAGTAATCCATGAGTCGGGTGATACCTGATGGGTTCACTGGTTCCTATCCATTTATTTTCGAATTCTTGATCTGAATATCTCTTCACAATGGCAGCGTTGTGACAAGGAGCCTCATATTTCATCTTATTTGAAGGCGCACATTGACTAAAAAACTAGCCTCCTTGATTTTAAGCCACAAAGTCATATCTATGTCTCCAAATAAAAGAATACTACCACAATATGAAAAAAAAATGAATGGAACAGAATAAACATAAAACACGCTGCAGATCGCTGACGGTTAGAAATCAATAATAATGGTATTCAAAAGAAATGTTCAGAATAGAATTATCTTTCGAATGACATGAAAAAAAAGGTATGTCCCTGGATACAAAATTTCTGAGAGCGCCGCGACGCCTGGCGTCTTAATTTATTCAGCAGATTTTCATGCTTATCTCAAGTTGACATTGTCTTGTTCAAAACGCCATTCACAGAATGAAAAAATATTCGGAGGTTATCGAGAAAATTGGGTTTACCAAGATAAGTGAATCACCCTGTACGTCATGATTGTAAGACCTGTAATCGCATATGGGGCAGTAGTCTGGTTTGCTAAAGCATGTCATACATGTATGAGGAAAATGCTCGATAAAGCGGTTTGCCTGTGTGTGCATCACGGGGGCCGTGAGAACTTGCCCAACCACAGCACTTGAGATCTCACACCCCTACATCTGATGATTGACAGGGTGGCCAATGAGACCATCCTCAGAATATCTAGAGAAGGCTCAGGTAATGAGAGAATTAGGTGTCAGAGAGTCTGGTGCTCTCTGAGTAGCTACATCTCATATGCGAACCTTCCTAGTGATGTAATGGTCAAGAAAGTAAATACTGAGGAAAACTTTATACTATGCAAAAAAGGAAATGGGAGTGGCAATACACCAACCAAAATTTCAAAGAAAATACTGTTAAATGGTATATAGATGGTTCTAAAACCAACACAAGAGATGGCGCTGGGGTTCACGAGGCCAAAGCCAAATGTGCACTTTCGTAAGGCTGCTGTATGAGTGTACTGCAAGCAGAAATATTAGCAATCGACAGATGCCTAGATATTATTCTAGAGAGAAACTATCAGATTTGCGACATAGCTATCCACTATCAGACGGTCAAGTTGCTATTAAAGCACTGAACTCCTATGTCATCGACTCAAAGTCAACATGGGAATGCCGAAGCAAACTCAATGAGGTAGGCAAGAGAATTTGGATCTCTTTAATCTAGGATCCTGGTCATTTGGGAATCACAGGTAACGAAGAGACTAATGAAGGGTGCTCGGAAACCACTCACTGGCCCAGATTCTTTCTGTGGTATAGGAATATGTACATATAAGATGGAGTTTCTGGAGAACGAGAAAACTGAAAGAGTAACACTCTGGGAGAATCTCCAGGGTTGGATTACTCCAAAAACTTCCTTCGGAATCTAAAATATATTTGGATCGCAGTGAGAACCAAGAACCAACTACACCTCCTCACTGGCTTTCTTACAGGGCATTGTCGACTCAGAAAGCACTTGCTGAGAATGAGAGTATCAGACACCGAAGAGTGGTGATTCTGTGGGGCGGAGGAAGAAACTCCTATTCACCTAGTCACAGAATGCTTTGGCATTGTAAGCCGAAGGAAACAATGCTTTGGGGAATAAGCCTCACTGAAGCCTTTCGAGATATTGGATTTCATAAGATCTCTGGGACTGGAAGGCTAGCTGTAAAGCTTTGTCAGGGGGCACAATAGACCAGTCGCAGTGGACTGTGAACCCTTTCAAACTATTAACTAAAAACATCACAAATCCACGACTCTTCCAGACGAATCATTTACATGAATGAGAGAAAGTCTGCACCACAAACGGAACTGATATAGAAGAAGCCGATTTATCGTAAAAGAATATGAACATGACTCAGTTCTTACCTCAAATTTCGAATAAACTTTTCTTGAATTTCATTGAAATCAGAGATTCAGAAAAGATCATCATACGAAAGTTAGCTGATCTCCTGTTTCCAGAAAATTTTTCGATTGCAACTAGTTTCCCAGATCTCTGTACTGCTTCAATGTTATTTTTAATATAACCTATTACTGTAGCGATGGCAGATTGATCCCTCTGAAAGTTAAAGTTAATAAAGAATTATTTGAGAAGTACAATGACCCAAAAAAGACTTGGCGGGCCCAGTTGTTGGGAATTGAGAATAAACGAGCCAGGAATATGGACCTCCACGAAGTAATAAATGTATTTACAACAAAGAAATCAACCACTCAAGTTATTAACCCATATACTTCAAGTAACACAATATTTTCTGGGATCGATAACTATAGTAATCATCATAAGTACAGTAGCAGGCGGTACAGTGTAAATATTGGCTCTCTGTTCTTTGTTATTCTTGCCAAGTTTTCGACAAATTCAAGTCTGTATTTTTAGTCAACATTGAATGTGATTGTTTTTCATTTGTGAGAATCTATATCTGCAGGGGGGTGGTAAATAAATTCAAAACTTTTTTAATTTCTTGCCTAATTTAGGTAACCTCTCATATTGCTTATAAGGTTTCGTTGCGCATCTTCGAATCCCCACTTGCTCATTCTTCAAACACACTTGAAAGCAGTTTCGCGACATGCAGATTAACGCTGTTCTTGTTGTTCAGTACCAGAATAAAACTGAGAGGGATACGTTCTGATAATATTCACCGTTAGGAGCTACGGAAACTGCGTAAGTATAATTAGTAAATCAATTTTCCTCTGTTATTTCACCTCCTTCTAATCCGTGGTCTACCTGCCATCGTTATTTGAAAGTCTCTCATATAGACCCGTGAGAGTGAAGCGAGTCACCTTTGTCCTTGTTCTTTGTTTAATTTCTTTCCGAGTTTAATATTTCTCGGCGCACATTGTGTTATCCGAAATGCCTGTCTGCTGTTCATGCTCCGGCTCTGTAAGGGATATGGAATCGTTGAAATGCTGTGTTTGTAAGAAAGTTTTTCATGCGATGTGTAGTAATTTGACAGAAAATGATCTGGCATACTTAAAAACCTCCCAAAACAATTGGAAATGTCAGTCTTGCGTGGCGAAGGGTAGACTTCGTAGCCATTCTTCCACCAGTCTGAGTTCCGGCTCTGTTCAAACACTAGATCTGCCAATTACAAAGAAACATTTTCAGGATCTCATGCAGGCCATTTCTGCAATATCATCCGATTTGAATGCGCTGAAAGTATCTCAATCTAACATGACCGCTGATATTAGTGAAATTAAGATAGCCCAGAATTCACTTCAAACTAAATTCGACTCAATGAATGAAACGCTCGAGCTACATTCAAACTCATTATCGAAGCACAAGGATTTGATCGAGGAAAATGCGATTAAAATTCAGAACCTTACTTTTTTTTTTATGACAGAGTTGATTCCAGGATCGCAGTTCTGTCTGAAGACTTGAATAAGTTTGCGGAGTCGTCCGATCCTGCCACTGGTACTAATGCTGTGTCAACATCTGAGATATTGGAGAGGATGAAACGCTCCCACAATGTTATCATCCGCGGCATTGCTCCCTCCGGTGAAGGAGATGTGGATTGCGGCCTTCTTGCTCGTTGTGTTGATTCGGTGGCGCGTGACTCTTCCAGATTCATCGTTGATGCCACAAGTCTTGGTGCTGATTCCTGGAAGTTGGGATTTTCTAACCCACAGGTTGTCACAAAGATTATCAGGAATAAAAAGATCTTGGTGGGGCACCGTGATTTCAGGAGAGTGAGGATTTCAGATGATATAACACTGCTTCAGAGTAGTCAGTTGAAGAGTTTGCGGAATGAACTGCGAACAAGACAGGAGAGGGGGGAAATGGACATCTCCTACCATTGTTAAGACTCCATCATCTTCTAACAGTCCGAAAAACTAGAAAGTGTAAAATGTCCTTCACTCAATGAGTGGAGTTTTCTTTACTCGAACATCCAATCACTTCATCCAAAGTTCAGCGAGTTATTAACTTTCGTCAAAATTAATAGGCCCCTTCTAATATTTCTCACGGAGACTTGGCTCCGTCCTACCACTCCTGACTCCCTATACGATATTCCCGAGTATTCCATCTACAGATGTGATAGTGTCACTACGGTGGGTCATGGTGGAGTTTGTATATACATCCATACTTCCATATACTCTAATTTCACGACCGCAATAAATTCTCTGCCTACACCAGGACTCGACAATCTTTTTGTCACTATTTCAAGTCCAACTTTCTCGCTGAAGTTTGGTTGCATCTAAAGACCCCGTCCATCTCAATATGACAACTACGTATTTGATTATATAAGGACATTATCAAATGACTCGTCCCCGTTACTCATCGTCGGGGACTTCAACTGCCCAGATGTGAATTGGCCATTGTTGGCTTCAAATTTGCCTTCTTCCAGCTCGCCCTCTTATAACTTTTGTACCATGCTGTTGGACTCTAACTTACAACAGCTGGTGAATAGACCAACACGCTACCGAAACGGTCAGAATCCTTCACTTCTGGATCTTGTTTTGGTCAACGATGAGAGTCTCCTCTCTGAAATATCGTATCACCCTCTTTTTGGACTATCCGACCATGTAACATTAGTTTCTACAATTCAGTTTACACCAACTGTTCCTACTCGCAGACAAACGAAAATAAAAAACATCATAAATTTTCCTGAGCTTAATCGAGACCTCCAAGGAGTAGACTGAGACTCGGTGTTTCAAGACCAGTCGGTTGACAGTATGTGGAAGACCTTTTTCAAAGTATTACAATCCTCCATATCTAGACACACTCGTGTTGTTGAGAACACTGTATTTCCCTCAAAACCATGGATTACTCCTGATCTTCAAAGAATGATCCGATTGAAGATGACCCTCTGGCAACGATACAGACGCAGTAGAACTGATAGCGACTATGATAACCACAGAAGGTACTCTATAGATCTTAGATCCAGGCTCTCACAGTCAAAGCAGGAATAAGAATCATCACTCTTGAACACACCGAATGGCAAAAAAATCCTAAAAGTATGTTCGCAACACCCTTAAAACAAAAGTCTCAATCCCAATAGTGCGCGATGGTGCAGGACAATTGTGCGCGGAGAACCGACACTCTGCCGAGGTTTTGGCAGATGCATTCGCATCATCGTTCACCGAGGAACCTCCGGGACCACTTCTCATCTGCTCCTGGTGCCGACGGAATATCGCCATTTTTTTTTGGGGGACTGTGCTCGAGCCCTCGCTCGGCCCCTCTCTTTAGTCTTTAATCGCTCCTTTGCCACATCTACTTTACCAAGAGAATGGCTCAGCGCATCTGTCACACCGATTTTAAGAAAGGTTGTAAAACATCTACATCAAATAATAGACCGATAAGCCTAGTATCTGTTGCGGCCAAGGTATGTGAAAGAATAATAACATCCAAGATTCTCAGTTCTGCTATGGAGAACAACATAATTTCGGAAAAATAACATGGATTTTTACCTGCCAGATCGGTCATCACGAATCTTCTCAAGCGTCTGGAAGATTGGACGAAGGCGTTGGATTCCCCGTACACCCATAGATGTCATTAACCTGAACTTCGCCCGAGCTTTTGATATGGTTCCACGAAGACGTTTGCTCACCAAGTTGGAGCATCTCGGGGTTCGAGGGAAGCTCCTCTCATGGATTTGAGCTTTTCTGACTGAGCGTCAGTTCTATATGTGCGTGTCGACAAATCTTGCTCCAGTTCAAGAGCCGTTTTGAGTGGCGTTCCCCAGGGATCGGTATTGGGACCCCTCTAGTTTCTTCTATATACATCCGATTTACCTAGTTTGCTCAAATCCTGCGTCCCCATGTTCGCCGATGACACAAAGATATATGCTGCTTCTGGAACTGATGGTGATTTCCTGCAAGAAGATTTGTCCACAATCGAACAATGGTGCAATGATTGGCTCATTCCCCTGAACATCGAAAAATGTACTGTCTTACATGTGGGTGGGAGGAACCCCAGACATCAGTACATCATTAATGGTGTTACACTGTCGTATTGCTCGAGTCATGTTGATCTGGGCTTCACCATAACCGAGGATCGCAGTTGGTCGAACCATATACAGTCTACATGCTCCAAGGCCTCCAGAATTTGCTATTTGTTGGAGAGAGTGTTTGGCAAATGTTCCATCAATACATGCCGCACCTCATACATGACTTATGTACGACCTATACTGGAGTACGCTGGACCTGTTTGGGATACAAGATTGGTGGGAAATAGAACTTCCTTGGAGAATATCCGGAGGCGGGTTACAAGAATGGCATTTGGCACTGAACGCCCTAGTTACGAAGATCGGCTTCGAATGATGGATCTACCCCGTTTTGAAGATCGCATGCGTGGTGACCTCATCACAACAAATAGAGCAATGATGAGACTATTTGGTGTTGATCTAACAACTTTATACCAACTTAATTCCGATCAACGTCTACGAGGGCACTAGTTTAAATTGTATCGCGAAAATTTCCACTGTGCAGCGAGAGAAAATTTCCTGCAAAATCGGAATTTTCATGCCTGGAACCGGCTTCCTGCAGTGGTTGTGAACAGTGCTAGTGTAAATTCCTTCAAAAACAATTTGGACCATTTTATGCCCCTTAAGATGGATAGTTCTTCACTGTATTGTTTCCATATATGTCATGTTTTCTGAGTAATACAGATTTATATCTTGACTCTCATTCTTAATGAATAATAATAATAATAATAATATATGGAATAAAGATGCAATTAATAATAATGATAATAATAATCATTACGTTTATTCAACCAGTAGTTTCATCTTATATTAACACAAAAAAAGAAAAAAACAATTTTCACATGTCTCCAATTCATTCTATGTATAAATATACTATTGAAAAAACATCCCAGTTAATTTTTTTTCCGAAGACAATTTCATGAATTACCCCCTCCCCCAGGAAAATATTCACTTTCGAAAAATAAACTTTACCATCATTGCATAGAAACATATCATGACAATTCAGTTGTCCTCAAATTTTTTGTTGGCAAAATTGCCGAAAAAATTATTCACTTGAGATGGTCCGATATCGTCGAAAGACACAATATACGTCCAGATGAACAATTCGGTTTTCGTCCCAAAAATCCCACCGTGCATCAACTTCTTAGAGTAGTCGAACACGTATCTACTGGTTGTTAATGGTAACAAGTAACAGGTTCGGTGTTTCTCCACATTTTTAAAGAGTTTGACACTGTGTGCCACGATGGCCTCGTCTTCAAAATCCGTGAAACAGAGGTTCCACTCTCAGTGTGTCAAATGATCATTTCTTCAAAATCGCATCTTCCTTCTATACTTCCGATATTCCAAAATCCATTCAAAATATTTCCAAAATTTTGTGGATTCTTGTGGATATTATGTCTGTTCACTTAAAACACGAATTGAATAGATTGGAAATTTTTCAGGGCCATCTTCAATGCTCCCTGATTCGTTTGCAACGCCCAACTCCTTTGTGAGTTGAACTTAGCCCTATTGAAGGACCACCTTCACGAAATTGTAATGAAAGTACTCGGCAGAGCGTTGGATCATCAAACAGATTAGTCAGACAAGCTCTTGACTACGACGCATCAACTTAGCGATACAAGCTTGAAAAACTTGATCTACCGGATGAATTCGTGCCAAATGACCGCCAATGAGCAGTAATTTCCTCAATTTTTTCTCTTCGTCCTATGGGACACCAAAACTCGCTTACCGTCTACCGAAATTATTTTTAGTCTAGCAGAACATAACTTCGAATTTCAATACGAATTTTTTTTTCAATTTTTTTTTTTTATTGTACCTACGTGTGAGTTCAAATGTGTGTTATCAAAAACGTGAATTCCCAAATGATGTGTTCAGTTAATATAGACAAAAACTACGAATTGCGGGTATATACACGTACAAAATTAAGCGCGGTGCTACAGATACGTTTGTTTCAATGAGCTTATTCGCGCTAGAATAGAGATGGTTTCGAGTCTACCAATAGCGTAGCGCTATTCGCGCAAGGTGCCACATGCGGGGACGGAATGTCTAAATGGTAACATTTGAGCTACGCGTTTGTCAATAATCATATAGCGTACATTCAGATATTTTTTAAATTTGGAATTTGATAGAACTAGATAGATATTTCTTCTCTATAATCTTTGGAAATAATAATTTTATATCCAGTTCCAGCACAAGTTTGTCAGATTGAAAACAAGTTAAGAATAACTCGTTGTTTCCATCGGACATGAAGTCCGAGTTATTCGATCTAATAGGTACAGGTATTTGAATAAATTTCAAATCCATCATTTATGTTCTGCAATGTATTTGGGCATTCCTCTCAACTTTGTTGAAGTTGTGGTTGATACATTCTTTGAAATTCAGACCTGATTTCCAAGTACAAGCAACATCTATTCACGAATATCCATCTACAAAAGCTCAATTCATGCAGGGATTAACCGTATCCAACATAAAGCAGAACATATTAATGTGAAATTCTTATTAATACATCAGGCGAGTGTGGTGATGACATGGCCACGTGCAAGTCACGCGTCGCGAGAAACATCCCTTTGAGCAATCAGTCTCCCGCACTGGGAGAACAGGTGAATTTATTGAATACACCCCGGCATTGTGAGTTGGGGTGTTGAACAAAACCTAGGGCAAATATTGGCTGACGAATTTTGACATGATGCAAACAGAAAGGTTAATGATTTAAGTCACAAATGGAGGGGATCATTCAGATTATTGATGAGTTTTAATCGTTAGTGAAATAATTGTAAAATAGTGTTTATTTCAAATATACAGAGTGTGATTTTGAATATAGCAGAAATAGATAATTCAAACCTTTTTTATTGGTCTCTCATAATCGTTCCTGCGAAGGAGTAGGTATTCAACATTTTTCTAAAATCTTCGATTTTATGTTCTGCAGTCCCCGGTCTACAGTAGGGGAGGATGAACAGTGGAAAAATATCACACAACGTTAGGGATCTGATTTTCGAAAATGTGGGATGAAATAAATAGAATTCGTGAAATACTATACCGAGAAGTAAATTTAAATGCCATTATACGCATTCACAGTATTTGCCTTTAATCATGTTTGTGATACTGTGTTACTACATCTTTATTATGGGCAGGATCTATGTAGGTATTCTTGTATTAGGTATTCATAATAGGAAGAGGTGCGTTGTTTTTTCGCCGGATATTACCTCAATGATGTCGGAAGTGAATTTCAAAATGTATGGAGCGCAAAAAGAATTCAGTGGAATTCATGACATCTAAGAATACATAATTAAAAATGTTTTGAAAACAGTAGTTTTCGAACTATTAGGATTAGAAAGAGTTCTTCCTAATCTTAAGATAGCAATTGAAATTTTTGGACCAGCTGCTCCGCAGAAAGAGAATTTATTTTGTTTTGCGAATGCGAGAAGATGAACTCCTCCAATTTGCAGAGTTGGAAGCTAGAAGAAAAACCTGTTTTATTCATCTTTTACATTAACATTAAAAATTTAAGTTTTCGAATGTACAATCTTGATATGTAGTGTGAATAATTAATCTTCGAAGGGCTATAGTATTTTCTTTAAACGACCGGCATTTCTGTTTCCTATGAAACGTAGTTGTTTGGGAAAAAATACCCTATCATGCAATTATCTTTTTTTTTTTTTTTTTTTTTACCTCAGCTTAGGTACTTTTTGTTTCAACATTTATTGTATTGTTTTAGCTCTCTTTTTCATAAGAATATATATATATCATCAAAATATGTAGGAAAAGGGCGCAAATAGATCATTTGCACAGGCCTAAGTCCGGAGCCTGATCTTCTGTCTTCAAACGTTTGTTCGTGTCATCGTAAGCATTTGCACCACATGCTCACAAAATGTATTTGCTACAACAATCATCCTTGCAACAGTACCTAAAGCAAGAAAATTTTGAATATTTCTACAACAATTTTTTTTTAATTCTTTTTTAAAACAATGTGATGAGTCATCGATTTCTGGGTTACTTTGAACGTGTTCAATTAAACCCAAGATTTTACATCAATTCTGCTTCTTCTTGTAAATAGCATGTAGCGTTTCGAAATTTCAATTTTAAAATTATCATCGTTTCTCTTTTCATTCCTGACCCATCTTGCGGAATTAATTCGAAATATGTTCAATCGAAGAAGAACCATGCCTCAGCGGAATTAAAACTATATCGGATGGAAAACAGGTGGCAGTTCATGTCCATCTCCCGCAGCAATTTTTTTGGATCTCGTTGTTGACACGATCATTCCAGATCCTCGTTTTTTTTCGTTCTACTCGAAAGAGGATTTGATACGTAAAATATAATTCTAAGAACATTGAGATTTTCGACGAGCATTATAAAGAACTAATAAAACGACCCTTTCTAATTGATAAGGTGAGTTTCGTATAGAGATTCACTTATTTTTCAAAATTTGTTTCTGATTAAACAGTAAAGTGTTAAAATCTTGATTTTAGAGTCTCTACCGGAGGCTAAGAATAGTTTTATTATATACTATATATTTTGTGGAGTCTGGAATGTCGTTCTCAACGAGAACTTAGTTGTTGCGATTGCTTTATCTCCATCTATCGTCCATCACCAAGCACGGGATCCTTTGAACTGCAGTAAGCCTTTGAATATTGAACAACGAGGAGAAGTTTGGTGCAACTCTTTGAGGTTTGGTGTAGCTGTAGGATTTAGGAACAACGCTATCCTCCTGTGCTAAGTAGATACTTAATTACTAACCCCTATCTTCGAACATTATATTTTTCAATTTGAACCTTTGATTCTTTTTTTATTAACCACTGTATAACACAACTTCTTGTTTCTTGATTTTCAAGTAGTCAAATTGAAACATCTAACAATATTATAAAAGGTAAATCAAGTGGCGCCCTATCTATATTTCATTGACGAATAATTTTCATAAATTGTGAACCCACGATCTGAATGCCACCTGACCAAAAGCTGCCGTTGCATAAATGTAACGTTGTCTGAGAATTTTACGTTACAAGCAATTATATGTCAAGTTCAGAAATCGTAGACAAAACTACCGGTGAAATAAGGCTCATTTAAGTATATTTAAGTATACAGAAAATTTCTACCTAATGATCCATATAATCCAATTAATGATAAAGATTCCAGCTACATCAATCATTATTTCTTGAAATTAACTAACGATCCGATATATCATTCTGCAAGGTGTATGAATGGGACTGAATAAGAGATGCTTTCTGATCCATTCCTTTCAATGGAAAAATCGTAGAAATTATTCAATCAATTGAAGCCAAATCATACAGATGCGCGAAGTCATTCAACTCCCGCTAGAAAAACACCCTAAACAACAAACTGACAATCACGGCGATATAAACGCGAACCATCATCGAACATCGCGTTGTTCATCCCTCTCGCCCCATTCTACCGTTCTGGCCCCTGGGGAAGAGGCCCGAGTGCAGTTTCGTGTTCACATTACTCCTGATTTGCTCTCTGGATTGGTGGCAGAACAAGAAGGCCTCCTCAACATCTCCGAGTGGCCTTGTTTTTGTTGGATGTTGTTGGGTGGTATATACGTTCTCAAGTTTCGCATTAGAACTATGTACGAGTTCGACAAACTTTATCCGCTTCGAGATTATTTTTTATTCGGGGGTTACCGTATAGTAAAATATTCAAATGGTGAACTTTTATTCACAGGTAAATTCTCATTAGAAAAAAATTATTGTTTCTTTCATTTAGAATATTGTGGTGTTGTAACCGATGTGGTTAATGAACCATCATCATAGAATATTACTTATTCTCTTCATGACAGTTTGATATTTCAACCGAATAAATTGTTTTTCCTGTTTTGCTGTTGCATTCCTAAAGCAACATGGATAGTCTATGAATTATCTATCTACGTAGGTATTCTACGTTCTCTACACACAAATTGTGGCTTAGCCACCTCTCATTCTTTTAGTTATTTTAGTCTTTTACTCCTACGTCCATGTACACATAATATTCTTCAACAGAAAAAAATCAGATGAAGTTCAAGTATGCCCTGTTGTGTTCGAGATTAACACCCAAGCATTCGTTGCAACCTTTGGATTGTTTCTTTAATTTCTTCTTCTTTTTATTCAATCTCTGGAATTACCTGTCTGCAGTTATTTGAACACAGCAATCATCACTAGAAGTTTCTCTTCGAACGAACCGAAAAATTGTTACTTCTTCTACGGCGATTAACTCTGGCGTTTTCTAATTTTATTAATTTTTATTTTACCTGCTGATGGAGACATTCTCAAATAATTTAACAATACTGGATTGAATAAGAGTGTGTCAAATGTTTTTGGTATGGTTTTGAAACAGTTACCGTACCCAATTGGAGACTAGCAGTGCTTCTTGAGAATTTTTCAAGTGAGGTGTTGGTTTGTAGGTGAGAGATATTCGAAGCAAGTTAGAAAAACATAATCTATTACTATTATTTCCTTCGAGATTCCAAGAGGCAGTCTGTATTCTCGATAAGAGGGTTGTAGACGGCATGTATAATGAATCTTATCAATATTTTCGTTTGAATATATATCAGGTTGATTCACCTCAAAATATGAAAATAATAGTAGTATTCTGCTTTCATCTGTAATCAAATATGTAGCTTTTCATGAGCTGTTTTCTATAAATCTGCAGCTTATAGGTGATCGGAAACATATCGAAAAGTATATTGTGAGGTTGAAGCGAACAAAAATTGAACATAAATATATCCAATAATCAATACTTACCACCCGATATTATTGAGAGATAAATTATATTCTATTACGGAGTAGTTCAAAATTGACTTTTTCACAGTTAAGGTACGGTTCCGCTTGTGCGTCGGACGCATGCAGTGAATGCGAGCAGCTACTGCTCGAGTCCGCTGTGACGTCGGAGTGGTTTCCTTATCTGCAGCCAAACTACTCGGCCGACAGTGAGAATTCGAAGATGGATTGTACTTACGCTTCATATTTTGGAAGAAGTGGAGAATGAAATTATTTCAAAATATATGAAAAGAAAAAATAAGAAAAGGCCTGCTGTGCATTTGATGTATAAGAATAGGAAGAAAAGGAGGATTTGCAAGAGCAGATGGATTCGCAGTCCGAGGGTCAAATTGCCTGGCAAGAAAAAAAAGTCACAGGAACGTAGGGTTTGGAATAATTAATATTCAATTATATGAAACTGTTTTATATTCACAAGAGTTCAAATTACAAATGATGAAGAAAAACTTTCCTGGTATGAAAAGAGTCTTCCGGGCTCATTGGCCGTGGTCTATTAGGAATAATTTCACCTAACGTTTCGCCTACAACTTCGGTAGGCATCTTCAGAGGATTCTCGGTCTAAGGTTGACCTCGAACGCTGAATTTCTGACACTGGCGCGTTCGAACCGTCCCATTGAGACCAATTGTTAGTACCATTGACTCGTCAACATACGATTTAGCCAAAGTCTTAACGACGATGTTGAGACCTTATGTGGGAAACACGGAAACCTTTGTCAAGGACTCTACTCACTTTGTAGAAAAGCTGCAGAACATCCAGTTGGGACCGAATGACCGACTCGTTAGTTTTGATGTTGTGTCTCTGTTCACATTAGTTCCCATCAGAGAATCGCTGAACTACGTTTCGGAGATATTCCCGAATGACATAGCAAAGCTCTTTGAACTTTGCCTAACATCCAGCTACTTTCAGTGGAAAGGCGAGTTCTATGAACAAATAGACGGTGTCGCCATGGGAAACCCTCTAAGTCCTGCAATTGCGAATTTCTTCATGGAAAAATTCGAACAAAGTGCCATCGAATCGACATCGAAGAAACCATCTACGTGGCTACGTTATGTAGACGATACTTTCGTCATTTGGGGTCACGGAGATGAAGAACTGCAAGCTTTCTTAACCCATCTCAACAGTAGGCATCCAAATATTCAATTCCCAATGGAAGTTGAAAAGGATGGTGCACTACCATTTCTAGACGTCTTGGTAACTAGAAAGCCTAATGGGAAACTAGGACACAGGGTTTATAGAAAACCAACCCACACTGACAGATATCTACATAAGGAGTCTAATCATCACCCCAAACAAAAACGAGGAGTTATCAAAACACTCGTAGAAAGAGCCCGACGATTATGCGAGCCGGAATTTTTGGAGGATGAACTTGAACATTTACAGAATGCATTCATCGCCAATGGCTATAATACCAAAGAATTTCAGAGGGCAATAAGAACAAAAACTTCCACCCGTGATGATAACACATCACAAATCACACCTAACGGGAGAGCCATCTTACCATACATCCCCAAGGTCACAGATAGAATTGGAAAAATACTGAAAAGGCACAACATCGAGACCATTTATAAGCCGACACAAAAACTTGGGCAAATGATCAAAACAACCAAAGACAAAGTTGACCCACTTTCACAAGCTGGTATTTACAGAATACCTTGTGACTGCGGCAAAGTCTATATTGGCACAACAAAGCGAAGTATTAACACTAGAATTAAGGAACACGAACGGTGCTGTCGACTGAATCAGACAGAAAAATCCGCACTAGCAGAACATGCGCTAATAGATGGACACAACATAGAATTCTCAAAAGCGGAGATTATTTCCAATATTAGAAGTTACTATCCCAGGCTGAACATGGAAGCCATTGAAATTTATAAACACAAAAATAACATAAATAGAAAAGAGGAGACCACCTTTCTTGCATAGCGCCTGGTTACCGACCTTAGAAAAAACAAAGATCAAGCCGACACGAAGCGGGAGCGATGGACCAATCAGCATCGCGCACGTAGACGCGCCACTTTTTCCCGCCATAAACCGGCGCGCAGATAACGTTTCCGGTTCGAACGCGCCAGTGTCAGAAATTCAGCGTTCGAGGTACAACCTTAGACCGTGAATCCTCTGAAAATGCCTACCGAAGTTGTAGGCGAAACGTTAGGTGAAATTATTCCTAATAGACCACGGCCAATGAGCCCGGAAGACTCTTTTCATACCAGTATATCCGGTCGTGAAAGCCTTAAACTATTCAAAAACTTTCCTTTTACCTGTTTTCCCTTCTATTTCTGTCGCGATCTTTCTCCATAAACTGTCTTTCAGCATGAGATGCATCATACAAACATCTACACTCCCCGTCAATAAATTCCGGACAGGCAAAATTTTTGTCAAATTCAACACCCTACATCTTTTTTCGTGGTTCTCCGATTTTCTTGAAATTTTCACCAGGTATAGTATTGGGTCTTGTTATATTAACCTGAAATTTACTTTGCGAAAATACGTGTGATTCATCCGTTATATAGGGTGAAACAAAACCTTGTTTTGTACCCTTAATTTCTAAACAACCTGTGGTGAATTTGAGGCGGAAAATTTGATATCATTCAGTTTTAATTTGAAGTGTTACCCTTTCTTAACAAAATGTTTTTTGATTAACGTCAGTATCTGCTTTAAAAAAAAGATACACTTTTTCAAAGAAAGTGTTAAATTATTTCAATTTTTATAACAATTTAAAACATTACAATACCTTATCGACTAGTAAACATAAACAAAAATCTGAAAATTAAAAGCGTGTATTTCCACCTCGCTTTCTCATCACTTCTACCATACGACGTGGCATACTTTCAATGCATTTCCGAATTGATTCTGGGGGAATATTTTCCCGTTCTGGGCTGTTCGTAAGTCGGGCAAGGTGTTGGGCTGCCGATTTCGAACATGTCTACCTAGCACATCTCATACATGTTCAATTGGATTTAAATCCGGCCTTCTGGCTGGCCACGCGAATCGTTGAATATTCGCCTCTTCAAAGTATTCTGCTACAACCCGTGCAACGTGAGGTGTAGCATTGTTCTGCATTAACTGAAATTGTTGCTTGTCTCAGAAGCAACTAGTAAATGCATTGAAAGTGTGCCACGTCGTATGATAAAAGTGATGAGAAAGCGAGTTGGAAATACACGCTATTAATTTTCAGATGTTTGTTTATGTTTACTAGTCGATAAAGTATTGTAATGTTTTGAATTGTTATAAAAATTGAAAAAATGCAACAGTTTCTTTGAAAATGTGTATCTTTTTTTTTGCAGATACTGACGTAAATCAAAAAACATTTAGTTGAGAAAGGATCACACTTCAAATTAAAACTGAATGATATCAAATTTTTCGTCTCAAATTCACCACAGGGTGTTTAGAAATGAAGGATATAAAACAAGGTTTTGTTTCACCCTGTATAACGGATGAACTACAGGTATTTTCGCAAAGTAAATTTCAGATTAATATAACAAGACCCAATACTATAAGTGGTCAAAATTTCAACAACATCGGAGAACCATGAAAAAAGATACAGGGTGTTAAATTTGACAAAAATTTTGTCTGTCCGGAATTTATTGACGGGGAGTATATTTGTGGAAACTAATTCAATTAGTTTCATTTCTTCATCCGTCGAAAAGTTTTCAACACTCATTTTCTATAATTTCGATTAATAATAACAATTTAAACCTCTATATAAACGAATTCACGCTGCAGCGACGTCGCACAGACTGGTACCGCAAGCAGTGGGCCGTTTGGATGCTGCAGCCACTGCTGCGTTGACTGCATAAGCGGAACCGCTTCTTCGCTATTCCCTATGAACAGTCTATACAACAATCGCAGCAGCCACTTTCGGCGGTCGCTGCATGCGTCCGTCGCACAAGCGAAACCGTACCTTTACAGAGAAACTTCCAGAATTTCATTATTTACGAATCTAGAAGTCAGCCACATCCAGATAAATCGTACGCAACAGATTCGTAGCTTACAGAGAGAAATCAGAACACCACCATTAGTCATGGATCTTATAAGCGAAAAATAAAGACGTTAGTTTTGGTGTGTATACCCGACAAATTATGGACCCATTTCAATATACGATTGAAAACAACATGAATAACCACAGGCAGTAGCGTAACGAATTTCGACCGCCCCCCCCCACAGAATTAGTTTTCGGGCCCCCTCATACGGGCATGCGTATTTATTGAAAAAAAACTTTATTTAATAAAAGTATGTGATTCAGGTGTAACACCACCAAAATTACTCCGAAATATAACTTGAAGTAAGACTTTCTATATTTTATCGATTGAAATATTATTCAAAATTTGCAGTAAATAATAAACATAATTGCATCCTTATTTCAAATATAGTTATCAATCCTAAAAAATACTGTGTTACTCGATGTAAATGGGTAAATAACTTGATTGGTTGAATCTCCCTTGTCATCTTGATTTATTTGTTGCAATAGTATATTCTAAAACAAGTTGCAGAATCAGCTCCTATTCCAACACGGAGGCGGCGTTCGATAGCATGAGTGTTGGAATTGCCTTCTGCCACAAGTTTTAGACGATATTTTCTCTATTTCAGTCAAGTTTAGTAAAATACTCTAGATTTTCAAATAAAATTTCATATTAGTGACTTTTGTATTGTATCTTGGCAGTTGGTGTAACTTACGGAATTTGAATCAATTTGATTTGAGAATTGATGAGATCTGAAGTCAGTACTGACAACCAAAAAACGAGAAATATAACTGAAAACAATGCTGTAATAAATTCATTACAGCACTACTTTCAGTACGTTTATTCTCAATTGCCAATAAACTGGGCCCTCTAAGTCTTTTTTGGGTCATTGTACGTCTCAAATAATTCTTTATTAACTTTAACTTTCAAAAGTTGATCGCTCTGCACTTGCTACAGTAACAGGTTATATTAAAAATAATATTAAAGCAGTAGAGAGATCTGGGAAACTAGTTGTAATCAATTCTTTGACGATAAAATTATTTGAATTTTCTCTCGAAGATCAGGCCCCCATAATGATACTATAGTATCATACAAGAGTGTTGTGGCAGCCCGTTCCTTTTTTTACCTCAGCTTTGGTTCTTTTTGTTTCAACATTTATTGTATTATTTTAGCTCTCTTATTCAAAAGAATATATATATATATATATATATATATATATATATATATATATATATATATATATATATATATATATATATATATAGATATATATGAAAATACATTAAAAAGACTGCCAGACAGAAAACTACAGTGAAAGTTTGAGTGGATAATATAATATTAAAAACCAATGCAAATGGGAGAAACTCTCATAAATAAAAAAATACTTTTGGAGAATTGAGTTGGAGTTGAAGAAATATATATTTGAATGTCATTGCATTTCTTTTTATTTTTGCTAAACATTCTACCACAAGCTACTTAAAGCTTGTGCAAGTTGAAGGTCGGGAGTGTTCTGTGTAGGTTTTGTTGCAGTTTCCCTACGCCTCTTATTTTTTATCTAACAGTTAATGACGATATAAATTCAGAAAATTACTTCTCTTGCTGGGACACAAACCCAAACCTAGGAACCGGGGCCCCTAACCACTGGGCTACTGATACAAAAATAATATAACATGAGAAGAAGCATGAGCAGGATAAAAATAATTCTGAGAAACTTCAATAGACTCAGTTCAAAAAAACACGAGTCGACCTCCATAATCGATGAAAACAACCCTGAATTCCATAGGAAACTTGAGACAAAATAAGAAAGTGGATAACGTATCGTTCTCAGAATCAAAGTGGGAAAAATAAACATGGGCACTCAGAACTAGGGCTCTCAAACAAATTCCATCTGGAGAGCATGCTGTTACAACGTCCATGAATTTTTCCTGATGTCTTGAAGCACGCCATAGTGAAACCATTATATAAGAAAGGTTCCAAGACCTATCAGCTCATTGTCATCTTTCTCCAAAATATTTGAAAAATTACTTTCTGTTAGAAGTTAAAAGGTTTGACATATTCACAAGTTCTCAACATGGTTTCATTAAAGACAGAAATACACAAACTGCCATATTTGAACTAACACGAGCTGTGTTTACAGCTCTTGAACGGAGCGAAGTCCCTCTCTGTCTGTTTCTCGATCTCTCAAAGGCTTTCGATTGTGTGGCCTATGGTCTATGGTATTCGCGACAAACAACTTGACCTCATCGGAAGTTATTTGGGGGGTCGGGGGCAGAGAGTGGAGGTGACTCTTAATGGGCAGAGGTATTTGTCAGAGTGGGGAAAGGTAGCGATGGGGGTGCCGCAAGGCAGCATTTTAGGACCTCTGCTTTTTGTCATTCACATTAATGATCTCCCTGAATCACTCAAACTTGATTCATGCAATATTATATAATATGCAGATGACACAAACTTATTAAATATTACAAAGAGTTTCGAATTGGCCCTTGAAAGTGGAAAAATCGCCTTGGAAAGAACTGAAGTTTGGTGTTCCAATAATAAGTTGTTGATCAATAAGAATAAGACTGAATGTGTAATTTTTCATACATCAAAATCAAATATATCTACGTCACAGAACCTAGATCATGACGGAGCAATTTCAATAGGCATTCCAAGTTTTTGGGTGTCATTCTCGATTCGAACTTAAGATGGGAGGATCGTGTTTTTACACTTAGCAAAAGGCTTTCGTCATCTCTGTATTGCTTAAATATTCTAAAATATAGGGTCAGTAAAGAGGTACTGAAGATTGTTCAACATTCAAATTTCGAGTCACTTTTGAGTTATGGGATAATTTTCTGAGGTAATGCCACCTGCGCCTCGAAAATTTTCTCACTACAAGAATTAGCAATACGAACCATTCTTAATTTGAAGTTCAGAGAATCCTGTCGAGGAAGATTTAGATCTTCGGGATTAATGACGTTCGTAGATCTTTATATTTTCAGTTGCCTTATATTTTTGCATAAGCACGAACAACTTTTTGAGAATTTCAAAAACAAGAATGAGGCGAGACAAGTCCACCAAAATTTTTATCCTCGGTGCAACTTGTCTAAAACTCAGCAGAATTGTGAGTACATGTGTATGAAACTCTTCAACTCCCTACCTAAACATTTTCACAATATAACGCACTGTGAACTTTTCAAGAGAGAGCTCAGTAAATTTATCATTAACTGTGAACCATATAGTGTAAATGAATTTTATATATATATATATATATATATATATATATATATATATATATATATATATATATATATATATATATATATATATATATATATATATATATTCTTATGAAAAAGAGAGCTAAAATAATACAATAAATGTTGAAACAAAAAGTACCTAAGCTGAGGTAAAAAAAAAACGGGGTATCATAACATTCTTTGTATGATACTATAGAATCATACGATACTATCAACACTTGTATCATACGATACTATACAGCCAGGGGAAAAAACCTCAGCCGAAAAAACCTGCCTCCCCGTAAAAAAAATAACATAAAATATCAGGAAAATCTTGAAAGACATCATGTCTTGTGTGATCATCTTCATGATATCCGTCGATGGTCTCGGATACACAGATTCTTCCCAAAACGACTCGTAATTCTTAATCTGAAATGAAAAAAGACAAAAGCAGAAAAGAAACCGATTATTCTGAATAAATCGAAGGCATTTTGGAAATGCATTTGCTACTTTAAAAAACATCAACATTGAGATTTCTTGGCCAAATAATGTTCGGAGATTTATAAATATTTATGACAGAAATGTCACAAAATTTGAAAGATATGAAAAAAAAACCTCCATCAATTTCCCCTTTCCGAATCTGTTGAAAGTTACGTAACTGATAATTTTTCAACATAACAAGCTAAACTTGTAAAAAATCAATTAATACATAACCTTTCAACTGTCCTCTTTCACGACGATTCTGTTGCCGTGTGGGTTTCTTGCAGAAGAATCTCTTTGATACCATGTTCATCAGCTAATTTGAAGAAGTAATCACACTTGTCTTTCGAAATTCCTTCGATATTCAAATTCAAAATCCACAAATTGTTGCTCTCTGGTCGTGAGGGTTTTTTCAAACCAGATACGACCTTCCAGGTGATGATTTTCCGGCACTTCAGATGTTTGAAGACCGCTACGGGACCCCAATGAAAGGCAATCATCTCCCATAGATAAACCAAACATGTTATAACACCAGAAAACAGAATATTTTTCAGGAACAAAAACTAAGACATATTACGAGAATTGTCATTCTATGAATTTTGTATGGGAAATGTCTATTGATTATTCAGGTTTGTGTATATTTTTTGGTTGACTTTTGACATTTCAAATGTGATTTTTCTTGTAATTGTCATATTTGATTCTGCCAATAAACATATATTATTATTCTTATTATTGTTCAAATGATCTGTCATCAGAAAATCAGAAGAAGAGATGTCTGCCTCTTAGATTTGATTTTGAGAATAATTCCTAGTGGCAGGCATGAATAAATTACCTAGCATACCTTCTCGTTTTAAAAGTGAGAAATTCTATGATTTGGCAATAGGTACAAGGTTTCGTTCGAGTAGAAATAGTTCTGCCTATTTAATATGAAACAATAATTTTATTCGAAATCATTTAACTATTATAATGAGTAATGACTAATGCACATCAAATATAATAATCTTAACTAAGCAAAAAAACAATAATAATATCTGTCAAAATAACAAATATAATATAAGCAATTATTAAATTAGAGTCAAGCAGTCGTTTTTTTATATTTTAATGGTTTTTTCTCTGGTACTTACTTGAATCAAGATTTAACATTTTTCATCATACAAAATTTATTTTACTCAGATTATAGATGAACATAAATCAGTATAAAATAAACATTCACTAATTTTCACACTAAAAATGAGCTAATAAAAATGTTAACCTTCCACAGTGGGAAAAACTCGAATCAAGTTATAACATTCACCAATTAACCAAGAACTCAACTCCATTTCAGAAGTTTCTTCTTTTACCCATATTAGTAGCAGAATCCCTTATGAACATCCCTGAATTCCATCTCGACTATTAACTACAAAAGTAGCTCTATCATTGGGGATGGTTGATAGACCACCAGCAACCCTCCTAATACCGAGCACGTGGCTGTAGGCTTAGTTGAGCATAGTTCTGATTTATTGATTTCGACTAACAAAGCTCATACAAATACAGGCTGGGGATAAAGTAGGTATGGAATAAAATGAATATCCTTGAGACGAAACTGCGATATTTATTAATGTATGATCCATCGATTCAATAAATTATCATCCAAAATATCTCTTAACCGTCCAAAATAGTAGGAAGACAGAAGGTTTTGTGTTTGATTTCTTCTAAAGTGAAGAAATAATTTTATTTATCGGCGAATAATGCTTGTCCGTTGTCCGCATTAGAGATTAGTCTATAAGTAATGAGCCTATGTTTCCGACAATTCCTATTCAAACATTTATGGATGCTCGTATGTGTTCTCGAATCAAATATGGATTTTCATGTTATTATTATAATTCGAATGATGCTTTGTAATTTTTTGTATCATTTTTTCGGTGACGATGACAACCATGATTTTTGTTTACCCAAAAAGTGCTCAAAGCGTCCCTGAAGAAGTTTCTCTAATTCTGTGTCAAATGCGTTCATTCTGAAACATCATGTGAGAATATTTCATGCTAGCACAGTTTTCATGGTATAATATTCATGGATTACTTGTTAGCCTCCTGTATTGAATTCATGAGAGAAAAAAAATCTACCAATCAACATTTTTCAATGCAAAAATCACTAAACGATATTTATGAAAATACATATTTCATTCTAACACTCGTTCATTCAAAAACTCTACACTTTCTGGCCCGTTTTTGAATTTAAAACCTGTGTAAGAATATCAATTCATTATTACTCATGTTTATATAAGCAACTCTCATTATAGATTGACCTTTGGAAAATGAGGATGTTCAAAAATTTTTGGAAAGGAAATCAACAGCCTATAATGATTGCAATAAATCTCATGAAAAAATTATACTTTATATACACATTTCCAGCAGAAATCATTTCGACGCTTACCTCACGTTACTTACTCTTCTACGTCATGTATGATTATGAGCGAGTTGAGGAGATGGTCGAAAATGGAAAGTATCACACATACCGAACCAGAAACACACGCAATCTGATAACGCTCTATCACAGGGTATTGGCATCTCAAATGAATGTCTTGGATTACCACTGCATACCAAAGCGGTTGAAAACAATGAAGAAAGAGAAACTGAAGCCAAATCTCAAAAGCTTTCTGATACAAAAATCTTAGTATAGCATGAAAGTATTATAGAAATGCTAATTGGTCAACTTATAATGTTCGTCTTAATTGTTCTAGTTTTTCCATATACTATTTAATTTATACATTTATTGAATATTTATACACTTATTGGCACCCCATGTTAATTCTTGATAGGTTGTAATATTCATTTTGTTAATTGTTAACAACTGAATAAAGTATTATTATTGTTATTCATCAATACAAGAAGAATATAGAAAGCCCCGTTCAACAACTTCGTTTAAATTTTGTAAGACTAACAAAAGGTTACTTTTTAGTTCAGAATAAAATATCCCTACTTTGTGGTATAACGATTTAGTATTTTGTTTTCAGCATTGATAATATCTGCTTGTGTTGTGTCTTTTTTATTTCATTATTCGTTATTTGTGTTATTTCGAATAATATTTCAGTCTTCAGTATTAAGATGTAATATTTGTTATATTGGAGGTTTTATATTTCATAATTTATTTTTATGAATAACGTTTTCAATAGAACGTAGAACGTATATGTATATTCGTTTTCATCTCGCTATTACTCAATGATTTGTCTTTATTCATAATCAATTATCATATTTATTTGTTTAGTTCTTCCTACGTTTTATTTATATTTTATTTTCCTGATAATATTGTCTCATGGAATATGATTTGTTTCGAAAACAGTTGAAGTGTGGATTTGCAGAACGCTGTTTGTTGCAAACTTAATGTTTTCAACAAAAGTTGGCGTTGCATTATGCATTTGGATTCCTATCGTTCCATAAAACCCTGGACATTCAAATCGCATCATCGCGACCTAGTAGATTATCCGGGGCTGGTTTTTGGTCAAAAAATGAAGAAAAAATAGACAGTTTAAAAAAAATTAGTAGTGTCAACGCCACTCACACAATTATGATGGTTAGAAATGACGAGACAACCAAGAACCTATATCAGAGATTGAAATCGGAATAAAAACAGTACATAAATGAAGCACAAAGAAATTATGACTTGAGACTCATTATCGCATCGGACAACAAAAACAAGGCCATACATGAGGAGATTAATAGAAAAATAAAAGCAAAATCGAAAAAAACAGCCAAACTATCACTTACCCAAAAGAATTTAACACTTTTTTCGTAAATAATGGGAGACTTCAGGGTGCGCGTACAGCTACTCACGACAATCATCATTATCGGATACGGAAAGTAAACCGCCGAACACTCGGGACTCGATGGTCCTTTTTCACACTACCCCTGATGAAGATGTTCAGGTCGTTGAAAACATGAAGCCTAAACGATCTCGTGATATTTGTGGGATCTCTGTCACACTTCTACGATCTATTGTCCATGAGATAAGAGAGCCGCTGTGTAGTGTTGTCAATAAATGCTTTGAGGAAGGCATTTTTCCGAAATGACTGAAGTTGGCTAAGGTCGTTCCGATCCATGAAGGAGGTGACGTCAACACATGCACGAATTATAGGTCATTTTTCGTCTTGCCCATCATTTCTAAAGTTTTGTTGAAAACAAGGATGCTAAATTTCATTGAAACGAAGGATATAATCTCTCTTCATCAGCACGGATTTCGAAAAGGAAAATCAACAATCACTGCTCTGGCAAGCATAGTAGAGAATATAATAAAATCTTTTGATGATAAGGAAATTGTTGAACTACGCTGGTTAGATCTGATCAAAGCATTTGATAGTGTGGTGCATGAACTGTAACTCGACAAGCTAGAATTTTATGGATTCAGAGGAACAGTGCTCGCTTTGCTCAGATCATACTTGGCGGGCAGACGCCAGGTTGTAGAGCTGGGACAATATGCCATCTGAAGAGGAAAGTATAACGATCGAAGTACCCCAAGGATCAATTCTGGGGCCACTTCTATTTATTCTATATGTCAATGACCTTTTTGATGATGTCGATTGTGATATAAAATACTAATTCAAATGTTATATTTCTCAAATACTAATTGTTAAAAATTGAGCCCCTCAGACGTCATCCTCAACTACGCCTATGGTTGGAACGCACCGAAACGTCAACTCGATCTCTGCAACTCGATGAACAGCTGATTGACGTCAGAACTGACCTACCTCTATGGACTAACCTAGTGACAGATCAACTCATGCTCGTTATTATTTGTAACAATCAATCAATCCCTTTCTGTATGGACTCTCTCTGAAGATCAGACCTCTCTTGTGAAATTAGAATTTTCAAAAAGTCACCTCGCAAATTAATTGTACATCTCGTTCATTTTTGGAAGCAATCAATTAGGTAAGTGAGCATTTCTCAAAGTCATCTCTCATTAATGCATATTTAATGTTATTTTCCTGCCTTTTATGAAGTTTGGAAATGTGTCCACGTTTTAGATCATAAAATCTATAAAAATACTGGTAATCCTCTCTCACTTTACTCTCAGAAAATCTCTATTGCATTTAACTAATGGAATTGACTCCTCTAAGATACATATTTTGATATATTTTGCTGTTCTCATGATTTTTCAGATTTCTCTAGACTTCTCACAGTGGAAATAATAATTGATTGCTTCTGAAATGAACATTATTTGTGGTAAGGAGTTTTGATTCATTATATTCTCATGTGCACCTCATTATCTCAATGTAGTCATCTCATTTCTCAATCATGCACTTCTCATTCCACTTGCTAATTATTTCTCTCGAGTTTCAGATGAATGAACGATCTCAAGCATAAGGGTGAATCATGGAATCAGTCTTCTCTCTCAATAAAATCGAATCAACTTCTCTGAAATATTTGAACGATCAAGTAATTCACACATTGAACCTGATTGACAGTCTCAATCCCTGCTTCACCTTGAGCAGTCTCCTCAAATATTGCCCACATGATTAAATTGGTATGATCTCCTCATTATAACTAAGAAATTCTCAAGTTCATTAATCGGAAACATTTAGCAAGTGGCAACTCTGGCCTTCAGCTTCAAACAAATCAAAGGTTTGGTGATTTACACTCATACAATGTACTCTCATATTGTCATTCTCATAATTATCAATTGTTACTCTTATTTTTCTGATGAAAACTAACCCTGCTTGCTAAAAGTAGTTTGTCACTGTAAATTTTGTCTCAATTGATTAATTAGCCTTCTCGTTACAGAACTACGTTATAGATCATAATTATTGATTTCTCAACTTTGATATTCACATACTGTAATGCTCTCAATGAAGACCAGACTAAGACTATTAAGTTTTAAATACATGTACTCCTCTAAGGCCTAATCTCACTTTATTACAACTCAGACTACTCTAACAATTCACTATTGAACCTTTTGTTTTTCTGATGAGATAAAGAGGCTCTCGCAATAAATTTCATTTGCATAATCACTGTAAACTCTGTGTTTAATTTTGAATTAATGGAACTCTCTCAAAGTCTAAGTCTGACTTTAATATTGTATTTTTTACTGTATTAACTTCATGCGGGTGACTTATTCATTTTATGATTGTGAATGATGTCAATAAATGTTTTTACAATACCATCTCTAACTCAATTATCTGGATACAGTCCTAAACTTTATTTTCCAAAATCAGAAAAACCCCGATTTTGTACACTAATTAAACACACATTGAAATCATGTACATTTTTCATCCAAATTAGTTATTTCATCATTGTGGATATTTATATTTGAACATAAAGAGAGAGTCTTCGACTAGTACAAACATTTTAACGAAAGATTTCTAAGGTCCAAAGAATAAATTTTTGTCGTCACCAGATCCGGTTCGTCAAGGTCATAAAATTACAAGCTGTTGAAAATCTTGGAAAAAATTTTATTTCGAATTATCTCCCGCAAACGGTTCCATAGAATGAAATGATTTTCGTATTATAAGTTTTTATCGATGCATGAATATTCTTCGACGGTAAAATTCACTCACATGTTTTATTATCTTAATTATTATCACAACGTGTATAACATTCCATTTCATAATTAATTATACCACAATTTCGAAGGATCACGGAACTTACTCTCAAAAGTGAGTTGAATGCTATTTGATGATAATTCTTGCCAAAATTTTCGAATTTTTTGCTTGGTTCATTACATAACTACTTGAAAAAAATATCTCTGTCTGAATGCACTTCCATTCCAAAGATTCACTGAATTTAATTTCTGCTGCATTATTCAGAGGGTTCAAGTGATAGGTCTAATAGTCGGAAAAACATTGATTGCATGTTTCATAAGGCGGCATATCTCATTCAATTTTGAAAATTGCTTCATATTATGATACAGGATGAATAAAATAAATGGTATTAAAAAAAGTTTTTCTTCCGACCATAAAAATCTATTATTAAAATTCATGTAGAAATCAAACACTCATCCTGTGTACCTATAACATGTCAAATATATTAATAATAATATTGTCCTCTGAAAAAATATGTGCAACCAAAAAATATTTCATGTGAAATATTGCCAAGACGAGACCATATATTATGGAGGGCATTCACGATCGTAATTCCTCACATTTCTTGCAAAAAGAATAGCTACTGGATATTTTATGGAAACTTACAAGGGGCCATTTTCCTGAAATATCAACGATAAGTTTGAAATAAATGACATAATTATAATCGATAACATTTTTTATTAATTTATTAACATTATATTAATCCATATGTCTTTTTTTCCGAACTACTTTTTCGAAATATTTATAATTTTATCGAATTGTCTGTATTGTAATATGCATTATGACTACTAAAAAGAAAGAAACTCGTGAATTTCGAGCAGTAAAAATTATACGTCGAGACCTCGAGAATTCATTTTCAATATTATAATTGAGACATTAAAAAATTAAATCAACTCAAATGAGCGTTTATTCTACAAATGATTTTGTTTCATTTTGTCACGTAGCGAGCCACATAGTATACAAGGAAGTGCCTACGGCAGTGGTTTCCAAACTTGATGTTCTGCGCCTCCCTCAAAAATATTTTATCAAGTGGCACCTCCTCGTTTCCCTCTGTGACTAATTTTCGCGGCTCCTTTTAGACTAGTCAGCGCCTCCCAGTGAAAAACGCTGGCCTACTGGCACATTTGATACAAATTGAATCGGTGAGCCACCTAGCGGAACACTGCCTTAACTTCCCCTTGGAAATTTCGAGAACAACAAGATATCTGTGTTCATTTCTTTGGAAACTTGCGAGGACAAGTCAGATGGCACACCTTTAGAATCGCACAGATTGTGTGTTGTGTGATTAAACATTCATACCAAACAGTTTCCCATAACAATATTTCTAAGATGAAGCTTTCGTTGCATAAAATAGACAGTCAGATCTTGAATCGCCGATTCTTGAAGAGCAATGTTGCTATAACAAAATTCACAACCAACATTGCAATAACGGTCAGAATAGAATGCGTAATATCATAGCCATATTGTTATAAATTAGGAAGATACGAATACGACAATAAAAGTAAGAGTCATAGCAAAATGCAAACAGCATAGGTCTGATTGAAACCTCGAACTATCAGAGCAAACAATATTTCGAATTCTGCATCAGACTTCTTTATATAAAATGATCGTAGACAATGGCGGATTTATGGGGAGAAGTGGGGTGTTGATGATGGGGGTAATTACCACCCCCACCCCCCTATGAGTATCGAAAACCTGAAGCAACAATTGAAGAGGAAAAAAATATTCAAAATTTTCTGGTGATTTTCAAGAGTCTGCATCTAAGTGAAAAATAGTCTTATAGAATATAAAAACAAAAACTTCGGAAGCTTGAAGACTTGTGTTTCTGAATTTTAAGTTCACAGTTCTTCGGAGTGCCAGTAGTCATACAGTCATCTGATAAAGCACGAAGAAAAAATTTTCGAAATTTTTCAGATATTGATCTGAAAAATTTTCAAAATTTTTCAAATATTTGTTTGAATAATTTTCTCGAGCTTGACCGATGCAAATGTCACATAACCTATTTATTCAGCTCCAATTTCCCTTTCATGACTTTCAGATATAACCATTTGTCTTCGAGATATCCTGTTTCGAATGCAAAATGATCTCTTTTCACTCAACTGCCGATATCTCCGGAACTACTGATCGCCTAGCGAGCCAAAAAGCGATTTCTTTTTCTACAGAAAATTACCTACGAAAATTTGTTCGGTTCAATTCAAAAGAAATTTCTTTCCACCTGTCACATAAACGTGAAAAAAGGGCAAAAAATGCCATTTTAGCATTTTTTGTTTAATGGACTGTATCTGCGTCACTACTGGCGGAAAAGCTTAGGTTATGAGAATTTTTTACAGCCTGATGTTCCCCGAAGTCCCCCCTAAATCGTAGGTCGATCGTTTTAGCAGATTTCTTGAACTGATTGATTTAAATGTTGAAAAAATTGAGGGAACAAGGTTTTTGTTCCTTAAACTTGACCTAATTTTGTTAATCAATCAATAATTACATTATTTCTTCACTTCTCACTCAATTTTATTTCAATAAATCATAAAAAAATATTTTATTCTCAAAAAGTTCCGAAATTTGGAAAAAAAGTTAACATTCTAAAAACTTCTTTAAATTTAGTTCTAAAAGTGAAAGAAGCAAAAAAAAAAATTTAATCAGAAAAAACAAGAGATCATTTCTGACTCACCTCTACTGGATATATTCAAACCTTCATTTTCCTCAGAAAAAATCATGGACTGAATTTAAAGTTGATACCCCTAACTTGCCGTTTTTTGACACCACGTTTTGAAAAACGGAGATTTTGAGAACCTTACGACTCATTCGTTAAAGAAATCGATGTTAAAAGATTAGGTCAAGTTTTGGGAAGAAACGTTATTCTCTTAATTTTGTCAAGTGTTGAATCAATCAATCGGTCCAAGAAAACCGCTGAACCGATCAATCTACCGATTCGCGGGGGCCTTTGGGGAATATCAGGATGCCAAATTTTTTATAACCTAAGCTTTCCCCCCCATTCCCATTAATCAAAAAATGTCAAAATGACTTTTTTGTTATCTTTTTCCACGTTTAAATGATAGGTGAAAATTTCTTTCTAATTGAACGAAACAGATTTTTGTGGAAAATTTTCTGTAGAAAAAAAAATCGTCTTTCGGCTCGCTAGGCGACCAGTATTTCCGGAGAAATCGGCAGTTGAGTGGAAAACGATCCTTTTGTATTCAAAACTGAATATCTCGAAAGTCGTAAAAATCAAATTAGAGCTGAATGAACAGGTTATGCGACATTAGCATCGGTCTAGCTAGAAAAAATTCTCTGTGAAAGAGCAAAAAAATAAAAATTCGAAAAATTTTCAACATTATTTCTTCGTGCTTTATGTCCGATGGCCACCGGTACTCTGAAAAATAGTTAACCAATTATTTCAAAAACTAGTGTTGTTATTTTTCATACGCCCATTTCTCACTAAGATACAACCTGTTGAAAAAAAAATTCAAAAATTTTGTGTTCATTTAATTGTTTCGCGAAATGTATCAGCAATGAAAACTTCCTGAATATGTGGTAAGCAAATACTTTTCACGCTCAAAACACCGGAAGTCTCTAGTTACTTGTTTGTTCACCTAACTTTTCGACCACAACTGCGGTAAGCATCTTCAGAGGACTCTTGGTCTGAGGTTGTGTAACTCGACCGCTGAATTTCCGAAAGTGTTGCTGGATTCGTTCCGTTGGCCCAACTTATACCCTGATCATTGGCGGGAGAAGGTAGTGGGTTTACGCGCGCTATATGTTGATTGGTCCATCGTTTCCACTTCGTACTGGCTTGATTTCGGTCTTTTCCAACACCGGCAACCATGCGCTATGTACCAAAGGAGTTTCTTCCCTTCTGTTCATGTTGTTCTTATGTTTATATATCTCAATGGCTTCCATGTTCATCCTAGGATTTTATTATTATTATTTTAATCCTGAACAGGGGTCTTTGAAGCTTCGTTCAGCCTTCCGGGAACTTCGACCGCCAGGTCTTTTGTTCTTTACCCAACTCGTTCATTCAAATTCCAAGGAGGCCATCAATGGCATTGATGAATCCAACGACATCCTGAGGAGCCTCAGCTGTTACTTCATGTGGATCCAGAACCGACTTCCCCATGTGAATGGTTCTTAGTCCCGCCAGCTCTGGACACTTGCATACCATTTGTTCAGCCGTTTCTTTCTCTGATCCACATAGCCTGCAGGTCTCATCTGCTGACTTTCCCATGCGATACAAATGATATTTATATCGACTGTGTCCCGTCAGCAGACCTACCATTACTTGAAGCTCAGCTCGTGGCAGCTTCCTGGTGTAGTTCGGCGAGAATTCCACAAATCTCTTGGCTTGCGCAAGTCTAGGAGTATTTCTCCAAAGCGTTATTTTGTTTGCCGCTTCCCATTGTTGCGCCGCTTTCTTGTATTGGTCTTTGTTAAAAATTGAGCCCCTCAGACATCATCCTCAACTACGCCTATGGTCCGAACGCACCGAAACGTCAAGACGATTTCTCATCTCTATGGACAGTCAAGTTAACCTAATTCTATGTGTTAATCAGTTGACAGATCAACTCATGCTCATTATTAATAGTATCAATTAATCAACCCCTTTCTGTATCGACTCTCTCTGAAGATCAGACCTCTCTTGTGCCTCTCTTGTGAAATTAGAATTTTCAAAAAGTCACCTCGCTAATTAATTGTACATCTCGTTCATTTTTGGAAGCAATCAATTAGGTAAGTGAGTTTTTCTCAAAGTCATCTCTCATTAATGCATATTTAATGTTATTTTCCTGATTTTTTTTAAGGTTTGAAAATGTGTCCACGTTTTAGATCATAAAAATCTATAAAAATACTGGTAATACTCTCTCACTTTACTCTCAGAAAATCTCTATTACATTCAACTAATGGAATTGACTCCTCTAAGATATATATTTTGATATATTTTGCTGTTCTCATGATTTTTCAGATTTGTGTAGACTTCTCACATTGGAAATAATAATTGATTGCTCCAGAAATGAACATTATTTGTGGTAATGAATTTTGATTCATTATATTCTCATGTGCACCTCATTTTCTCAATGTAGTCATCTCATTTCTCAATCATGCACTTCTCATTACACTTGCTAATTATTGTTCTCGAGTTTCAGATGAATGAACGATCTCAAGCGTAAGGGTGAATCATGGAATCAGTCTTCCCTCTCAATAAAATCAAGTGAACTTTTCTGAAGTATTTGAACGATCAAGTAATCCACACATTGAACCTGATTGACAGTCTCAATCCCTGCTTCACCTTGAGCAGTCTCCTCAAATATTGCCCACATGATTAAATTGGTATGATCTCCTCATTATAACTAAGAAATTCTCAAGTTCATTAATCGGAAACACTTAGCAAGAGGAACTTCAAGCCTTCAGCTTCAAACGAATCGAAGGGTTGGTGATTTTTGCACTCATACAATGTACTCTCATATTGTCATTCTCATAATTTTCAATTGTAACTCTTATTTTTCTGATGAACACTAACCCTGCTTGCTAAAAGTAGTTTGTCACTGTAAATTTTGTCTCAATTGATTAATTAGCCTTCTCGTTACAGAACTACGTTATAGATCATAATTATAGATTTCTCAACCATGATATTCTCATATTGTACTGATCTCAATGAAGACCAGACTTAGACTATTAAGTTTTCAATACACGTACTCCTCTAAGGCCTAATCTAGCTTTTATTACAACTCAGGTAACTCTAACAATTCATTATTGAACCTTTTGTTTTTCTGATGAGATAAAGAGGCTCTCGCAATAAATTTCATTTGCATCATCACTGTAAACTCTGTGTTTAATTTTGAATTAATGGAACTCTCTCAAAGTCTAAGTCTGACTTCATCTGACCTCTCATTTTGAACTTCTCTAGATTACCTCTGTTTTTAGTTGGATAATTCACTCTGAGTTTTAAAGATGACTGTAATATTGTATTTTTTACTGTATTAACTTCATGCGGGTGACTTATTCATTTTATGATTGTGAATGATGTCAATAAATGTTTTTACAATACCATCTCTAACTCAATTATCGGGATACAGTCCTAAACTTTATTTTCCAAAATCAGAACAACCCCGATTTTGTACATTCTTTTCCAAGCCCACAGAAAGATTCAGGTCCAACAGGCCTCAGCCTTGAAGCCTTCTTCGCTAGTTTGTTGGCTGTTTCGTTCACTTCAATACCACAATGTCCTAGTATCCATAGTAGAGACCCTCTGTTGTCTCTGGTCAGTTGCTTTATGTTAATGCTTTATGCCGTTATTACGGCATTCCCATGTCAGCCGAGATTCCTGGCTGTATGATTCCAGTGATATCAAAGTGGCCAGACTGTCCGTGGTAATATATATATGCCCTCCTTTGAAGGCACCCCTTTTTGTTTTCGATCCACCAGTGTACCATATGGATGACTTTTTGTCTATACGATTTACGAAGTTCATTGCACTAAGACGATGACCAATGACCGTTTCCAATGGCATTTCGAAATCGTATATGATTAGCATCACATCTGAGGGTTTTGCCAAGAGGCTTGGGTCTCGTTGATTCAATATCCTCATATGTCCAACCCAGTTTCTGGCTAGGAGGTTCCCCTTGAGGGATATTTTGATGGCTTCCAGAAGGCTACATTTCCTTACATACAAGTCTATGGGACAGGCAAATCAAGTATGACCTCGAGCGCTGCTGTCGGAGTTGTGCACATAGCTCCCGTGGCACCAACACAAGCTAATCGCTGCAACTTTGGCAGCTTGTTGCAAGTAGTGGCCTCTTCGGTTTTTGTCCACCATGCTAGTGACGTATAGGTGACAACAGGGCGTACCACTGCAGTGTATAGTCACAGTACCATTTCTGGTCCCATCCCCCATGTTTTTCCAAAGAGCTTCTTGTAGGCCCACATGGCTGCCGTGGCTCTGGAAATGGATTTTTCCACATGCTTCCTTCAGTTGAGCTTGCTGTCCAGGATGACTCCCAGATAGTTACACTCACTGGAGTAATTGAGAGTCTGTCCATTCAGAACCGGAGCTCTCAGATTAAGATTCCTTCTTCTAGTGAAGGGACGGATTGTCAGTCCCTCCTCTTCGCACCACCTCTCAATTATCCTAAGGGCAGATTGCATTCGGCTGCTCAGTGTGCGTTCATGCCTACCTCTCACAGTTACCACTGGATCATCAGCATATGACTGAGCGTTGTAACCATCCGCCGTAAGCTTCCAAGAGACCATCCATGACCAGGCACCACAGCAAGGGTGATAGTACCCCTCCTTGAGGGCATCCCCTGCATGTAAGCACTGTCACCTCAGTTTCTCCCAGATAGGCTATGACAGTTCGCCCTTTCAGCATTGCCGATATCCATTTTACAGTAGTGGGTTCCATCCCTTTGTTTTTAGCAGCATTGCATATGGAATCATGTAGGGTATTGTCAAAGGCCCCTCCAATGTCTCCGAACATTGCCAGCATAATCTCCTTTGAGGTGAGAGTGCCTTCCACGTCCATGAGGAGGTGGTGCAGGGCGTCTACTGTAGATCTACCCACTCTATAGGCAAACTGTTTATTATGGAGCTTCAAGCTTCCCCTTATGTTGTTATCAACAATTTTCTCCATGGCCTTCAGGAGAAAGGAGGTTAGGCATATGGGTCGGTGTTAGAGACATTTCTTAGAATAAAATATAGATAGCCTTGATCAAAGATCTTTGGCCTTGATATTTTGATGGATTTATTTGATACAATTTTTTATAATTGCCAAGTAAAAAACTAATAAAAAACTCATTCATATTTTCGCTTTAAAAAACTGTTAAACTGGTACAGTTTTCACATTGGTCCTTCGAGCCGTTGCAGTTAATCCGTGAAATTTCATTTGTTCGCCCTATGGAACCGAGAAGAAGTTCAAGATCGACGAAGGGGATTCCACCGTTGAAATTTGGTGTAGATTCTGTCGACAAAAGCAAAGTGGTCTCAAGGAACAGGAGTGATACCATGTTATCTAGGAGTGGCCGAAGTTTTAATTTTGAGAAATCTACGAATTTGAAAGAGGTGGTAGATCCGTTATTTCAGAATTCTTCAATGGTTCAAGAGAAAAATCAAGGAAAACGTAGTGATGAAAAGATTTTGAGTGAAGAGCGCTCAGACCATATTCCGCATGGTAATGAAAAGAATATGAGGAAAGAGCCTCCGAATCATGTTTCCGGAAGTATTCGTTCAAATTCAAGCAACAAATCGAGAATCAATTTGGAAATGGAAGCTCTGAAACTAGAAGAAAGGTTCGTACATGAGGAAAGAGACCTGGCTCTTAATGAACTAAAATTGAAGATGAGAATGCTCGAAGAGGAAGGTGGAAGTGATGATGGTTCCAATGGTTCCCAAGAAGACATGCCTTCACAAAATATCTACGAAAATCCTGAGGAGATTGGATGCATGGATGTGTTCCTTCTTCTAAATTGAAAAGTTATCCAGATTCGCCTTTGAGGGAAAGACAAATTGAAGACAGGTCTGACACTTTATTCAAAATAGTTGAACAATGCTTCAAAAATACAGAAAATGTCACTGAAATTTTAAGACGTCAAAAATTGAGAGAGTTATCTTTCTTTTCGGGAGATCTTACAGAGTGGCCGCTTTTTATAAGTGAATTCAAAAGATCTTTTGAATTGTATAAACTAAATGATTATGGCAACCTATTGAGATCAGATAAGAGTTTGAAAGGTAAGGCACGTGAAATTGTCAAACCTCTTTTGAGTTCACCGAATAATATATCAAAGATAATGAAAATGTTAGAAATGAACTTTGGAAGACATGATTGGATCATTTTGAGTTTAATGGAAAAGGTAAAAAAAATTGGGTTTGTTAGCGAAGATAAATTAGATATTTGTATTTCATTCTCTAATGCTATCAATAACTTTTTGTTTCAACATTTATTGAATTATTTTAGCTCTCATTTCATAAGAATATATATAATATATATATATATATATATATATATAATTACATAATATGGCCCCATACTAATTAGATACATTGTTTATCTATATACCATTGATTCGATATATTACTATGTTGTATTTTGCAGACTAAGAAATGAACACCTGCAGTCAATACGCAGGAAGAATAAGATAAGAAATATTATATATATCTGTGGATGACACTTTTCTAGTCAGTTAATTAATCGATCTCTACCAAGTATTAACGTTGTATTGTATTGAATAAAGTAAAGTAGTTTTTTTTTTTAAAACGAAGTCTTCCTCCCGAAAAACATCATTGGCGACGAGGATGGGATTGTGCCGGTTTTGTTAAATTCTGTGAGTTCCTGAAAAAGAAGAGGTCCATCCAGTCTACAACACCGTCGGTTTCAACCGTTGAGCACAAGAAGAACTAGGTGAAGAAGACAGGAGCCCGATCACCTGAGTAGCGCCCCGTGACGGTTTCATTTCAACAAGACAACGTGGTGAGCAATCTTTTAATTACTCCCAGTTTACCTAATCTGGCCAAAAATTAGTCAACCTTTTCCCCAAGTTTTGAGCGTAAAACTTGTATAAAGTTTTTTCTAGGTTTCTTCCAAAAAACCGATTTATAAAGTTTTCTCTAGGTTTCTTATTTCAAAAACCGATTTATAAAGTTTTCTTTACGTTTCTTCCAAAAACCGATTTATAAAGATTTTCCTAGGTTTCTTATTTCAAAAACCGATTACAATAGTTTTTCCTAGGTTTCTTAAGAAAAAACCGACAACTTGATTGAAATAATAATTGATATAATTACATAATAATTGATATAACTGATATAATTGATCAAATAAGTGAAATATTAAAATAATTCAATATTACGTCGATTAAACAATTTAGAGGTCGTAAGAATAAAACAAACAAAATGGCAGTAGATTTGTCGCTAGCTGAGAAGTTTGGTATGCTGTTACCTAAATTTTCTGGTGTTGAGAACGAGTTGCATTCGTTCATAAAAAGTGTTGATGATTATCTAGCGATGTTCGTAAACGAAGATATTATGGTGAAAAATTATTGCTTCGCAGTGGTCAAATAAAAACTGATAGATAGAGCCCTAGCAGAAGTAGCAACGTCTGACATTCCGAATAATTGGGATGTTCTCAAAAATTTCTTATATACAAAATTTGGTGATCAAATTAACCTTGATGTTTTGATACACCAATTGCAATTCTTAAATAAAAAAACCCAATGACGACATAATTTCCTTCATAAACCGAATAATTTCTTTGAAAATAAGAATAAATTATAGGATAGACGCAGATAGAATGCCAGATCCAGAAAAGGCAATTTATAAGAATAATATTTTGAAAATTTGTAAAACTGTTCTAATATCAAACGCACCCATGGAGCTAAGAACATATTTAATAACGAATAATGAATTTTCTTTTGATGACACAGTAAACGCAACGAAAGACTATATGTGCAATCTAGCCCAATATGAATTACTTGATAGAAGTAGAAAAAATAAAAATTTCACTCAGAATCATTCGAAAAATTTTCCAAGAAATTTTAATTATACACAAAATAGATCAAATCACGCATTTTATAATCACGGCGAAGTACCTAGATTTCCTTCGCAGCCAATTCCCTTTACTCAAAGGAACACTAACTACCAATATCCGAATCATAATAATAATCTTAAACCGAATCATACAAGTAATGTTTTAAACCAAATCCCAATCAAAGAATTACTACCCCTCCAGAGAAAATGTCAATTCAGACAAGAAATAATCCCCAGAAACGTTCAAATTACTCTACGCAATATAATCCAAATCCTCAACGTAACTTTTATCATAATAATGCTCATAATAATTATCAGAACAGAAATCAACATAATAATCCCAATTTTCACTTTGAAGAATTAACACATTTAGATACGAGGAAACAAAGAAATGAAAATCAATATAATTACTGTAAACCTTCAACGTCAAAAAACCACGACAATAATAGTCGAAATTGACTTAAATTATAATATTAATCATTCTAATCAATTACCCTTTATTGAATTTGAATATCCAAAATGTAAACTTTTAATAGATAGTGGCTGTTCAGTATGTTTGAAAGATCCAAAATTTGCTTATAATAATTTCTATGATAATATTTACATACGAGAATGTATTTAATTCTATTTTATATTTGAAAAAACTTATGGAGTCAAGAAATGAAACTCATTTAGCTTTACCGCGTATAGCATGCGGATTAGATTAATTAAAATGGCGTATTATTTTGAATATGGTAAAGTATATTTTTGCAAGATGCAAAGTGAAAATAATTATTTATTATTTATCGCCACTGCATACTGAAGTAAATAAAGAATTTATAGATTTTAATGCAATCGAAGATAATGAATCAATTTTTAATAATGTAACAGACGACGAATTAGATGAATGTTTAAATCTTTTAACTGAGCCTAATGCAGAATTGCCCGTTTTAAATGATGAAGATTTAATTGAATTACAATCAGGAAACATAATTGTCCATAGCGATATAACAGTTCACAGTAATACTGAAAATCCAATTTTGGAACTCTCTTACACTGAAAGAAGTATTAATGCTTATCCATTACAAATTACTTTGAAGATAGGTCCAAGTTATAATGTGACGAAAGTGAAAACTGTTCGGAGAAAAACTACGTTTTAGAGTCTCCATTAATTCGATTGATAGAGATATTTTCCGATTAATTAAAGAATACGTTCAACCTCAGAAATCATATACTATATATTTTGTCTCTGAAGAATTAGAAAAACCCTTCATACGAATTTTACAAAATAATTTCAATTATAGAACTCTACAATTTAAAATTTCTAGAATATTCGTGGAAGATGTCGAAGATAAAGACGAACAATTATTACGAATTCAGCAATATCATGAAAACAAAATTTAATAAGTTTGAGACGTAAATATTATTGGCCGAATATGAATAAAGACGTACAGAATTATATTAACTCGTGTGAGATATGTCAGAAAAATAAATATGAGAGAACGCCGATTCAATTACAATTTAAACCGAACCCAATAGGATCAAAACCATTTACACACATATATTGTGATACTATAAGATTTGGACAAACCTATTGTTTGAGCATTATTGATTCGTTCTCTAGATTAGGACAATGTTATCCCCTATTACAAAAAACTGGAACAGAAATTGTAGATAAATTGATATTATATTTTAGCCATTATGGAATACCAAATAAAATAACGTGCGATAACGGACTTGAATTCAAAAATAGTGTGGTTCAAGATTTTTGTAAAATACACCAAATAGAAATTCATTACATTTCGAATTACAATCCGAATTCGAATGCACTTGTAGAGAGGTTTCATTCTACGTTAACTGAACAATTAAGAGTTATCAATTCCAGTAATTCAACGTTTCAAAATAATTTAGCACAGGCTTTACTAAGTTACAATAATTCCAATCACTCCAGTTTAGAAATGACTCCGATGCAAATAATCAAAGCTCATTTAAATTATGCCTTGCCAATAGAAAAAACGCACAACGTAAAAGTGCAGAATTATATTGAAAATTATATCGAAAACTTGAACGATACTGCTGTACAATTAAATGAGAGTCAGAAAAAGGCCACAGAACATTAAGATAAATTTAATATAAAACGATTAGCTGAAAAGGACCATGATTTAAATGAAAACCCAACGTATTTAAAAAATCCAATAACGCGTAAACTCGATCCAGTTTATAAAAAGACAAATATTCGTGAGATTGATTCACACCGTATACAAGATGTGAAAAACAAACATATTTATCATAAAAAGATTTTAAAACAACGGAAAAAACATTAAATACTTTTGTTTCAGATTCAAGATGAAACACTTCGTTTTCCTTCTTATAATACTAAAGATAATTATAATAACCAGTATTAAAATTACTCCCTTGGAAAATAATATACTCCCATTTTACTTGGAAAAGCGTATATAACAAAGAAAAATATACAACTGATTTATCATATTGATTTGAAACAAGTCGAGGATCTTATTTTAAAGTATCAGAAAGAAATTGATAATTTGAAAAATAAAGAATTATTGGGATTTAACAAACGCCGCATTATGAATATTTACAACATTCGAATACAATTAATATTAAAACTTTAGAAAAACTTGTTAATGGAAAAATAAGAGTTAAAAGGGGACTTATTAATATTGGAGGTAAAATTTCAAAGATTTTATTTGGAACGTTAGATTCAGACGACGAAGAACTTTATAAAAATTATTTTGAAAGTATAGCAAGAAACGAGGACGCACTTATGAGGAATCAAAGACAGATTGCTACTGTAATTAATGATTTGAAAAATAAGTATATTGATAAATTTCGACAATTTGCAGATAATTATAAATTATTACGAACAACACCGCAATTGAGACACATTGAACACATGCATCTTCTCACATTTGAAATTAAGGATATTAAAAGTATATTAGATGAAATCCAAACAGCAGTGAGCTTTGCTAGATTACATATTCTACATGAATCTATTCTGCTATATACAAAATTCGCAGAATTAATTAAAAATGACACTATTATTCCATTGCATCATTTAAAAGATTATTATCAGTTATGTCATACGAAAGTAATGTTTAAAGAGAAAATTTTATTATTTCTTATATCAATTCCGACCGTTTATGAAGAACATTTTAATCTATACAAGTTTTACTACATCCCTCAGAAAAATTTAACCCTTCCTTATACTAATCCTTACATGCTCACTCAAGAAGGAGAATTGAAATGGTCAACCAGTGAATGTCATGCAGTCGAAGAAGATTTCCTTTGCGATCAAGACTCCTTAACAAAACCTCCAGAATATATGAATACTGTATTGAAGACACATTTAGAAAATTGTCCCAGGAAAAATGTTATCCCTATATCAAATTTGAAAACCTTAGAAGATGGAAGCATCCTTTCAATTAATAATATGGAAATTCAAGAAAAATGTCCTCAACAAACAAAATATTACTTCACTTCACCGATGGCGATAATCCAATCGAAATGTATCATAAGTAACTTCCAAAAAGAGATATTCCCAACTTCGATTAAAAATGAAGAAAAATACATAATTCTACCCAAGAGGGCGATAATCCCACGAAAACAATCCCAAGAAGAGGAAAAAGAAGATTTCCAGGAAGAAGATATTCCAGATGTTAAATTAGAAGATCTACAAAGATGGAATCCAAGTACACCATCAACTTTTATGATTATTATAGGAATATTTATGTTTTTAATTATTTTATACTTTTTATTGAAATATTTTGAAAAATGTAAAGCTACACCTAATCAAGGTGTATCCAAAGGGGGGAGGAATTACATAATATGGCCCCATACTAATTAGATACATTGTTTATCTATATACCATTGATTCGATATATTACTATGTTGTATTTTGCAGACTAAGCAATGAACACCTGCAGTCAATACGCAGGAAGAATAAGATAAGAAATATTATAAATATCTGTGGATGACACTTTTCTAGTCAGTTAAGTATTTCAGCATGAGCCGGAACTAGGATTCTAGCGCCTGTGGCAAACTTTCAAAATGCGCCCTTGAAGAAATTCATTTTTCAATAAATACATGTTTTTCACAATTGACATTTATTGATTATATTCTGAAGAACTTTTTTATTCACAATAATCTCCCATATTTCTTAAAAGGAAATGGACAAACACTCAATCAACAAAATGAATAGAAAACGATAAAAAAATTGTTATTATTTCTCAAAATAATATATACTGTTATATATAAACACTAAAGAAAGTATTAAAACATGAAGACAACAATAAATAAATGAGTGAACGACAAAGGCGGATATAGCTTTTTTCGTGGGGGGGAGGTGTAATAACCATTGAGAACGAATAACTAGAGGCTTCCAGTTTTTTGAGCTTGAAAGGTATTTGCTTACCACATATTTAGGAAGTTTTCATTGCTAATACACTTCGCGAAACAATTGAAAGAATAGAAAAATTTTCAATTTTTTTTTTCAAAAGGCTATATCTCATGAAAAATGGTCATATAGAAAATAAAAAAAATGAAGCTTTAAGACTCTAGTTTCTAAAATTATTGGTTAACAATTTTTCAGACGCTATAGTACCGGTGGCCATGCAATCATCGGATAAAGCACGAAGAAAAAATTTTGAAAATTTTTCGAATTTTTATTTTTTTGCTCTACGCTCACGGAAAATTTCTTCTAGCTAGACTGATGCAAATGCACATAACCTGTTCATTCAGCTCTAATTTGCTATTTACGACTTTCGAGATATTCAGTTTTGAATGCAAAAGAATAAAGAATCCTTTTTCTCTCAACTGCCGATATCTCCGGAAATACTGGTGGCCCATCGAACTAGAAGGTGATTTGTCTTCTACAGAAAATTTTCTACAAAAATCTGTTTTGTTCAATTAAAAATGAATTTTTTTTTACCTGGCACATGAACGTGGAAAACGGGCACAAAAATGTCATTTTGCCAGTTTCTGGTTGCTGGACTGTAACAACTTCAATTTTGGGGGGAAAGCATAGGTTATAAAAAAATTTGGCAGCCTGATGTTCCACAGAGTCCCCCCAAATTGGTAGATGGATCGGTTGAGCGGTTAACTTGGACCGATCGATTGAACATTTGAAAAAATTAAGAGAACAAGGTTTTTTTTTCTTTAAACTTGAGCTAATCTTTTTAAATCGGTTTTTACCGAATGAGTCGAAAGGTTTTCAAGAAAATTGTTTTTTAAAACGTGGTGCCAGAAAACAGCAAAATTCTGTCGCTCAGAATTTCGCTTAACGAGTTCTGTGGGCAAGTTAGGGGTATCAACTTGAAATTCATTTCGTGATTTTTTCTGTGGAAAATGAAGTTTTAAATGTCTCCAGTGTCCATAGTTCCAGAGGAGCTGAGTCAGAAATGGTCTCTTGTTTTTTTTAAATTATAATTTTTTTTATTCTCATTTTACTTTTAGAACAAAAATTAACGAAATTCTTCGAATGTTAATTTTTTTCCCCAATTTCGGAAATTTTTGAAAATTGAAAAAATATTTCTTATTCATCATTTATTTAAAAAAAAATTGTATGAGAAGTGGAAAAATAATGTAATTATTGATTGATTAGGAAAATAAGGTCAAGTTTAAGTAACAAAAACCTTGTTCCCTTAATTTTTTCAATACTTCAATCAATCGGTTCAAGAAAACTACTGAACCGATCGATCTACCGATTCATCAATAAAATAAAGGAAAAAATGAATACTTAATAACAGAAATCATGAATATATTCTTTGGCGATAAATAAACTAAAACTTAACTTTTCTTGCTTTTCCAGCGAAAACATCAATTATCTCATCAGTTTTTATGTGCACCGAGTTCCGAGTTGTGTTTCGAGCCATGTTTAATTTTCTACGATTTTGTTCCCTTTTGGTAGCGCAACTACGTGTTTCTCAACTGTGTAAACTGGTAAATACTCCACTCTGAAATATAGAGCTTGTAGTCAATCTTTATTTAAAATAGAATGTATCATATTTCACATTTTGCGCCCCTAGGTCATTTGCGCCCGTGGCAAATGCCTCCTTCGCCACGCCCACGGTCCGGCTCTGAGCATGATACTACAACAACCCAGATAAGATCATTTGACGAACGAGTTTTGAACCTTTTCGCGCATGACGTCACGATGAGACCTATTTGAGAAATAGCGCTCATTTTCAAACGTTATTTCTTAGATGAATATATAATATCTGCCAAATTATCGCTTGAATTTGATGTCTATATTCAGAAAAATGCCGAAACTATCGTATCCGATCTAAAAGAAATCTAACTTGTACCCAATTGCAAAAGTGACACTTTTAAATATTCGCGATAAAATTCAACAAACTCTGAGAGATAGCTTCGAAAACCAAATCAATTTTGTCGAATATTATTATGTTATGAGGTAAAATGCATTTTGAAGCAGTTGGACGAAAAGAAGTTATTTGTACTATAATAAATCTAGAACTGTTCAAGGGCAAAATTTCCTGGTGAATATACTTTTTCAAATCTGGGAGGTCTTATTGCTGATAAGATTATTGTTGACCTTTTGCCTAATAGGTAGTTTGAAGTTTGTAAATATATTTGTATTATATTTTATTGTTGTTAGAGGTACCTGCCACAACACAACAAACCATAATTTTTAATATGGGTAGACTAACCAAAAATCAACACAATTCAAGAAAAAACATTTCAACACCCAATCGAAATTCACCAAAAACTTTTACATCACAATAAATTGAACTTTTTCAATGAACAAACCCATCAACGCCCGAAAAATATAAAATGGGTTTCTTCGTGACGTCACAGATCTGAGAGAGATAGAAGATTGATATGCGCGTGGGTTTACCTTGTAGTTTTAGATCATGGTATTTCAGTATTATCCTAACTATATATATGTATATATATATATATATATATATATATATATATATATATATATATATATATATATATATGCGGTAAATAGGTCATCTTCTAATAGCCCGATTTCATGGTATGGGTCCTCCGGCTGCGATAAGTCCTCCGTATACGGAGGACCTAACACATCGCGTGTTAAATGTTTCCTCATAGCATAGACAACAACCTGGCAAAATTTCAGCGAGAGGACTTAGAGCCGGTTTTTGTCGATTTTGAATACTTTAGTTGCGGCAATTGTCGCGTTGAACCAGGAGGGCGCTCTCACGCGTATATTGATTTGTATATTTTTGAGCGTTCTACAGAGAATCGGTCCTCCTCGATTATACAAAATTTTTCAATACACCGTTCTTTGGTCCTCCATGTTTTTGGCAACACTGTATTCATTCGGAAATCTTACATATCGCTTTGTGTAGATGTTGGATCATTCCATGAGTTTCTGTTTTTGCTATCTTGTTCGCAGGTGTGAGGGTATTCACGGGGAATTTGTAGGATGGCCATTTGCGAACGGAACAGAAGAACCATTTACTGGTGAATTGGCCACATTCGTTGAAAACGCCGAGAGATGTTTTTTTTTTACGGGGCACCCTTTTGTTTCATTATTTATTAGTGAAATTTTGAATATGAAAAATATGTTTTGTAATGCCTCATATGAAAGCTTGTGAATTCACATTCATCTTTTTGTACTTTTTTCGAAAATCGGATTGAACTTGACTCATCAATGGATGTTCATAAAATTACATGATCGAATAGGCACTGGCTAACGCATTGATGTTGGAGAGGGACAGCTAAGAAGGATATCGCTACTTCCCTAATGAAATAGCATCTGTGAAAGCGTTTATAACGTGCGTTCAAAAAATTCCTGGTCAAATAGAATATGAAATTTTGAACGTCAATATTCTGCGTTTGAACGTAGTTCTAAGCATCTTCTTCCCCATTTTCCAGGCTGCCAAGTAAGCGTTCCCTATTATTGTTTATTATTATTTTATTAAAATCATCAGGGAATTCTGAAGAAGGTTTTCAAGTGCAAAAGGCTTTTATAATTGCATCGTACTTCAGAAATTTGGTGAGAATAGAAGGCGAGTGGAAATAGTCCGGGACAAATGTTCAATTGATTTCAGGATCGAGTATCCCAATGTGGATTATCAATCTTTCCAAGGCACTCTTTCGCGATGTGTTAGCGTTTTCCGTGAAACAGGTTGTGTTCAAAGAAAAAAAAGAAGTGGTAGACCAAAGGAGAGAACTCCGGAATGAATCGGCCACTGCAATGTAATCCTGTTATTTCAGTTCAGTTATGCCTTTTAATGATGTATTGGTCTCAACAATTCAACATTTATGGAGATTTATTTCACATTATTGAATAAAACTTTTTTGCATAATTCAAAGTATGAAAACTATTCGACCTCGGTTCACTCAAGATTCAAATCTTTGACATATGAGAATCATGTATGGTTGAAACCTTAGCAAATTTGGCCTTCTGTAATCACATTCTATGGAAGAAATTCTTTTTGCACGTAGGATCTGGTAGTAACTTTTTCCGAAAAAGTGCCTCTTCATACATAATGACGATATAGAGCAATGTAGGGGATAATGTCATCAATGTTTACATTTTGGGTTCATGGAGTGATTCAAGTAAAAAAACACGTTCAGTCACAGAAAATTAACCTTTAAAATTCCATATCCTACTATTTTTTTGAACTCACGTAACTAGTGTTCTTTTGGTGTTTCGCGTTTTGTGGTGTTGTAAACTTGATAATCGATAGGTTTGGTAGATATACAGGGTGTTTCATTTGGAAATGTAAACATTCAACAGGCGGATACGTGGAACCTTAGTTGTTCTAAGGATACCACATTTATTGGCTCTTACTGTCTTCGTGACCGAGATAAACGATCTTTTATGAATTTTTGCTCGTTTCTTCCTGAGGCCATATCAGACGAACCACCCGGTATATTTTCCTCATATTTGACAAACATGTTTCTTATTCGAAGCTGAACTTTGTCATTCAATAACCGCAAGAAAAATCCAAGTCCGTGCTAACAAAAAATTTTGAATCGATTGAATCCTCGAAACAAAACCCTGTACATCGTAATTTTGAAAATCTGTTTCAATATTTGAAAAGACCACAAAAAACTGAAATGAGGAGTGTGCTCTGAATTTTCGCATAGGCAGTTTGACTGCACAAACTTTTTAACGTAAAAGGGAATTTTTGGATTCCTGAAAGTGGTTTGAAGTGACTGTTAATGATGAATTATCATTGATTTTCCTTTTTAGAGCTGAAGACTATTCCAGTCTGTATTTTTGAGTCACTCTCTCGTAATTTTTCATTACTTCCACAAGTTTTCAAGAACTTGGATTGCTGTGATGTGAAAGTCAATTTGGCTCTTACCAGAGCTGTTTCCACCATTGCGATTAATTATAAAAATTCGTATTCAATCTAGGTTGGCACATATCACTTTGACATAACATTATTGTCATTTCATTATTTGTCGTTAAAGACTTTTTAAATGAAAATTTTGGTAATTCATGGATTGGTCGAGGAGGCTCTCATAGCTGGCTTACAAGGTCCCCAGATTTTAATCATGTTCATGTGGATTATTATGTTTGGGGTTACATAAAATCGCTAGTATATTCATCTGAGGTCGATTCTTGGGATCAGCGTATAATAAATATAGAAGAAGCTAACCAGAAAATAAAGGACAATCAGAATGTATTTCGCAAAGCAGTTCGGAATATTCTGAAAGAGCAAGAAAATGTTAAGGCCAAAATGAAGGACATTTCGAGCAGTTTATGTAGTTCATTTCTTTTAATCCTGTATTCATGTTTGTTCTGTCAATTTATTTTTCTCAAACATGTACATTATTGTTTGAAAAAATAAGATTCAATATCAAATTAGTTAATTAGTAATGTTCATACAGGGCCTTAGTGACAAGAGAGTAACTCGAAATACAAACTGAAATGGTCTACAGCTATAAAAAGAACAACCAATGTAATGAGTAATCACTAAGTAATGTTTGAATAATTATGGATTCAATGGTTTCGAAAATTTTATTCATCTGACAAAATTGAAGTTTCAACTATGTTCCGACTATTCTTTGATTGTTGTTTCAGCCAATGAGCATACAATTGCAGAGATTAGTCTGCACTAGTATAAATTATAAATAATTTGCACTAGTGCAGAATTATCAGGTCCTGCATAACGTGTCGCAGACGTAATTATTCATTAAAGTAACATGAAAACTGTTAAACCTAGTTGTTGAAATTTTTACAAATTAAAAAAGAATTGATTGATTCATAAAAAAAATTATAAAATTCAACTCGTGCAATGATAATGAATAGATGATTTTTGACAAATCTCCACTCACGCAAGTTAAACTGAAAAAGGTACTGGATCGCTCCGCTCCATTCATAAAACATTCTGTATCTCGGTTAAGAAGACAGAAGAGTCATGTGGTATCATCAGAACCACCTCGGTGTCACCTATTTGCCTGTTAAACGTCGCCCCCGATCGCCCCAACGTCGCCAGCGATCGGTAATGTTCAAACCTTCATTTCTTATTTCTGTTCGAATTAATGCACAAGACTCCGATATTTCTTCAGTTTTCTTTTCGTATACATATTCAATAAAATATATGAATGCTGAATACAAATCCTTATCAATATTTGAAAAAAAATTCCGAAAGTGTTCAGAAAAGAGACAAAAAAAAACAATGGGTTTTTTCATCTGAAGAAGTCTAAATCAGTGCAAATTGGTGCGAATAGAATCATTTATGACTACTAATATATTTACTTATAACATATTATATTTCAATAAGCGATAGATATACTTGATATAATACTTGACTAATAGTCTCCCAACAACAAATAATAATCTATATCTTGCATCCTTGTAAGCATTTTCGCTAATAGCCTTCCGAATGAAATTAAGATAATTGTTAGTTCCATTTTAATAAATCATTGAAAAAGCAATGATGTCATTGTGTAAACACTCTGTGAATCAGCAGGCAGATAGAGACGTTGTACATTAAAGCATCAATGTGTTCTGTTTTCATAATTTTGATTCATCAATGAATGTTTGAAATAGATTCTAAATTTTCAATAAAATCATTATGAAAATAATTGATTCATTCATTTCATAACCCCATATAAAGCTTATTAAATTTTATTCTTCGAGAAAAACATCGCAAAATCCGCAAATCATATGCGGCTACCTACTCATAGCGCGCTTCCTTACAGGATTATATCCTTGTTTTTCTCGGACCTCTCTTTCAGTATTCCAGATGCTCTAATAGTTCGTTGGGTGAAACGAATCGAATAATAAAAGCCACCAATTTAATGATCATTAATTCCGGCAACACTGTAGGAGGAGTGATCCACTGTGAAATGAAAGGATTATTAATACGTCGGAGGAACTATCCACCGCATTTTGGATGTTCTGTATACAGCGGAGGACTCAAAGGTCTTAGACTGGATTAAAATATATACACATGGAGGAGCCAAAGTGAATACTTTCGTCGGAGGACCTATACATAGTAAAATGGAAAGAAAATTTTTTTCTTGACTAGGATCAGGACAGATTCACATTCGAACCTTGCTGAATAACCAATATACGCAGAGAAATCTGATATATATTCATTGGTTCTGGTAGAGGACCTATTGCTGGATCGTATGGTGAGGACCTATAGATGCCGGGATGTAAATATATATATATATATATATATATATATATATATATATATATATAATTATTATTATTTGTTGAGATCAAGAGCCAAGAACAAGATCTATAGGGCTCAAAAATTAGAAATAAGGATACATACAGTGCGACATATCTCATAAAATACAAAGTGGCAATGACAATCGGTCTATATTGTTCTTAAAGGAGTTGACACTATCACTATTCACCACAACAGATGGAAGCCGATTCCAAGAGTAGAAAACACGATTTGGAAGGAAATTTTCTCTCGCCGCATGATGAAAATTTTCACGGTATAATTAGTACTCGTGACCACGAAGACGTTGGTTGGTGTTGAGATCATAGATATGAGAGAGATCCACTCCAAACATTCCTCTCAGCGCTCTGTACGTTATGATGAGATCCCCACGTAAGCGTCCAGCTTCGAAGCGAGGTAGCATCATGCGGAGCCGATCTTCATAACAAGGTCACTGATAACCAAAGGCCATCCTGGTAGCTCGCCTTTGTATATTTTCCAAAGAAGTCCTGTCGCCAACCAATCTTGCATCCCAAACTGGACCGGCATACTCTATTATTGGCTGAATATATGTTATATAGAGAGAGCGACAGGTACCGATGTTACTCTTTCTAGGAGATACAGCATTCTAGAAGCCTTAGTACAGGTATTATGAATGTGGTCAGACCAACTCAGATTCTCATTCACGACGACCCCCAAACCCACATGACTTGAGCAGTCAGAAATAACTGTTCCGTTAATGACGTATTTCTCTCGATGATTCTTCAGTCCCATATGTATAACTACACATTTGTCTGGATTATCAGATCCATAAATCTTAGTATCATCAGCGTACATAGAAACTGAGGACGTGAGCATACCAGGTAGATCAGAAATGTAGAGGAAAAACAAAATTGGTCCTAACACTGACCCCTGGGGAACACCGCTTGTAACAGGCCTAGAGGTGGAAAAAGTACTACCGACCCGGACGTAAAATTGACGTCCAGAGAGAAAGGCCTCAATCCATGAAAGGAGGCTTCCCCGAATTCCAAGATTCTCCAGTTTGGCTAGCAGATGTCTGTGTGGAACTTTATCGTGCAAAATTAAGGTAAATAACATCGATTGGTATGCCAGAATCGATTGCTCTCGTCCAATCGTCCAAACACTTGAGGAGGTTCGTGATGACAGATCTCCCTGGTAAAAAACCATGTTGGTTGTCTGGGATTATATGATTTTCAATGGAGAACTTCAGAATCTCTGACACTATAATTCTTTCGCATACCTTGGCAATGACGGACTCCAGGCTTATCGGTCTATAATTAGATGCAGATGTTTTAGAACCCTTCTTGAAAATTGGAGTGACTGATGCGATGAGCCATTCTTCAGGTAAGGATGAAGTTTCAAAATAACTGTTGAAAATAATTGAAAGTGGAAGAGCAACAGCAGAAGAACAATTCTTGAGGAGGTAAAATGTTATCCCGTCAGGTCCAGGAGCCGATGACGCATCCAAATCCCTGAGGTATCTCTCAACATCATCAATAGAAAAATGTACCTCCTTGAGCTCTTCGTTAGATCTGGGTGTTAACACAGATGGAAGCAGACCAGATGGTTCCCTGGAGAAAGATGAAGCGAAAGCATCCGCTAGAATTTTGGCTGATTGTTTCTCGTTTGTACTCAAATTTCCCAAGTGATCGCAGACTATGGGGATGGAAACTTTGGTATTGAGAGTGCTGCGCACATACTTGAAAAATTTCTTTCTGCAATTTTGAGTATTCAGCAGTGTAGACTCGTAATCCTGCTTAGCCTGCTTGAGCTTCTCACTAAGATCATTGGAGAATCTTCTCTGCTTCATATAATCTGTATCTCGCCCACTACGTGTAAAACGTTGCCATAGTGCTTTCTTACAGCGAATCAATTTCTGTAGACCAGGTGTAATCCAGGGCTTTGATGGAAAAACAATACTGTTGACAACACGAGTATGCTCGGCCACAAGTGAATCCAGAGTCGACGAGAAGAACATCCATATATCAATAACCTGGTCACCACAATGAAAAATATTTATTGCACTCTTTATCTATTCAATCTAGAACTTCTGTCAACAAGTGTAGAGAAGCTTTCCCCAATCCAGAAATACAATTGGGGTAAGTACAAGTTGCGAAGAGATAAGGAGTCATTACCAACTTCTCTAGAAGACTTTGCAACCTGGTATTAGGATGAAATAGGTGCAGTTGCATCTATTTCGATTCCATCAATTTTGAAGTCAAAGGGTAATTCCAAAAAATAAAAAATTTTCTTTTTGAATGATAATTCTGAAAGAATTTTTATGTGAAAAAGGTGGCCACTATATAGCTAAATGTAAAGTATTTCTTGAAAAAACAATACCAGAACGACGAGAAATAACTTCTGATTTGAAATTATGTTTTTCTTGTTTGAATTTAGGGCATAGTTTGAAGCGATGTTATAGGAAGAGGAATTGTGGTGTGGATGGATGTGCTGGACAACATCATCCTTTGGTTCACCTGGGTGTCGATGCCAGTCAAGAAACATCCATCCAGCAAAATTTAGACTTCTGTGGCCAACTCTCAACAGAGCGACAGTCTGTTTTACTGAGAATAGCAGCAGTTATTCTTCGAGGACCAGACAAGGAAGTTACCACTTTCGCTCTTTTTGATGAAGGCTCCACATGTTCATTGATAGAAGAAAAACTGGCCAATGAGTTGAAGTTGGCAGGTCCTGTCGTACCTTTATGCTTTCAATGGACAAATCAGGTAACTCATCATGAAGATAATTCGAGGAATGTTTCTGCTGAAATAGCTGGAGGAATTGAGGTGAAAAGAAATTATCATAAAATTAAAAATTTGAGAACTGTAAGAAACCTTCAATGAGGAATGTTCACATTTTTCAATTTCTTTATATTCCTATTCTCCGTAGAAAATGAAAATATTGTGTCCAAAAATTATTTGAATACTTCAAATAGCGCCCGAGATATCGAGTTATAAACATGAGTTCGATGGATCCGTGTGACGTCACTTTACACCCAACGACTTGCGAGGTTCAGTACGTAGCCGGGTCCAATATAAGGGCCTCTTGGCTCACGGAGTGCGATTTGCGTATGTAGTATGACGTCTCATCGCCGCGAGGAATTGAATATTCGCGGGGTTGTAAAATCCGAACTACTAGGTCTTTTCGACTGAAACAAAAACTAGTGATTTCATATACATATAGGTTATACTGTGACGAAGTTTCGACCGATTTTGCATACCTGTGAACATTCCTCATTGCCTCAGTAGAATATCGACATAAGTGAATTGCTCAAAAAGTATCCGTACTTAGATCATGAGATTTTGAATACCTTGAACAATGCCAAACCTCAAATCTTATTAGGACAAGACAATTGTGGGTTGATTCTCTTTAAATATGCCAATATTATCGAAATCGAAGTTGGGATGGACAATTCATGGAAAAATTAGTGATGAAGAAGGTTGAGATAAAGAGGGTAAAAAAGATGCTAATGTCAAGCCTTCTCGATCTAGAAGCAGATCTAGAAGCAATTCAGAAAGTAAGTCTAAGTCCAGATTCAAAGCAAGTAGTAAATCAAGATCTTCCAGAAGAGGAAAAAGGATGAAATCTGCAAGATCGAGTAGTTCAGATTCTGGAACAAAATTTTAGATCCACCTAAAGGAAGAGCGAGTACAGAAAACAAGATATTACTGGTCTGATAAGAAAAGTAGAGATAGCGAGTCAGAAGATAACAGAAAACGTCGAAAATTTTCTCCAAGATTCCCAAGACGACGTAGAAATAGTATCAAAAGGAGTCCCAGAAGAAAGAGGAGCGTACCTAGAGAAAGTTCCATGAGCAAGAGGCGATGTATAAGCAATAAAAGAAGCAACTCTACAAGACGTGGTATTTCACGATCTAAGAGAAGCCGGAGCAAAAGACGTAGGAGTGCGCAGAGGTGGCCGCAGTCAGAGAGGCCATAGATGTAGTCGTAGTAATAGAAGCCGTCATGAGGAAAGAGGTACGGCCTTAAGAAGAAGCCCTGGACCAAGAAGAAGGAGCACATCTCCACCATGGCAAGAAGGAGGGACAGTCCATCTAGGTGACAAGACAGATGCGGTAGATCCAGGGAAAGTAACGATTCCCCAAAACTAGCCTATCCTCGACCTAGAAAGCGAAGAGCATCCAGGAAAAGTAGAATTCCTCCTGCCAGAGGCAATCTTTCTGATTGGTGGGTGGAGAAAATGTTAGAGACATTTCTTAGAATGAAATATAGATAGCCTTGATATTTTGATGGATTGATTTGATATAACTCATTCATATCTTTGCTTTAAAAAACTGTTAAAACTGGTACAGTTTTTTCACAGTCGGTATGATTTAGATTCTGAGGAACCTCTTCTCCCCATTTTGGGTATGAATGCTACCCTTGCTTTCCACCATGATTTAGGAATATAGCCCCATGCAAAGCTGGCTCTGAGAAGTTCTACTATTGGGGGTATAATGAGGTCGCCACCCTTCTGAAGCATGGCCGGGAAAACACCATCCATGCCTGCAGATTTGAAGGGCTGAAAGGACCTTATCGCCCATTCAACCCTTCTTGGTGTGAACAATCTCCAAGCTTTCTGAAAGTCCCACTTGGAGGGCCTAATCCATTTCCTTTCAAGGACTGAATCGCTGGTGCTAATCTGTTGAGAGCCAGGAAAGTGAGTCCCCAACAAGACACCTAGGATCTCTTGAGGATCACTCGTATAGTTCCCACATGGCTTCATTATTTGGCCAATTAGATTGGAATGATCTTTGAATAGTGCCTTTTGAAGTCTAGCTGCGGGGGCTGCCATATTTATTCCCTCGCAGAAGTTTCTCCAGGACTGCCTTTTGGCTTTTCTAACCTCTTTGTTGTAGTTCGTCAGAGTCACTCGATAGGCATCCCAACTGCCCTCTCGCTTGGGTCTGTTGAAGAATCTCCTTGCCGTTCTTTTGAGGATTTCTAGTTGTTTGTTCCACCAGGGAACGTCCCTTTGAATCGTTTTCTTCCTGAGTGGACAGCTTCTTTCATATGCTCCTTGCAGACACGACGCAAAATGGGCAGAAGAATTTTTGAGCTCTTCTATAGAGATTATGTTGTATACAGAACCTTCCAGTTCTGACCACAGATGGGCTACATAAAGTTCCCAATCGGTTTTTCGGGGTATTCCTGCTTCCTCCGGCACCATTCCTCTGGTGAAGGGTTGATGGTGTCACCCGGGAAATGGCTGCCTCCTGCCGTTCCCAATCTGCACCTCAACAAGCACCGCAGCAAGGTCCCTGGTCAGAAACTCTGTGAGAGGAAGGCAAGTTAGTTCCTTTCTGAGCATTAATATAGCTCTTGGGTTTACTGACCTCCTGCAGTATATCATCTGATATAAGTTGTTTGGGAGGCCTTTAATTTGGCTTCCATTAATCCAGGGCTCTTGCAACCGCCCTATATCAATGTGCCTTCTTGACGTTCTCCAGCATAAGGCACTGGAGGTTGCCTTTGAGTGCTGGAGATTTATCGAAGGCACGTTAGACTTTTAACCATTATGGGTTGGAAGACCCACCAAGCGGTCCGGAGGAGGCCGGAGCTATTCTGCCACCAGGCCTCTCACCTTCCCGCCCTTTGGAGCAGTCCTCCTCCCAGAACTGGTGGTTGGCTGAGCCACTCCGGCCTCTTCAGTGTCTAGGGGCTGTTCAGCCTTAGGTTTGCTCTCTGCTTTGGGCTTCTCTGTCGTAGAGGCGGCCGTCGAGGCATCTTGTGCCGTTTCCTTTCCCCCCTCGTCTTTGAGCCCTTAAGCCTGAGGTTCACCGGACCGAATAGATACATTAACCTCCAATTCGCTGCTCGAAGTTTCTCGACTGACCTCATGTCAGCCGAGATCACCACCTCGAGCATTGTGGGCCCCGATGGTGACCACCGAAGGATTCTCCAGCTGGAGGTCTTGAGCTCCTTATTTTGGAGCTCTATGAGTGCCAGTATCTGCTCATTAGAGTAGTTCTGGCTCTCTGGGAGGTATCCAATCCTGCCTCATCGGATGAGGCAAGTCTGCCTCTGCGGCGATCCTTAGATCGGCCCCCTCCCACGGTTTGAGCTTGGCCTGCATGCCTCTTAGCCACTCAGCAGTGGCTTTGTCAAGGCATGTGATGCCAAGCCATCCCGGTTTGCTCTGAACATTGCCAAATTGGGGACTCACAGTACCGTCCCTTTCCATGGCAATCATCATATCCGCAAGTGCCTTTTTGATGGCCTTTAATTGGTCCACTTCTAGCAGGACTTCCAGATATTCCTTGTGCATGATGCCTAACCTGATCCCCGCAATTGCTTGGATGTGGGTGGGCACCACCGTTGTAGGAGCCTTAGAGGCATCTGAGGACGTTGAGGCTTTTGGAGCCTCTTGTTTTTGCCGTTTGGGCTCTTTGCCCTTGGGCATGTGGTCCTCTGATCTATAACGCTTTGTGGGAAGGCTCTTAGACGCCTTCGGACCCACCGGTTTTGAAGCTTCTTCCCTGGCTTTGTCGCGCGCCATTCCACCCTTTAAATCCTCCATCTGGCGGTCCCAGAAAGCTTTGGCTACCTGACCGTCAGCTTGTTGAGGCCTTCAACGACCTATTCATCGCTGCTTTTCAGCAGCATTTCTTCTGCCATCGGGCTAGGACTTGCGCTCTGTTTCCTTGGCTGATTGAGGCTACATTAGTCCTCTATGTTTGGTTCATCAGGGCTGGTTCATGCCCTTTCATTTTTGTGTCTTAGTCCATGCTATGTCCCACGAGCAGCTAGGGAACTTCGGACACCAGAGGCAGAGCCCCGCATGCTCCTGGAAGGCTATTGAAACTGAAGGTCGCCTGGTATCCAGAGTTCGCATATTCGGGACTAGATCTTCCCACTAGCCATGCAGACATCGGCATATGCTGTTCCACCTTGCCTTGAGGAAAGTTCTCATTGTGTCTTTCATGCACTTGGTTCAGGCGGTTAGGCCAAGACCCCCGGCTTGTGTTCTCTGCCCGCGTGACATGGCCACAGTCAGCAGATTCCACCTGCCGGTATAAGAGTCATGAGGATTTGTGGCCCTTGCATGTCTGGCATCGTTTACCCCTGTGCAAAACCCAGGCCACGTCACTACAGCAGGTTAGGGGTTGGTCAGTCTTAGTTTCACCGCTCCTCTTGGCCCTTTCGACATGAGTTACGACTCTGTCAGGAACCATCCTAGGATAGGAACTTTTGATGTTCGAAATAGCCTCTGCCTTTGAGAAAACAATATTGTGTCCATCTGTTAGAACATGTTCTGCTAGTGCGAATTTTTCTGTCTGATTGAGTCGACAGCATCGTTCATGCTCCTTAATTCTCGTATTGATACTTCGCTTCGTTGTACCAATGTAGACTTTGCCGCAGTGACAAGGTATCCTGTAAATACCGGGTTGAGAGAGTGAGTCGACTTTGCCTTTGGTAGTTCTGATCATTTGGCCAAGTTTTTGAGTTGGCTTATAGACAGTGGCTATATTATGCCTCTTTAGTATTCTACCTATTCTATCGGTGACTTTGGGGATATATGGTAAGATAGCTCTTCCATTGGGGGTGAGTTCTGACGTGTTATCAACACGTGTGAAAAGGTCGTATTGCCTTCTGAATTTCCTTAGCATTATATCCGTTAGCGACCTATGCATGCTGCAGATGTTCAAGTTCATCCTCCAGAAATTCCAGCTCGCACAATCGTCGGACTCTGTCTACGTGTGTTTTTATAACTCCTCGTTTCTTTTGAGGGTGATGATTGGACTGCTTGTGTAGATATCTGTCAGTGTGGGTTGGCTTTTTATAAACCCTGTGTCCTAGCTTCCCATTAGGCTTTCTAGTAACCAAGACGTCTAGAAAGGGTAGAGCACCATCTTTTTCAATTTCCATAGTGAATTGAATATTTGGGTGCCTACTGTTAAGATGGGATAGGAAAGCATCTAATTATTCAAGTCCATGAATCCAAACGACAAAAGTATCATCCACATAACGTAGCCATGTGGATGGTTTCTATGTTGCCCCTTCAATTGCACTTTGTTCGAATTTTTCCATGAAGAAATTTGCAATTACAGGACTTAGAGGGTTTCCAATGGCGCAACTTTCTATTTGGTCGCGTTACAACCTCAGACCAAGAATCCTCTGAAGATGCCTACCGCATTTGTGGGCGAAACGTTAGGTGAAATAATTCCTAATAGACCACGGCCAATAAGCCAGGAAGACTCTCTTAATGTCAGTTTATCCGGTCGTGAAAGTCTGAAACTAGAAGTCCTTTGGTTCCACAATCTTTACTTTTATTATCGTTAAATTGTTCTAAGATAAAAAAACCGAGAATGACAATAATTATTCCTACATTTTGACATTGTAGCTTGTATCTTCAGAAGACATGAAAATCAAACCCGGATTAGCTATAAGGCAGATTAGGCGATTGCCTAGGGGCCCGGCATCAGCAACGGGCCCCGTGCCCTATACAAGACAAGAAAAATTCTGATGATGGTTGAAAAGGGGTCCCTAAAATTGGCCTAAGGGCCTAAGGGCCTCCAAAAATTGCACTGCCCCAGGTGGCCTCACATGGTAAATCCGGCCCTGTTGAAAATGAGATTACTTCAAAAAGTCCGAAAAATTGAAGTCAGAAAATTAAGATTTTGGGAACAGATTAAGTCCTTCCTCTCCTTCCTCATAAGTATGAAATATTGGGTCAAGTTTTACCTTGCTCATTTTCTTCTGGTTTCTATGGTATTTCGTATTTCCTTATGGTTTGAAATAATAAAGTATAAAAATTTACATCTACCGAATGAAAATCCAATACATATTACGGGAAAATATTCATATAAGGCCTTTTTATTCACAAAGTTACTGTAAATTTAAATTTTTTCATGTGTAGCCCTAGTCAGTTTCAAAGAAAAATCAATGAATGCTCAATTGATTGGTGTTAATACTCTCTTGGTGATTTTTATGTCGTGTTCGATGTGTTATTCAGTTTTTTCAAGTGTTTCAGCTCGATTTTTTTCATTTCTATCGAATTCTTTTTTCTTCTCATGTTGTGATTTTTATTGATTGGAAACATTTCATTTGTGAACGAGGATGATCTCGTCAAAATGTTCTATGACACGATGACCTTGTCATATCAACTGAACAAATAAATATTCATATCTTCTTTCCTAATTCTCAAAAGCCTTCAGAGAATACTCTTGTATAATAAAAATATCGGGAATGATCAAATATATTCATTTCGGAATAAATTCATCCTCACTTCATTTTACTGTTACCTTAAGTCAGGCATGGGGCATGGGCAACCTACTGCCCGCGGGCCACATGCGGCCCGCGAATAGGTTTCTCTTGGCCCGCCAATGAATTTTTTCCCACACGACGCAACCCCAAATTTGGTGTACAAAAATACCATATCAACAAATTTCCTAGTTTTCATTCGCTGCATGCGCAATGGCTGAAAATATAAACGTTGCTCCTGGAAATGTGATGGAAACATCTGTTGCATTTTCCATAGCATTGGATTAGAGCACTCTGATATCATTGATATAAGTTAGTAATCTTTATTCGAGCAGTCGATCAAAATTTCAAAATAAAAGAAGAATTGCTTACGCTAAGGCCAATGAAAAACACTATGCGAAGGGCGAAGATATTTTCGAAGAAATCATTAGTGTTTTTTAAGTTTTCAATTCCAGATATTCATTTTAATTCTTCAAATATAATCTAGGTGAAATTGGAAATTTTTTCAAGTATAGATTTATCATTTATTAACTCAATACTTTTTGATTAGGTGGATTAGAATGTCAGATTGCCGAATAAATTTCAATTCCAAAATTCATGTCCCTTTCCAAGTGGAGGTGGAAATGACACTTCAGATCGAATTGATGAAGCTTCAAGCTTCATTTCACAGGCCCTTTTTTTTATTCAAGGTCCAGGGGCCTATTACACCAAACTACTTCGCAACTTTTCACTTTCCGAATGAATTACATTGTACGAAAAGCGTTCAGAATCGAACATTTTAAAAGTGAAAAGTTGTAAGGTAGTTTGAAAGGTACTTTTGCAAAAATTTCACTTGGCACTATTCACTTTTCGAACGAATAACGTTGCACAAAACTCATTCAGAACTTAAACGTGCAAATTAAAAGTGGCAAAGTAGTTTGGTGCAATGTGCAATAGGTCCCAAATATGATAAGGATTTCTAATTTTTCAAATAAAATCTAAGTATAATTGAAAATTTCTTCAAGTATGGATTTATTATTCATTAAATCAATACTTTTTGATCATGTGGATTAGAATGACAGATTGCCCAATAAATTTGATCGGAATTATCGTTTTTTCTATGCATCTATTCTTAACACACAGTGTTTTGAAAAATCTGTGTCGTGAGTTACCTTCGCAAAACTTTTATTCACAAAATCCAAGAATCGATCAACGATCAAGGATTATGGATTCGTATTTAGAAAATACATTACCTACGTGAGCAACATCAGTATATATCGAAGTTTAAAAAATCTCACACTATTTTTTGTGTTATGAAATAAAAACCTACCTATTATATGACGAAACAACGAATTTTATTTCTTCGTCAATATTCGTCATCAGAATATTTCATACAGAAGCTTACAATCGAAAACAAAATATGTTAATCGATATAATTGTCTAGGATTCAGAAACGGTCGTTTCAATATAAAACGTACTAATACTAATAATATTTGTTGATGCAACACTAATTTTTTCTTTTTCCAACCTTTTACTCTACCTGTGGGTATTTATTTTATTTCGAAACGATCGTTGGATCGAATTCCATCAGTTATCATTTCTTTTTCTTTCATTCATTAATTTCAATTGTCGGTAAATACGGACTACATATGGAGACATATGGACGAGGGATAATTCTCATTCATTCATCCTCGAGTGACAAAATATCTGGTTCGTAGCGAAATTCCGAGTATTTTTATTTCGTGATTTTTCTATAATTTTCTATATTTATCATTCAGCTGTGAAAGTGTGTGAAGAAAAATTGATACCAGGATTGTACCAACTACCTATTCTGGCGTTCATCGCAACAAATGGTAAGTTCGAGTGCTTCCAGCGTATATTTGATTCTCCACTTTTTTTCTGTAATTAAAAATTTACTGAGCTACCGTAACATTGGTCCTTCGGGCCCGATTTTCTTCAATTTCCGTTTCTTCGACGATCGTTTCGAAACTATTTCATTTCTTCATCTCACATTCGGTTCTTTTTGCATTAGGTATTGTTTTTTTTTCGATTCGCATAAGGAGTGTTGCATTACAATTTGATTTCTCATATTTAAGGTCAATTCAAATTATTCAATATGAGTGCAAATAAATTAAAACAGAATTATGCTATTCGACAGTTACAAATTGACGATCTTTCTTTAGCGACAGCAATTATTGCAATTCACCGCATAGTATTTATAGATGCTACTCATTTCTGTCAAAAACTCCAACTGAAATATTGAAAATTGCCCAAACTAACAATTGGTGTATTAATTGTTTGCATTCAGCACATGACATTTCGAAATGTGCCTCTAAATCCAGTTGTCACTCTTGCTCTAGGAGACACCATTCTTTGCTCCACATCGTTTCAGAAAAAGAGGAAAAACAAACCTTACCATCTTCTGATATTACTTTGCGTAATTCTGCTCAAAGTTTCGATGCCATTGCACCTTCGAGCACTTCCTGTGTTCTTCTCGCTACTGCCCAAGTAGAAATTCTCGATGCCTGGGGAAACTATAGAACTGTAAGAGTTCTTTTGGATAGTGGTTCTCAAACAAATATCATCACTAGAAAGTGTGTTGCTTCATTGGGCCTTTCATTATTGTTAGAATGAGATTATTCGAATATACACTCCTGCTTGTTTTATTAGTTACCTTATAAAACATTATGACAGTAGTAGATTTTTATATTGAATGTCAATCAGTCATAATTAAAAATACTTGTTCGAGTTGATTATTTCTTATGGAATAAACTGTGTACTCTATCTTGCTACTAGAGGTTATGGGTCCAAGCATTCAGTTTGCCTAAAAGTACCAGAGTTTTTTGCAAGAGGTGAAGAAAAAATTTCATCATAAATCCGATATAGGAAAATGGCACAGGTGTCGATGAATTATCGAATAGAACCATTAAGGAATAATAACTATGATACTTGGAAGCTACAAGCACAAGCAATTTTAACAAGAGCTGGTTTATGGGATTATGTATCTGGAAAGAAAATGAAACCCAGTGACACAGCAGATGAACGAACAAAGGAAAAATGGATTTCTGATGATTTGAATGCTAAATCCGAATTAATATTAATAATATCTCCGAACGAACTGAAGAAAATCAAGAACTGTTCAACATCTAAGGATATTTGGGATACATTGAGTAAAATCTACCAAAGTAGAGGACCTGCCCGTAAAGCCACGTTATTAAAAAGTTTGATTCTACAAAAAATGAATGAAAGAGACAGTATTCGAGAACATCTCAATGAATTTGCTGATACAGTAGATAAATTATCTGAAATGGAAATTCAAATTAACGATGATTTACTGAGTATTATGCTATTATACTCTCTTCCTTCGTCATATGAAAATTTCAGAATAGCCATAGAATCCAGAGATGAATTACCTACACCAGAAAATTTAAAAATAAAAATTCTAGAAGAAAGCGAAGCCAGAAATAAAACTTATTCAAGTAACAGTCATGGAGAAGAGGCATATCTTGGATGAAACAGGAAGTATTGCAATAAGGGATTCAACAATTTTGAAACAAGAAACAGATTCTCTAAAAACAAAACTTTCCGACAAGAAAATACAGTGAAGTGTGAAAATTGCGGTCGTTCAAATCATAAAACCATAGAATGCAGAGCTAAAACTAAAAATAATCAGAAATCTTTCAAAACAGAAGAAATTTATCTAGCTACTGGGGATAAACATGAAAATATCAATAGTTGGTGCCTCGATAGTGGTTGCACATCTCATCTTTGTTTCACGAGAGAAAAGTTCAGTGAAATCGATGAAAATTCTGAAAAAGGTTGGTTGAAACTGGCATCAGAAGATCAAAAAGCACCTATACAAGGAAAAGGCATAGTGTCGTTGGCATTTCCAGATTAAGATGATATAATAAACTTAACAAATACACTTTACGTACCAAATCTTTCAACAAATTTGATGTCTGTCAGCAAAATTACCGACAAAGGTTACACAGTGTTATTTAGAAAAAATAATGCAATAATTAAAGATAAAAATGGACAACCAATACTGAAGGCTCAGAGAAAAGATAATTTATACTACATACAGAGTGAAATCTCATCCAACCAGGAACAAGAAAATTCATTTTATTCGCCTAAACTGATGCTATGGCATGAAAAACTAGGACATATTAATGAAACTGATCTTAAGGCTGCTATGAAAGAAAAAAGAGTATATGGTTTGGATTTCAATGCGTCAGACAAATTGAATGACTGTGAAATATGCATTAAAGGAAAAATGACGAGATTACCATTTCCTCAAAGAGAAAATGAAACAGAACATATTTTAGAGATAATTCATTCTGATGTGTGGGGACCAATCAGAACGAAGTCTCATGGTGGTTCTCAATATTTTGTCACTTTTACGGATGAATACTCCAGATACTGCAAACTTTATTTTCTTAAACAAAAGAATGAAGTTCTAGAATACTTCAAAGAAAACAAAAATGAGGTAGAAAATGAACATGGCAGAAAAATTAAATTTTTTCAAAGTGATAATGAGAGATCTGAATATGTGAATAAAGAATTTGAAACATTTCTGAAACAAAGTGGTATCAAAAGAAGATTATCTTGTACTTACACACCTCAACAAAATGGCATTGCTGAGAGGAAAAACAGATCATTGCTTAATAAAGCACGATGTTTAATGATTGCAGCTGGACTACCATTAAATTTTTGGGCCGAAGCAATCAACACAGCGAACTACTTGATAAACAGATCACCATCAAGAGCAATAGATGGTAAAACACCATTTGAAAAATGGGTTCATCGTTTGCCATCAGTCAAACACTTACATGTTTTTGGATCTAAAACATTTGTTTTAAACAAAAAACCAAATAGAGGAAAATTTTCACCACGTTCAGAAGAAGGTATTTTCATGGGGTATTCGGAAATATCTAAAGCATATAGAATATGGATGCCAAGTAAAAAAGAAATCGTTGTTTCAAGAGATGTGAAAATACTTGACAACAAAATGTCTGAATTTTACGAAAATGAAAATAATTATGATTTAATCCAGTATGATACAAATTATGATGAAGAAGAATATAATGAAAGAAAATAAGATGTAAATCAAAACAGAAACGTCGATATTCGCGTAAACATAGAAAGAACTGATCAGAGAAATCGAGAATTACAGAATATTTATCCAGGTAATGATGAAGAATATCAGAGAGGATCCCTAGAAGAAATTTCAGATGAACAAGAAGCAAGACCAAAAAGAAACATTCAAGCACCTAAATGGACAGAAGATTATGTTTCATACTTCATTGGGGAGAAAGATGCTGAAGAAGATAAAGATGAAATATGGGATGAAGCTATAAAAAATGAAATTCGAGCACACATAAGGAATGGTACCTGGATAATTTCTGAGAAAAATGAAAATAAAAACATAGTCACAAATAAGATGATATTGAAGGAAAAAGTCAATGCTGATGGAAGTTTAGAAAGAAGAAAGGCAAGATTAGTAGTGCGAGGTTTCAGTCAACGTCCAGGAATTGACTTCACAGAAACTTTTGCACCTGTAGCGAAATTCAGCTCTATTAGACTATTATTAGCTCTAGCAGCAGAAGAAAATCTTAAACTAAATCAAATAGATATAACTACAGCATTTTTAAATGGTGAAATTGAAGAAGAAATTTTTATGAAAATTCCAAACAATTTCGAAAAATATCTCCAAGAAATTATTTTAGAAGAAAGTATGAAAGATGATGTTGGTTTTTATTCGAAGGCCGTCAAAATGTTGCAAGATCTGAAGAAAAATTCGAAAGAAAAAGTGTGTAAACTTAAGAAGGCTGTTTACGGATTGAAACAAGCCGGAAGACAATGGTTCAAAAGGTTAGACACAAAATTGAATGAAATGGGTTTCAAATCATCAGATGCAGACCCATGTATCTACATATACCGCAAAGGAGGAGAAAAGGCCATTATTGCAGTATATGTGGATGATCTGATTGTGGCAACATCAAATAAACAAATTTTCAATTTCATAAAAGAGCAAATCATGACAAGTTTCGATATGAGGGATTTGGGAACTTTAAATTATTGCCTTGGAATTGAATTCAAACAAGGTAGTGATATTATAACAGCAAATCAACAAAAATACATAAATGATATATTGTTCAAATTCGGAATGTCAAATTGCAAGATCGCTAAGAGCCCCATGGAGGAAAACTTAAAACTGGAAAAGGGAAATCCAGATAAATTAGAAAATATTCCTTACCAAAACCTAATTGGAGCGTTGATGTATTTATCAACAGCAACACGACCGGATATTTCTTTTGCAGTAAGTTATTTGAGTCAATTCAATAACTGTTACAGTTCCGAACATTGGATTGCTGCAAAACGTGTGCTGAGATATTTACAAGGTACAAAGCATTATGAACTGAAATTCAAAAGAACTGGAGAAGATATCACTGGATATGCTGATGCAGATTGGGGTGCATGTAAAATTGACAGAAGATCTTATACTGGTTATTGTTTCATTTTTGCCAACTCCTCAGTCAGTTGGGAATCGAGGAAACAAAGGACAGTAGCATTGTCAACAGCAGAAGCTGAATACATGTCCTTAACAGAGGCATCAAAAGGAGCAGTTCATCTTAAAAATCTCATAAATGATATGGGATGCCATCATAAAACAATTTTAATATACAACGACAATCAAGCTGCACAAAAGTTAGCATATAATCCGATTGTGAGCTCAAAATCAAAACACATCTCAATAAAAGAGCACTTCATAAAAGATCTTGTGAAGAATGGTGACATTCAAATAAGTTATAAAAAGACCGATGAAATGTTGGCCAATATTTTAACAAAGTCCTTGAATGGAAATCGTCATTTAATGTTCCTGAAGGGCATTGGACTCTACTCAAGCAGTTCGTGAGGAGGAGTGTTAGAATGAGATTATTCGAATATACAATCCTGCTTGTTTTATTAGTTACCTTATAAAACATTATGACAGTAGTAGATTTTTATATTGAATGTCAATCAGTCATAATTAAAAATACTTGTTCGAGTTGGTTATTTCTTATGGAATAAACTGTGTACTCTATCTTGCTACTAGAATTATCCAAGTCATTCCTATGCATCAAAGGAATAGAAGAAAGATCATCTCCTTCATTTTCTACTTTCATTTGCACAATCGTGAGGTGGCGCACCCAATCTTCACTTTTCATGCTGTTGTGATCCCAAAAATCTGTTCAGATTTCACAACCAGATTTTCATCTTTCGAATCACTAAGGTTGGTGGATCCGAATTTCAATAAAGCTGGTAGTATTGATATACTACTAGGAGCAGAAATATTTCCTTCTTTGCTTCTTGATGGTCGTCAAGAAGGTGCGGTAGGAGAACCTTCAGCGCTCGAAACTGTTTTCGGTTGGGTCTTGATGGGTAGGGCTCATTCTTCCTGTGCCGTGGATGTTCACATTTTCATTGATGTAGTAGGTATATGATGATTGGCTTTCATAGCATATTCAGATGGGTGCGATATCTGTTTTTTTTGTGCTTTTTTTACTCGTCGTGAAATATGTGTTCATTTTCAATAATTTTATGCTATGTTTTCCTCGGCTCTTTTCAGTATACGAACAAAAAATGAAAGATTTGTTTCACTGAGAAATTTTTTTTTACTGCTTTAAGTTTTTCTTTTATAGCACTACATTTCTAGGAGATAAAAAAGATCCTTCTTCATTTCAAGTGATTCACTTCACCACTGTAATTATTAAAGTTGATATTCATCATTTTTTAAAGTCGATCTACTTCCCCCCAAGGTACGGGGGAAGTGGATAATACTTTAATAGAAAAATCAAAAACTGTTCAACCAAGAACTTTGTTAAATGAAGTAATGCATAGCTAAAATATGATAAAACCTATTTCAAACATCCGTCCAAATGATCTAATACTTTGAATGTCATTTCTGAGAAACGTCAATTTTTCCAGTACCCGCTCGCTATCTGTGAAATTAAGACTCGAGTAATTTCGACCAAAAAAAAGAACATCAACCCTTCTAGTTACACTGTATTTCAAAGCATTCTGTTATTATACATGTAATATTATATTCATGATTTAAAAGTAGATATACAATAAAGGCTAAAAATTATTCAATTAGAAAAATACATGACTTTCACCCAGCATGTATTATACCATCTCGGGAAATTTCTTGAATATACACTTAATAAAATGAACTCATTATTCAGGACAGCTTTCCATCTGACATTATCTAGTGCTGTCTCTGAAGGACAGAAGAATTGGTTTGAGTTTCGAAAGATCTGGATTCTGTTTTTCCAATTCAATATCAACTTCAAATGCAGAAAATAATTTCTCACACTATATGTACCATGAGACGTCTATATTATAAGCTTCAGCAGCCTAAACAACGTCCATCTTTCTGCCCTTCTCAAGGAATTGGTACCAACGAAATGGACCTGTTTGGATGCACTATATAAAGTTTTCCAATTTCCTTCGTAACAAAGTCTGCTCCTCCCTTATCAATTCTGCTAGCAACCTCATTGCTTTATCTATCTGTTTTGGTGAGGCCCTGCTGTAGGCAGCTCGAATGCAGTTGCAAGCGGTTGTAGGATCTGCCATGAATGCTTGGCCAGGAGCGAAACAAACATGCTTTTTGAGACCTCTGGTCATCAGCATCTCATATACATCTGGTACGTTCTTCACTTTTATCCATACAAACATGCCTCCTGAGGGTATCGACCAATCACATAGACCTTTGAGATGTTTCTCCATGGCTGAAACTATGACGTCACGACGTATCCTATAGAAGTTAGAAACCGATGAAAAATGCTGTAGCATCTTCTCGAATCCCCATTGCCTGAATATGTTGTTCACCATTGACTGAAAAAATCAAATCAGTATTAAGTGGTATAAAACTTCCTCATTGTTCGTTGAATTTTAAAATTCATATAATAATGTTCCTGAAGCTATTTCTAGTAATTGATGGATTTATTTCACACATAACCACGGCTTGAAATCATTCATCTAGGTACTATTGAAATAATATACTATTGAAATAATGCATGATGAGCAATCGTTAAAAACCCACTATTTGACTCCGACCATTTTCATCACAATTTCATTACTATTATATTATGTAGATACATGTTTCGAACAGAAGACTGTCTTTTTAAAAAACGAAAGTAGAACTTTGAAATAAGTTCATTCAATTTCACAGGCTTTTCAAATAACTCTTATCTACCAACTTTATCCATGCTAGATATAATCGAAATACGAATTTTTCGCGTTGTATTTCGCTGAGTCTGCGGAGAAGCAGATAGCGGCAGATGAAATGAAGAAATTATATTTTGATGACATCTTGAGTTTGTTCGATCAAGGTACTATTTGAAGTGCTTAGGTGCATAGGTCTGCAGAGCTATATGCTGAGCTACATAATGAGCTTTTGAGCTATAATGATATATCTGGACAACTAGATACATGCCCGTATAAAACTAGTATTTAAAATTGATGAAAACAAACTGGTTTAAGTAGAATGTTTTTTCTTAGCAAACGAACCCTAGTTTAATGGCTATATACATCGTAATATTGATCTTGAATAAAACTGGTCTCAGTAGAAAATTTGCTTCGACATAATATGATACTCTTAAACCAGTTTGAATCTTAATACATCTAATACATAACGGCATTAGAGTATCAGTATCTCGTTTTTTTCCCATATTTTTCATAGTAGGAAGAATTTGATTAACACTACTTTAATTTTTATCATTGGATATGGTTCTGATATCAATCCGAAATACTTATCCACAATAACTCGCAGGTATTTGACCTATTTAGTTAACAAAAATTCATTATATGATAAATATTCTACAGTTGAAGAAATATCTGTTCTGGAATAAATCATTCTAACCTGAGATAGAGAACTGCTGTGAAGGTACGCACTCTGTAGGTGCAATTCAATATTATTAATTAACTGTTTTGGACCGGTGACCCAACCCAGTCTTAATCCCGAAGCTAGCACCTTGGAAAGTGAGTCGAATCTCAGAACCCTTCCTTCAACATCTAGAGATAAAAACGATACCGGCTTGGCGTCTTGGAAATCCATAAAATAATAGGCATCATCCTCCAAGATCAAAATATTGTAATCACAGCATATTTTGTAAATTTCTTTCTTCCTGTCAAGAGGAATTGTAACTCCAGTGGGATTTGCTGCTGTTGGATTCGTGTAGAAAATCTTTGGCATTTTTTTCGTGGGATCTGTGTTGCATTGGGACCTCCAATCTTCTAATGTTGCTGCCAGATGATCAGGGATGACTCCGAACTCATCTTGTTCTATAGGTAGAAGCTTTGGACGGTAAGGTTTCATCTAAAATATAACGAAAAACTGATGATTCATCTAATCCTCAAAGGAGTTCAAGAGGACCAAAATAAAAAACAATAGGACGTACCACTATTTCTGTGCCAGTATATAATGGATTTTGAACCAGAATAGGTACTCCGTCTTCGATACACATTTCAATGGATTTACTGATACCACATTGAGACCCATTTGTAATAATGATATCGGTATTCTGCCAATTGGGAGGTTCATGAATGAAAAAAGTGAACTCTTTGAGTGTTTTTAGCAAAGGTGGATACCCTTGACTAGGTAGGTACTGAAGAGAAGCAGCAAGCTCGCCACCTTGTAATTTGAAGCTAGATCCATCTTTCAGAATGACATTGATGACCTCAAAAGGAAATGATCCATCGTTGGGCATGCCCTCCGCTAATGAGATTGTTTCTTTGGGTGCATCGTACAGTTTTTTGGCTGGAATAAAAATGACATTCAGAATAATCAGTGAAAAAGAAGCTCGACAGGAAAAATAATTCTGTTTTTATCTACAAGAGAATTCCTAAATTCAATAGGTATATAGCCATTTATGCATGATGTTCGAAGAATAGTGTCGGATATTACGTAATCAACGAAAAAAAGAATATTATTGACATGATTAATTATCGAACTTCTTTTCTCAACGGTCAAGTACAGCAGGTGTCAAAATTCAATTATGGTTTTTTCGCAAGTTCATCGGCTTTTGCATTTCTCTGATACTAAAATGATCTGGTTCTTGTAGCATCATGGTTAATGAACTTGCAGGGCTCCCAGCAGTCCTTTGGGGAACTCAAGACACTTGAGCGAAAATATAGTCAGGTATCCCTCTGTACAAAAGGGCATACTTCGCAGAAATTCAGACATCCTCAGGCTAGGTCTTATGAAACTAATATCCTGATATATTCAACTATTTTCCAGGTAGGAGCCTATTTTCGGAGGATATTACTATTGCTTCCAGTAGACTGCACTCCATCGCATGTAGGTACAGAGGAGACAGATGTAGTTTAATTTCAAGCGCTGCTGTAGGAAGTTCAATTTATGCAAGCAGCTGCGTCTGGTGATCGCTTTCGTATTCCACTACCATATAGGAGACGCTCAGTAGTCCAATCAATCTGAACTGCGATGAACACAGAAGGTCGGATGCTATGTTTCCCACTTGTAATTGGTGCCTTCGCACTCCGATAATGAGAATCTAAGCGAATCTAACAGAATTTTTATCGAGTAAACTTTAGGGGGCCTCGAAATTTTCGGGCTTTTTTCAGTTTTCCTCTTAAATCTCATTGAAAAAGCGTCTCACAGAAAACTTTATTCGTTCCTAAATTGAAGTGTATTGAATTTTGCGACCGTTCTGACGTTACAGTTCTTCGAAGTGCCGAAAATGGATTTTTTGAAAAATTTGGAAAAAATTGCCGTTCTTCGACGAGCGATTGTTCCTAAACGGCTCAACTGACTTCGATATTGCGATACGTTGTTCGAGGCAGAATTTAATACACTCCAATTCAGGAGAGAATTATTTTTTCTGTGTGGGGCTTTTTTAATGAGACATAAGCGAAAAACTTAAAATGTCCGAAAATTTCGAGGTATTTCGGCCACCAAAAGTTTTCACGACAACATTTCTTTCATTCGGTTAGTTTCTCATTATTGCGGTGCCAATACACCAATTCAAAGTCACAAAAATAATATTCGATCTTTTGTGGCCAAACACCTTTTGCAATGTCTAGATTGACTGGACTATGGGTGACGATGTAGAGTACGTTTGCTGCGAACAGCGGCAGTACCATTTCAGATTTCATTACCCATGTCTTTCCAAATAGTCTCACAGTCTGACCATTTGGGGCCACATGAGGGGTGAGAGTATCTCTCTTTGAAGGATGTGACGGTACGCCTCATCAACATGACAGATATCCGCTAATTGAAGATATTCACTCCCTTCCGCCTATGATCACTGTGTCTAGAAATATGTTGTTCTTGAGAAGCTTCAAACATAGCAAGCAGACTTCCCTTTGAATTGAATGCGCCTTTCATCTCTTCAACGAAATAATGATAATGATCTAAATTAAATCTACACGACCCTAGCGAAAACATTTTTCATGAAACTTCATATTGTCTATCATGATTTTTCTCATAGAAATCAAGAGGATGGAGGTGAGACTAATGAGTAGGTCGGATTCAGGTTCTTTCGAACTTTTTACTTTCCCTTTAAGTATGAATACTGCACTCGGTACCCCCACGTGATTCTGAAATATATCTTCAAGTATATCGGCTATTGGGGTCGAATGAATTCGATAAGTTTCTGGAGAAGGCTTGCAAATTTGCAGGATTTGGAGCTTCTTATCTGGTTTGCTGAGTTTAACACGCTTTCTAAAAATTCCTCTTGAAAGGGTTGTATACTGCCCCAGCAGGGACATCATCTTTGAAGCTAATTAAAAAAATGTAATATTCAACCCAATTACCAACATAAGTAAAAGTATAGTTCCAGAAGAATTTATCTTGAGAAAAAATTATAGGACTTTTGTTGGCTGAATCACAATCTGCAGTCCTTTGGAAATTTTGTCAGTGCTGACAATTAACAAGCCATTCCAATGGGAAGTGTCAGATTCGCGTTCGTGAGTAAAGTTGTTTAGATTCAAATCAGGACGTTCATTGAAAAACCATTCTCAACTAAGAGAAAGAATAGGTTTGCTAAGAATACACAATTGCTTATAGTAGATAGATAAGACCTGGATGTCCGGAACGTCTTCTTCGTTTCAGCACAGACAAATATCGAGATCATTAGAAGTAGAAAATGTTGGGGAGTATAGGCTTTGTATAGGAAGAGTATTTTTGAGTACTCAAATTTCACGCTTGAGTAAAATAACTCATCAATTTAAGTCTTTTTCAGCAATCAAAATGTATATACCTATTTCATTTCGAAAAGAAAAATCCAAGTTTAATAGTGTCGATCGAATTGATGAACTCAATTTTCGGGTTACAAATTGTTGAATATCCGGATCTAACTGGAAATCATTGTTTGTGCCTTTTCGATCTCTGAACTCTTAACAGATAATACTGTAATTAGCAACTACTATTGGTACACTTTTCCAATCTTTTTGTCCTATCTGTTAATTACACTTTTAATGATGATGATATATTGCTTTTGATATTCGAATCTTCGAACACCAATAAAACATTCGATTTAGTAAATTTATCGAGTATTTTATCTCATTGAAATATCGAAGAAGCTAGTATAGGGAAAAATATTTCGAACATACTTCCGAATGCTTCAATCATTTTCAGTAACACAACTTATACCTCAAATATATCTGTGTATTGGAATCACGGAGTTCATTAAACTCTTGTTATTAATTGGACTTTTAATCTCGCGAAATAAACTCTTGGTTGTTGTTTGTATTGCATGAAGCAATATTTCATTCTCAAATCGTCGGTCCAATGCCAAAACCATGAATGTGCGAAATTAACCATGTCAATATAAGTGCGCTGTGGGTTTTGAATGACTTACATAATTAACCGGAACATCAGGTCGATTATTCACGAAAATCAGTTCTCTGTCATCACATACATCAAATGCAATGGTCTCAAAACTATTCATGGTTTTGGCATGGTTCCGACCATAGAATATAAAATATTGTACTGTTTTTTTTTGTCTGGAATGCTTCCCACAAATGAACTATGAAAACTGAAATCGTTCAGGATACTAAATAAATAATCGATTCACTACTCAACAAACTCTGCAAATAAAACCAAACCACTAATTTAAATTTGACAATCATTGTCAAATGAATGATATTGTTTGTTGAATTGTCTTATTTTGTATTGTTTCATATTGACACCACATGTAAATTTTGATGGGTCAACCGTTTCCTTGCTAAATCGACGATATGCTGCTTCCTTTGTAGTATTTATTCTATGGTTCCGAAGACATTATAAATACTCGATGGAGATTGTTGGGGAAATCGGCTTACAGAAGACCTTTCATTGAACACCACTATTATATTATAAATAGGTAGTTGTTGTCGTGTCTACACAATAATACAATATTTGTCAAGTTCAATTCGCTGAACACGTATTCATATGAGGATTTTGGATTTTAATAATTGAATTAATTTAACGAATACCTTAAACCAAAGCTCCCCCTATCGTATTCCTCCCTAAACTTTTTTTCATTAAATAACTATAGTTATAGAAGGAAGGGTTGGAATAAATTTTTCGTTATGTTGTATAAAATGTTGAGGTTTTCCCAATATGACCTGTACCGAGTTTTCCAGAACTAAGCAAAATTAGAAGGGTACGTTTACTGCATATCGTCCATTTTCATCCCTTGGCCGTTTAAGGTGATCTCGGTGTCGCAACGAGTGCACATGTATGTGCTGCCTGTGTGAAGATCGAAAATTAGCGAAAGTCATCTCATTTTTGAGTAATTTCAACTTATTTTCCCTCATTATATGATATCTATTTATATCGGTAGTGCTCAGTTATATGAGTGATTCATTTTTCTATATTATACTGGCATATCTTAAACTTCTTAAGTTGGATTCTTCATACCGACCGGAGTATGTTTCAATTACTCGGGCATATAACTTCTGAATATTTAAATATTCCACTTTCTTTGACATCGTTCAGGAGGAATTTCAGAGAAATGGTCTGACTGAGCCAATGATTTTGGAATGTGGTAATGTTCATACATATTATCATGTTGTTTTTCCAATTTAATTTCTTATTATTTAAACCTCCTTCTGTTGGATCCGAGTGCAGAATGTTCATATTTCATTGGAAAAGTTAATATTATTTTTATTCATTTGGGTAATTCCGAATCAGTTCTTCGAAAATATTTTTATTCAATTTCATTTCGTTTCATAATCATTCTGATATAAGATAAATTCATTATCCTAGTTCAGAATTATAATTTGTTTATTTATTTTTTCGTTCTTCAATTAGTTATAATCAACATCGACATGAAGAAGAATGAGTAGCTCTTTTCGTAATTCAATGAAAGAAAATAACATGATTCCAGTTTTTCAGAAAGACTCACTCAGTACTCTTGTTATCCCAGGTCTTCTCCTTGAAGATAATCCGTTGATGAAATAATTGTAGTCCAATGTCATTTTTGGACTCACAGGCTTCACAGACATGGCCTCCATGTTCCAGTTTGATTCTTCTTTTTAAATCACAAAGCAATATTTCGGAGATAATACGAAATGATCAGAATACAACTTGCTAACACTCTATATTCTCAAGAAATAATAGTGGATAGTCTGAGAAGAATATATATAAATTTGGGATGGGAGTGGGGAAAGCTTCATTCATGAGCTTACAGCAACACTCTCAGAGGTAGCTGACGTAACATCGATCGAATTCTAGAGATGCTGTTGTTCAGGTAATGTAAAAATCTGATGAAATATTCGTAACGTACTCGGTCATTAAGTAGTTAACATGTCAAATTTAAAATCGAGGGGTACTTGTTTGGAAAAACAAGAATGGTCAATTAATCATTACATTTATCAATTTTGTTCATCTATTGAATCGATTATTATCACCACAAAATTTGTCTGTATAAATTCGAAGCTTCTTCGATGAAATGATCTATTCGGTGTTCTGAATATGGTAAGGAGTGACATTGGATATTGTTTGAGAACCTAATTCTTGTTATGTGAATTTGAATACAACACAATTCATGAGGAATATAAAAGAGGAAGCATTTTTCACTTACATAATTTATTCATAAGAAAGAGCTCAAAGAAGATCGAAACTGAACATGAATGAATATCGTTTCTTCCATTGATATCTACTACTTTTGTTTGGTTAGTAGGTAATCTTTATCTGCATAGTTCCGAAGGATCTTTTTCCATCTTGGCTCACATCGGACGGTTGATAATTCCGGAAATAAATTTTTGCTAAATTTTTTGTGCGATGTATAACGCAAACATCTAATAAAAATACTTTCATAAAAAAAGAAATATCAATTTCATTTCAAGGAATCTTTAGACAAAGATCAAATGAAATCGACGTCACAACAAAATATAATTACAAATTCTTAGAAGCTTCAAAGAATTTGCTCAGCGAATATGGCCCCATATTTATAAGACAGTTTTTCAGTCTCTTTTTAAAAACATTCAGGTGACATAAAATTTTTAAATTATTTGGAAGTGCATTGAACAATTTTATGCACATGTAAGATGGATGTTTTTCTGTTATCGACAATCTGTGAAAAGGATAGTGCAGGTATTCAGATCTTGTACTATAGTTGTTATGCGTAGTATGTACCTCAAACCTTTTTATGTGTTTGAAAAAAAAAAACAAACTCTCTGATATATTGAAGCGTGCAGAGTTAAAATTGTATTCCTGTTGAACGCCCCTAAGCAAGAATCTCTAAAAGGCATGAGATACATAATTTTAAAAATTTTTTTTTTAACATTGAAAATTAAATCTACTAATGAACTACTTTCCCAGAAAATATTACCATACATCATAATCGACTCAGCATTCGCAAAATATACTATTTTCAATTGGTCTCAATTAATATATGTATGTATTTTGACAATGTTCTAATGCCAAAACTGATTTCGCTTAGTTTTATTGATGAGTGCTTAATTTGGTCGTACTATTTCAAAATCTATCAATACATAGACCCAAAAACTAAGCTGAATTTTCCAATTTCACATTTTTCTTTCAGTGAAACAACCCCTCACCCCATATGACTGGATAGAAGCACATTGAACAATTATTTTATTACGAAGGTCAAAAATGAATGAAAAACATGAATGTCATAATAAAATATTTCCATTCTAAGGGTGAAACAAATTTTAATATACGATGGTATTATATTAAGAAGCCACAAAAATTATCAAAAAGAATCAATCCTATTGAATTTAGTAATGAAATAAATTGCGGTATCATCGAACGGATTATAATTGAAATACATTATTGATTTAGAACATGAGGTCAGATTGGGGTGAAACACGATTCAGCCATTCTCAAAAATGCTTACTTCTCAATAAATTTTACTTCACATTCTCCTCGAAGTAGGCAAGTAGGTAACAATCATATGAATTTAACTCTCCAACAAACTGACAATCAATTCGTCACTGAAAGCATTCTATCATCTCGATATTCAGCAATTTGACCCCGAATCGAACTATTTTGTTGTATTTATTTATAACAGAAAATCAATAATACATTATCGGATCCATTTTTTCATAGTTTATCGAACGAAATACCCGTAACACTTGCGTACGTCAACAATTCTTTAATCGAGCAATAAGTGAAGAGTGATACAAGTTTTAGTATCCTGAGGATTATGTATTTCATATTCAAATATATAAATTTGATGGAGGTACCTATATATTACTGCATTCAATGAGAATAGATTAATAATTCTTCTCCATATCTGAAAGATTACCAAGCGAGTAGGTGAAAAAGACGTATGATGCAATGATAACACTTTGTGTAGCATGCATAGAGTTGGGAGTCTCTGCGGCTCGTCTGATAACGTTATCTTCTATTGATAGGAATCATTTGACTTGAAGATAATCTAACATCCACACATTTTGTTTACCAAAAAAATTGTTGGATACAAATTATTCAAATTCACAATGAGACTGCGGAACATTTCACGAATAATCTACCTGAGGCTTTTCGAATTTTTTCGCTTTGCATAACCAGTCCTTATTCAATCCACATGCATATTCATCCATTGTATATTCTTAATATTATAGTTTTCAATCGAGCTATTCATTTGGTCTCTTCGCTATATATCTGTACTTTTAGCATGAACATTATCAGATCTGCCTATTCTCTAAAATTCAAGTGAAATCTACCAATTAGTCAGACACAACGATAAGGTTGGGTCCCATGACATGACACATGAAATTTTATAGTCAGGCTTCATTAGGAGAAATTAATTTTACGAAAAAAATTCAGCTTCACCGGAAATCCGTTTTTCAAATGAAATAACCAGTAGTTTCATTGAGTTCCACATTGTTTTCATGCGTGTCACTTATAGATTATTTAAAAAATATTCGTATGAAATTTGAGAAAAATACTTGAAATTTTCACAAATAGGGCTTCATTCCAATGAATAACTTGTATATTCCTTTTCAAAAAATCCTAATTCTCTAGTTTTCATCAATACTTTTCCGTATCTAATTATATATATATATTCTTTGGAATAAGAGAGCTAAAATAATACAATAAATGTTGAAACAAAAAGAACCTAAGCTGAGGTAAAAAAGGAACGGGGTACCACAACATTCTTCGTATGATACTATAGTATCATACGATACTTTCATCACCAGTATCATACGATACTATAGAGCCAGGGGAAAAAACCTCAGCTGAAAAAACCTGTCTCCCCGTTAAAAAAATAAAATAAAATTGTTGTATCTGAATATTCTATATAGAAGAACATCACGATCAGCGGGACGGCTATTCGGAGGAAGGATTTCCAAACACAAACTCCAACCTGAAAATAAAAAAAGCCAGAACAGCAAGAGAATTCAATTTATACTTCATCAAATTGATCTGAAATTTTCAACCCATTGCAAAAATGAGTTTGATATATTGTGTATGGCTCTAATGCCATCTTGGAATTTATAAATCGAACAATTATAATTTAGGTGTTCAACTGTTTCCTCTGATTCACCACATTCACAATTAGGACTATCAACCGAATTCCACTTGAAAAGCATGCTGTTGGTACGACCATGACCTGTTCTTATTCGAATAAGAAGGGACCATATTCTCCTGGGAAGGTTAAAACCAGGAACTTTATTCGATGGATCAGATATTAGATCTTTATTAGATAAAGAACATACATCCCATTCGGATTTCCAGATTTCGTTGTAGCTGAAGTTCGAATTCAGAAAGTTATTCGACCAAATAGGTTTACGAGATTTCAGTCTTGGAATTCTATTTTCTGGAACGTAGGAAAGTATCGGAAAAGAATCCGGCAATGAATTGAATTTATTCCAAGAATTCCAAGTTGCAGACTGCCTTCGAATATGGGGAGGAACTATATTCGATAGCACTGGTAGCCATTGGATAGGTGTAGATCGGATGGTTCCAGTAATTATTCTCATTGAAAAATTGAGCTGTGCATCGATTTTCTGAACATGAACACTATTGAGCCAAACAGGGCAACAATATTCAGCGTTGGAAAAATCCAGGGCAACGGCTGATGTGCGAAGTGTAGTCGGGTCGGCACCCCATGACGTACCAGCAAGTTTCTGTAGAATGTTATTTCCGAGCATCCTGAGACTCTTAGAAACTACACTATCTATGTGAATTTCAAATGACAGCTTTCAATCAAGAAATACACCAAGATCCCTCACCCAGTTCACCCTCTCCACAACTGCCCCATCGATTATTATTTTTGGTAACAGTTATATGTTTACATTTTCCAATATGTAGTGCTAAATACCGTTCCGAGCAGAACGCAGAGAATCTGTTAGGATCCTCCTGAAACCCAGCGACATCATCTGAGCTTACAAATGGCCTATACATTTTGAGATCGTCCGCATAAATTTCGATGTCAAAATATTTGAAGCAAGCTGACACATCATCAATATGAACATCAAAAAGACCTGTACCACTCCTGATGTTACCTCGTGAACTGTGGACGACATACCGTCCATAACCACATACTGACATCTATCCGATAAATAAAGTTTTAATTCACAGCACTAGATTCCCGGAAACCCCATAATCTTCTAAAATATTCAACAGTGTTCCGTGATGAACTCTAAAGAAGGCCCTGGCGAAATCTGAATACACAGCATCCACCTGTGTACTCTGATCCATGTTTTTCTAGGTGAAGTCAACATATGAGGTCAAATTAGTAAGCACCGACCTTCCTTTGAAAAATCCATGCTGCTTCACGCAGAGCTTCCTTCCTAGTGATCTAAAAAGAAAGTCTGCTATGATTGACTCGAATATTTTCCCAAAATGGCTCAATATAGAGACTGGACGGTAATATAATATCAGTTCTACCACCTTTATGAACAGGAGTGATTTTAGCAATTTTCCACTTACTGGGATAAACTCCGGTACGAATGGACTGATTGAAAATCAACTGTAGCGGCGAATCTAGAAAATTGACTAATGCGGCCCACCCACTATGCGATTGCCTGCAGTCCGTCGCCTCAGTAGGAGAACGTGAGACCAATATCGCACAGCAACATACACTATCAGTTAACCGCCTGCAGGTGGCCGTACAAAACTTCATATTCTGGCCTGATAGTGGCACACACTATGCGTCCAGTGCCTGCAGGCGGAATGCCGATGGCAAAACGGGACTGCAGGAGCACTTCAGTTATCTCACACAGTTATGTCCACCATGCTTCGTCCGAAATGCTGTGCTATTTACTTTCTTTCAACTTTTGGAAGTGGTTTTAGGTGGAAGAGTGCCTCCAAGATAGAGACACAATATGACATTGCTCCGCGAACTGAGACAATTATTTGATTGATAATTTGAAAATGAGTCAAGAAAATTTTCGAAAACTCGTAGATTTGGTATCATCGGTAGACTGGACACCCATTTGAGCCAAGCAATCAGTGCTGAACAAAGGTTGACTGCGTCATCTCCCGATGATCCCGACTAACTGTTTCTTACTTTTTCTGGTTCTTCTCGGAAATCACATAAAAAAAATTGTTTTCACCGCATCGACTGTAGCTAAAGGTGCGTACAGACATGCTCCGAATGGCGTACCGCACCACGTCGCGAACCTAAGTGTGGACGGCGGGGTGCAACAGCGTAGCGCACATCACCGCGATCACAGTGTAGATATTGGCGAACTTTTGTTGATCGCGTTGATGTACGCGACGTGGTGCGGTACGCCATTCGGAGCCTGTCTGTACGCACCTTTAACACAGTCTTCTTATGAAATTCTAATAGCACGTTGTACGCTTCATCACGTAGCCGTGTATTTGCATACGCGTCATCTTTAATTCTCCATAAACAGGGATAAGCTCGATAAAATTCAATAAATCCGGAAATAAAACCTGGTTTATGGGCTCCATCCACTATCAGTTTAACTGAAGTTAATCGTAAGGCCCACGATCTGGATCGCCCACACATTGATCAGTTAATCTTAAGATCTCGGACTACAGTTGGCGCGGACTGAAGGTCTGTGGGCACTCTACAGGCGAGGATCGGAAGAGGGATCGCCGACCGGCACAGATCTGTCGGACGGTGATCTCAGGTGCCCTCCGCCACACACTGTCAGTTGGCCTGCAGGCTCGTGATCGTCTTATCTCCGATTCTGTTGTTCTCGTCAGTTTTTCGACAGGCCATTTTCATTCCTGCAGCGTTAGTGCGAGATTGGACTGTCGGGTAGAGATGGACAGTAAACCAGGTTTTATTTCCCGATTTATTGAATTTTACCGAGCCTATCCCTGTTTATGGAGAATTAAAGATGACACGTATCCAAATAAACGGCTACGTGATGAAGCCTACAACGTGCTATTAGAATTTCATAAGAAGACTGTGCCATTAGCTACAGTCGATGCGGTGAAAACAAGTTTTTTTCATGTGATTTCCGAAAAGAACCAGAAAAAGTGAGAAACGGTAAGTCTGGATCATCGGGAGGGGACGCAGTCAACCTTTGTTCAGCACTGATTGCTTGACTTAAATGGGTGTCCACTCTACCGATGATACCAAATCTACGAATTTTCGGACATCTTCTTCACTCATTTTCAAATTATTAATCAAATAATCGCGATGAGATTGTCTAAGTTCGCGGAGTAATGTCATATTGTGTCTCTATCTTGGAGGCACTCTTCCACCTAAAACCACCTCCAAAAATTGGAAGAAGGTAAATAGCACAGCGTTTCGGACGAAGCATGGTGGACAGAACTGTGTGAGATAACTGATGTTCGCCTGCAGTCCCGTTTTGTCATCGGCATTCCGCCTGCAGGCACTGGACGCATAGTGTGTACCACCATCAGGCCAGAATATGCAGTTTTGTACGGCCGCCTGCAGGCGGTTAACTGATAGTGTATGTTGCTGTGCGATATTGGTCTTACGTTCTCCTATTGAGGCGACGGAATGCAGGCAATCGCATAGTGGGTGGGCCGCATTAAACCTCCTCCAAAAATTGAAAGAAGGTAAATAGCACAGCGTTTCAGACGAAGGATGATGGACAGAACTGTGTAAGATAACTGAAGTTCGCCTGCAATCCTGTTTTGCCATCGGCATTCCGCCTGCATGCACTGGACGCATAGTGTGTACCACCAGGCCAGAATGTGCAGTTTTGTACGTCCGCCTGCAGGCGGTTAACTGATAGTGTATGTTACTGTGCGATATTCGTCTTACGTTCTCCTATTGAGGCGACGGAATGCAGGCAATCGCATAGTGGGTGGGACGCATTACTGTCCAGCTCTATCCGTCAGTCCAATCTCGCACTATCACTGCACGAATGAAAATGGCCTGTCGAAAAACTGACGACAACAACAGAATCGGAGATAAAACGATCACAAGCCTGCAGGCCAACTGACAGTGTGTGGCGGAGGGCACCTGATATCACGGTCCGACAGATCTGTGCCGGTCGGCGATCTCTCTTCCGATCCTCGCCTGTAGAGTGCTCACAGACCTTCAGTCCACGCCAACTGCATTCCCAGATCTTAAGATAACTGATCAATGTGTGGGCGATCCAGATCGTGGGCCTTACGAATAACTTCAGTTAAACTGATAGTGGATGGGACCCATTAATAAACACCGGATGATTTGAATCCGGACCAGGTCCCTTATTGAGTTGTAGTTCATTAATTTCCTTCAAGATGACATCCTTTAGAATAAAATCAATGTTGATGTTATCGGAATTCTAACAAGGATGGTTGTGCACACCAGAGCATGATAAATGAATGAATCGATAGGTACTTCAGTGTGAAATTTTTTTTATTATTTTAAAAACCAAGCGCTTTCGGTCTATATGAAGACCATCATCAGGGTTTTTCTGGAAGGGTGAATAAGGTTATTACATGGGTAACGAATGAACTAAATAGAGTAATTTCCGGTCCAGGAAACCATCACAAATGCTCTAGAATAAGGGCATCGCAGCAATTAAAAATTAGGTGTAAATAAAGACTAACATAAACAAGTACATCGAAGCTTCCTTCACAGACGTGTTTGAAGGGATCATAAACAAGTAAAATAATGTCAAATATTATAATCTCGAGAAACCCCGACAAGAAGGAAAACATCTGAACTATCAACACATTGTTGATGTTGACAGCAGGATGACTTGGAAGGAAAGGTCATAGGCGTAGTGTACTAGAGGGAATCTCGAAATTACATTACACAATAAAATATTTCTTTCTTGATGTCACTATAAAATTAATAGAACGAAAAGCGATAAAATGTACACTTAATGAGGACTTCAAGAGTTAAATCAAATTCTTGAATAACGGGGTAAAACGGTTATTGAGATTCAAATTCACTTGGGTGTTTACGCAATCCAAATTTGAGTTTAATTCACGTATTATTTCAATATCCTCCAGGAGGTTCATTTTGATATTGTAGTTATTCGTTACGATCTTATGGAGGATTTTAGAATTGCGGTTCGGGCTGAATGAATGACCTGTGAACTTTAGATGGTGACCAAATGCTGACGACTGAGGTCTGTTCAAGTGCTCTTTTATTCTGACCTCCAATCTTCTCCTAGTCTGTCCGACATATGAGACATCACAATTATCACATCGCAACTTATAAATTCCCTCGCACTCTAACTCTTTCACCTTATCTTTCGCATTAAATAGAATCCTATCCAGCAGGAGAGAACTAGAACAAGATATCTTCACTCCCTCACAGGAAGCCTCCAGGATTCGTGAAATGGTGCTAGAGAGATGTCCTAAGTATGGAAGAGAGAAATATCTCCGGTTCAAGTCGGTAGGTCTTGAACAGTAAGCCAAATCCTGTCTTTTTCTGGACAATATGTTGTTGATGTAACTATCCCTCATCTCAAGATTACATATCCTATTGGCAAAGTCAACTGAGTTCAGGACAGAGAATATAATAATAATAATAATAATAATAAACTGCTTTATTTCAGATGATATTGTACAAGTACAAATTACAAATGAAACAGTGGTTTATAGTTGGTGATCTTCTTGATAAGGTCATTCAGAAAGGAAGACAAGGCATATGTCGGGGTGTTGGAGAAGGAGACTACTGGTCTGATTGGTATTTCAGGTTTATGAATCTTAGGCAGTCCGTATAGTCTAGGCATGGCTGGGTTACAGTTTAAAATGTTCCGTTTATTATGTTGTGTGAGGAAATTTTCACAAAGGCGGATGTGTGTTTTAGCTTTTTTCATAAAATTATTCAGTGGGTTAGTAGTTAGTTCCTCAAAGCCATTTGTATAAAGAAAAGTTTCTACCTTGTCGATATAATCTCTTTTGTTTAGAATCACCAAACAGTTACCCTTGTCCGCCTTTGAAATGATTAAATCTTTTTCTGATATCTTGACTCTGATGTCCTTGAGTGTATGGAAAAAATTTTTGTCTTGTCCGAACTTACCGCGTCTACCACGTTTATTATTCAAGAAGAATGTTAGGCAACGGTCTCTAAGGGATCTCTTGAAGTCCACATCACCTGACAAAAACTCTATTATACAATTCACATGTATAGAAAAATTCTGAAGTGTCCTCTCATCTAATTTATTAAGGAGGACAGAATTTGAGTCCCTGGGAGAGAAGTTCCAAGTCGGGGGGTGAAATCTGCGTATCAGATAGGTTCTTAATTCTATCATGGAAGATGTGGTTGGTGAACTTCTGTGCTCGTATATCATTCGTGTTCATCTTAGCGTTGGTCAGGCTTGTCAGCTTATCTTTTAGTCTTTTGTGTTTTAAGGATTTACGGAAACTAACTGCGTCGGAACAGTTGTTAAAAACTTCCTGTAAAATGTCGTATTTCACAGTATGAACAAGGTGATCATATAGTATCTTCATGTCAATGTTCAACCTGTTCAGTTTAGCATAATGTTTATTGATCGCCGTCTTCAATAGTTTCTTCTCCACCTCAATTCGGATGTTGTGTGGTACATTTTTGGAATTTCTCACCTTGGCGAATGTTGGGGTAAGTCCATTTTTTAGGCAGTGATATACAAACCAGATGTCCAGCTGAAAACAACCCCTCCTCACTGCCAACTTGCGATAATTATCAACCATAACTACTGTACAATAGGAATACAAGTGTTGATAGTATCGTATGATACTATAGTATCATACAAAGAATGTTATGATACCCCGTTCTTTTTTTACCTCAGCTTAGGTACTTTTTGTTTCAACATTTATTGTATTATTTTAGCTCTCTTTTTCATAAGAATATATATATATATATATAATAGGAATACTAACAAGGATGGTTGTGCACAATAAAAATGAAACAAAAATTCACACTGAAGTACCTATCGATTCATTGATTGATCATTCTTGTTAGTATTCCTAGGAATACTGACAAGGATGGTCGTGCACAATAATAATAAAAAAAAAAAATTTCACACTGAAGTACCTATCGATTCATTGATTTATCATTCTCTGATGTGCACAACTATCCTTGTTAGTATTCCTATTGTACAGTAGTTATGGTTGATAATTATCGCAAGTTGGCAGTGGGGAGGGGTTGTTTGCAACTGGACATCTGGTTTTAATATTTTTAATAATATTTAATAATAATAAAAATGAACAATACAATGCGACAGAACCCAAATCAATAGGATACAGCCTCCTGTAATATATCTATCAATTATTTAAATCGCGGGGAGGATCACATCACAGCACCTAGATAAATTAATATCTGTATGTGTTGAGAAAATAAAAGTATCCCGCATTGACATCACCTATTTAACAAATAGTTAAACAGCCTTATTATAGAAATGTGGAAAAAAAGTGTTCTTAATTATGAGATATGTACATCAATGCCTAAAAATGGACTTACCCCAACATTCGCTAAGGTGAGAACTTCCAAAAATGTACCACACAACATCCGAATTGAAGTGGAGAAGAAACTATTGAAGACGGCGATCAATAAACATTATGCTAAACTGAACAAGTTGAACATTGATATGAAGATACTATATGATCACCTTGTTCATACTGTGGAATACGACATTTTACAGGAAGTTTTTAACAACTGTTCCGACGCAGTTAGTTTCCATAAATCCTTAAAACACAGAAGACTAAAAGATAAGCTGACAAGCCTGACCAACGCTAAGATGAACACGAATGATATACGAGCACAGAAGTTCACCAACCACATCTTCCATGATAGAATTAAGAACCTATCTGATACGCAGATTTCACCCCCCGACTTGGAACTTCTCTCCCAGGGACTCAAATTCTGTCTTCCTAATAGATTAGATGAGAGGACACTTCAGAATTTTTCTATACATGTGGATTGTATAATAGAGTGTTTGTCAGGTGATGTGGACTTCAAGAGATCCCTTAGAGACCGTTGCCTAACATTCTTCCTGAATAATAAACGTGGTAGACGCGGTAAGTTCGGACAAGACAAAAATTTTTTCCATACACTCAAGGACATCAGAGTCAAGATATCAGAAAAAGATTAAATCATTTCAAAGGCGAACAAGGGTAACTGTTTGGTGATTCTAAACAAAAGAGATTATATCGACAAGGTAGAAACTTTTCTCCATACAAATGGCTTTGAGGAACTAACTACTAACCCACTGAATAATTTTATGAAAAGAGCTAAAACACACATCCGCCTTTTTGAGAATTTCCTCACACAACATAATAAACGGAACATTTTACCCTGTAACCCAGCCATGCCTACACTATACGGACTGCCTAAGATTCATAAACCTGAAATACCAATCAGACCAGTAGTCTCCTTCTCCAACACCCCGACATATGCCTTGTCTTCCTTTCTGAATGACCTTATCAAGAAGATCACCAACTATAAACCTAAATTCTCTGTCTCGAACTCAGTTGACTTTGCCAATAGGCTATGTAATCTTGGGATGAGGGATAGTTACATCTTACTTTCTTTTGATGTTTGTAATTTGTTCACTTCCGTCCCAAGGAATTCTTGTATTCCTCTCGTCGCTGAGCTTCTCCGTGAATGTAACGTTCCTGAATCCGATCTTGCTGACATACTCTCCTTGTTGAAGCTTGCTTTATCACAGGATTTCTTCGTCTTTAACGAGACATTATATAGACAGATTGAAGGATTAGCCATGGGTTTTCCTCTATCCTCTTTTCTGGTGAACTGTTTTCTTGAGAGGAAGTTCGAGACGTTGATTCTGAGTAAGTGTACCTAGATAGTCCGTTGGTTCAGATATGTCGATGATATCTTTGTCATATTGGATGTTCCTTGTTCAATTTTATTAATAACATTCATCCTGACATCAATTTCACCCTCGAACTTGAAGTTAACAAAAAGATCAACTTCCTAGACCTCTCTATATCTAGACCCGATAGTGGTTTCCTTGTATTTGAGACATACAGGAAGTCCACTCAAACGGATCACATTATTCCCGCACATTCCCATCACCCACGTATCCACAAACTGGCATCCTTGCGTTGATTTATCCACAGAGCCCTCAATGTGACCCTCTCCGAGAGAAACCGTTCAAAAGAATTCAACGTCATTAAGCGAATAGCCTTCAACAACGGATACAGCACAAGTTTAGTAGATCGACTCAGCAATAACATATTGTCCAGAAAAAGACAGGATTTGGCCTACTGCTCAAGACCTACCGACTTAAACCGGAGATATTTCTCTCTCCCATACTTAGGACATCTCTCTAACACCATTTCACGCATCCTGGAGGCTTCCTGTGAGGGAGTGAAGATATCTTGTTCTAGTTCTCTCCTGCTGGGTAGGATTCTATGTAATTCGAAAAATAAGGTGAAAGAGTTAGAGTGCAGTGGAATTTATAAGTTGCGATGTGATAATTGTGCGTGTGTGCGTGGGTGCTCATCCGCTACCGAAACAATCCTCTTCCCTTCCCATGTGTCAAGACGCAAACAATGTATCCGCCAGTGGATATGAAATCCAATGAGCTCTGAACGTTCTCCTCGGTACAAGTTTTTCTATTACCTGATTGAAAATAAAAAGTAGAAACATTAGAGTTAAAATTTTCACTGTTAATAACCTTTTTCCAATCGACAGTTGAGAGTTAATTATTTATTTCAGAATAATTTCCATTGGAAAATTTGATCATTGACATAAAGTTTTTCGGTTTTAATTTATTCATGCTAACGTTTACACTTATATCTAAAGCTGGATGATGTAGGTCTTCACTCACGAACGAAGATGGAGAATGTGAAGTACAGATGTCAATATTCGGTGCCAAAATTAAGTCCAATATTCTTCCATTCTTATTAGTATTTCCATTAAACTGTACCAGCGAGTTGTAAGCTTCAAAGTTCCGGAAAAATGTGTACGAATCCTTCTGCACAGGATCACAAACAAGCTCACCGTTTTCATCTCCAGACCAGGAAAAAAGTGGAAGGTTGAACTCCCCAATGAGGAGAAACAAGTCATCGGCGTGATTCTGCATGACGACGGTCACAGCATTGAAGTAACCCCCATAATCATCCGAAGATGCATCTGGGGGATGTAACATACACCAATAAAGAGGTTCCTATTTCTATCAAGTCTAATCTTGACCCAAACGTCTTCAACCATGGTCAAGTGACAGACCCCCTCAAACTGTACACACTGCAGACACTCAGCAACGCCAATGAATACGCCACCCCCGTCCTTTTTTAATATACCTGTATCACATCTGTCTTTGCGATATACTTTATAATTCCTACACATAAACTCCGAACTACTTACAGGCAGTTTGAGCCACGATTCCGTTACACATATGACTTCCACAATTCTATTCCATGATGAATTCAGAAATTCTGTCGTTTTTGTTCTCAGTCCTCGACAATTTTGGTAAAATAAATTCAAACTGAAAGCCATTTCTGACAATGTAAAAAAAATATATTAATTGAAAAGATACCCCAACTCAGTACTATTCCCTTGGTAGCTTGTTCAACTCAGATTCCAAAACAATTCGAAAAATCCTTGAGGAATCAGTTTTTCCCGCCTGCCATCCTGAACCCAACAATATTTGTAATTGTTATCTCTTCAAAACAGCCGAGTTGACTTAAATAGTTTCCTGTAACAGGGGGATAGACTTTCATTAACGTATATGGTCTCTTCGATCCCATCGAAACCAATGTCGCTCGTCTTGATCTTCTGTTTATCTCCCTTATATGCTCGCAGAAAATCATCCCTGTACGATTTTTTCTTGAAGTCAATTACGATAGGTCTTGTCTTCATATCAGCTTTTGGCATATAGTGGATTCTACAGCAACCTTCTATAAAATTTCCCACTTTTGGAAAACCAAGCTTAGAGGCGATTTTTTCCACAATGTAAGTACAATTTCATTTTTCCTTTCCGGTATTCCGATGCTTCGACTTGAGCTGTTGTTGCCAAAGATTATACAGTATAAAGATGGGAAACAAGGCGACTACAGTTTTCAGCGCCATCTGAGGAGTCTTGTGTTGACTAAAATTTAGCACGTGATCGATCACGTGCCAGCCTCGTGCCTGGCAAGGCGCCATTTCGCCAATCGGACAGTTCTTGCTTGCTGCTTGAGTAGTTTCAAAGTTACCTTGATTTTTGCTGTCGTGTGTTTTTTCGGATTTTACTTATATTATTATTTATTATTCGTCGATTTTAAGATGAGTTCTGGATCGTGTTGTATGGTAAAGAACTGTTTCATTACCAAAGAAAATGGAAATGTAACTAATGAAACACGACTCCTGTAACTGTGTTTTTCATCCCTTTTATTTTCAGTGCTCAGAAATGGATAGTATTTTCAGGGCGAGACGATATCGATCTCATTAAATTTTACACGGTATGCAGTGAGAATTTTTCTCCAGAACAAATCAAGTACAATTACCCTCGAAAATTTCTGCATCCAGGAAGCATTTCATTCCTGAAGGGGCCTTATTCGAACGAAAATGAATCAATTTCTGAAAGTGCTGCCATAAATTCTATCTGTGAGTTTCACCAAATATTAATATAATGAATAAAAAACACATATGTCTGACATTGAATTCGTTTATTAAAGCTTCTCCTTTTACAAAAATTCCAACATCGGGAGATTCCGAAAATGGCAAATCCTAGTGAATGCTCAAATAATAATTGTAAGTCTCTTCATTAACCTCATAGTTTTATCTTCAAATTTTTTTTAAATGTCTTATTGACCTCATTCACAATAAGTTTTGAAACTTAACCATTTTCATGAATACATTCTAGCTTGTAAATGTAAATTCGAGATGATCTTCATTCAAATTATTGAATGACCAATATTCCTCTTATTCAGCTATTTCTTTGAGTAAAACTGAATAAAAGTGGAAAAATCCCTCTCACATCCAGTAATAAATTAGCAATAAGTAAATTTATTAGAGAATCAAAAAGTTATCTGTCTGAGGAGGCACATGCTCTTTTCTCAAATGAATTGAGGCAGGTAGGGGGGGGGGGCGTGGCCTCCACTGAGATTTCGGTACCCCTATCAGTTTTCAGCACCTTCAATATAAGTTTTCTGATTCAAAGAGCAAGGAAAAAAGGAAAGTGTTCTCGATTTTTTTCAACAATTTTCCGGTTTCCAATGGATTATGTAATCGGCAGAGGTATTTTAGGAATTGATTACGTTGGGCACATTCTGGGTGAATAAAAATCATGGAAAGTTTTTGGTGACGATGTAGTCCATTAATTTTGTTCACCCGAACAGAGCTCAACGCGCCCCTAAAGAAGTCATAAATCCATAAAATAATCCATGCGTATCGTCATTCTGTTCAATCGTTACCAGGGTCCGTATTCTCGACAAGTGAACTTTCTATGCGTATGCGAACTTTCAGAATATCACACGCTTGACTCCTGACTATAAGGTCGCATACGTTCTCAAAGCGAGTGTTTACAGCGAGCGCTTTGTATCATTCGTTTTCGTGATACAGTTTGATTTTTCCGTGTTTGTGTAGACGTTTGACAAGAAGGTTCTTCAGAATATTTTTACAATAAATATCGCAAAACAAATAGAAGTTTTATTGGGATATACAATGGGGTCCTCAAGATGGGATTTCGTTCTCTGCTTGCACACAGAGTTATTCACTATGCTCAAGAGAAGGCAAGTAAAATTATCAATGCTTGTGTCGGGCTTCATCTTCATAATCTTTGTATCGGAGAAAATGTTCCTCAACCAGATAATGATGGTGAAGACATAGCACTCGCTGTTTTAGGAATTTATGGGTCTCCCATTAACAGTGAAGAAAACATAATGAGAATCAACCGAAAAATGGCAGCAGAAGGGAGGAGATAGAAAAAGAAATGAGAGACCTTTTATTGAAGGAGAATCTCTAGAAAGATAGAGATCAATAGAGACTGAGTATCAATGACGTCGGAGAACGTATTAAAACCGATCATATTGTATACAGAAAATTACAAGCAACAATTATTATAACCAATCTCCAAGATACCTAAGTGATAAGTCCGCTGACCTATGCAAAACACTTCATGAATAAATGTTTGATAAATTTATTGAGATTTCATTTTTTTCAATTAACATATACATACTCTCATTACAGATTTATTCCAAAAAAAATCAATATCTTTTCCAACATATAATGAGTACATCAAACAATTACAGTTAACAAAACAAAACTGCTTATGAGGCATATTTCCGGTTCCGCTGATAGGCCTTTTCGCATTGCTAACCTTCGTTTTCGTTCTTGACTCAAGGTCTTGCAGAGGCTACAAATATATATTATGATTAAAGAAAATGGGTTTTTGGATCATAATCTTACCTTTCCCCGGGAGTAAATATCTGCCCAAAATGTTGTACACCATAATTCCTTTTTTGCAAATAAATCCCAATAATTCCTAATAATTTCAAATAATTCCCAAATAATTCCAATAATTCCCAAATAATTCAAATAATTCCCAAATAATTCCAAATAATTCCAAATAATTCCGAATAATTCCTATTTAAATCCCATAAATCCCAATAATCTCGAATAAATCCTCAAATAATTCCCAATAATTCCGAATAAATTCCCTTGAATGAGAAAAACTTCCCGTAAATCCTATATAGATTCACTTATGGGTTTTTCTTTTTGATGAACACTTTGCAAATGATTTGACGGCACAGATGCGAGTGAAGGGGCAGTAATAAGATGCATTAAAAGGTTTTTAAACTTTTTTATCAGCATATAAAAAACTATTTTTCGTAAAAAGGGCAAGTAAATAATGAAACATCTCGTGAAACATTTACTATAGAATCATACCATGTCAATAGTTCTGTTTTTTATTTCTGTAGGCAATGTTGATCTGACATCTTCTGTAATATTGAAAATATTTTACCTATTTCTCCTTCATAGATATAGGTCCGAAAAATATGTATCCAGTTTCAACTTTGGATGAATCTTCTTTGGCAGGCCATTTGAATTCATTTTTTTTTTCGTTTGTTTTGTCTCAAAAATTTAATCTCAACCATCGAATTATCGGCAGTACCTTCAACATGTTTTAAGAATTTTCCAACAAATCATCTTCATCATAAAACACTGCATAGTAGTTATTAATATCTAATGCAATGGTCAACGCTGATGATGAACTAGAATGTTCTAGATTTTCTCCCTGATATTCGCTTTTATTAATATTGACTCGCATATCATTTTCCGAGTCAGAGAGAGTTTCGGTCTCTGGACTATCGTCATATTTTATAATGTCTTCATCTTCTGAACTGTCTGAGCTCTCTCTCGAGATACCTCTTTTACCTCTCTTTGACCTCCCTTTTCTATTAGTCACTTTGGGGTCTGATGAATTTTTGTTGTCCAATTCTATTAGTGCCGAGTCTAGTGCCTTAGTATTCTGAGGTCTTCCCTCGGGTCTTCCTATACTTTTCACGACGAAACGTTGTAGTCTATCTGTACTAACCCTATTTTCAGTTTCCTCTAGCAACCAACAAAGCGAAGACTTTCTAACAGTTTTCGACTTATTTCCAAGAGTGACTCGAACATATGGACCATCTTCAATTGTCTCATCCAACAATTTGTGATCATACCTTCGTAAAATCAAGTTATCCATTACTCTGACATTCGACATATTACATAAATCTTCAAACAGATGACTATTTGGATTGTTCAAGTCATCGTCGTTTATTCCTTCATCTTCTATCGGTAGAGAAGTAAAATGTTGAAGCCTCTGTTGAAAATCATTTGTTGAAACACTTGCTGAACCGAGGGATGAACTTTCACCACTGTCGATAATATTGTCGTCTATCCGCATATCCTCTTCATCTTTTAGACTTTTATCCTCTCTTACGAGGTCCTTCAATGGTGGAATTGCAGCATAATTCAAGATGTTTTCTTCTACAGACGTGCCAAGTTCTCGCGTATGCCCTAACGCATCAAATCGTGCACGCTCTACAGCATCGGCTATCATACTATCCGTATATTGTTTCAAATCTACCTGAGAATTCGTATCAACATTCATTTTTTCTTGCCTTTTTTGTTCTCTTGGAAATATAATAACATTGTTCAGATCGTTTAGAATATTATTAACCGTCTTAATTCTATCTAGACCCCTCAGAATATCTCTAACTTTAAAGTTGACAACAGTCGAATATGTGGAGGTCATGGATCTCATGGTTCTAAACGTCTGTTCACATTTCTGACTTCCAAAAAGAACAGGCAAGAACATGTCGCTCGACAAGGATGGATTATCACGGATGTTCATTACAATATTAATTAAAGAATGCGCATTCAACTCGACGCAGGCATAGCAGTTCGATGAAATGAAATGCTCTCCGATTTTGTGTTTGTTTGATATAAGCCACTGGCGCCAAATTCTCAGAAAGAAGACGCAGTACCAAATCGAATTAATTCGACGAGTAACATCTATTTTCGAATCGAGAAATGAATCAATAATCAACCGAATCAATTTCAAAAAATCAACAACGCCTTGATTTCGTGGGGCCTTCTCTAACAAATTGATAACATTATTCGAACATAATTTCTCTGCGGCTTTGAAATTCATCTTGTCCACCAATTTCAAATCAGATTTTGTTAATAAATGTTTGTCTTTGGAGTGATCTGCAATCATTTGTTCGAGTTGTTTGGCAGTTGCATAAAAATCACCAATCCTCAACTTGATTTTATCATTAAGCAGTCTAGTACGTAGCTTGGCAGCTATATGTACTGTATCTTGAATATACGAAGCGCAGTCTTCTGAAGAGTAGTTTGCTCGAAACCATCCCCATTCAGGTCGTGGCGAATCTGTAGAGGAAGATAATTGAGCACCTTGCCTCATTGCTTTCAGAAGACGTGTATCGCCATCAGATCCAAAACCCAATACAATAACACCTCCTTCAAATTCAATTTTATATATTGTCAATTTTTCGTAACATCGGCGGCTGTGAATCTGTTATCTGTGCCGAAGATGGCAAGACAATAACCTGGCGCGGCTGGTGATATAGGTTGGGCCATAATTACATAGGCTTAATTCGATCTTACTCGATCTTGAAATGGTCCTGTCTTGCTTTTGCAGATGTTGCTAAAAATGAGCAAAATACTTGGTAAAATATAACTTACCTGAGGTTTCACTTCCGAAGAAACTTTCGGTATCAGTTTCAAACTCACTAATAGTTCACTGTGAATCTCTGAAGCGAAAACGGAATAATCAGTACCGAAGACATGCGTAGTCAAATCATGCGTAGTCAAATCATGTGTAGTCAAATCATGTGTAGTCAAATCATGCGTAGTCAAATCATGCGTAGTCGAGTGCGTAGTCGAAACTAAAAGGTTGCCAACTTTCTTCTTCTTCCTTCTTTGAATAAATATGGCCCTCGATATGGCCTAATTACCCATGTGTTTAATACTTCTATATTGCTAGTTGGGGGTCTAGAAAAGACCTCGCAAAAGACAACACCACGGTGCATACATAAATACTTCTTTCTGTTTCCCTCGTTTAGACCGAGGATTAGACTTATAATTTCATGCGCATAGTCACAGGTGTTGAGTCATATACTATGGACAATTTATAAAAGAAAAGATGAAGGAGAAGAAATCATATTTTCTTTGTGACAATATTGTTTATTATTTCGGATTCTAAACTAGTAAAAGGATTGTTTTAACCACAGTTTAAACCATAGAATATACCATTACTTATATGTCTTTGTATATGTTCTGTTGTCTAAGTTAGGAAAGGTTATTCCGATTTCTTTCATATATTGACTTGAACATTTAATAAATGAAGAATCAATTAAACAAACATTTTCGTTTGGTCCATTTAAACCGGTCAGGGCGCTCGAAAATCGTGTTTATTTGCGAAGTGAACGAAGCTAATTGGTCGAGATCCCCGCACGTGGTATCTAGCACGTGGTAGCGGTTGTTTCTGCACAGAACATGATAGTTCAAATGCTTGGTAAATCCTCGATAAATCCTTGGTAATTCCCAATAATTCCTGATAATTACCTTATAATTCCCAATAATTCCTAATATATATAATATATATATATAATATATATATATACATTCTTATGAAAATAGAGAGCTAAAATAATACAATAAATGTTTGAAACAAAAAGTACCTAAGCTGAGGTAAAAAAAGAACGGGGTATCATAACATTCTTCGTATGATACTATAGAATCATACGATACTATCATCACTAGTATCATACGATACTATAGAGCCAGGGAAAAAAACCTCAGCCGAAAAAACCTGGCACCCCGTAAAAAAAATAACATAAAATATTAAATATCAGGAAAAATCTTGAAAGACATCAGTGTGAGATCAGCTTCATGTTATCCGTCGATAGATTCTTTCCAAAACGGCTCACGATTCTTAATCTGAAATGAAAAAAAGAAAAAAGCAGAAAATAATTCCTAATAATTCCTAATAATTCCTAATAATTCCTAATAATTCCTAATAATTTCTAATAATTCCTAATAATTCCCAATAAATCCTCCAGACTGTACACCATAAATCCTCAGATATTTACCCCTCGCCTTTCCCAAATTCTTTCAATCTCTAATTGCACCTAGCATGCTATTAGATATGTTACCCATTCCTGACCATTTCTATTAGGCATCATCTTATGTGAATTGGTTGGAAATTTCATCAGATTGAAGATCCGTGGTAGTTTTTCAATAAGAATTTATAATCCCCAATGAACAATTTATGTCATTTGTGAAATGTGTCAGTGTTGCTGGCTGTTTCGATCACACGTTTTGAAACATATACCTTTCATGGAACGAATGGTAGTCAAGAATACCGATCCGAAAAGTACTCGCACCTGAACTGTTCGTTTCGAAACGTAAACGTTAAAAAGCCCAGATGATAGTTTTATTAGCGGTTTTTTTAGGCGGCTTCTTTGATTTGGGATAACTCTCATATTTCAATATTTATTGTCTTAATATATAAAACTCAGTCGGCCATATTGTTGGTTAATATATAGAACTCAGTCGGCCATATTGTTGGTTACACCATTTATAACTCAAGATTGGATGAACTGTTCATTATGAAAGGTTTTTTGTTGGATTCTTCTACGGTGGGGTAAACATAAAATACATTTAAACTATGAAAAACTTCATGAGAAAAAAAAAGTAGGAAATAATTTTCCTTCCTGCGAATAACGCCAATAGATGTCGCTACGATCTTTTTCTTCTTCTTAATATATGTAAGGATATGAGACTCCTGTAATCTCTAATCAAAGATAAATTTCGGTTTGACAACCATTGTCAATGTCAATATTCTGATTGTCATGAGTATTGTTTGAGAAGAATTTATGTTTAGATATTGGAAGAAGTGTTTGATATTTAGTTGAATTTAAATAGTATAAGAAACTTATATTGTCGTTTCTTTGTTCACAGGTAAGATTTTAGATATTGTAAGTAGAAATGTTGAATAAAATATAAAATTGAAAACTTTGTTTACAGAGAAACACATTTGGATTCAATTTCATCTGATAAAAATAGTCTTACAAAACGACAATATTCTGTTGTCATGGCAAAAAGAATCCAATTAACTTTCAAATCAGTAGTATTTCCAAGGGGTACAAAGACAAATGTAGTTGCAATATCTTATATTACACCGGAAGACAAGGTAAAATATATACTCTTAGAAGAAGATAAATTCGTGAGTGAGCATGATGAATTGGTGAAAACAGAACATTTCAAGAGAGTGAAGAAAGAGTGTTTATTTTGATGAAGATGATAATGTAATTTTCAAAGATACTCATTTGCAACAGTTAGTAGAAGAAGAGGTCATCCAATCACATTTATTGGAGTCCATGGAGAAGAAACAAACTGCTTCGTCCCGGACAAACATCAATTGATCGACATGACATCACTGCACGAGTATTCAAACAAAAAGTTGACTAATGAATTTTATTACAAAACATGTCTTCGGGGAAACTCGACACTGGATGTATTCAATTGAATGGCAAAAACGAGGCCTGCCACATGGATACATTCTCATGGTCAGTAGAAAGAATTCGACCAGAACAGATAGTTGCACATTGCACAATACTCAAAGAAAAATATGAAGGTGAGAAAGTTCTTATTCTCATAATTCCGATGATCCCAACAGATATGCCATTTGAGTTAAGGATAATTCAATTTCCAATTCGTCTATCGTTTGCTATGACAATTGTATGGTCGGCTGGAACAACGTTGGATGTGTAATGTGAATCATTTTTTAGTGTAACATCCAACGTTGTTCCAGCCGACCGTTCAATTAACAAATTCCAAGGCCAATCCTCGAGTGTGTATGGCATAAATCTAGAGAATAGTTGTTTTTCTCATGGCCAGTTGTATGTTACGTGTCGGCAAACCTTCGGCTCTTATTCTCGCACCCGGGAAAAAAAGGAACTACAATGAGACATTTTTAAATAATAATGAGTTACCATTTAAATAATAAAGGGAAGTCTTTCCATGTAAATAACAATGTACATACCTAAGTATTTCAATGTATTTGAGAAAAAAAATAAAACGGTAAACAAAAAAAAATCTTTGCCTTTTACGGAGGCCACACCGAAAACATTTTTGAAACATAGATGAATTCAAAATAGTAATCATTCCCAGGCTCAGAGAATTGAAAATAGTATTCATTCAGATGATTACTATTTTGAATTCATCTATGTTTCAAAAATATTCAATGTAATTAATTTTTTTGTATATGTTGTACTTTAATTTCGCCTAATATACCTCCTAATTGACAAAATACCAATGTTTTGTTGATACAACTTTATGTATCTCTGAGGCGAAACAAATTTCGCCGGCCCAGCAAGTTTGATATAAATCCGGTGAACTACATTCAATAATAATATTACCGCATCTGAGTCCATGTGTTATCACAATTTCCTTTCTTCCGAATAAATTGAAATTATAAAAAAATAAAGATATCGTGAAATGGTTTCTACTGATGCTTTTCACAAAAAGAGAGCCAAAATCGAGCAATTTGGGATACAATATACATGTACAGTATTATTTCAGACAAGTAAACTGGAATTCAAATTTAAATATCTTCAGAACTAAATGAAATATAATAAATTCAACGGCAAAAATCAAGACAATTCTCAGAAAAATTTTTTTTCTTAATCAAAAAGTTCTGCGCCAACACACATATAAAAACTTCATTATACGATAAATATATGTAGAATGAAATATCAAAATATTTAGTTTACAACAATAACTTAAAGAATTTACTTACCAATCAATGCACTCAAATTGCAGAAAACCAAAAAATTTGAATATCAAATCGAACGAACAGCGAACTTCTCGAATCGAACACTAGTCACAAAATAATGAAATAGATCCAAAAGAAAAAACTCAGGTCTAAAAATTGTTATACGTTGAATCTGTCAGACGTAAACCCACTACCCTTTCGTCGTACCAGTGCGAATTCCATGGTCCAAACCGGGTTCTTATCTCGAGAGAAAAATATCCCAGCCTAATGTAATTACGGGCAATAAAACCCAGATGTGGTAGTTTCTCTACAGTTGAAGATCGAAAAATTCCTTACTCGGGTGCAAATTCGGCATTTTTAATGCTAAATTTGGCATATTTGATTCATGTATAGCATATATTTTTGACGTTAAGCATATATTTGTGAACGAGATATTCTTGATAATGGTGTATTTGTTGAAACATTATTTGGGCTGTTTCCATTATCTATGTTGTTGGTTATTACCGACGTTTCGGCAAGCATTCGCCTGCCGTCTTCAGGGTGTTGTTGGTCCTGAGAAGGACCGGTTGTTGCCAAACTTGTTCTGTCTGGACTTGTGCGCTCCATACTTTTTCAATTTCGCAATTACAGTGTGGGGATTCGAACGCGAGTTATCCGAGGTGCAATTTCCGAAATTCCACTCACTCTAACCACTAGTCTACCAAAGCAGGTAATTATTATACGATTTAAGTTATATATTAATTATACTTTTTGTGTTAGAGGTCACCTTGACTTTTTACTACCTGCGCAGTTGGTATGCGCAGTAGGTTATTTTTAGGTCAGGTCTGGTTCATGTTAGGTTAATTGCTTCCTTGGGTCGGGTTCGTCCTCCTCAATTCAGATCTTAGTATGGGCACCCAGACATTCTTTATTTCCAGAGAGGGCGTGCTGATTGGGTTAGGAGTTATTGCCATGAAAGCTGCTTCTTTCAATTTTCTTCTTCTCCATCCCTCTTCCTTTGATATTATGGAAGCTTCATCCCATTTGACGTTGTGGTCCTCGTTCCAAGCGTGTTGGACTAGCCTGGATTTATCTGTTTCTCCCAGTTGAGCTAGTCTTTGGTGCTCTTTGATTCTGACCTTCAGGGGGCGTTTAGTTTCCCCAATGTAGGTTCTGCCGCATTCACATGGTATTTCATAGACGCAATCTTTGGTTCTCTGATTCTCGTTGTCAGGTTTCACCTTCGTGAGTTTTCCCCTGACAGTATCCTTGGTCTTGAATGTTGTTCTCACCTTGTATCTGTTACCAATTCTTCTTATTTTCTCGGATAACCCCTTCACATATGGTATGACAGAGTTAATCGTTTCGGTCGGCTCATTGTCTGTTGGTTGTTGCCCTACTGCCGCTTCTCTTGGTTCTCTGGCTTTCTGAAGTATCTTCTTGGGGTAGCCGTTTCTCTTGAGGGTTTCTGTTATGTTGTTGAACTCCTCATCACGATCTTCTGGACTAGAGCAAATCTTGGTTGCTCTGTCGTATAAGCATCTGGCTACTCCCAATTTGGTGTTCAGATTGTGGTTGGATTCGAAGTGGAGATATTGGCCCGTGTTTGTTGGTTTTTTGTAGACTGTGGTCTTAGGAATTTCATTCTGTTTATGAACAAGTACATCGAGGAAAGGTAGTCGGTTACTTTCTTTCGATTTCCATTGTGAATTTTATTGATTCTTAGTGAGGACCAAACCCTCATCCTCAACAAAGGAATGAAGTTCTCTGTAGCACCAAAGACTGTTCCGAAGATGGAGATGTTGTTAGCAGCGGAGGAGACAGCACTACGGATCAGAGAACCTGAAAAAGCAGAGGAATATCGTTGGAAAATAAGAACAATACTGGATTCTACAACTAAGAGACCAGAACACAATATCAACAGAGCAGAACAGAAAGCCCTGAAGGAATTCCATAAAGGTGCTCCCAGCAGACAAAGGGAATGCGACGGTCATTCTGGATGTGGAGACATTTAATGAAAAACTCCAAGAGGTCCTAGAAGCAGGAGAATACAAGAAATTGAAGAAAGACCCCACATCCTCAGTGGAGAACAAAGTCTACAAAATTCTGCACAAATACAAAGATGAGTTTCCTGACAACTTTACAAGAACTAAACTCACACCTCACTACAGCAAACCTCCACACCTATATGGTCTCCCAAAAATACACAAGGACAACATTCCCTTGAGACCAATCGTCAGTTCGAGGAATTCCCCATGTCATCCCTGGCAAGATTCCTCCTGAAGATAATTTCTCCACTCAGAGGCCATACACCATCAATGGTCAAAAACACTGATCACTTCATAGAAACCATGCGTCAAGAACAAATCTTGGACCAGGACATCATGGTTAGTTTCGACATCAAGAGCCTGTTCACTAATGTCCCTACTAAACGAACCCTCGAAATCGTCAAGAATAAACTCGAGGAGGACACAACATTGGCTGAGAGAACCACCTTGGGCGTTAGAGCAACCATGGAAATGCTTGAAACCTGTATCAACACCACTTACTTCCAAGTAGACAAAAACTTCTACCAACAAGAATTTGGTCTGGCAATGGGCTCACCGTTATCTCCACCTCTGGCTGATATATACATGGAGGATTTCGAGAGGAAAGCATTGGAACAATTCGTGTTCAAGCCGAAACTATGGCGCAGATATGTAGACGATACCTTCGTAATCTGGCAACATGGGAGGGAAAACCTAGACAGTTTCCTGGTACATCTGAACAGCATAGAGGAATCAATAAAATTCACAATGGAAATCGAAGAAAATAACCGACTACCTTTCCTCGATGTACTTGTTCATAAACAGAATGAAATTCCTAAGACCACAGTCTACAAAAAACCAACAAACACGGGCCAATATCTCCACTTCGAATCCAACCACCATCTGAACACCAAATTGGGAGTAGCCAGATGCTTATACGACAGAGCAACCAAGATTTGCTCTAGTCCAGAAGATCGTGATGAGGAGTTCAACAACCTAACAGAAACCCTCAAGAGAAACGGCTACCCCAAGAAGATACTTCAGAAAGCCAGAGAACCAAGAGAAGCGGCAGTAGGGCAACAACCAACAGACAATGAGCCGACCGAAACGATTACCTCTGTCATACCATATGTGAAGGGGTTATCCGAGAAAATAAGAAGAATTGGTAACAGATACAAGGTGAGAACAACATTCAAGACCAAGGATACTGTCAGGGGAAAACTCACGAAGGTGAAACCTGACAACGAGAATCAGAGGACCAAAGATTGCGTCTATGAAATACCATGTGAATGCGGCAGAACCTACATTGGGGAAACTAAACGCCCCCTGAAGGTCAGAATCAAATAGCACCAAAGACTAGCTCAACTGGGAGAAACAGATAAATCCAGGCTAGTCCAACACGCTTGGAACGAGGACCACAACGTCAAATGGGATGAAGCTTCCATAATATCAAAGGAAGAGGGATGGAGAAGAAGAAAATTGAAAGAAGCAGCTTTCATGGCAATAACTCCTAACCCAATCAGCACGCCCTCTCTGGAAATAAAGAATGTCTGGGTGCCCATACTAAGATCTGAATTGAGGAGGACGAACCCGACCCAAGGAAGCAATTAACCTAACATGAACCAGACCTGACCTAAAAATAACCTACTGCGCATACCAACTGCGCAGGTAGTAAAAAGTCAAGGTGACCTCTAACACAAAAAGTATAATTAATATATAACTTAAATCGTATAATAATTACCTGCTTTGGTAGACTAGTGGTTAGAGTGAGTGGAATTTCGGAAATTGCACCTCGATAACTCGCGTTCGAATCCCCACACTGTAATTGCGAAATTGAAAAAGTATGGAGCGCACAAGTCCAGACAGAACAAGTTTGGCAACAACCGGTCCTTCTCAGGACCAACAACACCCTGAAGACGGCAGGCGAATGCTTGCCGAAACGTCGGTAATAACCAACAACATAGATAATGTTAAGCATATCGCATAGGTATTATGGAGCATATCTTCGAAAGTTCTTCCGCATTCGGAAGTTTCCAGTTAGATGCATATCGATTTGGGAGTATTAAGATATAACATATTTTATCAATATCTATACCACAACAACCATAGGTATTTCAATTCATTCAAGTTTGAGAAAAACAGTTTGTTAAAGTAAGATAGCTCACGTTTCGAAGCGACCGACGTCATTAGACACATGTGCGAAATATGTGAAGAAAAAACGGGCATCAAGACTTGAGTTGAATTTCGGATGTCAGAGAGTGTGTTCGCTTATAAAATCACCTCGCTGAAATAAATCAAGTGTCGCTTAGAAAACAAGTTAATGACAAATAACTATTCCGCAAAGACGTTAGTTAATTATTAGTATCAAATCTAGACAGTGACTATTATTTAGTGTAAGGTTAACAGAAAGTCCGCTCGCTGCGTGAATGTGCGATTGGAGGAAGTTCTCCCAGAAGGAGTACGGAGAAAGAGAGGAACACCGAATAGGCCTATTCGTGAAGACAGAAGACAACCCCCCGGTCCAGCTTCTGGAAGGTCCGAGTAAGTGATATCTATACGGTGTGTTCGTCCTCATGTCGGCTAAGATTGGTTCAAAAAACTCATAAAAGGGTCTTACAGTCCACCCCCAGCGAAACCAAACAAACTGAGCTAACCTTTACCGCAACATTGATCCTTCGGAGCCGGATATTTCCATTTTCTTTCATTTAATATTAACCCTTATCACTCTGGTTGATTTCACTACACGCAAAATCGCTTTTATTCAAGTTCGCATATTGTTTGTTGACTCCTCTGAATTTTCTTGATATTTCTCCGCTAATTCGCTAAAAATATTAAACGATATTACCTTTGAAAAATTGCGAGTTTCGAGATCTCCCAAAGTAAGGAATTTCGAAATTCTCAGTTTCTGCCATATTCCGCAATTTAGTACCGGTGGGAGAAAGCAAACGCTCATTGTCTCTCCCCCCTTTAATTTTCCTCTGCGCATTAAACACAAGTTTAGTCTTCGGAGGCAGAGATCGCCTCGCATTTCAATCAGGATTGTCAGTTGTCATTCAAGAGAGTTTTGTTTATATTTTCGAAATGGAAAAAATGAAAAAATATAAAACCTATCGTAACACCGCAATGAATGATATATACGCACATTATATGATTTGTCACAAAAAGCTAAAGCGGATGAATCAGTTCGTACTTTATTTAAAGTTAGAAGTGAGGATATGCAGCAAATTTACGATGACTTTCATAAACAACATAATGAGATTATTTCGCTGTTGCTTAAAGATGAGGAAGCAGACGTGGAAAAGGAAAATGTGATACGTAATGCTTTCCTTTCCGAGTACTACGCAGTTAAAGCAGTGTTAACTGAGTTATTTAATGGATCAAATGATACAGGAAATCTGGTGAATACCGGACAAACAGGTATTTTAGGATTATCGTCTTCGAATGTTCGTCTTCCCAAAATTGATCTTTTAAAATTTGATGGTCAATTTAAAAATTTTGCAACTTTCCATGATCAGTTCAATGCCTTGATACACAAAAATAATCGATTAAGTAACATTGAGAAGTTTACTTATTTGATTTCCTCGCTGGAGGGACAACCTTTGTCACTTATAAGATCTATACCCCTCACTGCATCAAATTACGCACAAGCATACGAAGCCATTGTATCTCGTTATTCTAATAAACGATTGAGGGCTCAAAGTCATTGGGTTGAAATTGAAAATAAATGTCCAAACTCCTGGTTCTCTCCGAGAATTGTTAGATACCTTTACTGAAAATTTAGCCGCCTTGAAGACGTTAGGTTTTCCTACTGAACAGTGGGATTTCGTAATGTTAATAATGTTACTTTTGAATCGCCTAGATGTTGATACTGTCACTAGATTTGAAACTGAGCATGGATCCGCAGAAGTTCCTCAATACACGAAATTAATTGAATTTCTGAATAGGCAATGCACTGTCTTAGATACCTTGGCTTCTCCGCAGGTAACTCGAACTAAAAAACCGCTTCCAGTGCAATCGCAAATGAAAGTTACTCGCTCTAATGCATTTCATGTGAATAAATCGCCTGCTACTAATTGTTTTCTCTGTAAACAAAATCATTCGCTTTATACCTGTTCTGCCTTCAAAAATAAAACGCCTGCTGATCGATATAACTTTTGTAAATCTTCTCACTTATGTTTTAATTGTCTTAGTAGCGCTCATACTTTGAATTCATGTCGTTCCACTTATAGCTGCAAAAAATGTAACTCAAAATATCATCATACTTTACTCCATCATGATAAAGGAAATTCTTCGCAAAACCAGGAGGCACCCACTTTATTAAATAAGTCACCTACTGAAAACCAAAGTAATTCAAGTTTTGTTGGGTCGGGCATCGACTCGAAACCGAGTGATGTTTTACTGGCAACGGCTTTAATAGATATCGGTGACAAACAAGGTAATTTTCTTCCGTTGAGATGCCTTCTAGATTGTGGAAGTATGACATCGTTCATTACTGAAAAGGCTGTTCGCAAACTAGGTCTTTAAAAATCTGAATATGTGATGGATATACAAGGAGTTGATTCTATGAAATCTAGAATTAATCGAGGAATTGTTTCGCTTACACTCAAACCTGCCAATAAAAATGCACCACTTTTAATCACAAGACGCGGTTATTTTGAAACAAATTTGTGATAATTTACCTGCCTACCATCTACCGGTGAAAAATTGGTCACATTTGAATGATATCGAGTTCGCTGATCCCAAATTCAATTTCCCTGCGAAAATCGATGTTTTGTTGGGTGCAGACATTTTTTCGAAAGCACTAATTGGTGGTTCGATTGCAGGTTCATCCAATGAACCCGTCGCTGTTAATACCATATTTGGGTATATTATTATGGGAAAAATAGATATTAAACTTCCTACTCATCATAATATGTCGCTGTTTTGCGAATCGTCCGATATTTCGTTAGATAATATCGTGAAAAAATTTTGGGAAATGGAAAATGTCCCCGCCGTTATCACGCGTAGTCCGGAGGATGAGAAATGCGAACGGCATTTTTTGGAAAATTGTCGTCGGGATGAAAATGGTCGCTACATTGTATCTCTTCCTTTTCGAGATAATATTGGGAAACCTTCATTTCCCGGAATGCGAGATCATGCGATTTCTAGATTTCATTCACTAGAAAAACGTCTACAGAAAGATCCCAAATTGAACCTTCAGTATTCTGACGTTATGAAAGAATATTTAGATCTCGGACATATGGAATTGGTTCGCAATGATGAAATATCCTCTTCAGAAGCCTACTACTTACCACATCATTGTGTTATTAAACCTGATAGCACTAGTACAAAATTGAGAGTTGTTTTTAACGCATCCGCTAAATATGCAGGAAACAAATCGCTTAATGAATGTTTGATGATAGGATCCAAATTGCAGAAAGATATTTCGCGACTTTTAATAAATTTTCGCCTTAAACCTTATGTCTTATGCGCTGATATTAAAATGATGTATCGCATGATA